>JAZHEH010001667.1:7732500-8437500 GCA_036589455.1 Ateles fusciceps | reverse complement strand
TGTAGGTGTGAGCCATCACAGCTGGCTCAGTTTATTTTATTTTATTTTTTTAACTCAGGGAGTTCAGACGAGATTAGATTCATGACAAAAGGATTAATTATTATGAACATTAAACCAACTACCTTCCTTCTCTCCATGGCCCCCTAGTTAAGGGTCCCAGGCATATATAGGGAAATTTAGGGACATTTCTTGAGTATTTTGGTTTTTGATCTAAAAACTACCTTTTAAATTTACCAGTCGTTTTTCTCCATGTAATTATTAAATCACAGGACTTCCTTCACTTCCTCATTTCCCCCACAACCCCTCAAAAAAGAAAATGTTCACATCAGAGTATTGTCCTTCACAGTGATGACATGAGAGAGTGCAATAACTCTTGCTAGAATCTTTTGGAAATTGCCTCTTGCTTAGAATATTTTGAAAACGCTTGTGAAATTACACAGAAGCAACTTTGGATATCTAAGAACGTCATCTTTGTTAATTTTTTGGCTGCATCTTTGGTTTGGTGTTGGTTTTTTGCTGGGTGTATGTGTGATTTCCCAAAGTACTAGCCAACTCCATTACTAATTCACAGGTTTACCTCCAATGACATTTATTTATAAAAATTCACTCTCCGAAGATAAAAGCATTGAAAAAATTTTAAAGGAGTACATAAACAAAATTTCTAAAAATTAGCTGAGTTCTGAGCAGCATTTTAAAACAAAACTTAGAGACAACTATAATTACTATGAATAGGCTAACACTCATTTGGCTGGATGTTGTAAATATCACTCTCATTAACTTTTATTATCTTGTATACTGGAATTCCTTATGTACCTATTAGCACATCCACCATCCCTATCCCACAACAGTGTTACTTTGCAATTTCTTTGGTACTTGTCATTTGTCCTTCTAGGGGATAGAGCAAATCTATCAAGGAGCTTTTCAGAGCTGTTCATCTTAGGAGAACTAGCATGCAGAGGGGCAGGATGTATTGAAGCAAGCTGCTCAAAATGGAAGGGACTATCTATGTGGGTCTTCGCCAACCATGGGTTGTGTCATGCCTGCTCTTGCTCTACTAAAATTCATAATGTTTCTAGTACCTCAGCCTACCTTGATACATTAGATTTTTTAGTACTAAATAACGTAAAAGCTGTAGTGAGCCAGTAGTGTTGTCATTTATAAGAAAACTTTTCATCTGGCAATGTAGTTGTAAATTATACAGAAACAGCAACAAAGGGCCTAAATCTTATACGAAATATAGTCCCAACCTGGTTTATAATGTTGTATATTAAAATTTTTCCTTGAGCCAAAATTGATACTTAAAAGCTAGGAAGCAATTTATGTTTGAATTTATTAACAGGAGATTACCTACTAATTGTATAGCAGTGTAACCTGTATTTCGTGTAAGAGTTAAAATACTGATATTACTTCTTAAAATGATAGCTTTGCAAATAATACTGTAAATGACCATGCTACATCTGGATACCAGGAACAACTGCTAATGTAAGAGGTCAAAACATGCAATTTGTTAACTGTTCAGAATGATAAAGAGAAATATGTGATTTTTTTTTTTTTAATACTGATGTGGGTTGAGAAGAACTGCAATAGGAATAAAGTGGGTCAGGATGATGCAGATGGGAATATTTAAAGATAATATAGCTTTCTAGATGATAGCTATAATAATAACAGCCAACATTTATTGAATTCTTTCTGTATGCCAAGTGCTTTATATATGTCATTCCATTTAATCTTCACAACCCCATGAGATGAATACGGTTATCCCCATTTCACTGACTAAATCAATCCTTAGTTACTTGCCTAAAGTCATATTGCTAAGTCACAGGGACATAGTAGATCCAGATTTAAGTTTTCTATATATACCTCTCATACATACCTCACACTTAATTATAGGTTTAAGTGTTTCTGTTTCTTTTATTTTGAATATACCTTTTATTTTCAGCAGAAGCTATCTTTAAAAAATTAGAATGTCAGAAACAGAGAGGGAACCAGTAAAAGATTAAGATTTGATTAAGATTATTTGATTAACATTTGATTAAGATTATTATCACATCAAAAGACCCCAAAAAAGTCTTATACAGTGCTTTAAAATTATGAGTTCTCAATAAAATGTTGACTTATTACTATAGCAAAGCATAGGCAAGTGTAGGCATTGTGAAATTTCATGATCTAAGAACAGATCAGAATCTTACATAAGCTGGCAATTTGGATCTATAACAGTACTGATTAGGTTGGTGGAGTTTGAATGCATCTGATTCTTGAAATTGTGAAATCGCGTGAGGGAGGAGAACCCAGAGAGTATGTCCTGAAAGCCAAAGGAGTGAATTTTAAGAGGACATCTTAGCAACCTCCTATCAAAAAAAGAAATATAAGGAATTGATACCCAACAATGTCAGATGCTTCTGAAAGAGGATTGGAACTGAGAACAGCTATTATACTGTAGTGATTTGGGCAGTGGAAATCTTTGAGAGAAGAGTTTCACTATAGTTAAGGGATTAGAGGCCAGAAATAGAATATGATACCTGAAAGCAATTTTAAATAGTCATCTACATATCATTTTTAGAGATAAAATATTTGAGGTTCAGAGAGATTACATAATTTAAAGTAGGTCAGTAGTAGCCCCCGACTTGTGATGATTTTGCCACCCAAAGGGCATTTGGCAACATCTAGAGACATTTTTTATTGTCACACCTGAGGAAGGGTGTGCTATTATTTAATAGCATCTAGTGGGCAGAGGCCAGGGACGCTGTAAAACATCCTGCAATATACGAGTCTCCTGCCCCCACGTACATACCCCAGAGAATTATCTGACCCAAAATGTCAGTAGTTCCAAGGTTCAGAAACCCCCGTCTAGGATTAGCACCCAACTGATACTTAAATCTAATCTACTTGTAAGAAGTAGAAATCATGGATATAGACTATTCTTCAGTAGTCAGTAAGAAAGGGTAGAAGCTTCAAGAGAGGGGTTTTTTGAAACGTGTCTTTGAAGACGAAAGCCTTGAGAATACTCCTAAGTCAAGGGAAGAAACCGGTATGCAGTGAAAGACATTAAGGGTAAAAGTTACATACAACTGTAAAAGCTAAGCCTGGAGGTAGAATCAACTATTAGGTAGTAGACATCAGTCTCTCGCTTTTCTTAAATCAGGTTAAATTATTTTACTCCAAGATGTAACAAAGATGGGCGATGCTAAGAATTGTCAGAGTAAATACATTTCTGAAATTAGAGAGTTTGACTAAAAAAATTTGTCTTCTAAAACAAATAATGAAGTTATGAAGTTGATGTACAGCATCTATTTCATATAAACGCTAAATAAAGTTAGTCTTACGTAGTATTAAGTGCATGGACTGCCCTAGATTCAATTTCAAGCCTTTCTTCCCACTATTTATATGACCTTGAACAGATTTCTGAATCTCTCGGTGCCTTTTCTTCATCTAAAAAAGGTAGAATTAAATATATACTCGTGTAAAGACTAAGTACAATGCCTGAGATATAGTAAGTATTCAGTAAATACTATTTTAGCTGTTAGCTATTTAGCATCAGCTATTAAATGGAAGTTCTGTGCAGTAGTGGTTTATATTAATAATCCAGTGATGGCTTTGCCTGCAGAAGGTAGAGGTAGGTAAGTAGTTGAGATATTCTGTCTAACAAATAGCATCTTTTTTGGGGCAGGGGGAGGGGTCATTTGATTACATGACCTTCGGCTCCCCTAGTAAAGAGATACGGTTGACTTACAATGGAACCTTTAGAAACAAAGTCAGAGAGACTGGTTAAAATTACCATTATTTGTAATATCTGGTTCTGCTTATCATTCTACATATTTTGTATTTTCTAAATATGTGCTTGATATAATTTAGATAAGTACATACCCAACTTCTCTTGAATATAATGTATATAGTTTTAAATGTCTCATTTTAAGTATGTAATAGTATAGAACATATGTGAATTTGTACCTGATAAAGTATATCTGTCTCAACAAACTTAGACTATATCCACAGTGAAAAAGATTATAATCATTTTTATCTTTCTATTATCAACTCTAATAATGAACTTGAAACAAAACTCTTCTGATACTAGCTTCATCTGCCAATAAACATCAGGTGGGTTTTCTGTGTGTATGTTTTCAGATCAACGGAAACATTTAAAAGAGAAGATGATCTTGACAGTCTGATTAATGAAATATTTGAAGAGCCCAACTTGGACAAAAAACCGTCTGTAAGTCAAGTATTAGAAATATGTAGTAATTCTTTCATTATTTCAAGACATGCTTAGAATAACTTAAAGAAGATGAAAATAGCTACCCATTATCTTTTGAATTCTGAGAAACAGGATTACTTAAAGAAATTATTACACTTAAAGAGCTGTAGAAGCAGTAAAATATTAGACAGTCTCAGTATGTGTTTTCCTGTGCATTTATCAGTAAGAATAAAAAATTAGAAAAGCTGTTAGCATAGAAGTCAACTCACACATCCAGCTGGTCGCTTGTATTTATTTGTCGCCTCTAAGAACACTTTTCTAAAAGGCCAAAAACAGCTTTCATTATAGGAATGTGCTTAGCACCTCAGATGCAATGCTGTTGCTCTTATCCCATGAAGCAATAAATTGTTAATATTTAAATTTTTTAAATGTTTATGTGTCCATTTTAGCTGTATAAAAAGTTCACAGAATAATGTAACAGCAACCTATGTGCTGAACATACCATGACAGCCACCCATATTAAACATATATTAATATTTGCCATATTTGCTTCTCTGGACCTTTTTTTTAAAGAAGTACAAATTAGAGATATAGTTTTTAAGACCTCTCTAAATCCTACTCTGTTGCCTTCCTTCCCAAAGATAACCATTTATCCTTTCCATCCACACATTTATACTTCTATTACATTTGTATATAACCATAAACAATTTTAACTGTGTATAGTAGTCCATTGTATAACTCTGCCACAGTTTACTTATCTACTTCCCTGCTGATGTACATTTAGATTGTGCCCAGTTGTTTGCTATTACAAATAATTGGAGAAAAGGCATACAAATTTTAACATGTACACAGGGAAAACCATTGATTACTCCTTCATTAAATATCTTTGCATGGCTTCTTTTACCCACATACGGAAGTTTCTCTGGGATGCATAAAGCTAGAACAGGAATTCCTAGGTCATAAGGTTTGCTCATCTTCAACTTTTCTACCCATTGCCAAATTGTTTTCCAAAATGCCTTTATCGCTTACATTTTTCATACTGGGCAGTATATGAGAATTTATGTATTTTAATTTTTATCAGTATGGTGTGTGTCAAGCATGTCAGATTTAAAAGAAAGATACAAAATAGAAGTCTTAATTTACAAAGATCACAAAAGCATTAAGAAATAAATATAGTACCAGGAGTTTTGTTTTGTTTTGTTTTGTTTTTTAAAGGATACGGAAGATAAAAGCAAAACAGTGGACTGAAAATAGCTAGGTAATGAGAGTGGTAAGAATATGGAGAGGGACCATTTATATTTTTGTCAGCCAGACTAAAAATCAAATGACTAGTATAGATTTTAAGATCTGAATTTTTCAAAAATAAACATTTTCAGTTCACCTGAACTAAATTAATAAGCTGATGCTGAGTTAAATAGTATGTCAATACAGTAGCAATATTAAAGACAGTCATTCCTCAGTATACTCAAGGGATCGGTTCCAGGACCTCCTCATACGCCAAAATCCATACGTACTCAAGTTTCAGAGTCAGCCCTATATAACCCGCCCATGTGAAAAGTTGGCCCTCTATATATGGGGTTTGCATGCCACAAACAGTGGATTTCCAATCCTTGTATGATTGGAAAAATTCCACATATAAGTGGACTTGTGCAGTTGAAACCCATGTTTTTCAAGGGTCACCTGTACCCTGCAGACAGAATACTTCATAAGTGCCGAGTAGGTGCGTAAGCATGGAATAGTAATGCCAATTAGTAGTAGTAGTAGGAAAAAATTACATCATTTTGTTGCTCTTTATTAGTTATTGAAATTATTCATTATTAAGTACTATAGGGTGCATATCTGTATATGAAGCGCTATCTCTTCAGTTAAGGTGTTTCAGAAGAAGATAAATACTTCTCTGGTTTGGGTTTAAGATATATTAATTTGAAATAAAAGTAGCTCTTACAATAATGAAGACATAAATTTTTAAGCATGATCTTTTCCTTTTTTAGTTATGTATTGTGTCCAGTTTTTCAACCTTCAAAGGAGACAACAAGTCTAAGTTAAACATTTATTGGGGGAAAAAAACAGTTATTAAGAAGCATTGATAAACAGATGGTCTATGCTGACGCTGTCATTAGAGGTTAATATTATGCCCTGAAAATACTACTCCCCCACCTTACCCCCCTGCTTTCCCATTCTGTCGCATTTCTGAACTGTTCCCAGAGCCACACAAGAAAGCCCAGGAACCAGCAAGAAACGTCAGAGTGTGTCAGCTTAGAGTCATAAACCTGAGTTTGGATGGTACATGAAACATGCTCCCCCAAACAGAAAGACTTGTGCAAATTACTATTTTTCAGACATGTACCAAAATTTTTTCCAGTTCTGCTTAACATCAAATAAAAATTGAGAGAAATAGTAAAACAATATTTTCGCCTCTCTTAAATTTCCTCACCCACTATGTAAAATGAAGGCAGGTCTCTGCATAGTTTAAATTGCCTTTTCTCCATCTCACTTCCTCTCCTTGGCGGTGGTCCTAGTGTGTGGTTGGTTTATGTTGTTTGGTACCATATACCAGTTAACACTTAATAAATGCTTGCTAATGATGATGATATTATGTAACCGTATAGGAACTACTGTATGGTTGGGACTAGGTAGCTCTACATTTTCCTTGAACATTTATTGGTTGATACCATTCCATTTGATCAAAATTAATATTCCTGAAGTTACACAGGAGCTTGGTTAGTTTAATTTTAGTTCATATGACGCACATTCACAGCCTTTAAAAATGAGTCTGAGGTTTTTTTTTCCTCCTCAATTGAATTTTTCTAGAATGAAGTTTTAAATAGCAGGTCCTTCATATTAAATCATTGAACTGTAATATTAACTGAAGAGTTATAAAGTGACTCTAAATCTTAGCATGCTAATAATGGCAATATATCAATTTCCTAGCCTAAAAGTTAGTAGAGTCATTTGCAAATTCCTTAGGGAGTTCTACTTCCCTTTTGCTTTAAAAGGTTTTAATCATTGTTTTTATTTCAGAAACTTAAAAATGATGCCATCAAAATTTGTATTTAAGTCAGTTAGAAAATATTCTTGTTATAAAGAATATTAGTTTTCATGTTACAGTGTTCTAAGTTACTCGTGGCCTTTTATTGTTTTGCTTTTTTAACAGAAATTAAAATCTAAATCTTCCGGTAACACATCTGTCAGAGCTTCCATTCAAGGCCTTGGTAAAAGGTAAGTTGAGATTGCTTTGGTGAATTCTACATACTACTGAGCAAACACTATGAGCATAGTCTAGTAGCTTTTGTTACCATTTAAACAGCAGTGAGATTGAACAACAAAGCATTGGTTGGCCTTCAGGAGAAAGACCAATAGCAATATCTTCAGTGTTCTTATGGTCTGTGACCCATTTCGTGTAAAGGAAATTAAGTGGGGGGATTATTGCTATTGTAAATAATTTTCTGCTGCTTAAAAAAAGTGTGAACAGTTCCTCAAAATTAATGTTCTGTTATATTCTTCAGTATTTGCTTCGCCCCTTACCTTATTTGGCAAACAACATTTTTCCTTTACTCATTTTTACTCCTTGAGTGTTCCTGAATATACAGGTTATATCCAGTAAAGCAGTGATCCTACAATAAATATCTCTTCTTTGAAATGGTTGGCTTGCTAGGGAAAATATGCAATTTGATTATAAGATCGTAAAGTCAGTAAAACCAACAATTTTTTAACAGGGCCAAATTCTCCTACTTTTTGTTGTAACTTCCTATTTTTGCATCTGTTAAACACGTTTAGTTGCAGTCCGGTGTACCTTGGTGGAAGCTCTATTCCATGTGGGGATTGGAACAAGTATTTCATGGAGGTAGGATATCAGAAATGTATTATACTTTTTACTGGCTTTTTTCCAAATGGATGCTCAGTTGTTAAAATGTAGTTCTTATCATCTTGGCATCAATCTGTTTTATAAGGAGAGGTATTTTTATTAGCCAATCTAAGAATTCTTTGTTCATTATTCTTGGATGATAGCTATTGAAAGCTGTGATGTTGGGTATATATTATTCATTGTATTGATGCTCTCTTTTCTAAGCCCCACTTGAAATGCCTGGATCACTCCTGTCCCAGCGTTGTTTCCACAGGACACAGGAGAGTGAACTTCCTTCCAGGCAGTGGAAGCCAGTCAGTAAGGCAGTTGAAGCAGAGTGGGCATGCAGATACATGATGCCTTACCCACACTGCCTTGGCCAGTTAGCATGCAAAGCTACAGGTCTGCATTACCCAAAGCATTCTCAAGCATAGTTGCTTGATTTTACATGTTGACATATGTGAAAAGCAGAAACCCTATGTTCTTTGTCTCTTCCTTGCCCTTCCTACACCCACTTTCTCACTCAGTACCTCTTTCTGGGCAGTCTTATAGTCATGATGCCACCTATCCCAAAACCGTATTAGCCCCATAATCTTAGCACATTCTATTCGCATTTTCATAATATAGGCAAACAGTTTGTTTTTAAGCAAATCCTACTCTCCTGCTGCTTTTGTTCTATTTTTGGCAGAGGCCTACTTACCTCGCTTACTTTATTGAATATTTTTATCTGGTTATTTCTAAAACACTTATTTTTTGTTAATTTTTTAAGAAAAAAAAGGCCTAAGTTATATTATTGCATGTTGATCACATTTCTGGAGGGATAACTATTATATAGTCAAGTGTCACCAACAAGGATACATTCTGAGAAATATGTCATTAGGTGACCTCCTCATGTACAAACATCGTAGAGCATACTTACACAAACCTAGATGATACAGCCTACTACACACCTAGGCTAGATGGTACACTAGCCTACTACACACTTCTAGGCTATAAACCTGTAGAGCATATCACTGCAGTGAATACTATAGGCAATGGTGACACAATGGCAAATATTTGTGTATCTCAGTATTAAAAAGGTACAGCAAAAATACAGTATAAAAGTTTTTTTGTGGTTTTTTTTTTTTTTGAGATGGAGTCTCACTCTGTTACCCAAGCTGGAGTGCAGTGGAGTGATCTCGGCCCACTGCAACTTCTGCCTCCCAGGTTCAAGTGATTCTCCTGCCTCAAGCTTCTGAGTAGCTGGGATTACAGGCGTGTGCCACCACGCCTGACTAATTTTTGTATTTTTAGTACAAACAGAATTTCACCATGTTGGCCAGGCTGGTCTCTCACTGCCAACCTCGTGATTCACCCGCCTGGGCCTCCCAAAGTGCTGGGATTACAGGCGTGAGCCACCGCATTGGCCTTCAGATTTTTTAAATGGTACAGCTGTATAGAGCACTTAGCATGAACGGAGCTTGCAGGCCTGGAAGTTGCTCTGGGTGAGTGATGAGTAAGTAGTGAGTGACTGGGAAGACTAGGACATTACTATACACTAGTACAGACTTTATAAACACCATAACGTAGGCTACACTAAGTTTACTTTAGAAACCCTTTAATAATATTAACCTTAGCTTACTGAAACTTTTTTCATTTATAAACTTTTTTTTTTAATTTTTGATTATTTTATAGTAACAATTTAAAACAGATTGTACAGCTATACTAAAACATTTTCTCTCTTTGCATACTTATTCTATAAGCTTTTTCTATTTTTTCATTGTTTTTTACTTTTTAAACTTTTTTGTTAAAGACAACATACACATTAGCCTAGGCCTATACAGGGTCTGGGTCATCCATATCACGGTCCTGCACCTTCACATCTTGCCCCACTGGAAGGTATTCGTTGGGGGGGGTGTCATCTGATGACAACAGTGCCTTGTTCTGAAATACCTCCTGAAGGACCTGCCTGAGGCTGTTTTACAGTAAATTTTTTCAATAAATAGAAGGAGTACATTCTCAAATAATGATACAAACTAGTTAGTAAAAACTGAACTAGTAACATAGTTTATTATCATTATTAAGTGTTAAGTACTATACATAATTGTGCTATTTTTATACAACTGGCAGCCCAGTAGGTTTGTTTACATCAGCATCACCACAAACACATGAGTAAGCCTTGTGCTATATAGGACAGCTATGATGTCACTAGGAATAGGAATTTTTCAGTTCCATTATAATCCTATAGGACCGCTGTGGTATATGTGGTCCATTGTTGACCAAAACATCACTGTGGCACATTAACTGTACTGAATAATAGAAGTGGGAGTTAAAAAGACATTGGAGGGTTGTGGTGGTGCCAGCCTGCATCCAAGGAAGCCCAGAAGGTAGGGCTATAGGACCAAAGTGAAATTAGAAGTCTGGAGAAGCCTTATATGGGAACACCGCGCAGCCAACAGGCTAATACAAATTCACTGGACTGGTACCTGCTGTAAGAGCTGTAAAGAAGAATTGGTAGTAATTGAATCATCATGTGTCGAGGACTCTCTGTACAAAGAATTAGAGCTACAAACTGCCTGTAGAGTTGAATTTAGTGTTGTTGCTATCAATCCTAAATTACCTGTCTCAACTCGGTTGGGACTTGTCTCCATCATTTTCAGAGCCATGCCTCCTCTATTCCAGGCATCTGTCAAGTCACCCATGAACCACAGCAGCAGTTTCCCAGTTACCATCCACTTTCGTCTTTTCTAGTTTCACCCACATAGAGCATTCAAGATAATATCCCTTAAATATTATTTTGAGTGTTTCTCCCCTGTTCAGAAGGAAAATGAGAGTTGCCCTTTGTCTCACATTAACTCTAAACTCACTATTTACTTTACCAAATTGTTATCCTTGCTATTCCTCTTCTCTCTTTAGTTCCTTCAGCTCCAATTACAGCCTGGGTCAGATATCCACTTCCACTGGGATGCTTATCATTCTCTACTTTCCACTTAAGTTTTTCTGTGTCTATTTACATTTATTCCCTATCTGGAACATTACTCCCTTCTAATGCATGTCTCCTGCTGCCTTATCTGTTTAATTCACATACAGCAGATTGATTTTTATATTTGAATTTTTTCCTTTTTTTAAATCCATTGAATGCCCATAATCCTAAACCCTGTTCTAGTTTATCATTAAAAGGCAAAACATTGGCCAGTGAGGAGCAAAGAAGCAGATGATTACTCCTATGGCATGAAACGGAAGGGCTCTGATGACAGAATGCCTGAGTTCAAAGCCTCACTTTGCCACTTATAAGTTCTGAAGCCTTAAGAAGGGATACTATCTTCTAAAACCTGTTTCCTCACTCTTAAAAACTAAACATATTTCATGGAGATACTCTGAGGATTAAACGAAATCATACTTGAAAACTGTGCCTGTGGTACAAAAGACAGCTAGGTACTGCAGACACACTGGGTTCTAATTACGGTATCTTTCTCATCCATTATTTCTGCTTTCTCATTATGTTATAGCTCAGGGACAAGAATCTTATATTCTACTAGTTTTCCATTTTATCTCAGGAAATACCTATAAGTGCCTTTTGTTTTTAAAAATGATCTTTAAAAAATACATTCTGGTTTACTCCTAAAAAGTAAATATTTCGTTAAGATTTTCTTATATATGAAATATTTTGTGTGTACTTTGACTTAGTTCTAGCACAGAAGAAATCTATGCTAGATGGAATTTCAGTAAACAAAAGAACAGCCGTTTTCATAGCTTGAGGCTCCTATCACATACGGTTAGTCCAGTGGGATGCCAAAATCAATTACACCCCATTTCTACCTCCTGCACAGGTGTAAGAAGAGATACCAGTTGCATATATATGCACAGGTAAATGTTTATATTCACAGATCTTTTATTAGTTGCCCCTTTCATGACACAGAATTTGCACCCATAGAAAGATAAACAGATGTTCATCTGCATTTGCAACGTTTTATGTGTGAAGTACTTTATACCGTCCAGAGCACTTTTTATATATGCATATTCATTTACCTGCTCCACAGGGAAAAAACCCAAGATTCCGATCAAGAATGTTCACCTCCATTTTATAAATGAAGAGATTGAGGTACTTGTGTTAAATTCGTCAAACACATATTAACCACCTGGTAGGTCCTAAGGATTAAGTGAACAAATTATGGTGAACAAATAAATGGACACTTTCTGTCCTCAATGAGCTTTCAGTCTAGGTGAGGAGATTGGCTTTGAATACATGATTCCACAAATAAGTATTTAGTTTCCATTGGATATGTGGTGTAAAGGGAAAGTATGGGATACTATAAGCATAGATGATGGACACTCTAACTAATATGAAGGGTCAGGGAATACTTCTCTGAGCAGTATAACCAAACCACAATATGAAAAATGAGTAAGAATTAGGCAAAGAGAGGTGACCATTGGAGCCAGAGAGCACACATGTTTAGAAGATCCCTGAGAAGGGGAGAAACTGGTGGTCTTCCTCTGTAGGAAGGAACAGAGAGCATCTGGCCGTGCTGGAGCATAATGACTAGGGAAAGAATGGCTGCTGATGGGGCTGGAGAGAGAGTAAAGGGACATTTGGCTTCAGGTCCTCTAATCCTTTGGAGGATTTTGGAAAAGGTATGTCCTGTGTGCAATGGGTCAGATTTGTGTTTCTTAAGTCATGTTGGCTGCTCTGCAGAAAATGGCTTGGTAGTTGGAGGGGCAAAACATGAAAGGACACAGAAAGACTAGTCAACAGGCAGTAGTTAGAGTGGTCCAAGAAAGAGACGATGGGAGCTGTGACCTGAGTGGCTGCAATGGCTATAGGGAAAAATTCAAATATGAAATATTTAGAATATAGAATTGACAGAATCCAGTCATTAAGTGACTAAGGGAGGTAAGAGAGAAAGTTGTTAAGAATAACTCTAGAAAAAAGAGAGAAAAAAAAAGAATAACTCCCAGATAATGTGTCATATCAAATATTACAAAGCAAGGATTCAGGTTGGTGACTTGATTCCTAATCCATTATGCTTTCTATGATACCACTTAGCAGAAAACCATGTAATGTATGTAAGTGGGAAGAATCTTAGCTGATGTTGCTGTTGGAACTGCTGTTATTTTCAAACTGTTTAAACATCAAGATTCTCTGGTCCCATTGTGTAGATCTGATAGGATTTAACAGAGAACCACAGTGTCTGGGCAAAAGATTATATTGGGTTGGTTTTGGGGCATTCTTACCATAAACATCTGTAAAAAAGTGAATTGTACTTATTAGCTGGGCAAAAGAACAAAGCTATTGGTGACACCTTATATGTGATTTCCTCTCCGTTTTAGAGGGAAAGAGCTGACAGTTTGTCTTTCACTGGAGTCATGACTTTATATTAGATATGCTTTTATGTATATAGCTATGAAAGAGAAATGTATTTCAGCCATGAAAAGAAGTACTGATATACATGGCCAGGGCATAAAGGAAATCAAATGTATCCTGCCTATTTGTGTTGTTTGTTTGATTTCTAGACACAGCTCTGGTTTGAGGTAGTGCTGAATGACTTTAGATTTTAGAAAACAATTTGCCTTCTACTGGTTAGTGGAAAGGGGAGAGAGTAGTAGTAGGAAGCATGGTGGCAGTAATAAGTAGTACAGATAAAATGAAGGCATTTTCAAGCCAATCGAATTTTACTCTCCTAATTATTTTTTAAACTACTGCAAGACTGGATTATTCCATAGACTGGTACTAATTATGATCTAATAGAGGAAATTGTAGCAGTGGAATGATTTCTTAGCTGCAAGTTAGTTTTATGTTTCTCAAAGGACAGTGTTTGTAGGAAAATGCGGTAGTGTGAAATAGATTTGAATAAACTACTAAATTTTAAATTAAATTAAAAAGCTGTATTTAACATTATGGTTGAGATTTTACACATACAAAACGTCAGGAAATTCTAAATTATAGTTCCCACAACAGCAGTAATTCAGCCAAATTGCACATATGTATTAAGGCATTAAAGTTAACACTCTGTGCAATCATGTAATAAACTACGTATGCATAAGAAAGCAGGTCATAGTAGCTTTGGAAACTATCGTTTTGCATTTCCTGACTTGTACATTCGAAATCTGAGTTCAAATGTGTACAAATGTAGTTGTAGAATTTCCAAATGTAGAAATGCAACTTCATAAATTGCTAACAGTTTGAAAGAAAATATGGACTTGCCTATGAAACTTGTATAGGTTTTAAATGTTTCATTATTATTATGGTTAATAATATTTTTAGACATATAAAGCATTTATTCTCAAACTTTCAGGCCAAAAGTATTTGCAATTTTGAAATTAGCATATCTGAACTTTGAAAAGAATAAATGAAAAAAATATAATGTTTTCATTTCATTTTTTCATTACAGAAGTATTATATGGTTATTGAAAGAATAAAAACAAAATTGAAGCACATATAAAGAAAAAGATAATAATCTCCCTTCCTTCCCTTTATTCAATTACTCCTGATGCAACCAGTGTTACTAGGTAGTATATAACTTTCTACATTTTGCTCCTTGTAAACTTATAGCCACCTATATAGGAATTTTTGTGGGGGGGTTGTTTTTACAAAAATAGGATCATGCTGTATATGTTAGTGTATACCTTGCTTCAGATGTCCCTTCCGGTTAGTAAATAAATCTAACTAATGCTCTTTATCAACTGTCTGATATTGCATAGTATAAATATACTGCATGTTACTCAGTTTTTTCCCATTTTGATAGATAATCAGGTAGTATCCTGTTTTTTGTCACTTTGACAATACTAAAGTAAAAATTCTTGAGATATATGTTTATATACTGGTGCTTTTATTTGTACATATCCCAAAATGGGATTGCTAGTATAATGGCTAGGTATAAATTTTAATTTAAAAGTAATACCTGGGAGGCCAAGGCAGGCGGATCACGAGGTCAAGAGATGGAGACCACTCTGGCCAACATGGTGAAACCCCGTCTCTACTAAAAATACAAAATAAAAATACAGCTGGACGTGATGGCACATGCCTGTAGTCCCAGCTACTCAGGAGGCTGAGGCAGGAGAATCACTTGAATCCGGGAGGCGGAGGCTGCAGTGAGCCAAGATTGTGCCATTGCACTCCAGCCTGGCAACAGAGCGAGACTCCATCTCAAAAAAAAAAATTATAATAATAACACCAAGAATTTTCCCAAAAGGTTATAGCAGCTCACATACCCACTAAAAACATATGAGAGTGCTAATTTTTCCCAAATTAATTGATGAAAAAATATAGCTCATGGTTGTAATTCTATGAAGTGTGTAAGTACTTTTATTATCCCCATTTTACAGATATGGAAACAGTCATGTAGAAGTTATTTTTAACAGTTACACAGATAGAAAATAGTGGAATCAGCATTTGAACATAGGCAATCTGTGTCCAGAGTCCATGTCCTTAACTGCTATTCTTTGCTGCCTGTGCTACAGAGAGTGATTATTGTTTTTATTTGTTTTTAATTTTGTCATTAGTAAGCATTTTGTGTGTAGTGTAAGTATTTAACCATGTGTTGAAAATGAAATGTTTTCTTCCACTCTGTTACTGGTCTCTTCGCTTTTTTTTTTTTTTTTTTGCCCTCTGAAAAACATTTCCTTTTAATTTTTTGATTATCGTTTGCATCTGTGTTGATTCTCATTTTTGAACACTCCAAACAATGGAGGGTTTCCTTAAAGTACATCAGAATTATTATAGCATTCAAATTGTTTGCAGCAGCAATTCATAATTCTTTTTTGCCTTGCTCTGTAATATTTTACTCTTATAGTTGTATGTAGTATATACATAATTGCATTTTGAGGGTTGCCTGTAATTTTAATTCCTCAGATACTCATTAAATACCTATTGTATGCTAAGTATCATTCTAGCAGTTCTGCCCACTCTTTCCAACATTATCGGAGTTTTGCTCTTCACTGCATCTTGAACATCAACACACAGCATGCTCTTTTTCCTCCTCTCTTAAACAAATCTCTTAAACCCACTTTTACCAGCTACCACTCCATTTAAAGAAACTATTCAGATATACCTTCTACGTGAGGCCTGTGCAGACCACCTTACTTGGAATTGGAACCTATCCCCTCCTCATACTCCCAGTTTTCTTTACCCTACTCTACTTATTTCATTCAAAGCGCTTGTAACCTCTAACATACTTTATAATTTAGTTATCATGAGTATTGTTTATTTCTTCTTTCACTACAGTTGAAGCCCATGAAGACAGAATCTCACTAACACATACTAGACTCTCAATAAATATTTTTTAAGTGAGTGAATGAATGCATTATGCCAAGTTGTGAGGAAGCAGAAACAAATACAGTCTTTTCCCAGCACTTCAGCAGCTTATGGGAAAAACAGATTCATTTCAATGTTATGTGACATATTCTTTCGTAGAGATATTCCTGAAAATTTCAGTAGGAAGGGAAGCATTTAAAGAAGTTAGCTTAAATACACTTACAGCATATCTAATATCCTTAAAGAGTTACAAGTTAAAAGGTCTCCCTCAGACATAACTTGAAAACCATGGAATTAAAAGATGTAAGAATCTATTTTCTTCCATATCTATATATGTGTATGTTCAATGTACAAGACCGTAGTAAAATAGGTACGTTTGTGCAAAAATTTAACCTTAAGGTTTAGACTATAAATAATGCTTTAGTATAAACATTTATAATCAAATTAACCTGTACTTTTCTGTTGTTTATTCAGTAATCTAATATGTGGTGTGTCCTATAAATAAATCACCATGTTTTCACATTTAAAGATACTGATAATCTTTAATATACCATTCTTTTTTCTCTGAACAGAGCGTGTGACCATCTGCGTTGTATAGCCTGTGATTTCGTGGTGGTAAGCTATGATGACTATATGTGGGACAAATCATGTGATTATCTCTTTTTCAGGTACGTTGCTAAAGAACTTCACTCTGAAAAATGTACCAAGTACTTCATATTTCTTATTTTGATATATTCTCTCAGTAGATTTGGCCAGATCATATGGGCTTCATCTCTTCAATACAGTCATGTGCTACATTATGATGTTTCAGTCAACAATGGACTGCATATACGTGGTGGTTCCATAAGATTATAATGGAGCTGAAAAATTCCTATCACCTAGTGACACCATAGCCATTGTAATACTGTACTGCAATGCATTGCTCCTGTTTGTGGTGATGCTGGTATAAACAGTAACATGCTGTAGAGGCTTGTAGCCTTGGAACAGTAGCCTATACCATATAGCCTCGGTGTGTAGTAGGCCATACCATGTAGGTTTGTATAAGTTCACTCTATGATGTTCACACAATGAGGAAATTGCCTAACAAAGCATAAGCAATGCATGACTGTGTTTCTGTCATCCATCTCCTTCTCTCCATCTGTCTGCTGTCAGCCTAGAAAAGGACATGTTACTTCTGGACAAGAATACAAAAGTAGCCTTTTCACTGGTTTTTCTGCCTGCAGTCTCTTCTTTCCCTTGTTCAGAATTAAAGCATAGCTCAGAGTATACTGTCCTCCTGCCCAGCACTCTTCCACTTACAGAATAATGTCCAAATTCCATAGCATGGCATCCATGACCCTCTGCAATCCAGCTCCCATCCATCCATCATCCAGCTTGGTCTTCCCACAATGTATATTTCACCTTTACAAGATTTTGGCTACATCAGAGTACTCAGGCTCCCATTCCCTCTGACTTTGTACAACCTCTTTACCTCCTAGGATGCCTTCCCATCATTTTATCTACCTAAACCCTACCTGTCCTTCAGAGTACAATTCATCACGGGTCTTCCATGATTCTTTCACCACTCTCTCAACTGAAAGAAAACTCTTCCTTTCCTGTGTATTCACAGTGCTTTGGACATATTATATACTGTAATATAAAACCAAAGCACTTAGGTTGGTGTATTACTACCTTTCTTGTGGCTGAGATAATGTCTTACTCATATTTATATAATTGTACATTCTTGTACACTTATGGCATACGTAATATCTGTAAGGTGTTACAAGTTATAAAAATATATTTGAACTTTTCATTGACATTTTCAAATAAAAATTTAAAGCTAAAAATTAATACAGTGTATTATTGCAGCACTTTTTAGTAGCATAAAGAAAAGGGTAAGAGACTTTCCCCTACACCTCCTTTGTCAGCCATTCTTTGGTAAATCTATGAGTATACCCTAATTTAATTGTTTTTAAATTTTTTCACATCAAGAACCACTTCAAAAATCTATGAAAGCATTGAATCCTCTTCATACACATACACGCAATTCAAATATAAAAATACATGGAAAAATTATAACTTGAATAGTTTCACAGTTTCCAACCCAAATAAAGCCTAATGTATTCCCAAAATCCGAGGTCAGGAACCCATACTTTTAAGCTTAGCCCACTTTTTAGGCCATTAGTGAAAAAGTTAGCTTTTAATTACAGGTTCACTTTTCCTTCTCTGACTTTTCTAAACCCTCTGCTATTTACTATCTACTAGTTAATCTAGTAAGTGTTTAATAAATCCCCATACGTCACCAAGATGAAGCATGAATTTTTATAAAACCATCATAGAATAATAATTGCATGTAACAGCAAGATAGTGGTGAACACAGGCATAAACTATGGATAACTTAGTCGGTACTACCTGCGGTATCTCAGAGTCATCAAGAACACCAGTTGGTTTACCCGAGCTCTGTGGCAGCCTAGTTTAAAAATATGTGTACTTTTAGATAAAACAGTGACAACTAGAGGATTTATTATACTATTAAAAATAAACAAGTAGTCATTATTTAAATCAGTAGAAAATACTGTCTCAGTTCTCAAGACACTTAGGAATATGTTTGGGAGATAAGAGAATGGAACAACTAAAGAAATAAGGCAATCTCCACCATCAGGATATAAATCACTGATATGATAGTTATTTTGTACAGTATATTGGTGTTTCTTTATCCAGTAGACATTATTCAGCATCTAGTCTATGACACTCTTAGATACTGGGCTCGTAAGACGAGAGGAACCCAGGGGGAAGGAGACATGGGAGGGGACAAGCATGTGAGTAGCAAGGTTGTACAGACAATAGGGCCAAGAGCACTCATGGGAGGTGAGCCTTGGATAGGAAAAGGAAGATCTCTATGACTGTGAGGAAGCCAGCAAGGTACTGATGTGTTCAGGGAGAGCTTGCCAGGAAATTGAAGGCTTTCATACCTGGCGGCCTGGTTTTGAGAATGAAGGTGTGATCTGCTGAAAATAAGGGAGTGGAATAGGAGTTGAAGAGGATGTGGAATAATCACTGAGGAAACCAGAAGTGGGCAGTGACCAAAGACAATTTAAAAGGTTTGCAGAGCACCATTCAGTGCCCAGCAGAAGACAGGGAGCCATTTATTTTTAGCGGTGTCAATCTGCACACTTGTTACACAGTGAAATGCTGTGCAGTTGTTTGTTTTATTGTTTTACTTTACAGATGAGAGAAATAATTGTATCCTAGCTTTGAGAGGTTTTAGAACTTTTTTTTTTTTTTTTTTTTTTGAGCCAGAGTCTCACAAGTCATGTTGCCTAGGCTGGAGTGCAGTGGCGCAATTTCAGCTCACTGCAACCTCCACTTCCCAGGTTCAAGAATCCACCAGCCTTAGCTCCTGAGTAGCTAGGAATTCAGGTGCACGCTACCACGTCCGGGTAATTTTGTAGAGATGGGGTCTCGCCATGTTGCCCAGGCTGGTCTCAAACTCCTGAGCTCAAGTAGTCCACCCACCTCGGACCCCCAAAGTGCAGGGTTTACAGGCATGACCCACCACACCCGGCTGAGTTTTAGAACATTCTAAAAGGAGTGTAAGCTATACTTATTGACCACCTTGCTACAACAGCTGAAGAAAATGCTTTTATTTTTCTATTAA
This sequence comes from Ateles fusciceps, assembly GCA_036589455.1. Taxonomy (NCBI): domain Eukaryota; kingdom Metazoa; phylum Chordata; class Mammalia; order Primates; family Atelidae; genus Ateles; species Ateles fusciceps. Next base: position 8,417,597 of record JAZHEH010001667.1, on the reverse strand, counting down.
ATCATGTGTTTTCTTTAAGGAATGGAATGATTTTTCCCTAAGCTTTTAAGATATGTGCATTTTAAAAAAGCATTTGAAATGTCATAATTAGATCCTTGCCTATTCATGATTCCTAATCTAAAATCTCTAAGGATTCAGTCAGGTATCAAATGTTAAGTTTTCAAAATATTTTGCAGATCAAATAAAGGACGTTTTTCCTCAACAGCTTAGTTTTGGTGGGGTTTTTTCTTTCTGTTAAAATTTATATTATTCATTTCTTCCCTTAGCTAGTCATTTAGCTGGTCAGACTGTTTCCTGAAATCAGACATTGGCTTGGAAAATCTCTCAGGTTTTGTTAGGTTCTAACCTTCTAAATTGTGCCTGAATTTTGTACGATGTAATATTGAATGTGTGGCCATTGACCACCAGAGGGCACTTTGTAGCCTGCCTTCTGTTGCAGTAATACCCACAAATAATGTTTAGATACTGTGTCTCTTTTTCTAACATTCAGACTGTATTTCATCCTTTCACTTTGTAATTTTTCATCATTTTATTTTTAATTTTTTCCCATTTTTCTTTGCCACGGAATGTTTATATAAACTCGTTACATGGAATGTCGTGAAAATAATTAAACTTCTGTCATCTCTTTAATAATAGTATCAAATCCAATGGTTATCATTTTTACAATAGCCTTGCTTGTTGATTTAATTATTTCAACATTATTAATATGTATTTCAGGATAGACATTTTTGTTACTGATAGTATGAGTAAATAAGCAGATTATTGAAACTGATGAAAATTTTCCAAAGTTAATTCATCAGAAGTCTATGATCTTTATGCCTCTAATATTCTCTTTACTTGCCATATTGCAGGGTTTTAAAATATGGTATAGGTGAGTATCTGAGTTAGGAGATGAACCACCATCCTTTCCACCCAATTTTCATATTATTTCATCTCTGATAGGACAAATCAGTAATTCTCCAGCCCTTTAGGTTATTGTATTCTACAACCGTCAATAAACTGGCCTAGAGAATTGCCATGAAAAGTACAGATAATCAAAGAAATACCATCAGAAAGAGAACACTGAAGTGTGTCTTCTAATGTTAGTGTGAGGGGATCTAGGTTGTTCAGCATTCATGTACTAGGAAGGTAAGAAAATAGGCTGGGCACTGTGATTCACACCTGTAATCTCAGCACTTTATGAGGTTGAGCTGGGTGGATCACTTGAGTCCAGGAGTTTCACATCAGTCTGAACAACATACTGAGACCTCATCTCTACAAAAAAAAAAAAATTTTTAAGCCGGGCACAGTTGGGAATAATTCCAACAAAGTTATAATCTTAGTCTTATGCCTGTGGTCCCAGCTACTTGGAAGGCTGAGGTGGAAGCCTGGGAAGTCAAGCCTGCAGTGAACCATGATCATGCCACTGCACTCCAGCCTGGGTAACAGTGAGACTCTTTCTCAAAAAAATAAAGCAATGACTTTTTTTTTTTTTGAATCATTAAACACTGAACAAAGCCACTATGCTAAAACTTTCCTGTTTTACTAATAGGAACAACATACCAGAATTCCACAAATTAAAAGCAAAGTTGATAAAGAAGAAAGGAACACGAGCATATGCCTGCCAGTGTAGCTGGAGAACTATTGAAGAACTGACTGACCTTCAGACAGATCATCAGCTTCGTTGGGTTTGTGGTAAACATTAAGAATGCAGACTGCACATTTGGACAGATGCATCCATGAGAGCAGTATCCATTAATCATCATAATGTTTAGGCAATGGTCCCTAGCAATACATTCCCTGTGGGAAAAGGCAGTGAATTTTACTGATACAGCTACACAGTTTTTAAGACCAAATGGACTAAGGAAGTTTATTATAACACTTTGGAATTATTTATATATATATATATATATATATATATATATATATATATTTGGATGTTTCACTTAGTAAGTAACAGGCATCTACATTCTTTACTAATCTGTATTCTGTTAAATAGAAGTTTAATTATGGAGTTTCTTACAAATATCTAGTTTTTCATTAGTAACTTCAACATTGATTGCTAATACGCCTAGCAAAACATTCCCTACTTGTAGCAGTTAAAACAGATAAAGCCGGCCAGGGCAGAGAGGTCATTTAGGGGTGTCTACAACACTTCCTTCACACAGATCTGTTGTTGGCAAAGATCATAATTTAGACATAGAAGAAACCAGGTGATCAGTGGCTAACTGAAGGGTGTTCAGGAGTTACAAGTATTTTGCAAAAACACTGCCTCATAGCTGATCTTACAAACTCAAAGCAATGTTATGTACAATATTAAATATACTTTACTAGTTTTAGCTTATTTTTCCCTCTTTTGTTTATTTAGATATTGAAAGTTATTTTCTCTTTTCAATACTCAATAATATATAAAAAGTTTGATGCACGTAAAATCACAAAAACTCTAAGACATACAGGTTATTGTTGGATTTTTCAAGTACTTTCTATCCTTTAATACCTAAAACTCCATCAAGTGAAGTAAACAGCAAGTAAGATAATTTTTCAGGCAGCCTGTGGACTTTTCTGGTAGGATCAGGTTGACATATCATTTATTAGGTGAGTACATGAAAAGACAAGTAAAGCATATCTGAACCAGCAGGTAACCTGTTGGGCTCCCTCCTGACATCACTGAGATCTGAGGAACCCTACAATAGCCGCACATTCAGGAAATCAGATCCCTCAAAATTTCTAGCTCCCAATCCCATTGAGAAATTTTGGGAGCTTTCCAATCTGCCAGAGACTGTCTGCTACATATGTCTACTATAGTTTCAAATGTGTGACGCAGGGCACACTGAAAGGGAATAATTCCAACAAAGTTATAATCTTAGTCTTATGCTGAATTTGTTCCAGCCACCCTACTGAAGGGAGGAAGATTTGAACATTAGAATCCTTTTCCTAGCCATGACACATTTACATACTTGTGAAATTTACTGTAGTAAGTCTAGCATTACAACAGAACAGATCTTATAATGGCCAATGCTCATACTTTTGCATTAAGGATATTATGACAGACCGGGCATGATGGCTCACACCTGTAATCTCAACACTTTAGGGAGGCTGAGGCGAGCAGATCAGCTGAGGTCAAGAGTTCAAGACCAGTCTGCCCAACATGGTGAAACGCCATCTCTACTAAAAATACAAAAATTATTTGGGTGTGGTGGTGCATACCTATAATCCTAGCTACTCTGGAAGCTGAGGCAGAAGAATTGCTTGAACCTAGGAGGTAGAGGTTGCAGTGAGCCAAGGTGGCACTACTGCACTCCAGCCTGGACAACATAGTGAGACTCTATCTCAAAAAAAATATTATGACAGAGTCTATCTTTCAATAAAAATATATCCCTAAAGTTATATCTACATGTAATTGAGTCAGAAATATAGGGGGATGTTGATTGAAGTCAACTGTTGCAAAATACAGCAGAGCAACAAGATCAACACATTCAGAACCTTATAGCATTTGGCACATTATTGATTATGATGCAGTTCTTTTTTTATTCCAGTAAGCAAATTTACTATAAATCATTAATTTGAAATTTTTTTTTTTTTTTTTTTTTTTGAGATGGAATGCTGGTCTGTTGCCAGGCTGGAGTGCAGTGGCGCCATCTCGGCTCACTGCAACCTCCACCTCCCAGGTTCAAGCGATTCTCTTGCCTCAACCTCTCGAGTAGCTGGGATTACAGGCTCCCGCCACCATACCCAGCTAATTTTTGTATTTTTGGTAGAGATGGGGTTTCACCATGTTGGCCAGGATGGCCTTGATCTCCGCCCACTTCAGCCTCCAAAGCAACCTACATTGCCTCTACTTTGAAGGGACAAAGTTGTCCTGGGTTTTTTTTCTGTTTTATTCTTTCATTATAAGTATCCTAAAACTTATATACATTGCCTATGTTTGGCATTCCATAACATAATAATTATAATAGTCCCCCAGTGTCAGAAATATATGTGTGAGTTCCCATTTTTATTGGCAATGTACAATAAAAGCTTTTTAATATAGTACAATTTTAAACTAAAATGTAGAAAGAATATTGTTTATATACAACTGCAGAAATTATTAACTGTTGTAATTTAAGCTGAAAAGGCAACTATTTTAGTATCAGTATAGAAGAAAAGTATAGTTTCTAAACAGCTGTAATTTTAAAATGCAAAGCCTGTAAAACTTTCAAGATGTTTGCCTATTTGTTTTTAATATTTATAATAATTTTCTGCGAGTAGCTATTGTTAAGCCAGGTAACTTCTTTATTTGAACTGTATTATACTCTCAGACCCTCATCCTGCCTAGAAATGAGTAATAAATAATTACTCTGTATTTATTTACTTCTTTTATTTTATAATAAAATATTCATTTGGATGGACATTAATTTGAAATCATTTTGATGACTTTTGGGGGGTAGGGGACAGGGTCTCTCTGTTGCACAGACTTGAGTGCAGTGATCTGGTCATAGCTCACTACAACCTTGAACTCCTGAGCTGAAGCAGTCCTCCCACCTCAGACTCCCAAAGTACTGGGATTATAGGTGTGAAGTACCGTGCCCAGTCAAAAAAAAAAATTCTTTTTTTAAAAAAAAAGACGGGGGCTCACCATGTTGGTCAGGCTGGTCTTGAACTCTCAACCTCAGGTGATCTGCCCGCCTTGGCCTCCAAAGTGCTTGGATTACAGGCGTGAGCCACCACGCCCAGCCAAAAAAAAATTTTTTTAATGTCAGCAGAAAAGTTTCCAGCCATCCAATTAAATAGATCATTTGTTTACATTGAGGAGGAGAAGCATGCAATAACTCTGATGTGTGTGTATGTGTATACATGGATGTGTAAAGAGAGTATGTGTACATGCGTATGTAAAATAACATGGGTATTCAAAGGAACAGGTCCAAGTTTAGGAAGAACAGGTCATGTTGACTTGGTGGTATATGCCCAGAACTTGTTTGTTGATGTCAATAAACTTAGTACCTGTTTTTCTTGGGCCAGAGAAAATGTCATCAGACTGCGAATCTGAATTGCTTTCTCTCTTTTCTTACTGATATTTAAGAGTATGAAAGGAAAAGAAGGTCTTTGTGTCCAAACGTATTGTGATAAAGCTTAGCTGTAAATTTCAAATGCTGATATTTCTCAGCTGTTATGTTTTAACAAAATCTCTATCAGCCAACCTACTGCTCCCAGTAATCAGCAATATCTCTTGTATAAAATAGTTCTGCATGCAAACAAAAAATTTAAAATACACAGTCTCTTTAGAGGTTTCACATCTTACTGTATCTCTTCAGAAAAAAGAAAAAAGATTGCATTATATATATATATATATATATATATATGTACATGATAATTAAATTTGACTTTCCCCAAATGCCTTGAGATAAGGGATGACAAAATGAAGTGTGACAAAATCAGAGTTCAGAGTCATGTGCCTTAGAAAGTTATGTGACGTTTTGGGCTTCATTTGCCTTATATATATGAATTATAATACTGCTTTTGTAAGTTTAAGGATTAAATCATATAACATATGAAAAGTGACTAGCATAGTGTTTGGTTCAGAATAGGTGCTTAATAAATGTTCTCATTCTTTTTTATTATTATACTTTAAGTCTGCGGTACAGGTGCAGAACGTGCAGGTTTGTTACATAACTATACATATGCCATGGTGGTTTGCTGAACCCATCAACCCATCATCTACATTAGGTATTTCTCCTAATGCTATTCCTCCCTTAGTCCCCCACCCGGAGGCAGGCCTCTGGTGTGTGATGTTCCCCCTCCTTGTGTCCATATGTTCTCATTGTTCAGCTCCCACTTAGGAGTGAGAACATGCCATGTCTGATTTTCTGTTCTGTGTTAGTTTGCTGAGAATGATAGTTTCCAGCTTCATGAATGTCCCTGCAAAGGACATGAACTCATAGTTTTTTATGGCTGCATAATATTCCATGGTGTATATGTACCACATTTTATTTATCCAGTCTATCTTTGATGGGCATTTGGGTTGGTTCCAAATCTTTGCTATTGTGAATAGTGCTGCAGTAAACATACATGTGCTTGTGTCTTTATAGTAGAATGATTTACAGTCCTTTGGGTATATACACAGTAATGGAATTGCTGGGTCAAGTGGTATTTCCGGTTCTAGATCCTTGAGAAATCACCACACTGTCTTTTACAGTGATTTGTTCTCATTTTTTTTCCTTCTAAAATGAATGCTGTCTAAATTGAAGTAATAATATGGCATGTTTCTTACAACAAGTCGTTTGTAAAGATGTTTGTTTTATTTATTCCCTATGAGAAAAGCAGCAATGCTATCATTATTTTTATAACTAGCGACTGTACACATGGCAAGCTTTATTTTATGTAAGTTGAAGCCACAACTTTCTTATTAAAAAAACAAAAGATGTTCCTCCTAACCTACCTCTTTCTGTGTGGCTTAAACCTAAGTGGGTCATCATGAAGGCATTCCGGCCTTTCACAGTATCTTTTCAGTTTCATCTGCCTCTGCTTTCCTCCTCTGCCAGCCAAACTGTCTATTGCTGTCCCTCAGATACACTCCCTCATCTTATCCTATCAAAATCCAACCTATTTTTCAAAGCCAGTATCTTGTACATCAGCAGTTCTCAAAGTGAGTTCCACTCTCAGGGGTCTTTCAGGTGATCCACACGATCAAATCTATTTTCATAACACTAAGATGTCAATTTCCTTCTTCACTGTGTTGACATATGTGCAGATGGTGGAAATGGTAGATAGCACTGCTGGCACCTTACTTAGCACCATTCAAAGCAGTGATGCCGTGCACCTGCCATCAAAAAAGCCAGTTTCATGTAAGAATATCCTTGAGAAAGGCAGTAAAAATTATTATCTTAGCCTTCAATAACGTGTCTCTTTAATATTCTGTGTGACTAAATGGGAAGTACAACTAAAGCACTTGAGCAGTTGTCTGAGTTGTGAGCTGAATGAACTGTTTTTCGTGGAGCCCTTTTTTGCCTAAAACAACAGCTGATAGACAAAAACTATGAATATTCAGAAAATTAATAATGTGAGTCTCCTCCTCCTCCTTTCACATAACTGACAGAATGTTAAGTGAAAATTAGAATTTCAGAAAATTTGTATTCACTGCGAGCATGTCCCTATTATTTAAATTCTTTCCACATAAGACTAGTGGTGATATTAACAAGCAATTTTTATACTATATAATGAAATGTGACAATATTTGGAAGCCCTGTATAATTCAGCAAACCAATATTGCCAAGGAACCAATACATGATAAAACAAAACTATACATTTAAAATGCGAGATAGACCAATAGATTTTAACATTACTGCATACTGAAAGTTCATTTGATATGATTTTAGTTTCTACATTGCAGCTAACTTTTAAAAAACTACTACTTGTGAAGTTTTGATGTAGTATTGAAAAATAGGCACACTTATCTGAAAAGACTATTAAAATATTCTCCTCTTTTCCAACTGTGTGTCTGCATGAGGCTGAGTTGTCTTCTAAGGCTTCAACCAAAACAACCTATCTCAAGAGAGTGAATGCAGCAGTAAATATGAGAATCCAGCTGTCTTCTGTTAAGCCAGAGATTAAACAGAACAGCAGAAATGAGAAAACAAATGCCACGCTTGTCACTGCATTTGTTTTGGAAAATACAGTTCTTTTCATTAAAATGTGATAATATATAATGGGTTTATTATTTTGAAGTATATATAATCTTAATGTATATTTTTAGTTTTCTTAGTTTTAATTTCTAATACAATAAAAATCAATAGATAAAATCACAAAAAGAAACAAGCTCTTGGGGTTAAGAATATAAAAGGGCCAAAAACATACACTGAGGAATAGACAATAAATGATGCTGGGGAAACTTGATATCTCTCTGGAGAAGAATGAAACTAGACCCCTATCTCTTGCCATGTACAAAAATCAAATCAAAATGGATTAAATATTTAAATATAAGATCTCGAACTATGAAACTACTAAGAGAAACGCTGGGAAACTCTCCAGGACATTGGTCTGGGCAAAAATTTCTTGAGCAATACCCCATAAGCACAGGCAACCAAAGCAAATATGGACAAATGGGATCACATCAAGTTAAAAAGTTTCTGCACAGCAAAGGAGGCAACCAGCAAAGTGAAGAGACAACCCACAGGATGAGAGAAAATATTTGCAAACTTTCCATCTTACAAAGGTTGAATAACCAGGATATATAAGGAGCCCAAACAGCTCTAGAGGAAAAAAACTAATAATCTAATCAAAAATGGGGAAAAGATTTGAATAGACATTTCTTAAGACATACAAACGACAAGTAGGCATATTAAAAAGTACTCAACGTCATTGGTTGTCAGAGAAATGCAAATTAAAACCACAGTGAAAGAGCATCTCATATCAGTTAAAATGGCTTATATCCTAAAGATGGTCAATAGCAAATGCTGGTGAGGATGTGGAGAAAAGGAAACCCTTGTACACTGTTGGTAGGAATGTAAATTAGCACAACCACTATGGAGAACAGCCTGGAAGTTCCTTAAAAAACTAAAAATTGAGCTACTATATGATCCAGCAATCCTACTGCTGGGTATATACACAAAAGAAAGGAAATCAGTATATTGAAGAGATATCTGCACTCCTGTGTTTGTTGCAGCACTGTTTACAATAGAAGCAACCTAAGTGTTCATCAACAGATTAATGGATAAAGAAAATGTGGTACATATAAATACGGGAGTACTATTCAGCCATAGAAATGAATGAGACCCAGTCATTAGCAACAACACGGATGAAACTGGAGATTATTATGTTAAGTGAAATAAGTCAGACACAAACATCACATGCTCTCATTTATTTGTAGGATCTAAAAGTCAAAACAACTCATGGACATACAGAGTAGAAGGATGGTTACCAGAAGGTGGGAAGGGTAGTGGGGACCTGGCGGGATAGGTGAGATGGTTAATGGGTACAAAAAAAAAAATAGAATGAATAAGACCTACTATTTGATAACAGCACAGAGTGACTACAGCCAATAATAACTGTACATTTTTAAAATAACTTGCAGAGTATAATTGAGTTTTTTATAACCCAAAGAATAAATGCTCAAGGGGATGGATACCCCATTCTCTGTGATGTGCTTATTTCACATTGCATACCCATATCAAAATATCTCAGGTACCCCATAAATATATACACCTACTATGTACCCACAAATACCTTTAACAAAATGTTTAAGTGTGAAAAAGTCATGAGACAAAAAAGGTTGAGAACTGTTGTACACAATCCCGATTACCCTCCTAGCCCACCCTACCCCAGCCTAAAGATGTAATTTCTCCCTCTCCCATCTGCTTTCAGACTTTGTTTCTCATATAATACCTTGAATTGTAATTATTTGTGTGCTTATTGTATTCATCTTGGACATTAGATTTCAAGTTCTTTAAAGTCTATAAGTGGTACAGGGGAAACTGGGAGAGTTATGTCACTAACTCCCTGGAATCACTGTAAGTAAGCCAGAGCGTCTTTGGGCTCGTCTGTGAAATGAGGGTTGGATTATTAAGTCTTCTTTTTTTGTTTGTTTGTTTTTTGAGATGGAGTTTCACTTTTGTTGCCCAAGCCAGAGTACAATGGCATGATCTTGGCTCACTGCAACCTCCACCTCCCAGGTTCAAGCAATCTCTCCTGCCTCAGCCTCCTGAGTAGCTGGGATTACAGGTGCACACCACCATGCCTGGCTAATTTTTTGTATTTTTAGTAGAAATGGGGTGTCACCATGTTAGCCAGGCTGGTCTCTAAATCCTGACCTCAGATGATCCACCTCGGCCTCGCAAAGTCCTGGGATTACAGGCATGAGCCACCACCCCCTGCCTATTAAGTTTTCTTCTAACTTGCAGATGGTATGAGTACTGTTCCTCTAAAAGTACCTTGGTGCACCTAGTGTTGTGCTGTCCACACATTGGGAGATGTGTGTGGTAAGGAAAATCCCAGATTCTGGGGTCAGAGAGACATGGGTTCAAAAGACATCATCTGTGTTCTCTTAGAGCTTTCAATCAGTGAAGGAAACAAGTGAACAGCTCACTACTGAGATGAGCAGTGAGTGCTCTAAGAAGTAAATGGGTTCTTAGAGGGCAGGCATTTAGATCAGGGTGGGAGGAAGGGAGTTTCCTCCTCCTTATAGAGGATGATAATAAGAACAGCATGGCCTGAGAAAGTAGATGTCTTCATGATGCCTTAGTGTGTTTGAGGACCTACAAGTAAGTTGATTTGGCTTGATTTTCATAGTGAATGTGGGGGAAATGGAATGGGAAGATCTGAGGCTGCACTAAAGACATAGGTAGGATTAAGTTAAGAATTCAGTCTGTCCCATACAGTCCCATGAGATACAAATTGAACTAATTGGAAGAAGTCTTTGAGAGAGAAAGATGACAAGCATTTTTTCCAAGTGACATGTACTCTCTATGTGGTACTATTATTCACAGTTATTCTTTCCTCTCCCAGAAGGATGGTACACCCTCACCTGTTGAACTCAGGTGGAGAAGAATGACATCCCACTCTCTGAGATGAAAGGACCTCAGGAAGACAGTCCCAAGAAAGCCATGTTCAGTTACGGCAGGGTGAAGGCATTAGGAGCTCACTTACCGTGAAGTGGGCATTCCAGAAGGCATGGTGAATGAAGTTGGCCAGGAGGCAGCAGTGTAAGGTAGCAGGGGAGACAGTGGGTCCAAGAGTTGGGGAAGAATGAACAGTATTAGGGTGAGAGCCTGGAAGGAACTCATATTGCAACCAAAAAACAGGGATCAGAGCCCTGTGGGGACTGAGCAGCCTTGATCTAACTGCAGCTGGTCTCTGCTAGAACAAGGCCGTTTCCATGTGTGACGTAGGCTCAGACTGTGGCCCTGAGTGGTAACCCAGGCTGCAGGGCGAGGAGGGAGGTGGGGAAAAGGGATCGTCAGGTTGTTTGCATCCAGTTCAGCAGCCTACATCCTTTGCTCTCACTTTTGAGCAGAATTGATTTAAATAGAATCCAAATTGTTAGGAAACTGCAAAGTTCATCTCTGGCTAAAGAAGTACACAATACCCAAGAAAAAATTGTGTTCAAGTATTGTCAGTGTCTTCAGAAGGCTGTTTCCAGGCACTCTGAGTACTTGGGAATGAGGCCTGAGCACTAACTCTTATCAAGTCTTTGTTCATAAGAACAAGTTAGTATCGGAGATTAAGGGCATTGGGGTTCTGATAGATAAAAAAGGCTGGGAAAGACTGAGGGTCCAGGTTTCAGTTTTGTGGGCAATCAATACCAGAGAAGAGACACGGAGGAAACTGAGGCACAAAAACTTGCCTAAAATTACATAGGTTGTAAATGGCGGAGTAGTATTCAGACCTAGCTCAGCTGAGTAACACAGGGCTTTCACCCCGGTATTCCCCCATTGAGCCTTGATGGACCAGTAGATGAATACACTGGACTGTGAGAATATACAATCCCGGTGTTACCAGAATAATACTTTCAGATATTTGTGTGATTTTATTTAGAGGAACCAAGATACAGTGCCTGGCTGTAGCCGTGTCTCAGGTTGTCTTCCCAATGCTCATGGACAGGCGGCAGCTTCCATGAACAGTACGAAAAGGCCAGGTTAGGCACAGCAGGAAAGAGTTCAGTGATCCCTGAATCAAGTCTCCCATGGGCTCAGGGCTGGGGAATGAGAGAGTGCCATGGGTTTGATAACCCTGGCAGTCTCTGGATTGGGGGCTGGGTTCTTGTCTAGCTCAGTACTTCTCCACTCTGGCCTCAGATAGAGCCAGCTGGAGAGCTTTAAAAAGTGCCAGTAACCCAGGCCCCAGGCCCAGAAAATCAGATTAATTTGCCTGCAGTGAGACCCAACCATCAGTGCTTTTCAACAACTCTTGCACTTATTCTAGCAAAGCACAGCCAGGGTTGCAATCCACTAACGCCAGTGAGACCTTGGGCGTATCACTTTCCTCTTTGAGCTGTGGTAGCCTCACCTATTAAAAAAAATTATCTAAGAGTCCTTACTGTCAGTATAAAAGTTTGAGGTTATACTAAGTGATTTTTAATGTCCCTCCCAGGATTAAAGTTCCATGAATCTCTTTTCCTAATGCAATCATTCAGAAATGATTATTTCATTTAGGATTGAGTGTGTATTGTGATCAGTGTTTGTCTTAGCCCCCCAGCAACAGTGTAGTGCCAATGCCAGTTTCAAGGTTTGAGTTCCCTAATGATCAATTCATTTTACACAGAATAAAAACCTCCAAAGGTTGACAATACAAATTCTTCCCACTAGAAGTATCTCAGAGCGTGTGGCCCTCTAGAAAGTGAGTCAGTGGCATCATCTTCCACTGCAAAGAGCAGCACTTATTAGCAATGTTAAGTAGAAAGCAGGACTCTAGAAAGTGGATGGAAAACAATAGAGAAATTACATAACGTAGAAGCCATTTTAAGTTATTAAAGTAAAATTGACATTCACAGGTATGTAGGGAAAATTCTAAAAGATCTGCTCTCGAATATAATGCTTTAGCCTTAATTTTTTGAGGGATGGGGGATTAAACAAGAGTTTTCCCAGTGGAGTAAGGTATATCCTGTCATAAATAGCTACAGCCTCAGCCTCTGGTGGTGGAAGGACTCGCAAATGCTTTTCAGGTCCCTTCCATCTGGCCTTAGTTTTCCTCCACAGCTGACTATGCACTAAAGGACCACTTGGACTTTTTCCACGCAGCTTTTAAGGAACAGTTTTAGGTATTATATTTGGTTACTAGCATAAATTTACTCTGAAATATCCTACGTCCAGTCATCAGTCAAGGGAGTGAGAAGGAAAGGATTTGCATGGCCCATGACCCCGCCCCCACCTTGAAGGCACAGATAATGTGTGCACTCACGATGCTCAGTACCACATCCTCAGCAAAGGGGCTCCAGGCCACCTCTTGCCTTTGCCCCTGTTAATAAGCAGAGTCTCACTCTGAACAAGCTGCTGCATTGTGTGAGGTTAGGAACACAGGCCTGTGTTAGACAGCCTGGATTTGAATACTGGCCCTACACCTTATGGGGCATGTGATGTTCTCCAGGCCACACATCCTCCCTGACCTCTTCTCCCCAACCTGTGCAATAGGGATAAGAATGCTCACCTCACAGAGGGTGATGCTGGGAGGAAGTATAATTCATGTAAAGCATTTAGCAAGGCTCCTGGCACATAGTAATTACTTAATAAGTGTGAATTATTTGCTGAGGTCTCTGTACAATATAAAAATGCATACCTTAAAGATGGCTTTTTGCCATGATTCTAGGTAGGTTTTTCCTTCAACAGTCTTCTTTTTTTGCCTTAAAATGTTTTAGTCCCACCAAGTTTCATCTTACAACAGGAGGCCCAAAGTGACACATTTAAAGAGAGCCTTGAAAGCGGAGGACCATTTCACTTAAATGCCCACCTGCACTGTGCCAGGCGTGGCAGTAGACCCAGAGGTGCCAGACACCAGACAGAAGTGAGGGTTGGCAAAACATGGGTCATTTCCTAAGGAATTCTAATCATTGGTCTTTTATGTCAGGTGTTTTTGACTGTGGTCAATACCAGACATCAAGCACTATAGGCACAGTCAGTGCATTTAGGCTGTTTCACCACCAAGTGAAATTCAACACTGGCCATCCCCCTGTTGCCCATCATTGACTATAATGTGACCAAAATGGAAACTGCTAACCTCTGTGTCAATGCTTGTGCTAGAAACATACTGCTTCCAGATAGGGAAAAAGGTGCTTCAGTCAAATGTCCCTTGTATGGTCTATAATTCTTACTGTGACTTCAGGTCAGCTGTTGAGTCCAGTCATATTCTGAACCCACCTCTGGCCCTTTCTACATCCTGAGGGACCCAGCAAAGGAGGGAGGTCCTGAAGTAACCTTTCTAGGGGTATAGTGACTTACAGTGAAGAAGAAAGAGTCAAATTTGTCTCCAGGAACTCAGGGTTGTAAAAGACCCACCATCCTGAGCCCTCCAAACAGTGAAACCAATAAATTGAGAATCTAACCCGTAGCGGGCAGACCTACACTGAAGACCGGATCTCGTTTATTTGTTGGGCTTTGGTCTCAGGAAAAGCACCCAGAACACTTCATCTAAATCTGCCTGCTATTAACAATATCCCATAGTGGTAGAGGTAAGTGTTTTTCTTTGGCTGAAAATGGAAATCCTCACTAGTCTAAACCACCTGTCTTTGCTGTTAGGAGAAAAGGATAGACACCAAATACTGGGATCTTTCCAGGGAAGGTTAGCAACCCTTTCTACACAGAAGTACTTGTCATCTTGAGTTTGTGGGCTTGAGTTTTCTGGGAAAGAAAATTGGAGCCTTCTAAGTGATTCACTTAAAAAATCAATTCCATAGCACTTAAAGGAATCTAAGTGGATCTGAAATTAAAGAGAAACAATGAAATGATTCCTCACCTACAATGAAAGGTTGAAAATTGAGGTAACGACCTTGTGAGCTGAGTGAGGAAATCTTAAGGGCAAGTCGGCTAATGCCGATGGGCTTTTTGAGACCAGGAAACCGTATCTTCATGACCTTTGAGCATGATTGTTGAGCACAGATATTTCCAGAGTACAGTGATTTGGTTTTGTTTTTAAGAGTTGTTGCTTTTTTTTAATGGACTGAAAAACAAAATGAAAAATTATTTCATGTTCTTGCTTTTTTGTACATGGAAATGTAGTACATAAAAAGCAGAAATCCCTCCATTATCCCAAAACAGAAACACTGCTCATTGAGTGTCTGTCCCTCCAGATTTTGGGATGAACAGATGGACAGATGAGAGAGCTATTTACTGAAATATTTTTCTTACCAAAAATGGGTCCTGTCCTGTATATTATCCTGCCATTTGCTTTTATTTTACTAAACAGCATATCATGGCCATCTTTCCTGGCCAATATACACGTATTTCTTTCTTATAATGGCTTCATGGTATTCGTGGAGTGGGTATTCCATGATTTGTCTAACCATTCTTTTGTTTATGGAGATTCTGGTTTCATTATTCTCCTGATATAAAAAAATGCCTCCAGCAATATCTTTGTACATATATTGGTACACATGCTTGTTAGTGTTTCCTAGAAACAGGTGATTAAAAAGGTACTGCTAGACAGAGATTATGCAGCTTCCAGGTGATGCCTGTTTGCCGTTCTGTGGACCATATTTTGAGCAGCAAGGCCATGGATGTAGTCTGCCCTGTAACAAATTCGACTAACCAGATCAGCATGCTGTAGAGGCCACATGTGGGCATTCTGGTGGATGGTGCCAGAGGAGCCCACCCTTGCCAACTTCAGTGAAGCCATCTTGGACCCTCCAGACCTGCCAGTCTCCCATGTAAACACCAGCAAGTGATTTTTGCTGATGTGGAGCAGAAGCATCACCGGGCCAGGCCTCTCTGGTTTCATGGTTCATAGAATTGTGAGATACAATAAAATGGTCCCCACCCCAAAAACACTGGGATTGCTTAATCATAGAATTTACATGTTTTTAATTCAGATAATATTGCCAAATTACCCTTTCACAAGATTGTGTCAATTTCTATTAGTACAACTGTGGAAAAGAGTGACTAATATTTTTCCTAAAGGCATGGAAAGAGTCTGTGTTTGTTGAGCCTTATTGACTGTTTAAAATATATTTTATTATGAAATATTTCAAACAGATAGGAAACTACATGGAATAGGATAAAATAATGGTTCAAACATTTTTGTTGCTTCTTGGGTCTAATTTAATAGTAATTCTGGCTGGACACAGTGGCTCATGCCTGTAATCCCAGCTCTTTGAGAGGCCAAGACAGGAGGATGGCTTGAGGCCAGGAGTTCAAGCCCTTAGGCAACATAGCGAGACCCCATCTCTACAAAAAAATGTTTTACAATTAGTCTGGCATAATCCTGGCTATGCAGGAGGCCAAGGCAGGAGGATTACTTTAGCCTACGAGTTCAAGATTACAGTGAGCTATGATCAGGCTACTGTGTCTAACTTGGGTGGCATAGCAAGACCTTGTCTCAAAAAACAAAATAAGTAATCTTCTTCAGAGAATTGTCCACTTCACACTTCAGCTAAATAAACTGACATTTCAGTCCAAATGTGTTTGACTGCAAAGCCCAAACTCATTTTGTTTACCAACTTCCCTTCTCATATAGTATAACTCATATTGTAGATATACAGTATTTAGCAGACGTCTAAGATTTTGTGTCATGTTGCCTAAGTAGCTTATGAAGACCACAGAACTAAAAGAAAAAGAACAACATCTGGCCTATCCTCTGGCTCTCTCTTCATTTCTCCCTCCCATAGCTGAAGTATTTCAGCCCACTCCCCTTTGCCTTGCCACCCCAGAGGCTGTAGACAGGTTTGTGAACCATCACCTTGCAGTCAGTGAAGCCTTCTGCCAGGGGCTTCATGGAAGAAAGGGACAGGACATGGGGCTACCTGCCTGTCATTGACAAAGTGGATTTGTCGATGATATTCCTGTTGGCAGGGATTGAGAATGGGTGGAGGTCAGGGAGAATTAGGGAAATGAAAAATATTTAAGAAATACAAAGTAAGAAGAGTCAATCAAGGTTGTATTTCTAAAAGAAATGAGTGTGTAAATCATGACACTCTGGGCGAAGAGAGTTCAGGCCATCTAATACTAGCCACCAGGTAACAGATACCCAGAGATCCCAGCACACAGGCCCCTGGCACAGGAAGGCACCTGACATCCAAAGGCACTTTCTTCACCTGGGGCAGCTAAAGGGCAGGGGCAGGTGATAGAGGGAGAAAGATGCATGCCAAAGCCCTGTGCTCAAGGTTCCAGAACACAGCTGAGTGCCCTCCGGCGCCATTCCAGTTCCCCATTGGCTACCTGGACAACCACAAGCCACACTCAATCCCAACACAGCCTCCCAGGGAAGAAGAAAAGCCTGGGTCACCTTCACCTATGGCTCCAAGTCAGTTATAAAGGTCTCAAAACAAGGCCACAAAAATTCTGATACTGTTTAAATTGTTACATTGAGCAAATATATTAACATAAAAGTACAAGACATAACTGTAGAATTACATATATTTATAGTAGATAACAGATAAACCATACAGAGCTATATAGAGTTTAGTTTTGTTTTTTACAGTGCATTATAGGCGGTGGGTTCTGCAGGGCTTGAAAGGCATCTTTCTCCCTACTCTGTTCTCCTGTCTATGAGCAGCTGCTGCTGTTCTTGCCCTGCCATAAGGGCTGGATGCCAGGAGCTGACAGCTTTAAGTGATACGAGCATATTTCAGTGCTGTCACTCTATTTCTGTGCCTGTGTTTATTGTCCCATTTGTTGTAATATCACAATCTAGGCCAGGCGTGGGGCTCATGCCTGTAATCCCAGCACTTTGGGAGGCTGAGGAGGGCAGATCACTTGAGGTCAGGAGTTCGAGACCATCCTGGCCAACATGGTGAAACCCCATCTCTACCCAAAATACAAAAATTAGCCAGGCATGTGGTGCACATCTGTAATCCCAGCTACTCAGGAGGCTGAGGCACAAGAATCAGTTGAACCCGGGAGGCGGAGGTTGCGGTGAGCCGTGATCGTGCCATTGCACTCCAGCCTGGGCGACAGAGTGAGAGTCTGTCCCAAGAAAAAAAAAAAAATCTAGACCTGAGGCCCTTGGTGAACTCCTGTTTTTCCACCATGGCCCATGCCACCCTCCAGCCCCACAGACCATGGTGGAGCACCTGCCAGCTCCACCATCACCCACACTAGGTCTGTGTCCTTCCAGCCATCCTCAAATGCTGATGAGCCCCCTTTGCTGCCCCCTGACCACTGCCTGACGACCACAGAAGCTGTCACCACTTTGTTCCTAAGGTAAGTGAAGACCTTCCTTCCCTGTGAGAATCTGAGGGGGAGTGAGTGCAGCAGCATTTCTAGGGTCATGGCCACCAGCAGATTTTCAGCTCTGCTGGAGTCCCTTGGCCAGTGAGGGAGCGTGCTGTGTCACAAGGGCGTCAGAGGGCCTGCGAGGGAGCCCCAGAGAGTGCAGGTGAGCAGGGCAGGAAGTACATCAGGCAGCCACATGCTCAGCTAATTAATCACCTGCTCTTCTGCTTGACCTCCGTGAGCCATATTTAAGCACAGGAAGGAACTGTGAATGATCCCAGTCAGTGCTTTGACACTGAAGCTCTCTTCAGTGTTTAAGCTTATCATGTTATGAAGGTGCAGGTTGTGTTCCCTGGTAATAACTCGTATCTTTTTTGAACAGGAGTGGGGCTTTAGGACACAGAGTTGGGGAGAATGAGAGCGGCACAGGTGGCAGGGACAGTAGACAAGGTAATTAATCCAGCCCCTTCATCTTACAGATGAGTCAGCAGGCTCAGGGTCCTGAAGGGACATGCCTACAGACACAGAGGGTTAGTATAAGGAACTTTTTCAGGGAAAAAAGAGTCTCGGAAGTTATCAAGTCCAGGCAGAGGTAGCTAGGCCCCTGAGAAAGTATCTTTGACATCCTACCCCTCTGCTTAGCCTGCCTAATTCTCTCAGTGCCCTGCCCAGTCCAGGCCTCTCCAGATGGTCCGCTGGGTTCTGCATCCCTCTTTCACCCCTTTTTTCCCCTCAACCAAGACAAACCACTCCTGTCCAGTCTATCAGGGCCTCCCCACTGAAACCAGCTACCCCACTTGAAAAACAAGCTGATAAATAAATGTACTCCCCCACAGCTGGGAAGAGCTGCTAATGGCTTCTAGTGGTTTTGCACTCTCAAGGATGTTCTTTTTTTAATTTTTGAAAAGCCAATACACACATATGGCTCAAAATTCAAATAATATAAAAATTGTCATTCCTGTGCGTGCCTCATTCCATTGGGCCGGTTGTTATCCCAACTCTCACTTTTTTTTTTTTTTTTTTGAGACAGAGTCTCGCTCTGTCACCCAGGCTGGAGTACAGTGGTACGACCTCGGCTCATTGCAACCTTCACCTCCCGGGTTCAAGCAATTCTCCTGCCTCAGCCTCCCGAGTAGCTGGGACTGCAGGTGCATGCCACCACACCCGGTTAATCTTTGCATTTTTTGTAGAGACGAGATTTCACCATGTTAGCCAGGCTGCTCTCAGATTCCTGAGCTCAGGTGATCCACCCGCCTCGCCCACCCAAAGTGCTAGGATTACAGGCGTGAGCCACTGCGCCCAGCCCCAGTAACTCTTTTTTATTAGTTTCTTGTTTATCGTTTCAGAATTTCTTTATACTCATATAAACAAATACAGACATATATTTTCAGAGAATTCTTAAGTGTTCTCAGAACCATAAGCCAAAGGAATCTTGCTAACAATGGAACTTCAAGCACTTCATAAATTTTATTGAGCAACAAATCTTTCCCAAGGCCCCTTTTGTCACAACATATAAGTGGCTACTTTCTTGTAAGTTGGAGTTCCTTGCTCTGAAGAAAATTGGTTCCAACAGGACTCTGTAACAAGATCATCACCCAGAGAGAACCACAATCTGCATCTCATTTCCAGGTATTAAAAGGTGAAGGGGTAAAGCCCTGAGTCCCCCTCTTATTATTATTCATTGCTTTGTTGAACACTCCTAGGCACCAAGCACTGAGCTAGGTACTGCGGACACAAATACAGCCCCTGTGCTCATGGCAGAAGCAAGATAACATAGGCCGAGGAGATTGTTCAGTGGTGACTCACCAGATCCAACCCAGGCAGGTCTGTGTTTAAAAGAGAATTGAGGCTGGGCGCGGTGGCTCAAGCCTGTAATCCCAGCACTTCGGGAGGCCAAGGCAGGCGGATCACGAAGTCAGGAGTTCAACCCAATATGGTGAAATCCCGTATCTACTAAAAATACAAAAAACAATTAGCGAGGCATGGTGGCGCCCACCTGTAATCTCAGCTACTGGAGGCAGGAGAATTGCTTGAAGCCGGGAGGCAGAGGTTGCAGTGAGCCGAGATTATGCCACTGCACTCCAGCCTGGGCAACATACAAGACTCTGTCTCAAAAAAAAAAAGAATTGATTGGCTCCTGTAGCTGAAATGTGGAAGGATAGATTTGATTTAGGGACAACTGGATTTAGAGCTTAAATGATGTTACTAGGAGCCATCTCTCGGCTCTGCAACCTCTGGGCTGGTTCAATTCTCAGGCTACTCATGGGGGCCCAGGCAGCTTCAGGCTCACATCACCACTTTAGACTATAGAAGTTAAGTCAGGATCTCCAAGAACTCAAATCAAAATCCAGGGACTGAGGGTCCTTAGCCCTGATTGGCTTATTTAGATCCCCTGCCTATTTCTGAGCCAATCACTGAAGTTAAGGGGCATGGATTGTCCTGATTGGCCTAACCTTGGTCACATGGCCCACTCTCGGCTCCTAGGAGTCAGGTCAACTTTACCCAAAGCACACAGGTTGACAGTGGAGGGAGGGGTGGTACCCCCCAAGAAAACCAGGATGCTGTAGCCACACACCAAATAAAGAGAGAGGCTGCCAGGCCACAAAAATAGGTGTTGTCCACCCCACCCATGTAATTACAAATGAAGTGAATGTTTCAGAAGGGGAACTGCAAGGTGCCTGGGAGGCCTGACCTGGGATGAGGCATTGGGAGTGTTCGCTGAGGAAGGAGTGGGTATCCGCCAAGTGAAGCTTGTTGGTTTATACTTGGGCAAGGTGACTCCAGCTATCATGGGAAGGCCCAGAGGCAGGAGGAAACAGAGTCCCTCCAAGGAACTTGGAGCTTCACTGTGACTTGAGCTCAGAGAGCAGGGACTGGGAAGTGATGGAGAGCAGAGGGAGTGACACAGGGGAGGTGGGAAGCCTGGATGGCCTGCACCTTTCATCCCCCGCCACCTTTAACCCCAGCCAGTTTCCACAGCCAAGCTCCACACATAACCAGTTCCCCAGTGGGCTGCGTGTTCAGGCCTGTCCCCAGGCACTGTAGCTGGGAGCCAAGTGAAGATCAAACCTGACCAGGCCATGTTTGTGCTTAAAACATGAATGAAGTTCTAGGTTCTCAGCATGACCGTCAAGGCCCTGCCCATACTCCAGCCTCCTATCTCCCTGCCTTGTCTTCTCCCTGCTCAGCAGGCCCCACACCCCAAGGCCTCCTGGTGCTGCTCATCACTAAAGCCACAATTACTAAGGACGTCCTCAGGGGAAGAAAGAGGGCTCAGGAGAGCTGGACTTTAGCCACAGGGTGTATGTTTCTTCTTAATAGAGCAGGTGGAAGAAGGCTGGCCAGGGGACGTGGGCCAGGTGTGGACACCAGCTGTGGGCCTGTTCTTAGGACCCAGTGTCTGGCACAGCATTGGGCCTCCTGGCTCATCGCAATCTACTCACAGAGGCCCCCATGCCGGGAGGCCCATCATGGGAGCTGAGATCAGGGCAAGGGCTTTCACAGGGTCTGAGGTCAAGAGTAAACATGGGAAGTGAGCAGTGACCTTTCTGGGAGAGGAGAG
Source organism: Ateles fusciceps (assembly GCA_036589455.1). NCBI lineage: Eukaryota > Metazoa > Chordata > Mammalia > Primates > Atelidae > Ateles > Ateles fusciceps. Next base: position 8,396,228 of record JAZHEH010001667.1, on the reverse strand, counting down.
AGCAACAGAGCAGAGACCACAGGCCAGAGAAGCCTGTGCTCTGTCTCTAGGCTCGGAAAGCTGCCAAATGATGATCCAGACTCAAGCTTGGGACTCCTGGGGACATTTTTCATGACTTCTTTGGAAGGATCCAAGAGAAATGCAACTCCAGTAGAGTCACATATATAGGAAGGTGAAAAAAGCAAGATGCGAGGCTCAGAATTATATTTATTACCTAGTATCTCACCTTAGGTTCCGGGCAGACTTTCTCCCACTTCCTCTCTATAGTTTCTGATCTCTTTCTGACTTATTTTTAAGCTACCTCGTTTACATATGTGGTTTTTTGTTTTGTTTTGTTTTTTTGAGATGGGGTCTCACTCTGTCGCCCAGGCTGGAGTGCAGTGATGCGATCTTGGCTCACTGCAACCTCTGCCTCCTGGGTTCAAATGATTCTCCTGCCTCAGCCTCCCAAGTAGCTGGGATTACAGGCGCACACCACTATGCCTGGCTAATTTTTAATTTTTTTAGTTGAGACAGGATTTCACCATGTTGGCCAGGCTGGTCACGAACTCCTGACCTCAAATGATCCTCCTGCCTCGGTCTCCCAAAGTGCTGGGATTATAGACGTGAGCCACCATGCCTGGCCTGCATATGTGTTTTTAATTAAAGTTGCCACCATTACTTTCTGGAAGCAGATTAATAAATAAATAAAATGAAAGCGGTGTTTTTTAATCCTACAGAGGTACCATAGGTGTAAAATTATGTGTTATGGATCAACTCCAGGTCCTCAAATGTTCTAAAGCATTTCTTTTATATCTGTTCCATCAAAGTGGAATCACAGCCATCGCCGGTGGACCTTCAGCTTCCTCTCTTTAATCAGTTTCTCATGAATGCACAATATACCATTTCCTCCTGACAGCCCAGCAAGTGTAACTACAGCTGCAAGGACACATCTGTGTTTAGCTAACAAATCAGCCAGGCTCACACCAATCATCTCTTTTATACAAGAAGACCAAAAAAGTAGATAAAGCCTCACAGGGGTCCCAGCATCCTCTTGAATGTGGGTTTATGTGCAGTAATTACCATCTGCATTCTTTCATTCATCAGTTAGAAAATTATGTTCCTCCAGATCTTCTCTTAGAATCTGACCTTAGAGATCAAGCACTCCAAACCCTGGTAGCAGAATCTCTGACTGCAGCTCAGGACTCTTCTTTGTACACAGCTCCTCCTTCGTTTCTGCACAATTCAGTAAGTCTCAATTTTATATTTCTTGACATTAGAATTATGTGAAGCCAGCACAGGGCTTCTTACCTGCCAAAGCCAATGGCTAACAGAAAACTGTGGGGGAAGTTGTCCCAGCTGAAGGCAAGGCCTGTGTGGGACCTAGACCCCAGCAGTGCAGGCAACCACTCAACCAGCACATCAGCCTTAGCCCTCAGCATCCATCTGCATGTTTTCCTCTGTTCTCCAGAATATCTCGAGGCACATAATGGAGATGGCTGCAAGCTCTATAAAGCAAGACTTAATCTGTCTAAACATCTGTGTGACTGTTGTTTCTGAAAGGCTGAGCTGAACCCTTTCTTCCCTACCTCCCACCTTCCACTGGAGGCAAGCAGGGATGGAGTGATGCCGTGGGAGAGGGTAGGTCTGGGCCCTGCAGGCAGCCACCTGCCCAGAGCAAGTTCCCCTCACTGTCAATCCCATGTACCTGCTAAGCCCTTTTTCGAACTCCTGACCTCAAGTGATCCATCCACCTCGGCCTCCCAAAGTGCTAGCATTATAGGCATGAGCCACCATGCCTGGCCCCTGCTAAGCCCTTTTTCAACAGACAAACTGAGTCACAGCAAATAACCTAACAGCCACCATCCACACATGGAGGTCATGTCTGAAATAGCTATCTTGCTAAACCTCGGACCACTTAAGGTCTCTTTAAAAGCAAGCCCTGAGTGCCTCATCTCCCTCACACCAAGCAGTCTCCAATGTGTTTTGCTAGCTAAAAGGCCATCTCCTTGAGAGAATCACATTGTCCCCTGCCTGCACCCCCAGAAGAGGCAGCAGCTCCTCTAATCATATACGTGGCTGTGCATCAGCAGTTTTCTCCTACACTTCAAGAAGAACCATGGTGCACCGGCGAGTTGCAGGCATGGAGGGTGAGGAAGGCTGGACAAAGCCAAACCCGTGAGAAGAGCATTGCCTAGCCCCTGACGGAGGGGGAGAGAGCCCTGGGGTGAAGTGGGCAGGGGGAGGAAAGTGTCTGGAAGTGCCCTGTGCTCACTGTGTGTCCTACAGAGCAGCCAGGGCATCACCCGGAAGCTCGTCAGTCATGCAGACCCTCATGTCCCGCCGGGCCTCCTGGATCAGGTGTGCCTCCTCCAGATCACTGGGTGATTCGGGCATAATGTTTGAGAAACACTGAGTCTGCAGGACTCCATGATTCATTCAATCAGGGGAGAGAGTCTCCAGGTCCTTTCTTTGAACCTTCCCACACAGCAACTGAATAATAAATGCCAGCCACAAAGCTCTTCACTGTGTAAAGTAAGAAAATGCGTGCTTTCTTATTTAATTCTGGTAACACGCCTGGCAAGTGAGCCTTATTACTTCCATTTGACAGAGGCTTAAAGAGGTTAGATAGCTTACGCCAGGTCAAAAACTGAAAGAGCTGGAACTTCATCCTGGGGGCTGCCTGACCTCTCTATACCTGCCACTATGATGCAAGAATTACCGCTTTTTTGCTTTGGGGTCTGCAAGGCTTAAAATAAAGCTCCAAGCAAAACATACCCCTACTCTAAACCAGAGTTGGAACTCACTTTAGGAATCCGGGCTAAGGCTCCTTGGGGCCTCCCTGCAGAGATGGGAGAGACAGAAGGGGCCAGGCAGGGCTCCAAGCTGCTCCCATGAAACAGAGCTGGGTACAAAGTCCCAGCAACAGAGGCCCTGTTCAGGCTTGTCCTTCAGCCGAAGCTCACTTGCAACAAAACAGAGTCCTCTGGGCCTAGGCATGACTCAGCGACTTCTGGGGCAGGGGACCTTGCCACAGATCTCACTGCTGTGGCCCCTCCTCTGGAAGCTGCCTGGCCCGCAGCTTCACCGAGCTACAGCCCCCCAGGCCAGGCCCCAGGAAGTTTATCCCCCAAGACCTCTCTCCAGAAATGCCATTTCCAGCTGTTTTCTCTGAAACCAGTGCTAACCTCTCGTCTGTGAAGTCTACCCAACTGCCCCCGGCAAATCCAAAGGATCTAGGCTCTGTGCTCCCATCCAATGAGGCACATTCATTTCTGCTTGGGCGTATTTTATTCCAGTAACCATGCAGGATGCAATTACATACTTTATCTCATTGAATCCTTGAGCTATGAAATTGGTACTACTAATCCCATTTCACAGCTATGAAAATTGAGGCCAGTGGGTTTTGAAGCTAGAATTTAAACCTTGAGTCCTAATTCCAAATCCAGTACTTCTTAACCACACAAGTGCAACATTTTTCATAGATTTAGTTTAGGACTTATATTATGCAAATGTGTTTTTACCACTAAGCTGTACCACCTTCAGGGATCCTCATCATATCTTATTCATTTGTGTTTCCCAATGCAAAGTACAGTGCCTACAATAGAATATATGCTGAATAGACTAGGTTGAACTGAATTATTCAGCAGTTACCAAAAGACTGTGTGCCAGACCATTTGCAAAGCACAAGGACCACAAAGATGAAAAGATTACAACCCTCCCCCAGCAAAAAGACACCCCTGCGTGAGACCTAGGACATTGCTGTTTATTTAGGTTCTTGTAACAATGGAAGATGCACAAAATGTGCTGGAAGCCTCAGGAAGGAGCACTGGAGTCTGCATGTGGGAAAGGGCAGGCGGGGGATGTGGCCACCACAGCAGATGCAGAGCCTGAGCAAGAACCTGACATGAGAGAGAAATCTGCCATGTGGGCAAGCAGGACAGGACATTTCCAGGAAGAGAGGAGGCTACAACACAGAGCTTTGAGAGAGCCTGGTTTTCCTAGGACTTTAAGGAAATAATAAATAGCACTGTGGAGGGAGTGGGTTTCCTAAAAAGTGCCCCATAAATTAAACTCCTTCCACCCAAAATTAGGGTTATTCCTTCCCAAAGCAGAGCCCACCCCAATCCATGAACATTGGAAAACAGACCTGAATGCATTTTGCTTCAAGACAAGAAAGGATTGATGCCCAGCTGAGTGTGGTCTGTTTCTTTTCCCCAGGTCACAAAGAGCCAACCCCAGCCCCAGGGGAACAGAGAGGGGGTCTGTGAGAAGCTCTAAGTATCTCTTCTTTATAGTCCCCTCTGGGAATCTGAAATTCCTTCCAGTCTATACAAAGAGAGATGCTGGGAATAAGTGTCCCCCACCCCAACCCAACCCTAGCAGCATTCAGAAACTATTAGCTGTCCAAAATCATGAAGTGCTGCAGGGAGTGGCCAAAGGCTGGCAGGTAGCCTGGGCCATGCTGACATGGTCTTATCTGCTATATGTCATCTCCCAAAGGTGATGGGAGCCGCTAAAGAATGTTGAGCGGGAGGTGACGCCGGGAAGGTCACTCTGAGCCGTGGGGGGGGTGAGGAGAAGAGAGGAGGGCACAATGAGTTATAAGTGCCTATAAGGAGGTTCCCCCTGTAAGGAGTCACCCCAAAACTCTGGCCAGGGCAGTAAGGATGGAAAGAGAGAGACAGTCAAGAGGTGTTTAGGAGGCAGCACATAGGACCTTATGATTAGGTGACAGACAAAAGGAAAGAAGGATTCAAGCTTGACCCAGGTTCCAGCCTGGGCAGCTGGCTGGCTGGTGGTGTCATTCTGGAGCCTGAGAAGAAGAGAGAGGGAATTTTGCAGAAGAGAAGAGCTCACTTTGGGTTTGAGATCTGGGATATCTAAGGCAAGATGCCCAAGAGGTGTGGATATCAGGAAAGAAAGACAGTCTGGAGAGAGAGATTGGGAGTCAGCCGACTATAAGAAGGCACATTTGCCAGGCAACAAGAGCCTGGAGTCAAAAATAGCATGACAGTGAGTCACCCAGGACAGCCTTTCTCTGCCTCTGCCTCCTCCAAAGCTTAGGGAACTCCAGCCCCTCTCAACATACACCAGGGAATCCTGGCAAACCCTGGTATATGTGGGCGGGGGATAGGAGGTTATATAAACTTACTTCTTGCACTACACTTCTGTGCCACCAGGTATCCATGTTTCCCCCTTCCCTGCTCCTGCTCACTGTGGTGGTATCCTGAACCACCCAAGACTCAGAGCCATGGCTAGGTCCTGCTGCTCATTCCAGGAGCCACCACAGTTGCCCTGTCTCACTGGGACCAGTGTACCCACTGCCAAGGGCATTGCTGCCTGCTTTGAAAAGGAACAAATGCACAAAAAGCATGTGAAGTGTGACCACAATTAGAAGTAGCTTCTCTGAAAACCAAGAGGACCCAACCCTACCCTAGTCCCTCACCAGCCAAGCCTTTTCTAGGTCCTGGTCTGCCTCTAGATCAGGGATAATTCATTCAGCCTCCACCCCCACCATCACCAACAACACCAACACCACCATCACTGGGAAGGTCCCCAGCATCTCTGCCCCAGTCCCCCACTGACACCCTGGCCCCTGTGCAAGCATACCTCTCCTCCTACCTTGGGATTAACATCTCTCCACAAAGGTTAACATTGGGAACATCAATTTGCTACAAGGAAAAAAGACCCTAATCCACACTGTGCAATCTGAAGGCACAGCCCAAGGAGACAATGACACCCAGAATCTGGATTACTCTGTCCTAAATAGCATCATCCATGAGTCCACCATGAGTAATTTCTGTTGGTGCTACTCTTTAAAAGGTGGCAGATTCTAGTCTCTTCTTACTACTCCATTGCTCCCAGCCCAGACCCAGCCACCATTTTCTCTTGCCTGGATTATTTTCTTTCTTTTTTTTTTTTTTTTTTTTTTTTTTTGAGACTGAGTCTTGCTCTGTCACCAGGCTGGATTGCAGTGGCACAATCTCGACTCACTGCAACCTCCGCCTCCTGGGTTCAAGTGATTCTTCCGCCTCAGCCTCCCAAGTAGCTGGGACCACAGGCACGTGCCACCACGCCCAGCTAATTTTTTTGGTATTTTTAGTAGAGACGGGGTTTCACCATGTTGGCCAGGATGGTCTCGATCTCTTGACCTCGTGATCTGCCTACCTCGGCCTCCCAAAGTGCTGTGATTACAGGCATGAGCCACAGTGCCCGGCACCTGGATTATTTTCACAGGTCTTCCTGCTTCTGCCCTTTGGCCTATTCTTAACACAGTGAGCCTTTTAAAACATCAATCAGAGCACATCACTTCTCTGCTCAGAACCCTCCTTAGTCTTCCTGCCTTGGAGTAAAACCCAAGTATTTATAAAGGCCTAAATTGTCAGCCCTAATATTCCCACCCTATTCACCTCCACCACTATCGCCCTGACCTTATCTTGGGGCCATTCTGATTCTGCTTCCTTCAGTTCTCAAGCAAACAATTTTTGCTGTTCTCTCAGGACTGTTACAAAAAAATTTTTTAAACAAATTTAAAGATCTGCTTGACTTTTATTAGCAATTCATGAATCGGGCAGCATCCCGTCATTTAGAATAGGTACTCTGATGCACTTAGGTGGGGGGGTGGGATTTATAGGCAGAAGAAGGCTGGAGAAGCAGAAATAAAGCAAAAAGCGGTTTGCTAGTTTCAAAATGACTTTCCTGACAGTGTTAAAACAGAGGGTTTTTCCTTATCATGCCAGCTCAGGTAAGCTGGTGCCCTTCTGATTGGTCTTCTATTTTTTGGAAAATGGGCCCATTTTAAAGTTAAGTGTGATGATATGGCAGGCTAGCACAGGGGGCTCCACTCTGGCTTGGTCTAGTCTGTTGGACCTAGTGCAAGAGCTCAGTCCAAAGCAATGGCCTCCCATAAGCTTCATTAAACCTGCTGTCCCTCAACCTGGAATACTCTTCATGCACATGGTCACACACCAGCCCTTAAGTCTTTGCTCAAATGTCACCGTCTCAGTGACAGATATCAACACACACACACACACACTCCACACTCTTCCTATCCCTTCACCCTGCTTTTTCTCCTCAGCATTTCTTGCAATGTGATCTTATCTTGTGTCTGCCTCCATGAAGACCAGAATTGTGTCTGTTTTGTTCCCTGCCATACCCCCAGTTTCTAGAAGAGTGCTTATTCATGTGTGCTGAGTTAAATATGTTGATTGGTTGTCACTGAGGAGGCAAAACAACAGGCTGGTTCTTTCCTGGGACACTGCTAGCTCCCTTACAAATAGACCTGGGCGAGTCCGTTCACCAGGTCCCCAGGCAAGCCCAGACCTGCCTGAGGCCTGGCAAGCTCAGCTCCACACAAACCAGAAAGCTCTGCCTGGGGTAGGCAGCAGCTGACATCCTAGGTGTGAAAGATCACTGTGGGGGAGGAAGATGGGCCCTGCAAAGAGAAGAGCCACAGGCTACGGGGAATGCTGGGAGAACACAATATTCCCAAGATACCCAGATGAAAGGGGCTGGCCCGGAGGACAGCAGAGTGGAGAAAGAGTCGTGTTGGGAAAACTAGGGGAGCAGAGGATTTCCAAGGGGTGGGGTGTGGCTGATGGTGTCTCCTGCCCCAGGGGGAGTTAGTAAGTAGAGCCCTGGAAAGCCCACCTAAGTAGGAGCCTTCTCCCAGTTTCCAGGAAATGGTGAGAGCAGAAGCCAGAGAGGAAAGGATGGGAGCCCAAATGGGGTGCAGAAGTGGATAAAGGGAGCGTAGACAACTTTCTCAACAAATTTTGCTGCAAACGATCTGTATAGGCCAAGAGAGCGGGATATGCAAGGGACTTTTGTCATTTGGAAGAGATCTTCATATTTCTTTCCAGGAAGGAAGAAGCTGATGAAGACAAAGTTGAAGGCACAGACAGTAGAAGGATACTCAAAGGAGTAATAACCCAGAGAAGGCAGAAGGATGAGAGGTTCACCGCCTGTGGCCAATTCAGCCTTAGCTCAGCAGGGAGACCACCCTTCCTTGGAGAAGTGGGCAGAGAGGAGAACACAAGCAGAGAAGCTCGCTGGTGACAGGGCAGGAATTGGAAGTGGCCACACCTGAGGACATCTCTTCCAAAAACAGGAAGCAGTCATGGCTGGGAGGCAGGGAAATTTGTGGAAAGCGCTAGGGTCTGAAATGGCTGCGAAGGGAAATGGGAGAAGGAGCTGACAAAGTCCATGTGAGATGCTTTGGTGAAGCAACAACAACAAATCACATAACTTCTCTTCGGGATGCAGCCGCTGTGTGAGGCTGCGTGATCTGCCCTGCAGAGGGGCGGGGCTCAGCCAATGGAGGCAAGGGCTGGCCCAGCCAGGAGCAGGAGGAGCAGGGAGCGCGTGCACAGGACGGGAGACCATGAGAGCGTGAGGCTGGCAGGCAGTGGGGCAGAAACAGAAGTACGTTAAGATGGGCTCTTTTACTTGGTAAGTGGGGAGGAGGCCAGGAACTCCAGATCCCTATGAGATCCTAGAAGAAGTTTCATGGAGAGAGGGGCGAGCAGGAAGGATAAGAGTTCAGTGAGCTGGATACTTCAGAGGGTTGGAATGACAAGCTCCCTGCTGTGGCCGTGAGGATGGGAGGCTGGATGGAGGGAGAGCTTGGATGGAGGCCTCAAGAGATGGTTGATGCAGTGCTGAGGTCTCCCAAGATGATGGCACAGTTTGAGGGAAAAAGGCAGTGAAGTCCTCGGAGCTTGTGAAGGGAGACCTAAGGTGTGTGGAGGCCAGTAACAAGGGTGACGTGGGAGAGACCGAGGCTTGCCTCCCATATCCATCAGCCCCTTCTTCTTAGCAAGAATAGGTTTGATTTCTAGCCAGAGCCATTGCCACCCAGACTTTTTAAGGTCACATTGCCCATCCAAGCCAGCCACTGAGAGTGGCCATGTGCCTGCTCTAGGGCGCTCTGGAAGCCCTTCCTGTTTCCTCTCCCTCCACGGCCAACCTGGAGTCCTGATGTGGTGGCTGAAGCGTGGGCCGCATCTTGGGCCATAAGATGAAGCTCTCACCTTAAGAGTGGGAGAACCGTGAGTGGGAAGAAGCGTGGGTCCCCGAAGACTTCATGAAGCCAAATTACCTGCTCGGGACAGTCTGCCTCAGAGACTTCTTTAACTTAAAAAATAAAATCTGGGGTGTTTGAGATACTGTTATTTTGGGTTTTCTGTCAGCAAATGAACTAATTCTAAACATGACAGATGGTCTAGGAGGATGGCACAGATCTCCGCAGAGAAGCGTTTTCTAGAGGAGGGTGAACACATATTTGCCTGTAAACAGCAGTAAGAAGCTTCAAGAATGCCAACAGTGGGTTCCAAGCCTTAGGTAAACGGGGGGCAGGAGAATGAGCAGCCTCCACTCACAAGGGATGTCAGCCACTGTGTCCTCAGCTCCAGTGAGAAGGAGGAGGGGGCCCCAGCCATAGGGAACTCCTGTCAACAGAACAAGCTTTCTGGAAGGCAAAGCCGAAAGCCTTGAGAGCCAGGCAGTGCTGTAGGAGGAAGACGAGTTGGGACCTGTGGAGTCAGAGTAACTGTGTGGCTGTGTATAAGAGGGGTCCATATTGGAGACAAAGGTCAAAAATGAGGCCCAGGGTCTCACCAGACCCAAAATTTCCCAAGACAGTTTAGCCATTCCCTGCTGTGATTGTCAGGCTGAGGCCGACTTGGGTTCCTTCCTGCAGCTGACTCCCGAGGGCAGGAGGGGTAGTTGGCCAGGGCTGGAAGGGCAGGGAGAGAGGACGTCCCCTCCTGCAGTGGGGTCCAGCGTGCCGGGGCATGGGCAGGGGGAGCGGCCCAGACCTGAGAGCTCTTGAGGCTGAAACTGCCACATCCTTTGCCAGGGTCATGATCTTAGTCTCAAGTTTCCCATTTCCTTCCTCAAGTATTTTAGTCTTGTTTTTCTAACCTAATTTCCATATGAGCCTCAGAGGACTCTACTGTATGTCTCTGTTTTGAAGAGCAGATCCTATTTAAGCATTGGAAATGTAAATCCTGGACAAGTGTGTGGGCCTTGAAGAGGGATCTTTTTTTCTTTCTTTCTTTTTTTAAGATAGAGTCTTGCTCTGTCACCCAGGCTAGAGTGCAGTGGCATGATCTCAGCTCACCGCAACCTCCACCTTCCAGATTTAGGTGACTCTCCCACCTCAGCCTCCAGAGTAACTGGGATTACAGGTGCACACCACCACTCCCAGGAAATTTTGTACTTTTAATAGAGATGGGGTTTCAACATGTTGGCCAGGCTGGTCTCAAACTCCTAACCTCAGGTGATTCGCCCACCTCAGCCTCCCTAAGTGCTGAGATTACAGGTGTGACCCACCGCAGCCAGCCAAAGAGGGACATTTTATAGGAAGCAGCTTGCCAGGAGGACTGCAGTCAAAACTAGTCTGAGGGAGACCTGCCTACTCAGGCACAGTGGTGGGAAAGGAACTTAAGACTAAAAGAGAAAGGCGTGGCTCCAGGGATCAAAGCTAAAGAGAAGACAAGATTCTCCATCACTAAGTGAAACGCAGGGGCCACAATGTGAGAAGGGAGGCAGGTTTCTGATGAGGACCTAAGCCCAGAGGAGCTGGGCAGGCCTGCAGTTACCTTAACCAGCTTCACAGTGCAGACCACAACCTGCTTATAGGAGCTCAGTGCCGGCATGGGCAGATCAACAATCAGGAATTCTTGCTGTTGGCACACATTCTTGAGCTACGGCTGCCTTGATTCCCCTAACCTAGGGTAAGAATAGGCCTGTGGGCTTGGGCGAGATGGGCGAGGTGGGGTGGAGCCGGACTGGGGCTGAGATCAGGTTTCCAGCTGTGGGGAAGAAAAGGCCAACAGAGGCCAAGGATCAGACAGGGCCAGATAGATTGTGCAGAAGCCTGTGGCCACAGCCATTGTCCTGAAATCATTCCCCTTCCTTCTGTTAACCCCAGATGGAGGAATTTAGCCACACTGCCAGGGACAGGTACCCAAGTCACAGTCATGGTACCAGGCAAGAAGTAAATAGCCGCTTTAATGTAAACATGGACTCCAGAGCCAGGGTTCTTATTAGAATCCCCTGGTGTGCTATGAAAAAAAACAAAACCCAAAGCTTGTGCTCGGCCACACCCCAAAGCAGTCAACTCAGACTCTCCAGGGATGGAAACAAGGCAGCAGTGGCTTTTAAAGCTCTCCAGGTGTTTCCCACATGCAGCTGAGGTTAGAACCTGAGCTTGAACTCTGGCTCCATCATTTACAGCTGTGTGGCTTTGGGCAATTCACTCGAACTGTACTTCAGTTTCCACCAGTGTGACGTGCAGATTCTCCTAGCACTTCCTCATGGGCTCCTGTGCGTGCTGAAGCCTGGCTTCGCAAGCCTGGCTCAGAAGACCTCTTCAGCAAGTGCAAACTGCTGTTATTCGTGGTAGTAAGGATTCCGTTTGCAAAGGCAAACCTGAATAGTGAGGACTCGCCATGTTTCAAAATGTTGGCCAGGCTAGTCTCGAACTCGTTACCTTGTGATCTGCCTGCCTTGGCCTCCCAAAATGCTGGGATTACAGGTGTGAGTCACTGCACCTGGCCTGCATGCTGGTACTTCTAAACAGGACAGGGTCAAAGAGAAAAGCAGGTTTCACCCAGGCTCATAATTATATTTTAAAATAAGAAGCTACCTTTCCAGGAAATCATCTACTTTTCAGCATTTAATTCTTTTTTTTGTAAAAGTTTTATTGAGCCGGGCGCGGTGGCTCATGCCTGCAATCCTAGCACTTTGGGAAGCTGAGGTGGGTGGATCACCTGAGGTCAGTAGTTCAAGACCAGCCTGGCCATCATGGTGAAACCCCATCTTTTAAAAAAATAAATAAAAGTTTTATTGAGATATAATTCATATACCATACAATTCACTCATTTAAAGTGTATAATTCAATGGTCTTTAGTATGTTCACAGAATTACATGTTTTGTTGTTTTGTTTTTATAAATCATCTTCCGAGGGCTTGTCACATTTCTACTGTATTTGGTGTTCCTGGTCTAGTCCTAGAAAAATGCTGTTTATCTAGCACTGATGTGCTCCAAACCTCAACATGCCCGGAATAGATGGTTCCTCGGAATGTGAAGTGTGACCGTTTGAGCCTGGTACTGTGCTGAGTATTATTTTCAGGTCCCTGTTATAGAGATCATGTCAGAAGACTAAGGCACCAGTAGCAGCACCAGGCTGGGTAAGCAAAGCTGCCCCTTGACAGCCAGCCCCACAGAGGAGACAGAGAGAAAGTTCTAGAGTCATCCTTAGAAAGACACAGGAAGGCAGGGGCAAGAACAGCAGCCTCGCCCTAGCTCTCTTCTCTAGGCTTGAAGCACCTGGGGGAAGGGCGAGCCTCCCAGGATTCTCAGAGGGAAGCGCCTGTGAGACTGAGCCATCTAGAAGGCAAGAGCTCCACGTGGGGACTGCTGGCTTTCAGTCAAGGGCCTCCACCTTGAACTGAGTCTCCGTTTCTCCCCGTCTGTCCATGGGACCCGTCCTCATCCTTTGTTTTTATTTAGTGTTAAAGTTCCTCTGAGCACTGTGTTGGCCCTCACCTTCTACAGTGTTAGCCAATTCTTTTTTCCTACCATCATGGAGGTAGTTTTCAGAAGTGTGTGTATGCACACTTACAGAAACACATACACAGACCGACAAAGCCTGTGCTTTGCAATCTCCAAACATGACTCGCAGGCCTCCGCACCATGAGTGACACTTCCCTCCTGGATGGAGGTGGTGTCGCCACAAGGAATTGTGGGTAGCAGAGGAGTCAGCCTCAGCCGGTCAGGGTGGTGCCAAAACCACTCTCAACCACAGAAGGTTAAACCCACTTTAAACCAGTGCTTCCCTAACTGCCAAAAAGTTAAGAAACACCTGATTAAAAATGCAAATTCCAAGAACCGGTCTCCAACACCCAAAGCAGAATTTTCCAGAGAGGCCAGGCCATGCCTTCAAGTGCCCCCAGAGGATTCTTACCATAGGAAAGCTTTCTCTTTTTCAAAAAACTCAGACGCCCCCCACTAGAGATTCCTCTGGTTTCACAGGTGGGAGGGAAGGATGGGGAAGGCATAGGACTGGTGAGGGGTCCCTAGACTGATGTTTTCCAAACACTCCCCCAGGAGGGTCTGCAGTGCAGGAGGGCTTCAGAGGGGTTTGTCGTGATGATTTCAGTGAAGTTTCTTTCTTCTGAATAAGGTTTTCATCATCATAACTTTTTAAAAAAGCTCTGTTATCAAATGCTGTGCTATGCACCGATGAGGCATTTTATACACATGCTGGCACTTAGTCCTCTCAACACCTTTTGTTGGTTCTATTGGTGTCCCCACTTTCCAGATGAGGAAATAGAGACAGATTAAATCGTTTGCTTCAGGCCACTTGGCTAAGAAGCAGCAAATCTCTTTCCACCAACTCCCAGGCCAGCGGCTGAGTATGGGGGACAGCGTTGTTCTGAGAGCTAGGGGGAGCTCTTGGTCACATCCCATACCAGTTCCCCAGGAGAAAGCACGGCTCCTTCCAAAAGTGTGCATATCTGCTTTGTACTGGCGTGGTGGGCTGTGTTGGAAGTACCTTTAGGCCAGTAATTCTTAGCCGATGATATATCAGCATCACCTGGGATCTTAAAAATGCAGGTATCTAGGTCCTAGCCACACAGATTCCAACTCAGTCTGTCTGGAAGGCAGTTCAGGAGTCCGCTTTTGTATGACTATAGCCAGTGATTCTGAGGCAAGCAATTGGAAGGAACTGTGCTGAAGGAAAGAAAGGAGGGGGAGATCGACGAAGCCCTGAGTGAGAGTCCCCGCCTTGCCATCCAGATAAGCACCCGTCATGAGGGCAGCGGAGGCTACAGCCTGTACGATATTTTGTCCTTTCTCCCATACCCGGATACTTTTGCTTCTCCTTTAAGACCCACCTCCCGTGTCACACTTCCTCTGTGCCGTCTTTCTCCCTGGCTCCAGAAAGAACTCACCTCAGGAATCTCATAGACTTTTAAATCCAGGCTGTCCCTGGATTTAAAGGCAAAATCCAGGCACTGGTGCGTTTTCTTTAGCCGTTGGCTCAAACGGTAGTTTCTCTGCCTAAATCTCTGTGGGTAACTTCTTCACCTTGAGGTGAAGTCCTAGGCCGCTGTCTGCTGAGCCGCAGCTGGACAACCCGGAAGCTGGAGGAAGCCCAGCTGCTGAGCCGAAGCTGGGTGGCCTGAGCAGACATCCAGAGACCGGCAGGCACTGTTCCTGCTCCAGAGCTGATATGCCCACACCCCATGCCCACACAGGCCAAGGCTCCAGGCCCCTTGAGATCAGCGGCCCTGCCAGACCCTTTTCTGAATTGCCCGTGCCAAGTCCAGTGTTAGGGACGTGGTGGACACTAAATCACAGCATGGAGTGTGGCAGCTACAGTCACGTGGTAGCAGCTGCCAGAGGGCACTGTGGGCAGGATCAAGGTTGGTGCTGGGTTCCCCAGAAGGGATACTGAGGCTGATCATTGGCGTCCTCCTTGGGTGTCGGAGGCACTTGCCTGCCACGTGTTTGCCAGCTGTGTTCGTTCCCTGGGAATGCAGTAACAAATTACCACAGACTTGGTGGTTTCCAACCACAGAAATTTATTCTCTCACAGTTCAGGAGGCCAGAAGTCCAAAATTAGCATCGCTGAGCTGAAATCAAGGTGTTAGCAGGGACACACTCCCTCCAAAGCTTCTGGGGGAGACGCTTCCTGGCCTCCTTTAGCTCCTGGGAAGCCTAGGCATTCCTAGACTCGTGGCTGCATCACCCCGATCTCTGTCCCCCATTTTCCCATGGCCGTCTTTCCCATATGTCACAGTTCCCTCTTCTTTCTCTTATAAAGACAGTAGATTCAGGCTGAGTGCAGTGGCTCCTGTCTGTCATCCCAGCACTTTGGAAGGCTGAGGTAGACAGATCCCTTGAGCCCAGGAGTTTGAGACCCGGCAACATGATGAAACCCCAACTCTACAAAAAATACAAAAATTAGCCAAGCTTGATGGTGCACACCTGTAGTCCCAGCTGTTTGGGAGGCTAAGGCAGGAGGATCTCTTGGGCTCAGGAGGTGGAGGCTGAGATGAGCTGAATGGTGCCACTGCACTCCAGCCTGGGCAACAGAGAAACCCTGTCTCACAAAAAAAAGTAAAAGAGATTGATACTAGATTTAGATTTAGAACCACCCTACATCCAAGATGATTTCACCTCGAGATTCTCAACTACACCTGCAGATACCTTTTTTCTTTTCTAAATAAGCTCATATTCACAGGTACTGGTGGGGTGGAGAACACGATTCAACCCACTGCGCCAGCCTTGCACTAAATAAATGTCTGTGGTTAAGTATTCCTCCCCCCCAATCTCCTTTTCCATGCAAACCTTTCAACACCCAATGCCAGTACACCTCTGCTTTTGCCACGGATGGGCCTGCCCTGAGTTTTGGCTCATTGCAGGCCTCCTCTCCAGCCGTGAGGACAGTAGGGGATATAGAGGGCCAAGAGGGGCAGAAATCCTCCTGCTCCGAAAGGATGGTAAGATGAGCACCAAACCAGCTCACTGTGTCTTCCCCACAAGTCACAAAGCCCTATCCCCTGCCCCAGACTGTGAGCTCTTGGAAGTGTGGGACTGTGTCTCTTCTCTATATTCCCACCAAGCACCAGGCCTAGTATCTGTCACTAGTCAGGGCCTTGATAAATGTTTGCTGAAGTCTTGAATGCCAAGGACAGAGCAACAGGATGTTGCAAGATATATCTGGTTGTGCATGCCCAGGGTTGTACCAGAGTCGGAACCCAAGGCATGCACTGGGGCCAAGGCCATGCTCAGGAGCCCTTGCCCCACTGTCTCATGTAGTCCCCTGTGAGCAGCATGTGCCACCAGAAGCTAAGCCTCTCCTGCTCAAAAGTCACCCAAATCACAAAGACAGCTGTGGTCTAGACCAGGCTGCAAAGGACCTGCCCTTCAATCCCCCTCCACCACCTTTTGTGCAGTCTGACCTGGTACCACTCATTTCACTTCTCTGAACCTCACTGTAAAATCAGCCTGGTAATAATACCTATAGGCTTAAATCCTTTCTCCAGCCAAACATCCATAAGTAAATGCATTCTTCCTCACAGCTTTATGGAGCAGGCTAAATGAGTGATTGTGAAAGCTCGAGGCCCACAGTAGGCACTGCATCAACTTTTTATATGGAATAAAAAGCATCTGACAACACGGCAGGCGTGTCATTCGGTATTCACTGGCTTTGAACACACTCCTTATCTGTAACCTGCACCTGCACATTGGTAACTCCAAAACCTTTCACTTCCTCCTGCATATCTGACTGCCTGGCCCACCTCTATAGTCCACGCCTCATCCCCCACTCCTCACCCACCCTGCTCCTTCCCGTCAGCTGGTTCTAAAGGAGTAACACCGCCAGTCCAAACACCTCACAGTCCTGTCACATTCTCCCTCTCCTTTACCCCCAAATCAGTCACCAAGTGCTATTGATTCTTCTTCCTTAATATTCCTCCAACCTCGTTCCACCTCCTCATGTCCACCTTGTCTTCACATGTTTAAAGCCATATCATTTCTCGCCTGACATATTGCAACAGCTTCCCTTCTTAGTCCCTTCCCTGCCTAATTCATGTTGACAAGACTGATGTTTCTAAGATTCAGATCTGATCATCTGCCAGGACGATATAGAGCCTGTAGGCAAAAGCCCAAATTCCTCAGCAGGGCTGCAAGGACCTTGTGACTAGCCCAGCCTACCCCCTCCAGCTGAATCTCCCCCTCCTCCCGCTAAACCACAGCCACGTGAGCCCCACCCTCTCTCATTTCTGCATGACTTTGCTAAGCTGTTGCCTTTGCCTAGAACATTGTTGTATCCATTCCTCAGGATTAACATTATTGACCCTTATTTAACCTCCAAGACTCCGCTCCTTCAGAAGGCCCTTCTTGCCTTCTCTTCCAGGATCCTACAGCATCTTGTTCTGTGCCTCACACATTTACCAAATTATGTCATAAATGCCTATTACTTACCTGTCTGCCCCCACAAGTCACACAGCCCTATCCCCTGCCCCAGACTGTGAGCTCTTGGAAGTGTGGAACTGTGTCTCTTCTCTCTACATTCCCACCAAGCACCTGGCCCAGTATCTGTCAGTAGTCAGTGCCTTGATAAATGTTTGCTGAAGTCTTGAATGCCAAGGACGTAGCAACAGGATGTTGCAAGATATATCTGGTTGACTTTTATTTAAAATACCACGTTATACCACGAACAAAATTGGGAGCAACATCCTCAGTAATGTTTTACTGGAACATAGTAAGTGTTCTTCGTGTGGCCATCTCTTCAAAGAGCTTAACATGAAACAACATGATGAAGGTCTTTTGCTAGGAGACTGGGCTAATGTAGTCCTGCATAGAACTTTCTGGAATCAGCATGAATACATACAAGAATCATTGCTAAAAAGAGTAGTCAAATCGTATACCCTTAAGAAGCCAAGGTTTTGATAGATCTAGATCACTATCAGTTCAAGGTTAAATTTCCTGAGTAGGGCTGAGAGAACACATCCTGTGTGGTTGGTTAAAGAAGAATCAAGTGTTTTGGACAGCAGGTGTACAGGCGGCATGGATACATTTTATTTGGAAGGCTGAGTAGATTGTTAAAGAGATGAGGCCTGCCCTATCTCCACCCGTAGGTAGGTTACAACCTCCTTTACAGAAACCCTACACTTCAGGTATGCTAGATATTCACTTTCTCTAAATACATCTTGTACCTTTCCTTACCTCTGACAGTTTCTGCAAGGCACCTGAATGCCCTCTCATTCTAATTTTTACTTAGCAATGCTTTATTTATATGCCAAGGTCCAACTCATTGTGATAGAGTAATGGAGATAATAATCCCTGTTATCTGTTTTTTCCACATTAAACTTTTGGCTAGGCATTTGGCCACCTGGCTATCGGCTACATTTCCCCCATCCCCTTTGTAACTAGGTGTGGCTAAATGACCAAGTTCTGGCCAACAGGATATGTGAGCCACTTCTGGGTCCGGGCCTTAAGAACCTGTTGTGTATTCCTCTATCCTCTCACCCAGCCCATAAGCTGGAACACTAATGTGGCAATGACCAAGTTTTAGCCATACAGATGAGGCCAACACCCTACAGAACACTGGAGCAAAGTGACAAGATAGAGCAGAACTGAGGCCCTGAATGACCTTGTGGAGCTGAGCTATCCCAGCAGCCTCACTGCCACCTATATCCACACTGTCACAGGAGAGATAAATACAATTACATCTTAAGATTGATCTTATATAAATCACTGTGTTTTGGGGGTCTCTGCACTTTAACTTAGTTAATTATACATCATTTCCTCTGGGAAGCTTCCCTAAGAGCTCTGTCTGAAGTCCTGGCACGTGTGTTTGATGCTAAAGCTCACACCACACTCCATGTGGCATCACAGTGACCTCCGTGCATGTTAGTGTGTCCTGATGGCAAAGGCCACACCAATTTCATTTTTCATATCCCCCCAGAGTAATTAGCACAGTGTCCCATGCATGGCAGTCACATTTGTTGAAGAAATAAATGAGGGAACAAACAGGACTTCCCTCTCTAATACGCTTTTTAGAAGTGAAACAAAGATAGCAGCAGCAAAGTCAATACATACCATAGTTAAACAGAAACCAGCTGGCAAATAAGAGGCCCAGTGTGCTGAACTGGGGATGGTAGTTCTCCAAAAATAAGTGTATCGTGGCAGCAAAGCCTGAGGAGACTCAGGGAAAAACACAGGTGGCTACTGCAGGCCTGGATCACAGCCTCCCTTCCACCCAGTGACCCCGTGTCCCTCAGAAGACCCAGGTGGAAATGGCCCTGTGCTCTTAGCACCTGGACTATCATTTCTGCAGACTTGACAACCATGCCGTGGGCACTTGTCTGTGGAACCAGACCTGGAAATAGAGTTTCTCAGAGGTACCTGGAGAGGGGCACCAACTGTGTTCTCCCAGGCCATCCCAGAAAAGCCTAAGAAGAGAGCATTTCACTCACCATCAGGAAAACACTCAACCATAAGGGTGTGCGGCCTGGGCCCAGACTGTGGGGTCTGAAACCCAGCTCTGCCGCTTACCAGTTGAACAACCTTGGATGAGTGGAACAGAGGAGGCCCTAAGGAGCTGAAACCTCTGTCAGCCTGGGTCTGGGCTAAGAGGATGGACAGGGTGCACCAGGAAGATGTCTGGATGTTTGCTGATAAAAACGGATGAAAATACGTGAGGGGACCTGAAAGGCATGGATGACGTTGCGAGCAAGTATTAATAAAGGAAGGGATACGTGAGGAAGTGTAAAGGAGAACACGGAAAAAGTGCGCTTGGGCAGGGCCGGGCACAGGTGCTTCCTGAGGTGCCCTGGCCCTTCAGTCGAGCAGACAGGAAGAAAGCCAGGCTCTATGTGAAAGGCAGCAAGAGAGAGAGAAAAACAGAGACACAGATGTGAGCAGTGGACAGACAGACCCAACGTCAAGGAGATATATAGTGAGAAAAGGAAGGGTGGAGGGAGAAGAGAGAAAGAAGTGAAGAGGAGGAGAGTGGAAAAGAAGAAAGAGAGAAACAGAGGAGAGAAGAGAGACAGAGAGCCACCCAGCACCCCCCGAAGCTGCGGCTGCCTTCACCATGTCTGACTTTCAAAGCGCCATCCCCTTTGCCCCAACAAACAAACAAAAAGAGAACAGAACAGCTGCTTCTGTTCCTGAGGAATGTGCTGGAATATTCTGATCACTGGGTGCTGACCAATGTCCTTAGCCTTGGATCCTGACTAAGGACTCCAGTCTCCTCTTTCATTTCTCTTCCTGACAGGACCCCCTCCCTCTTCCCTGAGCTCTGTTTCTTCTGTGAGGTTGAAGAAAGATGCCATTGTGGTCCCTGCCTGCTTACTCAGTGTGTCAAGCAGGAGTCTCGGCTCCAGTGCGCCATGGAGGACATTGGGAAGAGGTCACATACCACTCCCATCCCCCAGCTGAGAGTCAAATAAAAACCAAGGTCCAAGGTCCAGGCCACACCGCAGGCCCACCAGGGTGGAGAGGCCTGGAACCTCCTCTGTTCTTCATGGACTCTACTCTCTTCCCGGGCCCAGCAGACACAGCAGTGACTACAATCATGGCTCCCCCTCTAGGCTGAAAGAGTGATGTCCCTGGAACAGGCTAGCAGCTCTCTGGCCTCCTGTTTCCAGTCCCCACCCCACACCCTCGGCTGCAGGCCTCTGAGGCCCCTGGAGCTTGGCAGATTCACACTTCACCCCATGAACTTCCTTCCGGGTCAGGCAGGACTCCAGGCCGGGTTCCTCCAATGCCCTTGTGTTGACTCCGGGAGAAACTTGAGCCAAACCTTGGGCTGGCTCCCTCTCACATCTGCTTTGGGGTGGGGGAGCTTCCAGATTCCAGACCCCTCCTACCCCAGGCCTGCCTCTTAGCAGGGCCAGAAGGATGGGCTGGGAATCCTGCACCCCCAACAGCTGTGTCCCCCAGCTCAGTACCTGGACAACATGAATTCACCCCCATCGTCAATAAGGGTCTTTCAGAGCTGCCAGCTCCCTCTGGGGAAGGCCCTTTCCACCCCCTGGTCTTTGAGGCCCAAGGCTGATTCCGAGTCTTATTATAACTGTATTCCCAGCAGGTATGACACACAGCAGGTGCATAATAAAGATTCCTGGATGGATGACTCAACTTCTGACTCCTGGAATTCTATAGACCATTTTTTTAAAGTCCTCTTTTGTCCAGCTCCAGTGCAGCTCAGCCTCTTCCTGCCATTTCTGCTGCAGTCACAGGAACACTGAGGCCCCTTCTTGACCTCCTGGATCAGAGAGGCAAAGGAAATACTGGGCAGAAGTCAAGGTGTCAGTGGGCTGTACTCCCTCCGGAGGCTCCAGGGGAGAATCTGTTCGTCGCCTCTTCCAATTGCTGGTGGCTGCTGGCACACCTTGGCTTGTGGCCACATTACTCCAACCCCTGCCTCCGTGGTCACATTGACTTCATTTCTTCTGTGTGCATCAAATCTCTCTCTGCTCCTTTTTATAAAAGTACAGGTGATTGCATTGAGGGCCCACCTGGATAATCCAGGCTGATCTACCCTCCTTGAAATGCTTAATTTAATCACATCTGCCAAGTCCTTTTTGGTATGTAACATTGTATTCACAGACTCCAGGGCCTAAGACATAGATAGACTGATTGATTGATTGATTGATTTTTTTTGAGACAGGGTGTAGTCCATTTTTATATTGCTATAAAGATACTACTTGAGACTGGGTAATTTATAAATAAAAGAGGTTGTATTGACTCACAGTTCCCCATGGCTTGGGAGGCCTCAGGAAACTTACAATCATGCTGGAAGGCCACGGGAAAGCAAGCACCTTCTTCACAAGGCAGCAGGAGAGAGAGCAAGGAAGTGCTGCACGTTAAACCACGAGCTCTCATGAGAACTCAGGCACTATCACGAGAACAGCACAGGGGAAAGCACTGCCATGATCTAGTCACCTCCCACTAGGTCCCTCCCTTGACATGTGGGGGTTACAATTCAAGATGAGACTTGAGTGAAGACACAGAGCCAAACCAGATCACAGCATCTCACTCTGTCACCAAGGCTGGAGTGCAGTGGCACAATCACAGCTCACTGCAGCCTCAACCTCCCAGGTGCAAGTGAACCTCACACCTCAGCCTCCTGAGTAGCTGGGACAACAGGTGTGCACCACCACACCTGGCTAATTAAAAAAAAAAGAAAGAAATCTGTAGAGGCCTCGACATGCTTCCCAGGCTGGTCTTGAACTCCTGGACTCAAGCAATCCTCCCACCTTGGCCTCCTAAAGTGCTGGGATTACACGTGTGAGCCACCATGCCCAGCCAAGACCCAGAGATACCTGAGGCCATTATTTTACCTAGTACACCTGGCTACACAAACACTCTGGAGGCAGGAAGATCTAAACCCTTCCCAGCCCTAAATCTGCACCCTCTACTTCAGAGAGGGGACTGCTAAGAGAATCAGCAGCAGGTGGGGTGATGAAGAATAGAGAGATCGCGTGACAGAGGGAAGAGCACCAGAATGAGAGTCTGGCTTTGAGTAGCACTTTGTCCCTTGCTATATCTGTGACCTTGAACAGGTTGCTGAGTTCATTCAAACGTTTACTGAGTGCCTTCTGTGTGCTCAGGGACGAGGCATGAGACAATTCCCTTGTCTGCAAAATGGAGGAAACAGTGCCAATCACACTGTGATGGTATATGGAGCAGTGCCTAGAATTGTGCCTGATTCATAGCACATGCTCCATCAATTCTAGACATTGCTATAATGACTGTATAGTAGGTGTTCATTTGTTTTTAACACCCAGGCTGTTTAGGCATGGAAAAACCTGCACAAAACAGGTTTTTTGGCTTCCATGGAAGCCAAAGGAAAAGAGAGTTCCCCTGTATCATGCTTGGTGTTCATAACCACTATGTGAGTTGGGTGGTATTTTTACTTCACAGAGAA
The DNA here is from genome assembly GCA_036589455.1 of Ateles fusciceps. NCBI lineage: Eukaryota > Metazoa > Chordata > Mammalia > Primates > Atelidae > Ateles > Ateles fusciceps. The sequence continues at coordinate 8,373,784 of JAZHEH010001667.1, read as the reverse complement.
AAAAGTAGGCTCGAAAGTCAAGATCCAGCAAATACAGTTGATGCTCACCGCATCTCTGTGTTGCCCCAAATTTCCCAGCTCCCCTGCATCTAGGCAGGCCTGTGTGACCAGTTCTAGCCAACCAATTACGAGCAGAAGTGGCAAGTGACACCAGCAAGATAAGGCAGAGAAAAGTCCCTGTGCCTCCCCTCGGCTCTCCCTTCGCTTGTCCTGGTGATTATGAAGGTCCCACGGTGAGATGGCAGAACCATGATCTAACTGTGGAGGTGGAGGGGGAGCTGTCTGATCCACAGGGGACTTTGCACATGCCAAAACAAGACAAAGCAATGCTGGCGTGTGTTGAGTGCTGAGATTTATGGGTAGAAATTTGTTACACAGCAGAGCCCATCCTTAACTGATGAAAAACCTGGTCTTCTGACTAGATGCTTTTCCATCACCCTTTCTCCATCCACACTTCTCTTGGAGTTGTCTCTACCTGCTGTTTGACTTCCTCACCTCCCATTCACCTTTTGGTCTCTTTGGTCAGCCTCCTCCTAATTTGCCCTGTTTCTGCTATCTTCCTAAATCCAATTGACAATGTTAGATTTTTTTCACAAATGAATTTCTGAGGAGTGTGACTCTGTTGAGGTTATTGTATTAGAAAGTGACAGAAAACTTGACCCAAAGTAACAGACAAAAATAAAATTCATTGTATCAATCAGAAAAGGCCGACTGGGAGAGTAGACTCTAGGGATGGTGACCACCATGGATCAGCAATGTCATAAAAGACCCCACTTCTTCCCCTGTCTTCTCTCTTGCCATATTTGGTGTGTGGACTTGACCCTTAAGCTAATTTTCCTTATGGTCGCAAGATAGCCGCCACTGTGCCAAGTATTCCATGCAGTCTCAATGAAGTCCAGAGATAAAATAGAACCATCTCAGCCTTGCCTCTGCCTTAAGAATAAGGAAACCTTTTGCAAAAACCATCTAGAAGAATGCCTCCTCTCATGCTTCCTTGGTCCTACTGGGTCACACGGTCTACTTCTAAGCCAGTCCCTGGCAAGGAGAATGGAATGACCACCTTTTGCTTCCATTATGAGGATTCGCTCTCTGGGGTGGGAACATGCATACACTTCCGTCAAGGAGAACAGATACCTCTTGGGAAGAAGGAAAGAGGGACATATGTTGAGCAGGCAACCCAGGGCCCCTGCCGCAGTCTCCGTGACAACTTCTCTCCCTGTTCCTCTACTATTCTGATCACTTTTTCTTGGTGTCCTCTTCCTCTGAAGGTGCCTTGAATTTTTATTACTCTGAGGTTTTATGCCCAGATTTTTTTTTTGTTTTTGTGGTTTTTGGTTTTGTTTTTTTTTTTTCAATGGAGTCCTGCTCTGTTGCCCAGGCTGGAGTCCAATGGCATGGTCTCGGCTCATTGCGACTTCCACCTCCTGGGTTCAAGCAATTCTCCTGCCTCAGCCTCCCGAGTACCTGGGACTATAGGTGTGTGCCACTGCGCCTGGTTAATTTTTGTGTTTTTAGTAAAGACAGGGTTTCGCCATGTTGGCCAGGCTGATCTCAAACTCCTGGCCTCGTGATCTGCCTGCCTCGGCCTCCCAAAGAGCTGGGATTACAGGTGTGAGCCACTGCGCCCGGCCCTATGCCCAGATGTTTTCTGGTCTTACTCCATACCCCTCTCCCCCGGCAGTCTCATTCAGCCCATCACTTTAATTTCCATGTATAATCAAGTGTTTCTGAATGACAGCAATGGGGATACATTCTGAGAAACGTGTTGTTAGGTGATTTCGTTGCTGTGTGAACATCGTAGAGTGAATTTACACAGACCTACACTACACACTAGGGTGTGTGGTATAGCCTATTGTTCCTAGACTACAAACAACATGTTACTTCACTGAATACTGTAGGCAACTCTAACACAGTGGGAAGTATTCCTATCTCTAAATGGAGATAAAAATAGAAATGGTACAGTAAAAATATGGTAGCATCATTCTATAGGACCATATGCAGTCCGCCATTGAGTAAAACGTTTTGTGGCGCATGACTGTGTGTGTCCAGAAGTCCAGATCTAGCTCTCCTGCTCTTTACCTCTCTCTTGAGCTTTGATGCCAAATATAAAAGTCTCTGCTTCTGACATGAAGTCCCAAGAGATCCTGAAACTCAACATGTCTAAAACAGAACTGATCTCGCCCTTCCCTTCCCAACTTCCTCAAAGTTGTTCTTCCTCTGTCTTGTGTCTATGGTTGGGGTTAGTGGAATCACCTTCCACCCTCTGACTCCCTCCTCCTACCACACTAAATTAGTCATCACGCCCTGGGACTCGAGCTTGAAAATCTCAAACTCATCCATCCTCCCTGTCTTCATACTGTGCGTGAGCTCGAGCCTCACCGTGTCTCTCCTGCTGTATCACACCAGCCTCTTAGTGGCCCCTTTACACAGCCACCAGAGACAATTTCCAAACCACAGGTCACATTATGCCCCCTCTTACCCACACCCCACACCCCACACCCCTAGCTCCTGAAAACACCCACTGGACCTTCCATGAGCAGGTCACGCCTTGGCCACATCTTCACCTCACCCTGTGTCCCCCTCACTCTGCATTCCAACAACAGTGAAATTCCACAAGACGTCACCTCTCTGAGCCTTTGTGTATGCTGTTTCCAGTGCCGTATCCCCTGCAAACTTCTATTCTTCTTTTAAAACCTGGCTTAGTCATCACCTCCTCCAGAAAACCTTCCCAGATTGCCTTCTGATAAAGTTAACCAGTGCCTCCTCTGTGTAACAGCTTTCTTCATTCGTTCAATAAACATTTCCTGAGTACTTACCATGTTCCAGGCACTGGGCTACAAGGAACAGGACCAACACCATCCCTGCCCCTGCAGGAGGGAGAGAGAAAAGAAACACGGGTTCATGAGATTGTCGAACAAGCGCAATTGGCAGAATGAAGGGAAGGGCCTTGGGGGAAGACTTTCAGGGGTACCTGAAGTATACCTAGGAGCTTGTCAGAGGAAGGCGAGCAAGGGGCTCAGGCAGAGGGAACAGCATGTGGTAAAGCCTTGAAGTAGGAAGGAACACAGTGCATCTGGGAAATATCAAGATGGCAAGGCTGAACCTTGTACACACTTAACTTGTTGGGCTGCTCGGACCGGGTTCACCTGCCCATCTGCCTTTCCAGGAGGAACCCCTAGAGGGTGGACTTCACATCTGACTCACCTCTGCCTCTTTCCAGCCACAGGACAGTGCCTAGGGAGAGCTCAGGACATTTCTGATGAAGAAAATGAAAAGGGACCTAACAAAAGTATCACTTGTTGCTACGCTCAGGGTTGGGGTTCAGCCCTCAGTCTTTCAGGGCTGAAAGACTCGGAAAGCCCAAGTCTTTTGGACCTTTCAGCTGAGGTCCAAAGGAGCGGGTGGACGAGCAGATAGCTGAACAAACACTCAGGGGGCTGGAGGCAGGTGAAATGTAGTTTTATTCAGCAGCTCTCTCATCAGCAGCTCATCGCACTAGCTCCTTTACACTGATCACCTTTATTTTGGCTGCCTGCTCCGGCTCTGCGGCTCCTCTCAGCAGCCAGCTCCCACACACACCTGCGTGGCCAGCTCTCCCTTGCCTTCAGGTTCAGCAGCTGAACTCTTTCTTTCTCTGGGCATGAGCAGGCTGAGCTGTGTCCTGGCTCCCCGTTCTACATCTGCAAAGATGGACAGCTCTGGCTTTCTCTCTCTTCTCTGGGTGCAAGTGTACCTGTATAGTGTCAGCAGGGCAATTATACCCTTTTTCAGATGATAGTGGCATAGCGCCAAGGCATGGCCTTCCCATGTTATAGCTACATGGGTGTGATAACAAATGGAGTTATATGCCTGCAGTCTAAACTCACTGAGTCATGCCGGCCTGAATGTCTGCCTCGGCCTATTCTTGACCAAAGCACGTTCATATACCTTACACTTGTAAACTGGGAGGCTCTCTGTCCAGGCAAGCTTATCCTCAGGGAAGGGGTTAAGATGGAACTCCTTTCCCCACCTTGTGTTCATACCCAGACTCCCCAGCAGCCACCTGGCCTCATGGGCAGCAGGAGTGACACTGTCACCACTGACCCCTCAAGGACAGTGCTATATTGGTGACCCTCCCCCACCTCCCCAAATGCATGTGTTGAAACCCTAATCCCCAATGCGAAGGTATTAGGCGGTGTGGCCTTTGGGAGGTGATTAGGTCATGAGGGTGGACCCTTCACAAATGGGACTAGTGCCCTTATAACAAGAGACATAAGAGAGGTGACCTCTCTGTCTCCATGTGAACAGACAGTGAGCAGTCAGCTGTCTGCAAGCAGAGAAGAGTTTGCCCCAGAACTCAACCCTGCTGGCACCTTGATCTTGGAATCCCAGCCTCCAGAATTGTGAGAAGTAAATGTCTATTGTTTAAGCCCCCAGTCTATGGTACAATGTTATCGTAGCCTGAATTAGATAGACAGCCACCTCCTGGTACATCCCTTCGGGCTCCTCCACCCAGCAAAAGGACGTGCAGATCCACCCCACGAGACAGCTGCAGAGGGGAGGATGCTGGAGCTTTCTGGACCCCGCAACCCTACTCCATCCCTGCACTCCTGCCCCAGCCCCACCACCTGGCCCCTGCCCACTCAAGTATGCCGAAGACAGCCCGTCCTTTCCTCCCTGAAAATGCGAGGTCCAGGCTGCTCTTTCACATATTTGGACACAGAGCCCTGTGCCACCAAACCAGCTCATCCCAGCGCTTTAAAGGAAGGCCACAGATACAGGCAGAATAAAGCCTGGGCTTCAGGATCCAGGCTGGGTCCTTGGTTGAGCCACTCCCAGCAGCACAGAGGCCCAGAGTGCCACCACTGGAAAGAGGCTTGTTGATCAGCCCATTTCCCCCCGCCCGCTTCAGACCAGCAGATGGAGGGAGGCCCAGAGATGCTTTCTGGTCTGTGTAAACTTAGCCATCCAGAGCAGAAGTTCACCCTGGGCCAGGCGCGGTGGCTCACGCCTATAATCCCAGCACTTTGGCAGGCTGAGGCGGGTGGATCACAAGGTCAAGAGATCGAGACCACCCTGGTCAACATGGTAAAACCCCGTCTCTACTAAAAATACAAAAATTAGCTGGGCACGGTGGCACGCGCCTGTAGTCCCAGCTACTCCGGAGGCTGAGGCAGAAGAATTGCTTGAACCCAGGAGGTGGAGGTTGCGGTGAGCGGAGATCGCGCCACTGCACTCCAGCCTGGGTAACAAGAGCGAAACTCCATCTCAAAAAAAAAAAAAGTTCACCCGAGGCCACCTCAATCGCCACGCAGCACTCTGCCCGGTATCCCACAATAGATCTTGGTGCCCACAGTTGATGAATCAGATGAAAGGGAGGCAAATTGGACAAGACTTTGCCCAGGACCCCTAGGAGGCAGAGATGAGACTCCCAGGAAGGGCAGCCCACCCAGGCTGGGGACAGTTAAGCCCTGCAGGAAGGAAAACGTGGACCCTGTACCCACTCGACACCCCCACACCAGCTGGGTATTAGCAGGACCTGAGCCGAGAGGTCCTGGAATTCTACCCTGCTGTATTCCTGCCTGTTCCTGGGGACTCTTTACCTAGGTGGTCCAGGATACCCGATCAAAGTAATGATGACATCGGGGCAATTTATGAGAATATCTGAAGGACAGAGAAGAAACTATCTCAACTACTATATCCCTTCCTATCCACTTTTTGAGGTTCCAGTTACCTGTGGTCAGTCTGAAAATATTAAATGGAACATTCCAGAAACAAACAATTTATAAGTTTTAAATTTTGTGCCTTTCTTAGTAGTGTGATGAAATCTCATGCTGTCCCACCACGTCTTGCCCCGGATGTGAACGGTCACTTTGCCCAGTATCTCCGCACCGTAGAATCTACCTGCCTGTGAGGCATTTAGTAGCCAGCATCACCGTTATGTTGAAAAAACATAGTAGGCAGGGCGTGGTGGCACATGCCCATAATCCCAACACTTTGGGAGGCCTGGGTGGGAGGAGTTCGAGACCAGCCTGGGCAACACAGTGAGACCCCGACTCTATAGAATAAATAAAAGAAAAAACATGGTACATTATATATAAGACTCAGTACTCTTCGTAGTTTCAGGCATCCACTAAGGGTCTTGGAACGTATTCCCCATGGATAAGAGGGGCCTACAGTATAAAGGTCCCTAGAACAATAAGCCAAAAAGGTATTCGGAACCACTGAGGGCAGGGGGAGTTCCATATAGAGGGTGATGCGGAGTGGGCGTGGGTATAGATAAGCCTGCTACATGCAGACACCCAGACCCTTCCATTTGCTTAGGATCTTTCTTTTCACGATCTGCTTGGAGACAGAAGACAGGTGCAGCAGCTTCAGGTCCCAGGAAGTTTAAAAAGCAAAATTTCCCACATTTGGTAGCCTGCTAGCCTGAGGCTGGCTCTTTGTTACTGACCTTTCCTTATCTGGCATCTGACATTTTTAAAATGATCTTCCCTTATCTCCCAGCAAGTTTTTCTGCTTCTTCCACCCACCTCTCCCCCTCCCCACGGGAGAGTGACTAATCAGCAGGGTGCAGGAGGAAATGAACAGTGCTGATCAGGATGCCCAGGGGGGCGTGCCTAGTGAGGATGGGCTCACTGCTCCTCCGGGTGTGGCTGTAACATGAAGGTCAGGTCTGGGAGGGACCTGCCTTGGTGGCATGAGTGGAGGTCTGCTGAGGAATGGGCTCTAAGGGCAAAGGAGGTGGTTCTTAGACTTTCCATAGTAATGGAGGCTCCCACCCTGGGCATACAGCTTTCCCATGAACGGGAGTCCTCTGTCGACACCTCTCCCTGAATTAGAAGTGTTTAGGGCCCTGTGTCTTCTTCCCTTCCAGGCTCCTCAGTGAGGGAGTGACCAGCTCCCTTCGGGTTTACATCCCCTTCGTGAGTGTGGCAAATAGCCACCTCCTGATCCCACCACCTGTGGCTGCCACCGATACAGAAAAGAGGGAGGGGCACTTTGCTACTGGATCCAGGATTCTGAAAGAGGAGATGATCCTGGATTATCCAGGTGATCCTAATAAGGCAGAAACACACACAGGAGAGGAGAAGGCAATGTGACCGCAGGGACAGAGACTGTGATCACAGCCAAGAAACCCTGCAGCCATCAGAGGCTGGAAGACATGGCTTCTCCCCTAGAGCCTGCAGAGGAAGTGCAGCCTGCCAGCACCTTGATTTCAGCTCAGCGACACTGATTTCGGACTTTCGGCCTTCAGAACTCTAAGAGAAGAAATGTGTGCTGTTTTAAGCCACCAGGTTTGTGGTAATATGTTACAGGAGCCACAGGAAACTAAGTCAGGGACTGGCCTCATAGGATTCTTTTCTGTGTATTCATTCAACAAACATTTAGCAAGTGCCATACATGCCAGGCACTGTCATAGGCTCCATGATGCAGCCGTGAACAGGACAAGGCAGGCCCTGCCCCCGTGGAGCTGCAGTCCTGTCAGATAACTGCCTGAAAGAGCGATGCCTCCAATAATTACGGACGAGCATCACAGATAAGCAGGAAGCAAAAACAGCAGCTCAGAAAAACCACACAGGCCTCCACAAAATAGTGCCAATTCCTGTACAAATTATGTACAAATACACTTGGGAAGACAGATGTCACCTACAGAGAAAACACAAGGCTATCTAGATCCCAGCTGCACCCCAGAGAACAGTACAGCCTGCGAGAACAATACACGTCACAGGGAGCGGGCAGAGTCCCAGACACACTGCCTTTCTTCCCCTTCAGGGGGTTCAGCCTCCTGCAGAGGGGCCAGGTACAGCCATGGCAGCTGCAGGCCCACAGAAATGGTCTAACCCCCCTGGGGAAGGCCCCTAAAGGAAAGCGTCCTGAAAGAGCAGCTTTTCAATGTTGACACAGAGATTGCATGGAATTTACACCAAACTTCAGGGTGAGCTCATGACCTGGGCAAAGGCTTGCTTCAGATGAGTCAAAACATGTTGGACCTCGGAGACCACAGGCTCCCCGCAAACAGCTTGCTTTCCCACAAGCAAGTTGGTCACATCAGGCGGGCAGTGACCTCATGTTATCGTCCAGTGTGGTGTACCCCACAACAGGCCGTCTCCAAAGCTCGGTAAGCTCCCCTGCACCACCCTGGCATTACCAGATACCTGATTCTGCAAAATATCTGCTGATCTGCTTGGCCACAGGACTCCCTCTGTCTGAACAACCCGGGGAAGAGAAGTCAGGGAGGGGGAAGGGGGAGGAAAGAGGCCAGGCCCCTCCACATGCTGCTCCTGCTCCCCTCATTCCATGACCTGTGAGCCCAAACCTCTAGGCCAGGCTTACCAACACCCCTTCTTCCCACTTCTTTTGAGTATTAAATGAGACAACAGATGGAAATACACTGAAAAGTGTGAGGTGCTAAACCAAGGCCGAGTGATGCTTTTAACCTGGAACTCCTCAGTTGCCTCTGAAAGCAATGAACTCTGCCGTCTTCGAAGGTACAAAAGAAATCTTCCACTAAATTGTGTTTCAGTAGCTACAACTGTGTGTTCGCTAATTCTCCCACCCTCTCACCCACCTCCAGCTACTCCAAGTGTGCAGCTCCGTGGCAGCTTCAAGAGTGGGGTACTGTGTAGTAAAGAATTAACCTTACCCAGAGATGTCTGGCCATTGCTGGAGGTTCCTATGAGGTACCTCTAACCCCTGGGGATGTCCTGCCTGATAAGAGTGTCTTTGTTTGCCTGGGGAGTCTTGGACCACACTGAATAGCCTAACAGCGCGATTTATGTTGGGGGCTTTGAACCACATAGTATCAGCTCCAGAAGGGCTGAAGAAGTCCAGAAATAGACCTCCAGAAGGGCTGGAAATTAAAGGTCAGCCACACAGGTAGTCTACCATGCCTACCTGTCTGAGCCCCAATAAAAACTATGTACACAAAGGCTTGGGTGAGGCTCCCTTGGGTGGCAATACTCCACGTGCACTGTCACACATCCTGGCCAGGAAAAGTTGGCGTCGCCCACGACTTTACTGGGAGAGGATAACTGGAAGCTTCACTTTGGGAACTTTCTGCTCCATGCACTTCTTCCTTTGGCCCATTTCTTCCATTGAAATAAACCATAAGCGTAACAGCTTTCAGCTGGTTCTGTAAGTCCTTCTGCTGATTTATCAGATCTGAGGGTGATCAGACCTGATCCCCTGCCACTCCCACCACCCCCCCAACAGACAGTTGGCGTCAGAAGTGAGGTGATCCTGGGGACTGGCCTTGCACTCTGTAATTTCTTAACTCTTTTTGTGCCATGGGTGCCTTTGGCAGTCCGATGAAGCTGTGGACTTTTCTGAAGGTGATTCTTAAATGCACAAAATAAAATATATAGTATTCAAAGAAACCAGTTATGTTGAAAGGTAAGTCTCAAAATATATGCTTCTTTATTAAGATGTTAAATAACAAGTTATAGTAGAGATTTACTATCTACCATAATTTTGAAGTAGCAACAAACAGCCACTATTTCAAGATATCTGCAACAACGATAAAGAGAGGCAGATTTAAACCAGGTGCGGTGGCTCACGCCTGTAACACCAGCACTTTGGGAGGCCGAGACAGGCAGATCACTTGAGGTCAGGATTTTGAGACCAGCCTGGCCAACATGGCAGAACCCAGTCTGTACTAAAAATTCTGAAATTAGTCGGGCATGGTCATGGGCATCTGTAATCCCAGCAACACGGGAGGCTGAAGCAGGAGAATCACTTGAACCTGGGAGGCAGAAGTTACAGTGAGCCGAGATGGTGCCACTGCACCACTCCAGCCTGAGTGACAGAGCAAGACTCTGTCTCAAAAAAAAAAAAAAGATGTAGATTTACATTAGTGTCAACGTCACAGGTGTCGTGTTTTGTTTCCTACATTCACAATTGAAATGAGTTCTAAATTTCAGTTAGAGATTCGTGGAAATAAAGGTGTAATTTTTTTTCTCATCCAAGGTCACAAACCCCATAAATTCTATCCCCCAGGCCACCAACAGGTCTATGGGCACCAGATGAAGAAGGCTGGTCTAGGGCTTGGATAATTATCGTATCTTTCCAGCTGCTTAAGTAGCGCTGTCGCTGTCAGTGTTGTTTTTAATAATAATAATTGTAGTTAATCCTCATTGAGCATTTGCTCTGTGTCAGCCTTAATGAATGTGAAAGTGCCATACACATATGAGCCATTATTTTTATGTCATATCACTTAATGAGCTTTCTGATTGAGTTAGGAAAACAAGAGCTATCGTTTTCGGCATGCTTAACGTGAGTGAGGTACGTACCAAGCAATTCAGTGCATTCTTTCATTAGGCCTCACAGCAACCCAATGAGGTGAAACTGTCATTCCTCCCATTTTATAGACAAGGAAAGTGAGGTTTAGAGAGTTTAAGCAACCTGCCCAAATGATAAGGCTAGTAACTGGTGGAGCAAGGAATTCAAATTAGGTGTCTGACTCAAGATGGAGCACAGCTCACAAAAGTTTGCAGAATGGCACTCAGCAAACCAGGATGGCCATGGCGGTGCCACTGGATGACCCGACCACAGTGATCCTGTGTCCAAGCAGAAAAGACTGACCACTGAATGGAAATAGAGATAACTCAGCACAAGGACCTGAACTGCCTGGATTAACAAGTCAATGATTACTGAGGCTGTGGGGGAAGTTTCTGTGCTAATCATTAGTGTTCTATTCCAGAACCATGCGGGTCACGAAGATTAACCTGCTCAGTGAAGAGCTTCCTCGTTTCCCTAAGGGTTCCCTTGATCTGCACACCAAGGATCCTGCAGGTGCTTTATGGTCTAGCAACATCCTCAATATCAGGCCATTGTGGCCTTTGCTTTCTCCAAAATCATCATCACCATCATCATCATCATCATCATCATCTCAGATGGTTCTTACTTAGAATGGACTTCAGATTCTACAGAGCAGCTATTGGCATTCAAGCTTATCCGAGGACCAGGATGCCCGACAGAGGCAAAGGCAGATGGGGGAGGGGAGGGCTGAGACAGAGGCAGGGAAAAATAAGCCTTACAACAAGACAAATTACAATACAGGAATGGAGTTATGTGGCACCAATGCCACCGCTCCCCCGCTACCACACCCAGTAGCAGACCCTACTCATAGGACGCTGTATAATTCCCCCTTAATGAGCTTGATGCAGCCTCAGAATCCTCAGCACAGCTCTCCAGGTAGCCACAACCAACTGGTTAAATTGACACACATGTTGCAACCTATTTCATCAGTTCCATGATACCAAAAGGAAAGGAGAAAATTATACTCTTGAAACAATGACATGAAACAAAAATAGCTAACACTTACTGGGCATTTATTCATGCCAATCCCTGTTCTAAGCACTTCACATGCATTACTCACATTTTCTCCTCACTACAAGAATCCTATGATGTGAATAGTATAATCAGCCCCATTTTCCGTATGAGAAACCTGAGGCACAAATCGGTTAAGTCACATGTTCCATGTCACCCAGTGAGAAGAGAGTAAAGTAAGGTTTTGAATCCAGCTGGTCTGGGTCCATAACTTGCATATTTAATTAGCCACTATACTCATCCTGTCCATGTGCTGGGGTGTTTTAGCTATTGATTCTAGCAAAAGACAAAGATGAAAACAGCTTTATAGTTTTGCATGTTGATACAAGCAAAAGTAACTTACAACATTCTAAAAGACTGTTCGCTAAAGTTTTCAGAGAGATGCCTTTGTGAGTAAATGCATTTTACCCTGGTCCTGCTTCTCAATACAACTGATCTCTTCACTTTTTACTTCCCCAATACAGCTCATCTGTAAGCCCAGTGCCGGCCATACCAGAGCCCAGCATGCAGTATCTACATTGAAGACTCCTGGCTAAGGCAGGGCCTCCCTGCTCTCCCTCCTCACCTTGTCAGGCCCTCCAGTGCCTGTGTATTCCCTGACCCAACTGCTTGCCTAAATACAGATCCCTGGCACTGTCTTAACTGGCCCAGCTAGCCCTGGAAGTCCCTGGTATCCAAGCATTCTGTTAATACCAGGTGTAGAAGAAAACAGATGCAGAGAAAGCCAGCTCCACCCCTGCCCGTGGTGCTGATGGCAACAAATCAAATCTCCAGAAAAAACAAGTTCAGTGCCAGAATCCAAGCACTTAACTCAGCCACCATATTACATCTTCTCTTTTTATAGATAGAACTGAGGGGGAGCTTTAGGAGAGGGGATATAACCCCAGTCTCAGCAACAACAACAAAAAAACCCATACCTGCCCTTGTAGGTAGCTGTTCTTGGCAGCAGAAACGGGTGTGTCCTTTGTGATGGCCCAAGGTCACCTCTAATGCCCCCTCAAGTCTCCAAGTTCAATGACTGCTGGCCGAGGCAGCCAGCAGGTGGCCGTGGCAGAGCGGGTGACCTACTGTCCACTTTGCCTCCGTTTTTACCCAAACCAAGAGCACTGCCTCTTCTACGGGTGCAAGGGGTAGAAATGAGAAATGTCTCAGGGGGCACTAGACCAGCAGCTCTGAACAATTAGCACTGGCAGTTCTAGTTATGACCCAGACTGGCCTGGGGCCCGCTGGGCTCCCACACCCAAATCCTGACAAGGAGTGAAGTAGGAGCAGACTCTGGGAAGGTTAGAGGGCCCGGCTGGCTCAGCCCATCAGAACCACATCAGCATCAGCCACTGTTTGGAATTAGCTCCACTTCCTCTCTTCCTACCACCCATGCAAAGGGCAAATTTTCAGAAACCCTATTTAAAACTCTCCAAGCACTTTCAACAAATGTTGTAGAGTACTTTGTAGCATATAAGATTATTCCTTTTGTATGTAGTATTTTTTTCATTCTTATATGAAGTCTGAGCATGAGGGCAGACCTCGATGAGGAAGATAGAGTGAAACGCCACCAGCGCACAGCAAGACAGATGGCGGAAAGAATCCTAACCCAGATCTGACTGAGAAGTCCTAGCTCTTCCCACTACACCAAGTCAACTCCCCCACTTTGCTTATACCTCAAAGGTGGTTCATTCATCCTCAAGAAGTTCCTGGGTGTACCATGAAGCAGACACAGAATTAGATAGGGATCTCTGGGGATTCCCCTCACCCTCCCCTAATTGGCTGCCTGGCTCTTTGCCTCCCCTCTTCCCTCACTCCCTCCACCCACTCCCTTCCTGGTAATTACCACTGGAGCAAGTAAGTTAGGCCATTAGACACTCACCAACATTTGGTCAGCATGCACCTAGCACTGGCAAGGCCAGGGGCAGCTGAAATGAGAGGCTTAGGCAACCCCGTCTCTACTGGGATTATAAATGTATAATTCTCTGCACTTATCTCCAGCTTTTTTGTAGAGAAAGCATTTCACAAATAGGTCAGGCTTAGGGTGAGTCAGACAGACAGAAGCCATTCGCATCTGCTGAGGTCAAGAAAACCAGGTAGAGAGAGACGTTCTCAGCAGTTCCCTGCGGCCAACTCGATCATGGTCATGTGCAATTCTGGTGAAAGCCTTGCTTTGGGAAGTTTTCCCAGAAGCTGTCCAGAGAGCTCCAGGCACATAACTTGGACTGCACCCCATATTTTCCTTTTTGATGGCAGGATTTGGGATTGGTTCACCGAGCTGCTCAGGTCCAGTCTCAAGAGATGTCCAGGCCCCCAGAGGTCACGAAGTTCACACGTGGTCCTTATTCCCGAGGCGCCCTCCACCCTCACTGTGATGCCCAGCCATCCTTCCTGGCACAGAAAAAAGCAATATAGTAAAATGATGGCATGGTAAGATGTGAGTGTCACTCTTCCCAGAAATGATGCCTCCACTGTAACAGAGGACAGAGCACAGATGGGTAAGAACTGCTAACTGAAGCACTGACCATTCTGGGCTCCTGGTTGTAAAATTGGGTATTGCCTTTCCCATTTTTCTCACCCTGCCTTTCAGACCTTTCCTCTCTGTTTTTCTTTTCCCCAGCTGGGATGATATCTTGATCAGATCCTGAAACATTTTGGTCACTTTCAGATAGTAACCAATGATCCTTATTTTCAGATATTAAAATTTCCAGGCCAGTCTAAATAAAAACTCGAATGGTGTGGCCCAGGCAATTTTATTCTGCCTCCTTCATCTTCCACCCCCCCATTTTCTACCTCCATCCCTGACCCAGCGTGCAAAAACCTGCCGCGGGGAGGGTCACGGTCTCTCTTTGTCTCTCCCCCCACATTTCTACTCCTCCTCTTGTGTTTACCACCTGCTTCAGGCTCTCCAGGTTCAGGGCAGGGAGGAGAGATTGAAAACAAAGGATAAAAGTGTCCTTTACATATTCTCTCTTCTGGTTTAGAGTTACCAGATTTTGCAAACATAAATAAATAAATAAAGGCTGTCAAGTTAAATTGGAATGTCAGATGATAAACAACACTCTTTTTTTCTTTTTTGAGACGGAGTTTAACTCTTGCTGCCCAGGCTGGAGTGCAATGTCATGATCTCGGCTCACTGCAACCTATGCCTCCCAGGTTCAAGCGATTCTCCTGCCTCAGCCTCCCAAGTAGCTGGGATTACAGGCACGTGCCACCACACCCGGCTAATTTTGTATTTTTAGTAGAGATGGGGTTTCTCCGTGTTGGTCAGGTGGGTCTCGAACTCCCAACCTCAGGCGATCCGCCTGCCTCAGCCTCCCAAAGCGCTGAAATCACAGGCGTGAGCCACCGTGCCCAGCCAAACAACAAATACTCTTTTAGTATAAGACTATCCCATGCACTACTTGGGCATCCTGTGTTTGATCTAGCAGAACTCCTCAGCTGCTGGCTGCCTCCGGAGCAAGGAGGGGTGTATTCATTTCCCATGGCTGCTGGAACAAATTGTCTCCAACTCAGATGCATAAAATAACACACATTATTTTGCTTGTAGTTCTGGAGGTCAGAAGTCTGAAATAGGTAAGCAGGGCTACATTCCTTCCAGAGGTTCCAGGGGGAAAACCCCTTGCCTTGCTTTTTTCAGCTTCTAGAAGCCACCTGCATTCCTTGGTTTGCAATCCCTTCTCCAGCTTCAAAGCCAGCAGCATAACATCTTCTCTCCTCTCCGACTTCTGCCTCCATCCTCGTATCTTACAGCAGCCTGTGTCTCTCTTATCACACCCTTCCCTCTTACAGCAATCCTATGACCGCACTGGGACTATCTAGATCATGCAGGGTAATTTTCTAGCTTAAACACATCAGCACAGTCCCTCTGGCCAGGTAAAATAGTATATTAACAGGTTCTGGGATTACAATTGGAATATATTTGTGGGGGTGGAGGGGCTGTTGTTCAGTAACTATCTGGCCAAGGTCTTTCCCTCTCCCTCAAGGAGGGGATTTTTGTGGATTTTTGGAGACCTGCTTGCTGGAGATCCCCAGCATGCCCCATTCTCTGATCTAAACAGCATGGGTGATACCTTCTCCAGCTGACTGCCTACAATTCCTCAGCTACTGCTTGCAGGTACCCCCCCCCACAGAGGCTTCTTCTGATGGGGTCTCCTCTCTTTGGCAGACAGAAATCTTGAGTGAAGTGCTTTCAAGTCCCTGGAGCCTGCATACCACCCAAGGGATCATGTCACCTTGGACCCCAAAAAACATTCCAGCCCTGGCCCCAACAAATTGTGGAAGTGTGTATCACTCCCAGGCGTTTAACGGTCAGATTCGGGAGCCACAGCGGGGAGCCGGCACACGCTTTCTCATTAAAGAAATCCACTCTGAGCAATCTTTAACTTTTGATTAGATCTAGGCTGGAGGTGGATGAAGTGCCAAGACCAGGACTTGCAGGACCAGTTGGAATACTTAGCAAGTTCTGCCTGGATGGTCTAGCACCTGTCTTTAAAACATGTGTGTTGCGGGAGAGAGGGGCGTGGCAAGAGAGATTGCTTATTGTTCTAAGCTTTAGGTTTCAGCCAATATCCCCAGACAAGTGGAAAAATCTAGCATATCCTTCTGGACAGAAAAAAAAAATCCAGAAGATAAATTTGCAGTAAAGTACAGACGTTACCTATCCCCACAGGTACTCACGTCTTAAAAAAGGAGAGGGCAATGATTGACTCAAAGACATGGATTGCTAATGAGAAAACTCCCCCACATCAACAATAAACCCTCACAGGAAGCCCTGACTCTGCCCTGCACACCTGTACCTGGCCCTGCCTACCTGAACCAGGCACCAGCATTCTGCAGAGGAGCTGGGCCCTAAAACCCACCTGAGCTGACACAAAGAGCCCAGCAATGCCAGATGGAAGGTAGCATGAATGGCGCTGGGATGGCCCACAGGCTTGGTTTGCATGCCCACTCTTAGTCCATGAAGGCTGCCATAACCAAATACCAGGGTGACTTAAAGACACCAGAAAAACATTTCTCACAGTTCGGGAGGCTGGGCGAGCCAAGATCAAAGCACTGGTAGATTAGTGTCTGGTGAGGGCCCGCTTTCTGGTTCATAGACGGTGCTTCTTGTTGTGTCCCAACACGGTAGAAGGGACCAGGGGTCTCTCTGGGGCTTCTTGAATAAGGGCATTAATCCCATTCATAAGGGCTCCACTCCCATGATCTAATCACCTCCCAAAAGCCCCACCTCCTGATATCATTACCTTGGGAATTAGGATTTCAGCATATGAATTTTGGGGAAAACAAGCGTTCAAACCACAGCAGGTTGGTGGTGGCCGGCTCCTGCTGCAGCAAGAAAGAGTGCCACAGTCAGTGCACAGCACCTGCCATGGCATGGGGGCACAGCAGTGGCTTGAGGCCCTCTATGGCCACAGAGTCAGTCTTGGGTGTAAGTCCTGGCTCCCTCACTTACAATTGCATGACGCTGTGGGAGTTGCTTAACCTCTGGGCACCCATTTCTATAAACTGATAAAACCTATGATATAGGGTTTTAATGAAGTTTAAACAAAGTGATGTTTACAGAGCACCTGGGGCCTAGTTGCACCCAAACAATGTCATTTCCCTTCTTTCCACATCTAAGATGCCACATGTCAGCGTTTTGGGGTAGCTTTTCTTGGTGGCTATGTATCAGTGGGCACAGAAAGAAGGAGGAGTATTTACCATTTAAACTCTACCTCACACAGATGCAAACCCGTCTGTAACTGAGGTCGGAGGCATCATTAAATTAATCACTAGCCCTTCCCAGGTGTGACAAAATTCCTCTGGCATTGTTCTTTGGGTGTGCCTGCTAGTTGGAATTCTGCAGAGACAGGTTTTCAGCTTCTAAAGGTCAAGTGGTAGTTTTGCTGTGAGATGATATCACCCTCTCCATACTACACGTGCGAACACACACACACACACACACACACACACACACACATACACACACATACACACTTTCTGGAGGCCAGGGGGAGGGGGAGTAGGAACTGGAGCCCACCCCTCATCCCCCCGGACATCTGCACAAAGCATGGCTTCATGGAAAGCCTTTCAGCTTACTCAAGAGAAACCATTTCAACCTGACTTCAGATCAGCCTTTGCCTTCTCTTATTAATAGTTGGTCTAGACTAAGTGTTTCTGTTGCATCTTTCCATTATATCTTCCAGCAACCCCATGAATTTGGCATTTTATTATACAGATTTGCAGATGGAAAACTGGGGCATAAAGAAGTGCTAATCTGAGGTCACAGTGCCTGCACCGGAGCTGGGTCCAGGTCTATATCCCGGGGCCTCTATTCTTTCCTTTGGAGAGCCACTTAACCATCCACCTGTAGGTCACCCTGATACGAGTTTGTAAAAAGCTTGAAGTACATTGGGAATTTCTCCCCTCCTAAAGGTGACTGAGAGCTTTGCAATTTGTCTTTTCCTCCACCTCAAGCACTTCAAAAAGGCAGGAGGAGAGTTCACTTGCACCCATCTGCTCACATCCCCACTGTCCTCCACGCTGGAAGGTGAGTCATCACTTTACCCAGCCGGTGGGGACCACAGTCACAAAGCGAGACCTTCCTTTGCTTCAACAGGCCAGCAGGATCTGGGAGGTATTTCATGGACAGTGCAGGTTTCTGCCATCCCTCTCCCTGCTCAGCAGACACAGCACTCAGGGGATAGCTGAAGGTGTGGGCCAGGGCTGCCATCTTTATAGTTCTCTCCCTTTATAGTTCTGAAGGCCCCAGAAAACCATCTGCACAAGAGGCAGACAGGAAGGGCTCGTGCCTTCAGGGGAGCCAGAATAAAGTGCTGACTCACAGTAGGTGTGAGCAGAGCTGGAGAGGGTGCGGGTTGGGGATGCAGTTTTGCAAGCATGGAGGTGCTAATCCCCTGTGCACCACTTGACCCTCCCAGAGACCCAGGGGAAGGTGACAGATTAAGCTCTGTATTAAGCTCCTGAAAGAGGGAAAGAGATCACATGCTGTTCTGGAGTTTCCAGGCGAAAAGGAGGCCCTGAACCTGAATGGTCACCATAACACCAACAGCTCACAACTGAACCGCCCTTGACCCTTGCCAGGGCGTTTCATAACACAAGCTCAAGCCAGAAACCTTGGTGAATCAATGTCCTCTGCCGTGGAGCAGCTTCTGTGTTGGCTGAATGAGTTCGTGAGAATTAATGAGACCCTCACAATGAACTGGAAGATGGTCAGGGTTACAAATTCATGTGCACCCATGATAAAGGGGAAAGAACTGACATTTGTTGGAGGCAAGAGTACCAGATTTAGCAAAGAAAAGTACAAGATTTCTAGTAAATGTGAATTTCAGAAAAACAGCAAATAATTTTTTTGTCTTTACTGTGCTCTTCTTCCAAAACAAATAATTTTTTTTTTTGGTAAAAGGATGTTCTGTGGATGTTTGGGATATATTTATACTAAAAATTCCTGTAGTTTATCTGAAGTTCAGATGTAACTGGGTGTCCTGCATTTATCTGGTGACCGCAGTTGGGGGTTAACTGTGCATCAGATGCCATCTCCACAGCTCTCCTTCCGTCCATATACAGCCCTGGGAGGGAGCAAATATTAGTTACGTGGACCTGACTGTATGGATGAGCAAAAGCTACATCGAGCAGTAACCTGATTTGCTTACAGTACCACAGTTCAGAAAGGATGCGTGGGCCCTGGAACCTTCAGCCTCTGATCTCCCTGTTGAGGGCTGCTTTCCCGACCCTTCTTTTTGGGGGAAGGGCATTTGTAGAGCAAGAAGAAGCTGTGGTTGGCCCTGAGCTGCGGGGGGAATCTCACATTATTATGGCCAAGAGCGCAGGCACATGAGCCATGTCCACCATCATTCCTGCAGACACCACCACACAGGCAGGCGGGGCACAGGCCCGAGGCGCCTGCCACCACAGTTCACAATGAGTGCTTTTGTACCCAAGTAGTTTAGGGCCATGTGTGGAATGCCTGGATACTACAACAATAACAACCGTGATAGTAATAGTAATACAGTGACAACAATAACAATAGGTCGTATGTGCCAGGAATATGGTAACTCTTTATATCCATTACCTGTTCAATCCCCACCACCACCAAAAAGCATTAATCTTGTTAGTATCATTAACAGCTACCATTTGTCGAGTATGACCATGTGCCAGACCTACACCAATATTTTGTGTTACCATCTCATTTAACACAAACAACAATCTTATCAGGGAAATACCATTATCCATGTCTCAGATGAAGATCAGAGAAGTTAAGAAATGTGCCCAAGATCCCCACAGCCATCACAAATCAAACCCAGGTCTGTCTTATTCAGAGGCCTATTGCCTTTTGCTTCTCTACCAAACCCTGGTGGGATCTCAAAGAGGCCCCTGGAGCTCTTACCAAGGTGGTTTGTCCCTATTGAGGGCAGGGAGATGGAAGAGGGGGATGACAGTTCCAGCCTGCTGTTCCACACCCCTTCACCCAGACCAAGGGATCTGTGTCAAAACACATCTTGCTTCCCCTTGGACAAATCCATCCTGGAGCAAAACTTCAAAATAAGTCCCTGTCTCATAATGCCACTAGTTTATAAATTCTCACAGGGAGTGCTCCTGTCTTTCCCATGATTACTGGCCCCTTCCTTACATAAGCCAGGCTAGTGAGGGCTTGCCATGGATCTCGTGGCCACCTTCCCATTGAGGTCAATTTCCAGCTCCATGCCCTACAGCCTGGTTGGATTAATGAGCAAAATGATATGACCAAGAACCATAGGGTTCCTGCAAATGAGAAACCAA
The DNA here is from genome assembly GCA_036589455.1 of Ateles fusciceps. Lineage (NCBI taxonomy): Eukaryota > Metazoa > Chordata > Mammalia > Primates > Atelidae > Ateles > Ateles fusciceps. Next base: position 8,353,711 of record JAZHEH010001667.1, on the reverse strand, counting down.
TGTGTCAGTCTTCCCAAATTCATTTATGGCTTCATTAATTTCATTTAAAATTTGAATGGGATATTTTTAGTGAAATCTCACAAATTTGGAAGAATAAACAAGAAATGTAGGGGGAAAATAGTATTCATTAGTGACTGGTGCTTCTTCTTTTTAATAGTTATTAAATCAAAATTGCAAGTATAAGCAAGTCATAGGCAGACACATTAACAGAGCAGAATTAAGAATCTAGTAATGTATCTTACTTGACATGGGATAAAGGGTGCACTTCAGATCAACAGTGAAGTGAAAAATTATTTAACAAAAGATTGCAAGGAAGTGAAAACTTGGAAAAATACGAATTTAAGATACTGTGTCACTTTACAATCAAAATTCCTTCCAGGTAACTGTCAAAATGTAAAAAAAAAATAAATAAAAATTTAAAAAGGGAAGAACTACATAAGCATAAAAGCAACAAAAGAAACCACAAAGAAAATGATCAATTAATTTAACCACCACCAACTTAAAATTCTTAGATGGCAAAATCGTAACAGTAACTCAAAATTTGCATGCTTGGCCAATTATCTCCTTAAGATGCAGTCAGATGACAGCACTCTCTAGGTCAATGAATACGCTGGTTTCCATGGTAACACTGGCAAGCTGCCCCTCCAGAAAGTCTGAACCAATTACACCCCCAGCAACAGTTTCTTTGAGCCCATTGCTCTCACACTGACCATACCTGTGAATCTACCATCACCACCAACCTGGCAGCAAATCATGGACTATATTGTTTTAATCTGTGTTCCTTTAATTATGAGTGAGAATGAATATATTTTCATATGCTTATTTCTCATTTGCTTTTTCTTTTATGAACTGCCTCTTTATATCTTTTGATCACTTTTTAATTAAATAACTTGTCTTTGTCAAATTAATTTGTAAATTTCTTTTGTATTACATAGATATTAACCCAGTGTCACATTTATGATTAACATTTTTTTAGTTTATCATTTGTATTTCAACTTTGTTCATTACTCTTAATATGCAAAAGGACTTTTAGAAAATGTTACTGATGTGAATCTATAAAATACCATTTTATAGCTGCTCTTCGGTATCATGACTTCTGCACTTCAAGGCTAAAAATAGTCACCTATATTTTAGCATTTTATGGTTTCATTTTTCACATTCGAGGTTTTTATTGTCTTCCATTTATTTTGGTATAAAAATATGAGATTAGGATCCAGCTTTATGGTTTTCCTATTAATAAGCAGTTGCTCTGGCCAGGCACAGTGGCTGACACCTGTAATCCCAGCACTCTGGGAGGCCAAGGCAGGCAGATGACGAGCTCAGGAGTTTGAGACCAGCCTGGGCAACACGGCAAAACCCCATATCTATAAAAAAGACAAAAACTAGCCAGGCATGCTGGTGTGCACCTGTAGTCCTAGCTACCTGGGAGGCAGAGGTAGGAGGATCACTTGAGCCCAGGAGGTTGAGGCTACAGTGACCTGAGGTTACACCACTGAACTCCAGCACTGAGAGAGACCCGGTATCAAAAACAAAAAAAAAGACAGTTACTCCAAATATTTGAAATGCCCCCTCTGTCAGGTACTAAATTCTGATATATATGTATTTATATGCAAACACCCACACATATACATGCAGGCTCACACACTCACTCACTCGGATCTTTCTGAACTAACTTGTTCCAGCGACCTATCTTTTCCTGTATTAGTATCATACACACTTAGTTACTATAGCTTTGTTTTAATATGTGGTCGTCATTCACTACAATGGCAGGCTTAGAACAAAAAAAAATAATAACAATAATAATATTTACTGGGATGAGCACCTCCATTTTACTTGCCTTTTTTATAATGGTCCCGGCTATTCTCATGCTGAGTTTTAGAATTCACTTGGAATCCCTTAGGGATTTCTTTTGAGATTGCATAGGATGCAGAGATCCGTTGGAGGATATGCCTCTTTTTGACACTGGGTCTTCCCATCCAGTAGTAAGATTTGTCTCTCAATTCATTCTAGTCTTATTTCTGTCACAGCAGGTTCATAAAGATTTGATTTGACTTTGTTTTGCTTTTGACTTTGGTTACATGTATTCCTAGGTGTTTTATTGCTGCTAATGTGAATGGAATATATTTTTCATTTTACTTTTTTTTTTTTTTTTTGAGACAGAGTATTGCTCTGTCACCAGGCGCCAGGCTGGAGCGCAGTGGCACGATCTCAGCTCACTGCAACCTCTGCCTCCTGGGTTCAAGCAATTCTCCTGCCTCAGCCTCCTGAGTAGCTGGGACTACAGGCACGCGCCACCACGCCCAGCTAATTTTTGTATTTTTTAGTAGAGACGGGGTTTCACCATGCTGGCCAGGATGGTCTCCATCTCTTGACCTCGTGATCCGCCCGCCTTGGCCTCCCAGAGTGCTGGGATAACAGGCGTGAGCCACCACACCCGGCCTCATTTTACTTTTAAGTGGTTATTGCTGATATATAAGAAAATCTAAATTTTTATATGTTATGTAAAATATATATTAAATATATGATTTTTAAATATGTGTTGTACATATTTTATACATTAAGTTTATATGTTTTTGTACAGTCTTAAACTATATTATTTCTAAAACTTTTTATGATTATCTTTGTAAGCAATCATATTATCTTCAAACGAAGTTAATTTGGCCTCCTTCTTGTCAATATTGAGACGTCCTGTTTAATTATCTCACTCATTGTGTTGACTAGGATTTTTAGAACAAAAAAATAAGGTGACACTCATCTTTTTTAGACTTTAATGTGACTATGTTTAATTAAACATAATGCTGACTGTTACTAGTTTGAGATTTTTTTTAAATCACACGACTTTTCATATGACTTTTCATTATCAAAATGATCATACAGGATTTTATATAAGGTTGGTTATATTAATAGATTTTCAAACATGTTCTAATCTCTACATTCCTGAAATGAATTTCACCTGGTCATGGTACATTCCTTAAACCATATTGCTGGATTCTATTGTGAATGTTTTGTTTGATATTTTTCATCAAGGTCTTTAAAGGAGATTGAGATGTAGGGTATATGCGTGTGCTCCGTGTGCTCTTGTTTCTGTCTTGTGCAATTAAAGTGTGAGCCATGTTTTTTGTTCAGGAAAATGCTTATGCTGTAATGTAGATTTAGTATTTGCCTTTATATGCAAAGCAAATAAATAAAGGGCATCGTAAGAGCAACACTATTTATCTGAGTGGTGGCATTACAAAGTGTTTTACCTCCAATTCTATAATAACTGAGTGTTATGTTTATAACAAAATGTTTGAAATACATACCACTAAAAGAGACTTGATAGAAATATATTAACAGTTATCACTAGGAAGGGGAAATGAGACATGATCTTGACCTTCTCATCCTCTTGTAAATCTCTCAGCTGTCAGCACTTCCCCCTTCCTGCCCGTCTCTCCGCCCTGCTGAGCCCAAAATAAAAATACATGTTACACAAAATATAATTCCTTTCTTAAATGCGACAAACTCAAGGCTTCTGAAATCATAATCAGACAGTACAAACAGATCCAAACTATTCCCAGATACAATGAACAGGAAATTCTGTGGCTACAGAGCACTAGCAAGATAGAGAAGGCTCTTAGCTCTAAACATTGCGTTTTGGAAACTAGAGTCAAGTATAAGCCATACCTTTGCTCCTATGAAAGTAGATTATTTGTCTGGGGATCTAAGCAAAACTAGGAGGTATCACTACTATACGAAGTTAGCATTTTAGGTTGTGTGGCACAGTAAGGATTTTAAACAGCCTCCAGCCACACTGATGCACCTGCAGCTTCACGCAGCACACCTGCAGCCTCGCACAGAGTAGCTGTATCCTCACACAATACACCTGAGATCTTATACAATGCACCTGGGACCTCACGCAATGCACTAGTATATAGATGCTGGCATCTTTTCTCCAAAGTTTCCTAAGCACTTTGACTAACTTCCTTGAGATGTTTTAAAAAAAAAATGTTGACGTGAATCATAAAAAACAAAACTTTTTCTTTTTTTCTTTTTTTTTTTTTTTTGGCATATTCCACTTTAACCAAATGATAAAGTTATTCCTCAACTGAAGGCAAGGGTAAGGCTTGGACTGGGAGTGCCATCTGACTCCTGAAGACATTTCATCAGCCTACCAGAGGCCTGCACTGATGATTAAAGGAGAAAAATTAATCACTCAGTCCACAAAGGACTTCATATTTTTCTCCTATCTTTACAGGACATCAGAGCTGGTCAATTCATTGCTGTTGGGCCAACTACAAAAGGTATAACACAACAATTTTTCTACTCAAGGAATTCACAGTCTGGGGGAGAGACAGATTTTTAAAAGCAATTCCACTGAGATGAGGACTCACAGAGAGACTTGTACAGGGCATGATGGGAGTGCAGAGGATGGGCACCTACCCAGCCTCTCCAGGAGCCCCTTCCCAGAGGAGCTGGTGCTCAGGCTGAAAAAAACATATGGAGATGGCCAGACCAGGAAGGCCCAATACAGAGGCCAGAACCCCAGCCCTTGGGGAAACTGCGCCCACTGTATTTCCTCAATTCTAACACAGTGTGGATTATAAGCCACACCATGGACTTCTCAACCCTTTAGCCTTGCACCAGCACAACCACAAGAATGAGCATCTCCTTCCTTCTGCACTGCAGGTATCTCATTCACCTTTCCTGAGTCCTGCCCTTATTTAAATTCTGTATTTTTAAAGACTTTATGTTTTAAAGCTTTTAGGTTCACAGCAAAATTGAGAGGAAGATACAGATTTCCCATCTATTCTCTGTCCAGAAACACACATAGCCTTCTCCATTATCAACACTCCCCGCCCTGCCCCAGAGTGCTACAGTTGTTACAATTGATGAACCTACATTGACACATCATAATTACCCAGATATCATAGTTTACATTACGGTTCACTGTTGTTGGTGTACCTTCTACGGGTTTGGGCAAATTTATAATGACACGTATCCACCATTGTTGTATCACATGGAGTAGTTTTATAGCTCTAAAATCCTCTGTACTCAACTGTCAATAGCAAACATTTATCAAAAACTAACACATCGCTTTCTTCTTCAGCATCCTAATCAACATTTAAGTCTACGCCTGCTTTGTATTCCACATCTGGAGATCCTTGGGAATAATATTGGGCCATCAGTAGCTTTGCAAAACATCCTCAGTGGCATACTGCTTTCCATAACCAGGAATTGTGCTTTTGACCTCGAAAATACTTCCAAAATATGAGTTCAAGTCCTGCTCAAGAAGCCTAAGTTTGGCTGCATTTTCTAGTTCCCCTTGAAGTTTCTTCTTCCCTTAGTGGGATTTCACATTATGGAAATTAGATGATTTCTCCTGAAAGTACCCCGGAAGTTTCTGACAAACCGTCCATTACTCTAACTTTTCTGAATTTTGGAAATTCTGGGATCTATTCTGAGAGATTTGGCCATCTCTACTGCCATCAATTCCATTGCCTGGTGTGTGCAAGCCATCTTCTGAAATTTCATTTCAATGCTACATCATGTGTGACCTTTTTGAAGATATTAGGTAATAATTAAGATTTGAAATTTAAGTTAAAATGTAGTCATTCAGGCCAGGTGAGGTGGCTCACATCTGTGATCTCAGCAATTTGGGAGGCTGAGGCAGGCGAATTGCTTGAGCTCAGGAGTTTGAGACCAGCCTGGGCAACATGGCGAATCCCCGTCTTTTTTAAAAAGACAAAAATTAGCCAGGCGTGGTGGTGCGTGTCTGTAGTCCCAGCTGCTTGGGAGGTAGAGGCAGGAGGATCACTTGAGTCTGGGAGGTCATGGCTGCAGTGAGGTGAGATTGTGTCACTGTGCCCAGCCTGGATGACAAAGTAAAACCCTGTCTCAAAAAAAAAAAAAAAAAAAAAAATCAGTCATTCAAGATGCTATCTTAACAAATAACTCAGTGAGGTGCACATGGGATAAGCAGGTAAACCAGGCCAGGCCAAAGTCACGGGTGTAGAAAGGCCAAGCTTTACTAAAATACATTTATTCCCCCAGTCCCTGCCTAGACAGAAAAAAGGACAGATCAAAATACTCCCAATGTATATTCCCAAGCCACAAACAAGCCATCAAGCCTCATCTCTGGCTTCCAGTTGCAGTGCCTAGCTGGGGTGAGATGTTCTTTGTCAGTGGCCTGAGCCAACTTCCGTCTGCAAAGCAGTCGCTGCATGAAGCTGGTGGTGTGAGACATCACGTGACTGGGGGCATGTTTTATTTCCAAGCTGCCACTATCACAAGATCTGCCACTGTTGAATTGCTTCATCTGTTTCATCCCAACTTCGTGCTTTCACGTGAGTGCCACCGTCCTGTTCTCCCCGTTGTCTGCCAGAATGCCAAGGAAGAAATGCTCACTCCAGCTTTGACAAGTCATTTCAGAAGGCACAGTCCACGGTTCCCCGAAAGCTGAAGGTGGAGACATTTATAGACACATCCACTTGGCAGAGGGCCTCTGTTGTGGGCGAGGAGGAAGTGGTAACCCCCAGACAGCTGGACCCCCTCCATGTGACTCGGCTATCACCTGCCACCAGCCAGTTGGCGGGGATGGGATGCAAACCACCATCCTTTGGAGGAGAAGCCAGGGTACGACTTCCCTGCTGCAGCCTTATTTTGCTGCCACACTCCAGAGGCCCCCTGGCCACAATAATAACCCATGTTGTCCCAGTGGCTACACTTAGGTACCTCCCAGCATTCCTGGCATTTCCCTTTTGCTTGTTTGACCTCTTGGAAATGTTCTTTTTTCTCTTTTACTTTTTCTTTTTTTTTTTTTTTTTTGAGATGGAGTCTTGCTCTGTCACCCCGGCTGGAGTGCAATGGTATAATCTCAGCTCACTGAACCACTGCCTCCCAGGTTCAAGCAATTCTCTGCCTCAGCCTCCAGAGTACCTGGGATTACAGGTGTCCGCCACCGGGCTCGGCTAATTTTTTGTGTTTTTAGTAGAGACAAATTTCACTGTGTTAGCCAGGATGGTCTCAATCTCCTGACCTCATGATCCACCCGCCTCAGCCTCCCAAAGTGCTGGGATTACAGGCATGAGCCACCGCGCCCAGCCGGAAATGTTCTTAAATACACTCTTGAACCCCAAGCAAGTCACCAAGTCTCACTGTCTCAATTTTTCTTTTATTACATGGCAGGGATACCATTAGTGTTAAAATTCTGAGTTTCTATTTCCTTAGAATCTTTCCTGAGACTCTAGATTTCCTTAGAATCACCCAGTTTCAGTGATGGAAGGATGTTGGATCTCATCTGATTTCCTAAGGGAAAATTTTCACAGGAAAGAGGACGAACACTCTATATAAAAGTCTTAGAATTAGCAGTATAGGTTTTAATGGGGGAAGCAGTGCCTTGTGTAGACAGAACTTTGACCAGGAGCAGCGAGGCTCCTGACTCCCATGCTAACTGTGGGCTATGGGCTCTCTGCCCCCTGTGTTAACTCACCAGTAAACAAGGAGGTGAGGCAGTCTAGCAGTCAGCAATGTGGGCTTTGGGATCAGACCCAAGTGGGTTTAAGACACAGTTAACCAGTCATAAGCCATGTGAACTTACATGAGTTACTTGACCCTGTTAAGGCCTCAGTTCCTTCATCTGTAAAATGAGGCCATAAGCATTGGCACAAGTTACTTAACCCCCTTAAGTCTTCGGTTCCCACAGATGTGAACTGATTGATTGTACCTAACCTCTCTTTCTCTAGCTGTGTCTCTCTTGACTCTCATATACACATACTTAGGCATCTCCTATCTTAAAAATATAAGAAAAGCATCAGCAAATAAACTCCTCTCTGACCTTCACCCTTCTCTAGCTACTGTTTCATCTCTCTGCATCCCTTCTGTCTAAACATCTGGGGAGAGGGTAGATACTTCTCATTTTTTTAAATCAATTTCATCCAAAGACATAGCTTTTCACATTGCACTATTTCTAAGGTTGGACCGTATATGTTTTGCACTGGCAACAACTCCAAATTTCAGTGGCTTAAAACACACAGGCCGATTTCCTGCTCATGCTACATGCCCATCATAGTCCGCCGGTGCTCTGTTCTGTGTCATCCCCAGAAGATTGCCAGTGACTGTGGCAGGGAAACAGAGCATCCTGGAGGGTCTTGCAACACCCACTAAATGCTCTGGCCCTGGCCCAGAGCGGCACATGCCCCTACTCATAGCTCTTTGGATGGAACCAACCAGAATTCCCCTGACCCCACCCAGCTAGCTGTTAAGTGCAACCCCACAGTGCAGTATTTGGCAAACCACACAAATGGTCTCCAGCTACATTATTATATGAGCAAATAGACTGTAGACAATCAGCTGTATTATAGCTTCGGTGCATTTTTGTGGGCTAGCGTGGAAACCTGACCACTATTCAAAACAGTGTTCCTATGAGAAAACATGTGCCAAGATCCAAGCTGCTGACTTATAAAACAAGTTGGAACACAATCTGTTAGTAAGTTGAGATTTCTTATACTTAAGAAATTATTTTTGAAACATAGCCCCAGAATTTGACAGGTTGGATTGAATTATTCAGCCATAGCTACGAGACCCAGAACCAGCTACATAATTTGTGGGGCCCAAGGGTGGGGCACTTTGTTCAAAAAGCAGGGGGAAAAATGCAGTTAAAGGTACTAAAATATAAAGCTTTTTCTTTCTCCAACAGTCTCTCTCTTGATTTATCATGGTGTTTTTTATTTGCTATTTAGGCTGGGCATGGTGGCTTACCCCTATAATCCCAGCACTTTGGGAGGCCAAGGCAGGAGGATCGCTTCAGCCCAAGAGTTGGAGACCAGCCTGGGCAACATAGCAAGATCCTGTCTCAAATATTTTTTTAAAAATAATATTATCAAAAAGTTGCTATTTAATGCTGTTCTCAGTAAAGCAAAAGTAAATTTTTAAATGATTAGAATAAACTGTTCTGTTCATTTTTACATTGTACAATGCCAGGTTTAAATAAAAAGAAAAGAACATCTTACACACTTTCTATTTCAGAGTTGGTACATGGATATGCAGTTCATTCTCTTTTTTTAAGAGACAAGGTCTCACTCTGTTGCTCAGACTGGAGTGCAGTGGCGCAATTCTATCTCACTGCAGCCTCAGACTCCTGAGCGCAAATGATCCTCCTACCTCAGCCTACTGAGCAGCTGGAACTATAGGCACCCACCAACACACTGAGCCAACCTTTCTAAATTTTTTGTAGAATCAGGGTCTTGCTTTGTTGCCCAGGCTAGTCTTGAACTCCTGGCTTCAAGTGATCCTCCCACCTCCCAAAGTGCTATTATAAGTGTGAACCACTGCACCCAGCCTATAGTTCATTCTTAATAGAACAGTGGAAATGCCATACCAAACTAATTCAATAATTTTAGCTCACTTCCTGATACAAATCAGAGAACGAACATTCTACTTTCAACTTACAGACAAGTAAGGAAGGGCTAAAGGAAAAGGTACTATTGGTTGCTGTGTCTTTCCCTCTCCTTCTGCGTCTCAGTGTTAGTGGTTGGCTAATACAGACAAGTAATCGGAGTAAGAGCAGATGATAGGGTTCCTTGATCATTTGTGTTTCTTGCTTTATTTCTGTGTTCAAAGCAAATTCTGATTCAAACGAAAAGCATGGGCTCTGAGGCTGTTTTTACAGCCATTTACTAAAACAGATGATCAATGAAAAGTGTCAAAATCTGTAAAATATTTTAAGAGATTTATTTTGAGACAAATATGAGTGACCAATGACCTGTGATACCACCCTCAGGGGGTCCTGAGAACATGTGCCTAAGGTAGTAGGCCCACAACTTGATTTTATACATTTTAGGAAGACATAAGGCATCCATACATGTAAGATATACATTGGTTTGGTCCATAAAAGTGGGAAACTGGAAGGTGGGGGGGGGGGGGGCTTCAAAAGTCACAGGCAAATTTAAAGATTTTCTGATTGGCAATCGGTTGTTATCAATAGAAAGGAATGTCTGGGTTACAGCAAAGGGTTGCAGAGACCAAAGTTTTGTCATGCAGATGAAGCCTCCAGGTAGCAGCTTCAGAGAGAATAGATTGTAAATGTTTCTTATTTATCTTTTCTTTTTTGAGCTGGAGCCTCACTCTGTTGCCTGGGCTGGAGTGCAGTGGCATGATCACAGCTCACTGCAACCTCCGCCTCCTGGGTTCAAGCGATTCTCCTGAGTAGCTGGGATTACAGGCATATGCCACCGTGCCCAGCTAATTTGTGTATTTTTTAGTAGAGACGGGGTCTCACCATGTTGACCGGGCTGGTCTTGAACTCCTGACCTCAGGTGATCTGCCCACCTCAGCCTCCCAAAGTGCTGGGATTACAGGTGACCTCAGGTGATCCGCCCACCTCAGCCTCCCAAAGTGCTGGGATTACAGGCCATGAGCCACCACACCCGGCCAGTTTCTTATGAGACTTAAAGAGTCTGTTCTATTAATTCCAAAAGGGAATAGGACATAATGAGGCATGTCCAGCGCCACCCCCGTTCCCATCATGGCCTGAGCTAGTTTTTCAGGTTAGCTTTGCAATGCCCTTGCCAAGACAAGGGGGTCCATTCAAATGGTCAGAGGGCTCTGAATTTTTTTTTGGTTTACAAGGTAAAAGTAGAAAAAAAAATCACGGGAAAAAGCTGAAAGGGAAAATGCAAGATGCTGGTAGTTAGAGAATTGGAAGTTTTCCAGCAGAGGGGAACCCTGTCTGCAATCACGCTGGCCCCCTTTCACTGTAGGCCTGCACAGGGAGCCTCCTGCCCTTTCTAGCCAAGCTGGTCCAGTTTGTGTAATGTGAAGCAAGTTTCATTAAAAGAGAGTTTCACTGAATGTAATGGCTGAACAAATTATCAGTTCTTGTAGCCCCAGGAAAGTTCAGTAGCCCACCTTTAAATAAGCTTTTCAATCCACATTTAAATAAGCTTTTCAACCTTTCACATTCATGGTTAAATGAGCCAGTTGATGAAGAAACTACATAAGGTAAGCTCAAAATCAGATGGGTTTTGTGTGTGTGTTTTATTTCCCAGTCCTATAAATCAGATGTCCACGTTGCCTAAGTGAAAGACAGAGGGTGAGGTGTCTTCTGTCAGTCAAGGCTGTCTTATTCTTCCCAGCTGAACACAGACCTCACCAGACCTACAAAACCACCAGGCAGGTGAGTCTGTCTTTTGAAACATCGCTAGAAACCATTCCAGTTATTCTCCAAGAGAACTGCTTCGTAAGTTCTGTTTACTTTTTAAAATTAGATTATAATGCATTTCTTGACAAAATACTTGACAATAGACACGAAGATGGGAAAGTCTAAAAAAAGTTAAGATTTCCTCTTTATCTTTTGTTTTTATGATGTTTTTCTCCCTCTTTTAGTAAATCAATAGACAAAAATTACCAGGAGGCTTTCTGAGACCTTGTTCTTGAGTCATTTTTACATCTCAAGTTCAAATTCCACTTCTATTAACTTTTAAAACATCTGGTTGTTTGAAGAGAAGAAATAATATTATCACTTCTATAACTAATAGCATGGTGACCTTGCAAAAAGAAATCAGCATGGAATATGCTGACCATCCAGACACAGGTCTGAGAACTCCATATACCCCGTTCCTCTCTTTACTTTGGGCAGAGCTGAATTTGAAAGTTAATGCTTAGCCATGTCTTCCTGACTGATTCTCTAAGTGAGTAAGTGAGTGCCTACGTGCTGGCCAGAGGAGAGGGCACTGGGGCAGCCGGGTTGAGGAAACAATAACTGGAGGTTGGGATGCTCGCCACTCCCACATGGTTTATTCTGTGCTATCATGCAGAATGAAGAGGGCTGCTGGGGACACTAGTTACTCATTCACCACACCCACTGGGACCTCGCTCGGGCTCAATGGACTCTGGTGTGATTATTTGTTGGCGGATTCTGCCCACGTCCCCTCAAGCGTAAACACTGGCATCTCTGAAGCTGGCTTTGTCTTCCACCCCATTGTCGGGTCTCCTGCTGCATTTCTGCATTTTGAGGCCCTTAAAGAACTTCATAAAGGAGAAGAGACAAGAAAAGGGACAGTCAGACAGGACACACTGGTTGTACTATTCTAATCAGTCCATCCAATTCTGAGGAGCTCCTGCATCTTGAAGAGATAATGGAAGATTAAGATGCAGACATGCCCCTTTGACCCACTACCTTATCCTAACATGAAAGTATTATGATTGAAAACATAAAAAGCCATTTGTAGATTCATTGATTGTAAAAAATGGACCACTCTGGTGCAAGATGTTGACGGTGGGGGAGGCTGCGGGGTGGCAGGGACAAGGAGTGTACAGCAAATGTCTGTATTTTCTGCTTGATTTTGCTGGGAACCTAACACTGCTCTAAAAAACAAAGTTCATTAAAGACTAAAATAAAAAGATGTGAGGAAATCTCCATACTCAAAATAGTTTCATAGCCCAACCGCACTTGTTCTGTGGGGGATGAAATAAAAGATAACTGACAATAAAAATATTCTTCATCCAGTTCTCATAAATAATAAATCAGCTTATGCCAAAAATGTATGCAATTCCTTGGTTTTAAATTTTGAACTAAAATGAACTGAGCACATTAATTACTGTTTGAAAGTAGGTACCAAACACTGGGTTATGTGAGCGAGCAAGCAGTCATACCCCGTCGAACATGTCAAGTATAAGGTGTGACCCTGTCTTTGTCTTTGGAAGGCCCCTAAACAAATGTGGGCACAACAGGTGTCATTTGAGGATGCTACTAACACTTTATTCTTCATGAACATAGACTGAGAAGCGGCACTAACCAATTTTATATTTAAAAACTATTTATTTTGATGAATTATTCCAAGAGTTGCATACAGCTTTAATTTTCGGAATTGCAATATTAAAGCTGCACTTTGGATTTAGGACTTACTCTCATTACTTTAGTAATACACACAGAGGTGACTTAATGGATGCTGCATAGAGTAGGGACTGCAGAGACCCAAGTTTTGCCCCCATTTCATCTTCAAATAATTTTGGTCTCTTAGGTCTATGATACAAAGGCATAAAACAGTTCCGATCTTGAAGCCTTGAAACAAGTTGTTACGGACAGTAGAAAATGACAGAAAATGCAAATATGTAAATTTCTACTGTTATCTTGAAATAAAGATAAATCTGAGTTAAAAAATATTCTTTATCCTTAGGCAGCAGCAATTTGCATTAAGTTAGAATGCAAGTATTACGTTAAAAACTGAACATCTTAGTAGTTCCCATTAATTAAACATCTGCTATACTAGATCAGTCTGCTCTGATCGCTTTAATTATTTTATTGACTTCATAAAAACAACTATGAGGAAAGTGCTATTATCAACCTGCTTAACAGAAGAGAATGCAGGCTTAAATAAATCAAGAAACTTGTGTCAGCGAGGAGTGGTGGCTCACAGCTGTAATCCCAACACTTTGGGAGGCCAAGGTGGAGGGCATAAGCTTGAGCCCAGGAATTCCAGACAAGCCTGGACAACATAGTGAGACTCCATCTCTCCAAAAGATACAAAAGTCAACAGCTACTGGGGAGGCTTCAGTGGGAGGATCATTTGAGCCTAGAAGGTCGAGGCTGCAGTGAGCCATGATCGCACTCCAGCCTGGGCAACAGACACCTTATCTCAAAAAAAAAAAAGGGGGTCAAGACAAAAAATAAAAAGTGTCAAATCACACTGCCAATAAATGACTGCCAATACATTTAAAATTTTTTTTAATTTTTAAAAAAAGCCCTTACATCTAAAGAGTAAATAAGCTGTAGCTAACAAGCTTAGAGAAGGGAATAGACAAAAAAGTAAATAGAAGGACATAGAAAGTGAGTATCATTTTTGAAACAATACACAATTAGTAGGAGTTAGTGGGTATTTAAAAGAATTCTACTAAAAAAATAGAAGCTAAGTCTGGTGAAAGTAAGTGTTGGGAAAAAAGTACATAAGAGAAGAGAGACAGAGGTTTGTTGACGGACTGGGACAATCTCATTTAGATTACTTTTGTATTGGAATTAATTGGTTCAACAAAATGATAGTCTGTGGTGGCATCTACCATGCAAATATGCTTTTAAATTATTTAAATACAATTATGTGATTACAATTAAAAACCTGTAAAGAGTTTTTCATTTTCATGTAGCATAGATGCCACTGTCTGCCCTGCTCCCTCTGAGCTTAGTCCAGAGTAAGCTAGGATGAAGACTGATGCCACTGTCACCTCAGTTAGCCACGGACCGTGGGCCTCTTGCAGGGTGAGCATCTCATTGCTCAGTGGCAAAAGAGATGTGTGTTTGGGGCACACCACGGCCCCCAAATGCAAACCAGTGGCTTTCCCCAGTGCTTCCATGAAGAAACAGTCACCTGTCCAATGCTGGAGGAAATGCTAGTTGATTTTGTCTTCCCGAGACACTATGCCAGTCTCTTCTTAAAAGCTGTTCAGCAGGAGGCCTTCACTTTGCTGCATTTCTGCCCGGTGTGCTATTCTAGAATGTAGCTCTCGTGTATGGATGTCATGATGAGGGAGGGTGCCCTTCCACTCCAGGCCCAATGGCACCCAAACACCAGAAGCATCCAAGCCTGCCAGATGAGCCCTTAGGAGAAGCTCCACCCAATGCCAAGTTTGCCCGCTCTCTATTCTCTTCCTTAAAATATTCAGTTTATTGGGAGGCCGAGGCAGGCGGATCACAAGGACCATCATGGCAAACATGGTGAAACCCTGTCTTTACTAAAAAATACAAAAATTAGCCAGACTTGGTGGCATGCGGCTGTAATCCCAGCTACTCGGGAGTGCAATGGTGCAATCTCAGCTCACCGCAACCTTTGCCTCCCCCGATTCAAGCGATTCTCTCGATTCTCCTGCCTCAGTCTCCCGAAGAGCTGGGATTACAGGCATGCACCACTACGCCTGGCTAATTTTGTATTTGTAGTAGAGATGGGCTTTGGCATGTTGGTCAGGCTGGTCTTGAACTCCCGACCTCAGATGATCTGCCCGCCTTGGCCTCCCAAAGTGCTGGGATTACAGGCGTGAGCCACCGCACTCAGCTAGACTCCTGTTATTATCACAGGAGAATAAAAGGAATAAAATAGTGATGAGTTCATATTAAATACTTAAGTCAATTTCTGTCATGGAGAAATTCAGATAAATTCAGAGTGTTTAAACAACCCAAGGGTCAACAACTCTGAGAATTTCACATCCAACATTTTTACCGTGTTAATTCATTAATCTCCGTAGCTCTTCAGAGCACTAAATCTTACCTTAGGTCCCTACTTAGGCCTTTATTTTAGTTACCTTTTACTTCTCTAGTCTGTCCTCGTATTTCTGAATTACTTATCCCTGGAATCTTTAATTAAAGAAGACATGGCATGAATAAATTTACACATCAAGAATGATGATGTCTCACTGAAGGACTGTCAGGTGCCATGGTCACTGCAGCATGAATGATGCGTATGTATTTGGTTTTTAAGTGATGCAGGATCTGAATCTAAACTGAAAGAGGTCTATTACAGTTGATAACCATCATTTATTAAAAGGAAGCATAACAAACAGCTACTATACCTATTTGTTCACATCAGACGCAAAAAAGCAAAATGTACAGAAAGACCTGTTCGTTATTGCCTGTGTTACTGTTCAGATGTTCCTGTGGTGTAAGCCTGGGCAGGTCTTAGAGTTCTCAAGTTTTCTCCCTCTTCTCAGCACCTTCTGTCCTTCTGTCTCTCTCTCTTATGTCTCTCTCTCTCCTATCTCTCTACCTCCACTCCTTTTATTCTCTCTCTCTGTCTCTCTCTCTCATTCTCCCCTATCTTTTTTTTTTTTTTTTTTGAGATAGAGTCTCGCCCTGTCACCCAGGCTGGAGTGCAGTGGTGCGATCTCAGATCACTGCAAACTCCACCTCCCGGGTTCAAGCGATTCTTGTGCCTCAGCCTCCTGAGTAGCTGGGACTACAGGCACACATCAACACACCTGGGTAATTTTTGTATTTTTAGTAGAGACGGGGTTTCACCATGTTGGCCAGGCTGGTCTCAAACTCCTGACAATTGATCCGCCCACCTTGGCCTCCCAAAGTGCTGGGACTATAGGTGTGAGGCACCGCATCAGGCCTCTCTCCTAGCTATCCTCTCTTTCCCTGCCCCTTTGTCTCTCATTCTCTCTCTGTCATTGGATATCGCTTCTCACTTTTCTGTAGCTCTCATCACTTTATGTTCTCCTCACCAAACCCCCATCTGGTGCCAGGAATGTTCATGCTTCTGGTCTCCTTTCTGGTCTGCACTCGGCCCACACTTCTCACTGGCATCAGGTAACTCCCATTGTGTCACATCTCTGCATAAAGTCTAAAGTCTTGAGTAAGTGCTGCAAGGCCTCTCATAATCTGGCCCCACCTGACACTCAGGCGTTCTTCCACAAGCACTGCATCCCAGCAGCACTGATCTATTTAGTTTCTGGACTCTGGTAGTGTGAAACCCTCTCTGTGCCTCTGACCATGCTCTTTGTTCTGTGGGAAAATCTTTCCTCCTCAGTCCAAGGAGGCTGCCTCCTTTCAGATGGCCTGGAGTCATGGGAAGGGAGCTGTCCCTCTCTGCAGCTATACCCTGGTGGGCCTCCTCCCCTCCAGGCACAACGGAAGTGCTGTTTCTCCTCTAGTGTTCCCAGCTTTCCTGTCTCCTTGGGCTCAAAGATCCATCAGTTACCCGCTACCTCAACCCCTCTGTCTCCACTGGCAGCGGCGCTCACTTCCAGAGATTTGCCCTCTAACTGACTTTAAGGATGGCATTCCTTAAAGAGATACTTCCACTTCTGTGCTGTATTTTTTGAAATTACCAGTTGATCCCAGTCTTGGCCCCCACTGACCCAAAAACCAGCCACAAGCTTTTGGCTTCTCACTTCATAGGAAACATAGTAGATATAAACAAACAGATTCAAATTGCTCCCAAAGAAAAGTTAATAGAAACATCTTCCCTCCTGAGAGGCAGTGGAAATCAATTTGAAGTTGGCCTAATGCTTAGTATTCTTAGACTTGCCTGGGAAAAAAAATTGCCGAGTAACCAAAGTAAGAGAGCCGGAAAGCGATGATAAGGAGTGGAAGAGACATTCTTCACCTTTGCTAACACAGTCCATTTGTCACTTCCAAAGCTCACTTTAACAAGGAAAAACCTGCTGACTCTTCTTTTTAAGGATATGGAAAATCAAGAAATGGCCCTTGCAAGCGAGTGGCTTGGGCAGTTCGGCAAAGGCAGAGCACAGAATGGTGAAGCGGCACAGATGTCTTTTCAAAGGGAAATCCCTACCACTGTGGGTTTGTCCTTCTGGCACTTGGAACGCGAGGCCGGGCGGGCCACCCCTCCTGTCACACCCGAAGGGCCCACCCGTTAAGCGGGAACAGGTGGCCAGGCGTGCCTTGGCACTTGCACTCAGAGAACTGAGTATCAACAAGCAGCAGGGCCTCATTTCTGCTTCCAGTGCCTGCTTAAAGAAAATAATGCACAGCCGCAGGCTGGAAGACACTTCTCTTTCTCCTGAGAGTATGCTCAAGTGGACACTTTGATCAAACTCAACTCCACAAGAAATTATTGAGAACCTACCATATGTCAGGCGCTGTGAGCTGCCAGGGATAAAAGGATGGACAAGGCAGCCGCCAGTCCTGAATGGGTCCCAAAGTAGCCTAAGAAGGGGGCACAGATAAAGCAGTGCTCATACAACAGGAGCAGAGCTCACCCAGGGCAGCGGCTCTGCAGGGAGGGAGAGTGGAGGAGGCGAGGGGTGAAGAAGCGAGCGCTGGGAAGGCTCTCAGAAGTGCTCACATCGGAGCTGGGTGTCCTCCAAACTTCCAGTGCCAGGACACAAACCCCAATCTTTCCTTTCAAAGTTCATTTTCTAAGAAGAATTGGCAAAGGCTTGGAAACAGCTACATCTTTAGATACATAACGTCCTAATTAGTGGTTGTCCTCCAATGCCAAACAAAGCAGCCGAGGAGCAGGCTTCAAAGCAGCTCTTCTGACGACAGACTAGGACACAGAATGACTTTAAATGAGAATGAGCCCTGGCTGAGCTACATTTTGGCTAGCATCCCAATTATCACCATTGCTGGCATGGCTAATTTATTCACTCAGAAAAGTCTTTTTCTCCGTCATCCTAGAGCCAGCTAAATCCTTCTTCAGCTCCCCAAAGGAAAATATTAACAAATTCATTAATTAAAAATGCTTGTAAACTTGACCCTGAAAACAATCATTCTGTTTTAATTCAGTAAGTGAGCAAGTTTCTGAATCCAAGTCAAATATTTTCTAGCAGGGCTGAACTTCATCTAGGACTGGAGCCTAACTTTATTTTTAAGCATGGGTTACTTTAAAAAATGTTCATCCTTCAGAATGGAATTATAATATTAAAGTTCATTCTAGTTTGGGACAGTAAACTTGATGTCTAACTTAAGTTTTAACTTTAATTCATTCCAGCTTTTTTTTTTTTTTTTTTTTTTTTGAGACAGGGTCTCGTCAGTCACCCAGGCTGGAGTGCAATGGCATGATCTTGGTTCACTGCAACCTCCACCTCTCCGGCTCAAACGATCCACCTGCCTCAGCCCCCCAAGTAGCTGGGACTATAGGTACACACCACCATGCCCAGCATTTTGTATTTTTTGTGGAGACAGGGTTTTGCCGTGTTGCCCAGGCTGGTCTCGAACTCCTGGGCTCAGCATTTTTGAGGCACTCACTATGTACATAGTAGACAGTCTAAACAGAGCTCTCTCTACCATTTTCAATCCCCGGCACCCTTCTTCATTTTCCATCCTAGCACTTAGACTCCCTGACATTGTATTACAAATTAGAACATAAGCTTCCTGAGTGCAGAAACTTCAAACTCTTTTGATCCCTGCTATAATCCCAAGACCTAAAACAGCACCTGGCAAGGAAGGAAATACTTGTTCAAGGAAAGCACTTGCTCCTTCATGCAGGTGAGTGAATGAGCCAGGCACTGTGCTGGGTGTAGCTGACATCAGGTTGCAGAATCTAGTAGCAGCTACTCATCCCATGTAAAAGGAGTTGAGAGGTCCCAGTCTAGAATGGGAAGGAAGACATTTGCCCAAAAGCTAGTTTGCAAGGCTAGCACATTGTTTCTAATTAGATCATGATTGAGGGTGATTTGTTGAGAAAAATGGATTCTCAATTCCTGCCCTCCCATGGTCTCACATTTACTAGTCAAGTCGCATTTACTAGGGTAGACAGATATGTGAACAGACACACTAGGATCAACATGGTGGATGCAAAACATACATAAATTAAGTGCTAGCAAGCCCCAGGAAATCAACAACCAAATGGGGAAGATGGATGAGGTCCCTGTCTGGGGCGAGGCTGGGGCTTACTGTAAAAGTGGGAATCTGCCAGTGTTACTCATGTGCTCAAAAATCTTTGGTAGTTCCTTCAAACACACAGGGACTTTCTTGACTTTGAATACCCTCTTTAACTTAGACACTGGTACATGAACTCTGGAGTCAGACTTCCTGGGTTCACATCCTGGGCCTGCCCCTTATTAAATATGGGACCTACCTCTCTATGCCTGTAAGTGAACGATAATATTTTACCTGTAACACATGGTTCATATAAGAATCCAACTGACTTAATAAATGTACTTAGAACAGGGCCTAACATACAGAGTGAAATTAAGTGTTAGTCCAGGCACAGTGGCTCATGCCTTTAATCTCAGCACTTTGGGAAGCCGAGGCGGGTGAATCACTTGAGCTCAGGAATTCAAGACCAGCCTGGGCAACAATGCGAACCCCCGTCTCTACAAAGAAATATAAAAATTGCTGGGCATGGTGCCACACGCCTGTGGTCCCATCTACTCAGAGACTGAGGTGGGAGAATCGCTTAAACCCAAGAGGTAAAGGTAGCAGTGAGGGGAGACTGTGCTACTGCACTGCAGCCTGGGTGACAGAGACAGACCCTGTCTTGAAAAAAAAAAAGACAAAAATTACCAACTATGATCTAAACACAATTCTACTTTCCAGCCTAGGCAATGAGGGCAACTGGGACTCCAAATAAAGGCCTACACCAGAGAGAAGGCCAATTTTAACTGTGCAAGTAAATCTTGCCCCTAAAACACCAGCACAGCTTTTAATGTAAAGGTAAATCAAATTGAATGATTCTTAAATCCACAGCACAGCTTCATAGAAGCAATGAAGGAGCAATGAATGGACTCTTGGCCCTGTGCAAGGAACTCCATAAGGCTCAATAAATAATAATTAATAATAATAAATATTTGTTTTTGTTTCTGAGATGGAGTCTCGCTCTGTCACTCAGGCTGGAGCACAGTGGTGCAATCTTGGCTCACTGAAACCTCTGCCGCCCAAGTTCAAGAGATTCTCCTGCTTCAGCCTCCCAAGTAGCTGGGATTACAAGTACATGCCACCACGCCTGGCTATTTTTTGTATTTTTGGTAAAGACAGGGTTTTACCATGTTGCCCAGGCTGGTCTCAAACTCCTGACCTCAAGTGATCTGCCTGCCCTGGCCTCCCAAAGTGCTGGATTACAGGCATGAGCCACGACACCTGGCCCATTATTTGTTTATAAAGCGTTTTATGCAGATCTGATATGGCCTACCACCAACCCACAAATTGGAATGGTCCCTCGTTTTTCTTTCAAGATTCTTACTGCCATATTCATTTTATACTCATTTAATTAAGAATATCCTAAATTTTTGTTATATATCAAAGCACATGAATACTTTAGAGAGAAAAAAATACGCATTTTTTGGGGGGGGGAGTCCTAAGAAAACAAATGTTTATTCATTTATCCAAATGTTATCAAGCCATTTTTATGTGCAAGCTGCTGGCTTATAAGGTATTTTAATGCACCATACTTTTGTTAAAGGGCTGGCAGCAAGAAGAAATAGCTACAACTGTCCAGGTGCAGTGC
This sequence comes from Ateles fusciceps, assembly GCA_036589455.1. NCBI lineage: Eukaryota > Metazoa > Chordata > Mammalia > Primates > Atelidae > Ateles > Ateles fusciceps. Next base: position 8,332,835 of record JAZHEH010001667.1, on the reverse strand, counting down.
CTCACACCTGTAGACCCAGCATTTTGGGAGGCCAAGGAAGGCAGATTACCTGAGGTCAGGAGTTCAAGACCAGCTTGGCCAACATGGTGAAACCCTGTCTCTACGAAAAATACCAAAATAAAAATAAGAAAAGAAATAGCTACAACTAAGCGTCATTATAAGGTAAGGAAGAACACAGTGTCAGAGGGATTATTTCAGCTCTGAAGGAGGGAGGATGGCTTCAAGGAGGTAGTGTCTGAGGAGGGAGAAAATGGGGCAATATACAAGGGCTGGATAGTCAGTGGCACTGCCATGAGAAGAACAGTGTGAGCACGAAACAGAGGTGGGAACACTTCAGAGCATACTCAGAGAGCAACAATGATTCCAATTTGCCTGAAACCTAGGTGTACAGTGAAGGAAAATACTGTGCAAAATCTGATTCAGGTATAGCATCACAAAAAACAAAGTATGAGTTTAAAGATGCGATTCAGCCTTGGCAACATGACAAACCCCGTCTCCACAAATACAAAATCGGAAAATTAGCTGGACGTGGTGGTGCACACCTGTGGTCCCAGCTACTCGGGGAGGTGGGAGGTGGGAGGATTGCTTGGGCCCAGGAGGTCGAGGCTACAGTGAGCCAAGATTATTCCATTGCGTCCAGCCTGGGCAACAGAGTGAGACCCTGTCCTGTCTCAAAAAAGAAAAAAAGTTTCAACTTCAGACATTTTTTCTCATTCACTTTTGCAAACACATTATTACCTCTAAACATTTCAAGAAAGTTTTCTATCTTGGTATAAACAGTTAATTAAATTTTAAAATAACATCTGTACAATGATTACTATAACCAAAATAAGTGTCTATAGCCGGAAAACAGAGACAACATATTCATGACAATAATCACAACTAATTTTCTGGAGCTTTTTGTTGATAAAATATAAATTTTCCCATGTGTACCATAGGAAAAATCCACATTAAAGAATGCTTTTGGCCGGTCACACTGGTTCACGCCTGTAATCCCAACACTTTGGGAGGCCGAAGTGGGTGGATCATGCGGTCAGGAGATTGAGACCATCCTGGTTAACATGGTGAAACCCCGTCTCTCCTGAAAAATACAAAAATTAACTGGGTGTGGTGGTGCACACCTGTAGTCCCAGCTACTCAGGAGGCTGAGGCAGGAGAGTTGCTTGAACACGGGAGGTGGAGGTTGCAATGACTGGAGATCGAGCCACTGCACTCCAGCCTGGCAATACAGTGAGACTCCATCTCAAAAAAAAAAAGAATGCTTTTAACTTCCTTTTTCTACTTTACAAGTAACTCAAATATCACATTCCTAGCACCTCATGCTCTCTAAACTGAGCTAATTCAATGAAACCTCAGTTACTCTGCATGAAATTAAAACTTCACAAATAGAAGTGAATTTAATTCAGTTATATCACATACATATATACCATGAGCATAGATAATAGTTGTACACATTACATAAAAGGGAAGCTCCCAGTGAAAATAAGGAATTATGTTAATCTACCATTCGGCCTAGATTCTACAACTTGCTTTGGTTGAAGTTAAGATTATTTGGCATCTTAGCAACTAGCCAAGTGACAGCTGCTTTTAACATTGTGCCATTGATCCTTTCTGCCTTGAAGACCTTAAAAGCTACTGTTAGGTTGGTGCAAAAGTAAATGCAATTTTTGCCATTAAAAGTAATGGAAATTACTTTTGCACAAACCTAATACTAAAATATTCCAGATCACAGAAGCTGTTTCTAAATCACTGGATGTAAAATGTTCAATTATCACTGTAAACTTAATGATGTTACCATTGACACTTTCCTCTTCTGAAATATAAATTTCAGAAAATCAGTAAAAACTTTCTAAGTCATCTATGTTCACACATGAAGCATGGTTTTCACACTTCTATTCATGCAAAGGAACAAGAAAAACCTTGACCTTTATTAGCACAGGCCTCAGCGTCTATGCTCAGAGAGTTAAATGTTAAGATATCCCCCCAGATATTTGCAGATGTTTTCTTGTAATAAAACATTTTTAAAAATTATTGCCCAGAAATGCTTTTAAAATATAGAAGCCTTTGAGATTGGGAGTCATTACACCTCAAAATCAACCATAAGCTTTACTGTACCAAGTTAAAAGTAAACCGGTTTTCAAAAAAACAAATATTTTTCCAATGTAATCTCTTTTAAACTCATTCTAAGTTTGCTGTTTTTTTCCCTATTCCTCAATTACATGTGATTCTGTATAATTATTATCATTATTTTGAGACAGGGTCTCAATCTGCTGCTCAGGCTGGAGTGCAGTGGCACAGTCTTGGCTCACTACATCCTCAACCTCCTGGGCTCAAGCGATCCTCCCACCTAAGCCTCCCAAGCAGGTGGGACTACAGGCACCACCATACCTGGCTAATTTTTGTATTTTTTGTAGAGACGGGATTTCGCCATGTTATCCAGGCTGGTCTTAAACTCCTGGGCTCAAGCAATCTGTCTGCCTCAACCTCCAAAGTGCTGGGATTACAGGATGAGCCACTGCACCCAGCCTGTATAATTATTTTAATTTAACTAGCAATATTCCCTTTGTACTTTAACATGTGGATAATGAAGTTTTTATTTACAGATTTCATTTTTTTGAAATATGCCATGATTTGCCATACTGGCTCAAACACAAATATAGAATTGTATACAATAGTGGCTACTTATTTTTCACATCACAGAAATTAATTTTCAAATAATTTCTGGAGAATTGTGTACTTCAAAGTCATGACTTTTGATTCATTTCACCAAAACTCTTAAAAATCCAATAAATTCCATTTATAAATTCCTCATCTAAATCAAGATCCTAAGTCTCCTCCCTCCAGCCTACTTCATGTCTTAAAAAATACAAAAGTTAGATGGGAGTGACGGCAGATGCCTGTCATCCCAGCTACTCAGAGGAGGCTGAGGCATGAGAATCGGTTGAACCTGGGAGGCGGAGTTTGCAGTGAGCCGAGATTGCACCACTGCACTCCAGCCTGGGAGAGAAAGACTCTGACTCCAAAAAAACAAAAACAAAAAATCTCCCTTCCTTTCCTTCTTCCCTTCCTCGTTTCTTCCTTCCCTCTCTCCTCCCAGGTGAATTTGTTTTAAAAATATATTCTCCTTTCTTCCTTCCTTTCTTGGTTCTCCAACCCCTTCTTCAGACAGAACAGCTTGAGAGCTCTGGTTTTACCTGTCTTGTTTATGCTGCCAGGTGAGTTTGTTTTAAAAAGATCATCACTCCCTCCCCCACCCACAGGGGGGTTTGTTTTAAAAATATATTCTCCTTTCTGCTTTCCCTTCGTTCCGGGTGACTTTGTTTTAAAAAGACATTTTTTCTCCTTCCTTCTTTTTTCTCTTTCCTTCTCTCTAAGACTTACTATTATGTATATAATACTATGGCCATAATCCTTCCCCTCCTCCTTCTGAACAGCTCAGCCCTAAAGCCATTAAGTGGGCCAGACCAAGGCAGGCACCTATGTGGAAAAGCAGCCTGGTGTTGAGGGTCAGAGCCAGGGCTGGCTGAGGAGAGCAGCAATGGTGACAGGTAGAGGGTGGCGGAGGCATTGGGATAGGGCAGCCAGTGCAGAGAGAGCCCAGAGGGCGAGGTGTCCACATGTGGAAGCAGCCTGGCATGCTGGTCCGAGCCTCAGGAGAGGTACGTGGGAGGGCACCCTCCTACGTGGGCAGCTTGGGGCATAGTTCTAGATTCCACACAGAATTATTGTGAGGGCATCCACAGAGGGAAGGCTTAGGGCCTTGTGTCAAGGCTCAAGCAGAGTGAGGAGGGTGCTCAGGTGTGCAGGTGACCCAGTGAGAACAATCAGAGATCAAGCAGGGTACAATGTGCTCACATGTGGGTAGCCCAGAGTGGCGGGTCAGAGGTAGTAGGCAGGGTGACAGCATCCCCCACACCACAGAGGAGGTCCAGTGTTGAGTGCCAGAGCCCAAGTGAGGTGTGGAGAGCATTCATTTGTGAGGGCAGCCCAGAATGCAGTACTAGAGAGAAGGATGTCCAGGGCAGTGCAGGGGAGCCAGCAGAGGGTATTGGAGCTCAAGTAGGCAGGGAGCATCTATGATAGGAGCAGCCAGGTGTGAAGTGTCAGGGCCTTAGGAGTGCAAGGAGGATGTCCATGTGGGAGAGGGGCAGTGATGATGAGAGACTGGTTACATGCAGGGAGATTGATCAAATAATTTAAAACTCTTAAAGCTAGTGAGACCCAGTTCCTCAATGTCAAGAGAAGGGTGGAGCTCTATAGTATTGTTAGAATTGGAAGTATCTGTATGACGTCACGGATTTCAATAGATAAAGAAGTGTAAATAGGAATGTGTATATATGTATATACTAGTGTTCTCTAGATTTGTCCCCTGAAAAGGCCTGGGAGTGGTACTTTCCCTAAGGCAATGAGCACACCTGGTTCTCAGCTCTTGGCTTCTAAGCACCACTTAGCACTAAAAGAAACCAGGGCTCCTTGAGGAAATGGTCAATTCCAGGGTTGGGACAGGGAAAGTACAAGATGAACCTGGAACATCTTGTTGTAGCAAAAAAGTAAAGAAGCGTTCAACTAATGAAGATCTGTCAATAAGGCACAGAAGCCAGCCTGCCACTGACCAAATTAGAGACAGTTTAAGCATCAAAATAATGACAATAACAAGTAATAAAGTGTGGTCCCTGGGCCAGCAGCAAACAGTGCCACCTGGAAACTTGTTAGAAATGCACATTCTCAGGTCTCCATACCTACAGAATCAGGAACTCTAGAGATGGGACCCAGCAGTCTATGTTTTAATTAGCTCCCCAAAAGATTGTCACACACTCAAGTTTGAGAACCACTGAATCAGGAAACTGAATTCAAATTGAAAAGTAAATGAACTGAAAGTTTGATGAGAACCATAATATTTATACAATCTCAAAAGTACCACCTCAAAAATACTATAAAAAGAGTAACTCTACAATGAATTCTGGGATACATCACCTTAATCGAGTGATCAAAGTGAACACAGCCATGAAAAAAATTAAGCACCATCTGATGTGATGAGAATACAACTTCTGTGATATTTATGCTACACAGATACATAACCTGAATTTAATAATGAGAAGACATCAACCCCTAATCAAGGGTTACTCTACAAAATCACTGGTGCATGATTTTTAAAAATATCAAAGTCATGAAAATAAGGGAAAGAATGAATTGCTGTTCCAACTCATTCTAATGATAGTAAACATATTAAAAGTATTCATTAAGGCCAGGTACTGTGTGGTTCATGCCTGTGGTCCCAGCTCCTCAGGAGACTGACACAGGAGGATCTTGAGGCCAGGATTTTGAAGCTGCAGTGTGCTATGATCACACCTGTGAACAGCCATTGCACTCCAGCCTGGCTGTCAGAACAAGACTTCATCTCAGCAAAAAATAAAAAAGTACTGAATACCTGAATGCACATATATTGAGTGAAAAGGTATAAGTAGCTACGGAATTTTCATTTTAAGTCATTAGAATATTTCTATAAGAAAGCAGGATCTATATCAAAAATCTAAACTTATGATTTTACCCTATTACTTTTGTAATGGTTTAAGTCAAAATAGTTTATCTTGAGTCATTCTTTTCAAATGTATTTTGTGAGACAGGGTCTTGCTCTGTTGCCCTGGTTGGAGTGCAGTGACATGAACACAGCTCACTGCAGCCTCAACCTTCTGGGCTCAAGCTATCATCCCACCTTAGTCTCCATGTAGCTATGTAGCTGGGACCACAGGTGCATGCCACCATGACCAGCTAATTTTTTATTATTTGTAGAGTTGGGGGCCTTGCCATGTTGGGCTGGTCTTGAACTCCTGGGCTCAAGTGATCCTTCCACCTGGCCTTTTTAAAAAAACTGACAGAAACTTCATACACACACACACACACACACACACACACACGGTACTGTATGTTTTGAAGGATGGATATATTGTGGAATGGCCAAATTGAGTGAATTAACATGTATTACATCACATACTTACCAGTTTCTGTGGTGAGAACACAAAATCTACTGATTTTAAAGAATACATTGTTATTAGTCATCATATTGTACAATAGATTTCTTGTATTTCTCCTAACTGAAATTTTGTATCCTTTGGCCAGCATCTCCCACCCGCCCCCACCCCCCACCCCCCCACCCCCCCCCCACCAACGTCCCCTCAACCAGCCCCTGGTAACCATCACTCTACTCCTGCTTCTAGGAGCTCAACTTTTTTAGATTCCACATATAAGCAAGATCATGAGGTATTGGTCTTTCTGTGCCTGGCATATTTCACTTAACATAATGTCCATCCGTTCCATCCATGTTGTCACAAGTAACAGGATTTAACTTTTTATGGCTGAATAGTATTCCACTGTGTATATGGACCACCTTTTCTTTATTCATTCATTTGTTGATAGACACTTAGGTTGATTCCATATCTTGGCTACTGTGAATAATGCTGCAATGAACATGGGAGTGAAGATATCTCTTCAACATACTGATTTCATTTTCTTCAGATGTTAGTATATACTTAGCAGTGGGACTGCTACATGCTATAGGTAGTTCTGTTTTTACTTTTTGAGGAACCTCTACTGTTTTCCATAATGGCTGTACTACTTTACATTCCCACCAACAGTGTGCAAGGATCTCCTTTTCTTCAGATCCTTCCCAACACTTCTCTTTCATCTTTTTGATAACATTCAACAGGTCTCAGGTATAATAATTATCTCATTGTGGTTTTAATTTGCATTTCCCTGATGATTGGTGATCTTGGGCATTTTTCCATATACCTGTCAGCCATGTGTATGTTTCCCTCCGAGAAATGTCAATTCAGATCAGTCATTCCTTCTGACAGTAACTGGACAGCAAAGCCAAATTATACATAGGCAGTTCTCAGTAACATTAAGCCTTATCTTCAGCATTTGGAAGAATGTTTGATTTCTGAACCTACTTGTGTTATATCCAAAAGGGAGTTTTGCTCACTGCTCTAACCTACTGCCTAGACAATGGCTGGCACATAGCAGGCACTCACAGCTGTTGAATGGTTAAGCAAAATATGCATATCTTTTTTAGCTTAGCAAAGGAGGGAAATCCTCAAGTCACAATATACAGAGAATAGAAAGTGTTGTAAAATATTTTTTATTATAAAAACAAAGTCAATAAAAGTTGACAATGTAAATGTTATCTCAGAACATTCCCCTTGGTTCCTGAATTTGCTAGATTCCTATGTACCAGCAAGTCTCCATTAGCATTTCTCAGGTTTCATGATCCTTTTCAGATATGTTGGTTGATTATATGTATATATTGCTTAGAAACAAAAATCCACCTGATATTAAAAAAAAAAAAAAAGAATCATAAAAGCAAGCAAATGAACAAAAACTCCTAGTTTTGTTGTGCTTTTCTTTCACATTTCCTACAGGGAGATTTGCATATCTCAGATGCTTTCAAAATTTAATAGGTAAGTAAAATTAGTGCCTTAACCAAACAGTAAGATACCAAAGGGTCCTCCATCACAAGTTATTGAATCAAACCTCTCATGACATTGGCAGTATATTTAGACTTGAAGATTTTTTTAATTTAGAATTTCAAACAAACTTTACTGATTTTCCATATTTCAAAGACTGTAGTCGTTTGCAGCATATAAACGGAGAAAGTAGTGCAAAACGCATCAAGTTTTATATGATAAATATATATTTCAACCTAATGGCTGCCTCAAAAGCAAAGAGTGAAAAGTTACTTCTCAAAAGAAATCTAGATTGACTTAACGTTCACAATTTAGAAATAGCAATTGCTACTCTATTTCCATTGATTGCAAAATGATTTCAGACACAGATTACACATACAACTGTTTTACAAAAATAGAAATATTGTTTGGGAATTTACAAAACTTTATAAAATATAACACTATATTTGCAAATTCAAGATAGTTTCACACTGAAATAGACAATACTTCCACGACATGAAGTCTAGAGAAACTTAGAGTGGTCTACCTTGAGACCATTCTTATACATTATTTCTTCCAAGTCTTCAAGCCTAAGTAAATCTGTGCTCTAACATGGGCTTTGTAAAAAAGAGATTGTTTATTTTCAAGGGTTTTATAAGATTTTCAACCCAGAAATAATGTTAAAGCAGATGAATGTATGTCTAAAAACATGTTTAAGTAGAAGCTAATGCAGTATGACAATTCTATGGAACTGATAAATTTCAAACCAAATTCCTAAGAATGACAACCTATTATTAATTTAAAAAATGTATTTGACAATTATAATTTGGGACTTACGTAAAACAAAAAATATAATCACAACTATTTTGTGGAAAAATATTTATTCATATTGAGTCAAAATACCTCCAAACTTAGTTATTTGTAGCTCTCAGATGAGAAGTATTTCCTAATTACACCCATTCATAAACACTCATTTTATCACTTCAAAGAGCACCAGTGTCTTTTTTCAACAAACCAGAAAGTAAGAAAGTAGGGGCTTATTTCATGTAACAGTGCTATTATGATAAGGCACCACTAGGTATATGAAAAAGCCAAAGTATTTCCAAATCATGTGTTTTTGTTACTGGTGTCTTAACCATTAAACAGGATGGTTAGAAAAAAACTACCAGCATTATTAATGAACCACACTGTAACCCCTTTCCCATAATTCTGTGCTTTTAGTTTTACCATATAACAGAAATGAAAACAATGTAGTACATGATCTGTTAAACATCTTTTTCCAAACTTCCAAGAAAATAACCTAAAAATAAACAGTAAGAAACAAAAAATTTATCTGATATATTTGCAAAAGTCTATCCCTGTAGAGGAGTGTGAGGAGTGGGAGAAGGCAGGGGGACCTACTTTCTATGGAATATATTGAGGCACATAGGTTACAAGTTTCTCAGGCAAATTCATGGCTAAAACAAAACAAAGAGATCGCTCAGAATCTACATTTCACCCAAAGCTGATTTCTCAGCCACACCTGATTTAAGTACTCGCAAGTGTGTCCTTAGTCACTGCTATCATCGTCATCATCATCATCAGACATATCATTTAAAGGAGACTTCAATGACTGACTGTAAGAGTCTGATCTAGCAGGCTGGCATGTGGCCATATCCCCCAGTAGAGAGCAGGTCATAGCAGAAGTCACAAATCCGCACAGGCTTGGAGGACTGGCTGGGAAGAAGAAATCTCTTTTCAGAGCAGGGCCCACAGACAACAAAACCACATTTACGGCAATGGTGGCGACGATTAACAGGTGTGAATTTTGCTTTCTGACAACGCATACATACAGTTGCCTCAGAGTCAGGAACCCACACAGCAGCATGTTCATTACTGGGTGTCTTCCCACTTTTGGAGAGTAAATCAGTAACACATTTATTTATGTGATTCATCCATTCTGATTTCTCCGTAGCAGTGGCAGCATAAACTGCAAAAGATTTAGTTGGTGTCTTGATTAGCCATCCATTCCTTAAGTCTCCCTCATCTTTGATGGAATCAATAGTGACATTTTCCAGGGGAATAATATGTTGTTTGTTATATTTTTTCTTCTGGATGACAATATTGCCATATACAAGAATATCATTAAATAAGAAAAACTGCCTTGCTTTGGGCTTTTCCTGCACAACTTAGTCAATACTCCTTCTCCAATAAGAACTCGTCCAGGTATAGTTAAGGGTTGACCAGCTGCTCCAAAACAGTTTTCCACTATACTTATACGTCTAGTATTTGCTTCACTGTTTGCCAAGCGATCCACCATCTTTCACTAATAGCCTTTTAAAAAAGAAAAAGAAATTAGCACACAAATGATAAATTCCTGTAAGTGAATAAATTAGATATAAATTTAAGCTAACAAGTCATTGCTTTTACACAAAGGCAAATGTTCTAAAATTCTTTCCCCTCTAAGATAATCACTAGACACACCAAAAGGGCTAACATTTCTCCATTTTTAAAATAATCAAAAACACTTATTTAATACCATCTCCATGTAGCACCATACTAGTTAAGCAGGTATATGTAAAACTATAAACTTTCCTACAGACATAAGTGAATGAAAGATGATTGCATAATTAACATAACTTATCTCTGCAAAATAATAAACCCTGTACAACGAAATGTAATCTCAATGGGATTCTGAACAGTAGAGAACCAAATGTTACATAAAGTAAGAAAAATGACTACCATTTTCCCAGTAAGCTATCACCACTGAGCTACAGCCTTAGTTCTCTCACGGGGATTACGAGTACTGTTTCCCAACATGTCTCCTGGTGTTCAGTCTTGCCCCCCAAATCAGTCTTTGGGCAGTGATCTCTAAAATACTAACTTGACCCCCATCATTGCTCGAAATTATCCCTTAACCTATTAAATACAAGGGTGTTCAAGGCCTTTCATTACTTGGTTCTTACTTGTGACTCCAGCCTCAAAATAAGTCACTCTTCACCTCAATTATTATATTCTAAGAACACTCTACTATTTGTAGTTCATTTCACTGTTGTTCCTTTTTGCAGCTAACTCATACTCATTCTTCAAGACTTAGTTAGGGTTATCGTATCTCCTCCAGGAAGCCTTCTTTAAACAAATTCCATGCTAGACTAAAAACGTTCCTGTGAGCTATTCATATTCTATGTATATTGTAGCTTCCCTTTACCAAAGGACTGAAATCTGTCTCCTCCACAGACCACTGTGGAACATAAAAAGCAGAGATCATCTGATAGCTATGTTTGAAACTGATACGGTCTGACACAGCAAAGGTACTAAAAAATGTTAAGAACATTTTAAAATGTGCAAAAAACCATATTAATCTAGACATTTAATCTCTAGGTCCAATACTGACTTCACTCAAGTCCCAGAGTTGTATCCTATTTCGAACCTACTAAACTAATACTACTATACTATAACCAAGTCATACTAAAGAACAACAAGGCCTGAGAAGAACATTTAAAGTTTAAAGACTAACAGCATAGATCCAGTATTCAGCTCAAAAACTGACACTATGGTCCTTCTTGGCCCCCATTATAAAGGACACTAGAATTCTGGTTATTCCTGAATTCTGTCTGTCCCCCGAATCTTGGGTCCTTATAAAGCCCTCTTGTCCTCCACAAGGGTAGGATGTGGCAGGCCTAAAGGTGTTCCCAAGAATTAACAGGATAATGCATGGTTCCAAACTGGAAAGGTTTCTCTAATTAGGACTAATCTGCCAGCCAATTAAAAGCCTACTATCCTACGCCCAAGTACATCATAGAAAGGAAATAAAAACACCTAATAAACAGGAAAAGAGGCTCTATCTCTTTCCTAATTAAAGAAATTATGTTAAAACATTAGGATATTTTTCACTTACATTAATAAAAATTTTTAAATTTACTAAGATGCAGTACTCACAAAGGTGTAGGGAAGTAGGTACCCTTGTACACTACAGAGAATATGTGGACATACCAACCTATCTCATTAAAGAAATTTTGCTCACGTGCATAAAGATATGTACAAGAATAATCAGTACGGCACTTTTTATAAAGGAAAACAATTGGAAAAGCTCCAAATATCCATTAGGAGGAATTGGTTGAAAAAGTTATGACACACCCTTAGTCATATCTCTTGAGAATAAGACAGACCTAAAACTAGTGACAAAGAAAATGCTCAAGATCTTCAAGTGGGGAAAGAGATGAACATCCTGATCCCATTTTTGTTTAAAATATATACCGTGTTTCATCACATCTAAGATGCTATAGATTTTAAGACATATTTATGTGCAACTCATAAAGAGAAAAATGTTGCCAATTAAACCACAGCATACCCTTGATTATAAGACAGCTCAACTTCCAAGACATAATATATAGTAAAAAATGTTTATCTTTAGACTCAATGGTATACATATTTCAAAAGCATCATCATAGACATCTGTATATGTAAGCACACATAGAACATAAAATTAGAAAATATCTACTATACTATCAACAATGGTAACTTATCTCTGGAAAGTATAATTATGGATCATTTTTTCACACTTTATATTATATTCAAGCATTCAACAAGTATTTGTCAGGCACTTAGGATCTAGGTGCAGGAAGAGTAAAAATAAACAATACAGGTGATCATACTTGAGTATGTGACAATAGATAAAAATTTAAAAATAAACAACAGGCAAGGTCCCTGTTCTTCAAGGTTTACATTCTAGTTGGGGGAGAGGGGAAAGAGAAAACAAAATTGAGAATCTAGTACTAATCAATGCTATGATTTTTTTTTAAAGTGATTTTTAAAAGATAAACTGGGAGATACTTAAGACTAGATGGTCAGGAAAGCCCTTTCTACAGTGGTGTCATTTCAGCTGAACTAGATGGGCAGACATAAGAAGGGGTAAGGACAGGGGAAAATATTCCAGACAAAAGGAATAACTGCAAAGGCACTAAGGCAGGAAAAGACGTTGGCACTTTAAAAAAAAAACTGAAAAAAATCTATCTCCACCTGAATCAATTACCAAGTCCACCCACTTGGACATACAGTTACTAATTAACTCATATACAACACAAACAGATTTCCTATTGCTGCTATGGGAATTAATAAAATTATTAATAATAAATTTGCACAGTGCTTTTCACATTTATCTTTTGATTTTAACTGTTTGAATGCCTATGAAGTTACTAGAGAAGTTTTTATTGTCCCCCAAAGAAGCATCTAATATTAGCTGGACTGTGAGCTGATGAAGAAATTAAGGCACAAAGAGACTTAATAATGTAAAAGCAAAACTTAACCTGGAATGAACTCTACTCATAGGCAGTTCAAGCAATGTGCTGAGAACTTTGCACTTTGTATTTCCTTCTCGCAGCAACCTTATGATACATGCACGGTTGGTTCCATTTTACGGATGAGTAAACAGACAAAAAGGGGTTAAATAATTTGCCCAAGCTGTCACAGCAGAACAGGCCTCAAATCTGATTTCTCTGTGATGCTATACAGTATATTATGGTACACTAATTGTTCCTTAAAACGCCACTGACTCTACAAGAATTCTAAGAAAGCTATTAACCTCTGGACCTTCACTGCAAACCCTAAAAATACTGAAGAAAGATAAGGGAATACTATCTTGAACAAATAACCTGAAAGGATGGATATGTCATGATTTATCCAGTTGGTCTCTTGATAATCTTTCATTGTCCAAATTTTTCAATATATTAAGTCTAAACCTTTGTTCATAAATCTTTCTCCCTGTTTAAGAATAATGCAACTTAAGTGAGGTTTGGGGCATTATTAATTAGTATTTGGCTGCAGCAAAGCAAATAGCTTTCAAGTCTGACAATGACCGACATAAATATATTTCATATTGCAAGGTTACAAATATAATTATTTCAACAATGAATGATGCATTCTTTTCTCATTTATTTTAATGCTTCTGGCAGCCCACTTGATTGATGGATGGGTTGTGACCTATATCTGAAAAACAATGGTCATGCACAAAACATAAGACCTTTGGCCTTAAGCAGCCCCTTCCATTATCCTTTTTGGTCCTGAAATATTTCCTGTATGTGTCAGACATAAAAAAGATGGTAAGCACTGAACTAAAAAACCCAGGAATCCATAAATGCTGCCCTGTATACACCACACACACACACACACACACACACACACACACACACACACGAGAGAGAATGGTGGTAGGGAAATAGGAGGCAGCAAGGAAAGAAAGGAGTGGGGAGAGGTTATCAAAAAGGAAAATCAAAAGTACCGCTTTTATCTGGGTTACAGCTAGATACCCCAAATAATGTTCTTTGGTGAACTGCATTAAGGCACTACCCTTTGGCTCAGAGCCTAAGCAAGGCCTCTCCCTTCCCCTAAATTAGCCCAAATATAAATTTACCCTCCAGCACACTGACGTGCCCCAAGCAGTAAGAACGCTACACTTTTGTGAGAGGACTGGAATACAAGATTACAGGGCCTAGCCAAGGACTGAGCCCTTCCCATATCCTACGCAGTGAGGGGGACCAAAAGACGAAGCAGAAGAGAGTTATAAACATGGCCCAATTTGATTAACGTCTACTTTTCTTGGGAAAGAATACCAGTGAATATAGGAAGAACGAAAAAGAAAGCTTTCCCATCCCCTTGCAGAAGTGGCTTCATAGAACAAATTCCAAGAAGCAAAATTACTGGGTCGAAAAGCATGAAAGACTCTTGCTACCTTTTACAAAATTTCCATTCTGGAAGTAACATCAATTTACCAAGCAGCACAATGACAGTATTCATTCCACCTTGTTCTACATATGGCATTTTTCTTCAAAAATTTCAGCAAGCATGACAGATTTTTTTAAAAGCATCTTGTTTTATTTTATTCATTTTTATTCAGTGTTTACTCACTCAATTATTCATTGAGCACTTTCTAGATGGTGGGTATTATGCTTTTCTTCTCAGAGCTTAGAGGGCAGTGGAAAACAAAGGCCTTAAATAAATAAATAAATAAATAAATAAATAGGTAATTCCAAAAGATGAAGAACAATGAAAGAAACAAGCAGGTTGGCAAGATACACGGGAAACTCATTTAACTTGAGTAGTACAAAAAGGCCTCACAGAGGTAGTATTACAAACTGAGTCTTAAGGAATGAGGAGTCAGCCATGAAAAGGAAATACTATGAACAAAGATCCTACGATAGGAAGGAAAAGTATTTTTAATTTAACTGAATGTTTTATTCCGCAACTACCTAATGAGGTCAATGATTTTCTAACGTGTTTATTAACCACCTGCATTTTAAAGACTACATATTTAGGGGCTATTAATCTATGAGTATTTTACACATAAGGCTATTAATCTTTTTTGTTTTGTTTTTCTAGTTTATTACTATAGTTTTATGGTGTTTGACATGAAGTCAGTTGTATTTCATAAGCAGTTAAACTTACAAATCTTTTGCGATTTTCTTCCATTACTCCTAAGTTTCCCTATCCAGGTATCAGATGCACCTATTTATTATCTATGCTTTATGACACAAACTCTACATTTAATTCTTTCATCCAACTAAAATTTATTCTGGCATGGGTAAAAATACTTTTTTGCTTTCCAAATACTTACATTCTAAAAGAGCTAATTGTTCCAGAAACACCAAGTACTATGTGACCTCAGATATTCTTATTTGTAAATGGAAATAACAGCAGACCCATCAAGGAATAGATTAATGAGATAATGCACATAAAATGTTCAGCAAGTAATCTTGCATTAATGCTATTAGTAATCTAATCTACTGATTTATGTCACTTTATCATACTAAATTTTTATGTATTCTAAGATCTGCTTCTGGGCTATCTGGTTTAATCAATTAATCTATTTCATAATTCTTATGTCAGTACCATATATCTGGTAGGACTATTCTAGACCATTACTAAACTTTCTTAAAAACATCTTATCTAATCTTGTTTATTTGTCCAGATAAAATCTACCTAGAATAGTGGTTCTCAACCTTAGCTTCACATTGGAATCACAAGGCAGATTTAACCTTTGGCATACCAGAAAAAAAATGTTCACCTCAATTGACTATCTGGGTTCAAAATACTCTTTATTTTTAATATTTTAAGGAATTTCATGACTAATTTACAAAAATAATAAAGGGGTAGTTTTAAAAAAGAGAACGCTTCATAAAAACTTAAACATGACACATTTTTTAATTGCATCTGATATTAAAGGCATATATATCCAAAACAGGCAACCGTTGAATGAAACTTTAAATGCATGAACCTGTAATGTTTCCATATTTTGTCCTTAGAAATACTGTTCATTAATTCTTGAGTTTGAAAAAACTCATCTAGGAAATCATCATTTGAACACCCATATAGTCTAAGATTTCACTTATGCAATTAAATTCACTATCATTATTAATTTAAGTGTTGTTTCTTTGCATTTATCTTCTGATTTGTCTAATAGTTCTAAAATGTCTTCCTTTGCCTTTTCTTTGTTATTAAAGACAGAAAATAAAAAATGAAAAAATATGAATTCTCAAATATGTTAAACAAAAGCTTAAAGCAAAAATGCTAAAAAGGATTGTCTCAGAACTGTTTTCATATCTTTTTGAGAGATGATACAGTAGTGATGCTATATTTCACCACTGCATCACCCTACTTGGCAATTCTACCACTCTTCCATTTTCTTCTTTTTGACATAATTGGGGAAATTAATGAGTCAATGATTAATAATTTGTAGGAAAATGAAATAGCAAAATGCTTTAAGATTTAGGAAAAGCAAAATCACTAAGATCCTATAATATATCTTAGATTTATACATGCCCAATGAAACCATATGGTAACTGCAAGCTAGAATGAGTTTTATTCTACTTTTTAAAATTAAGTAAATTTTCTTTTTGTTCTTTGGAAGACTCTAAGAAATGATTATAAAATATGAATCAATATAATAATTAGAACTACTCAGAAAAGAAATCCAAAACCCAAAATTAAGAACAATGAACTCTGCTGATAAATATCAAGGGTTAAAAAATACTGATACCTAGATGCTTCCCCAGATAGTCTAATTTTATTGATCTGGGGTATGCAGGGTAAGACCTGTGCATCAAAATATTTTTAAAGCTTCTCAGATAATTCTAACATGAAGCTAAGGTTTAGAACCATTTTCTTAATTACAATAAATAAATAAAATCCCGCTGATATGTTGATGGATTTCACATTATATCCATAAATTAATTTAGAATTAACATCTTTACAGTTTTGAGCATTTGAAGGTGGTAGTATCTTTTCCCAAAGCTTCAAATCTTTTGGCATAGTAATTTTGTATGTTTCTTCTGCAAGATAGTTACACTTCTTAAATAGGCTCCCAGATTTTGTATACTTTGTGTTGCCACTTTGAATCTAAGCTCTTTTCCACAGTATGTTTTCTAATTAGTTACAACTGTTAATAGAAAAACTATTGATATTTGTTTCTTTTCACATTCAGGTACTTCATAGAATTCTACTAATTTCAACAGCTTTCCATTTGACATTTTTTTTTTTTTAATGTTCTTTATCTTGTTTTCCAGCAGTGTCTGGCAGTGTTAATTCACAGTTAAAACGTAAGAATTACAGCAGAAGCATATCTTTCATAAAGCCAGCTTTCATATTTTTAAAAATAATCAAAGGATTCAAGTTATCGTCTTCACATTGCGGACAAGAACTGCATTTACACTGTCTAAGCTCCATCCTAGTCTTTTGGTAACATCTTGCTTTTAAAGTAACATGTTATTCATGTTACTTTAAAAGATGTTATTCAGTGGGGTGTCTACCACCTGTTAAAAATGTAACACTAGAAGAGAAAAAAACTCTTTCAAAAGACACAGAATCCTACTTACAATTGAGAAGAGAGACCAAATGTCATGGACTACTACGTCCTAGTTATCCCTACTGGAAATCAATACTTCTTATCTCATCCTTAGAGACGAGTTTAAAATGAAAACTCATCTAATTTTATTTCTTACATATACCCGTGATATCTGCTATCAGTGAGCCTCAGTATTCAACTGTGCTTTGTAGTGGAAAACCAATGAACTATGAACTAAAAGACTTGGATTCTAATCTTGGTTCAGACACTAAATAAGTGATTTCACAAAAATTACTTACCTCCTTTAAAGAAAAAAAAGAAAGAAAAAGAAAAAAAAGAAAACGTAAATAATTTTTAAACTCCTTTCTGTCCTTAAAATAGTGAGTCTTTGATAGTAAATGAGCCATATTTTCTGGTTTACTGTAGACTTAACTTGCCTACAATTTTTAATCAAATTTATACTTTTAATCTCAAGATTTTAAAATCCTTATTACTGCTGGATTGAGACTTTATAGAAAATGTAAAAGGAAAGGTAGAGACTAACAAGCAAGTGGAAAATGAAGGTAAAAACAAACAGCAATAAACTACCAGAGATACATCCTCCTGAGCAAATGTATAATATTAAAGCAAACTATTCCTCTCTTAATACATCTAAGTCAAATGAACAAATATTCTGAGTACCTACCATCTGCAAGGGACAAGACAGTTCTTATTTTCAAAAGTTCTACACTTTAGTAACCAAAATAATAATCAGGTAGTTCTTGGTAAGGTCTCAATAAACCATTAAGATGATAAATCAAAAAGAAACACTTGAAAATTTCGCAAATTAGATTTGAAATTTCAGTAAACTCTACTTATTCCATCAAAAAGAGAGGCCAACATTTTTTTCTGTCCCTTTCCACTAGGATTTCTGGCCACTGTGGCCAACTTGTAGAAATTATGAGTGATCAAAGGAAGAGGTTCATTTCTTTGGTATGAAAAACAAATTTTTTTTTTTATTTTTTTTTTCTTTACCAAAACCTCCTGAGAATATTCCAAATAAATGAAAAACTTTCATATGTTAATTTTAAATTTATTACTTGATTGAGAAAAATTGAAACTTCAAAATTCTGAATCACATTTAGAGAGAGGTCAATTTTTTTTTTTTAATCTCTCCTAAGCACCAAATATGCCTATTACTGAAAAGTAGACTTATTCTACAGTCTCAACCAAGAAAGAAAGGAAGTAACATTTACTCAGCACCTACACATTTGAATAGCACATCCACATTATACTCTTTCATTTAATAATCTGTTTTGTTAAGTGATCATTACTTTCATTTTACAAAAAAAAAAAAATTGAGTCACGAACTAACTAGCTAAGCAATTATCAAATGGCCTCATAGTTTTGTTTTGCTTGATATTGAGACAGTTTCACTCTTGTCACCCAGGCAATGACACGATCTCAGCTCACTGCAACCTCTGCCTTCCGAGTTCAAGCAATTCTCCTGCCTCACCCTCCCGAGTAGCTGGGATTACAGATGGCTGCCACCACACCCAGCTAATTTTTGTATTTTTAGTAGAGACAGGGTTTCACCATGTTGGCCAGGCTAGTCTTGAACTCCTGACCTCAGATGATCCATCCACCTTGGCCTCCCAAAGTGCTGAGATTACAGGCATGAGCCACCATGCCTGGCCTACTATTTTTTTTAAATGTGTATTCTTTTCATTATACCTTAACCTTCAGAAATAAATATGGCAGAAGTATTTTTTGCATATGGACCTATATTATGTATTTGGTATAACCACTGACAAACTAAGAGAAAAAAAAATACAGATGTATGGTAACAAGCATAAGATATACTCAAAATGATTCTTCAAATACTAAAAAAAGTAAAAGGCAAAGCTATGATTAATTTAGGGTACTAGTAAAGGCCGTTTCAAATAGGTTAGATTTGATAGAGAAATTCATCATAGTATGTAAGAACAACTAAGTAAGTCATAGTTGAAGATTTTAGAAAATAAGTTTGGAAAATCAGAACAATCACATTGGAGGTTAAAAAAATCTTTAGAGGGGGTAGGAGAGAGGGAACCAATAAGGACTTCAAGTTCTAAACAAGCCCTCTAAAACTTTACCATTTAAAGCAGGGTTGTCCAATCTTTTGGCTTCCCTGGGGCCACATTGGAAGAAGAATTGCTTTGGGCCACACATAAAGTACATTAACACTAATGATAGCTGATGAGCTAAAGAAAAAGAAAAAAAAATCACATACACAAAAAATCTTATAATATTTTAAGGAAGTTTACGAATTTGTATTGGGCCACGTTCAAAGTTGTCCTGGGCTGCAAGCAGCCTGTGGGCTGCAGATTAGACAAGTTTGATTTAAATCATCTTACACAAAGCAAGATTAATATTCTTTAACTACAGCTATAATTGGGTAACTTCAGAAATCAGATTCCTTGGCCAACAGAATCAAATCTAAAATCCTTAACCTGGTTTTCAAAGCCCTTTACAGTCAAGTCCTAGCCTGTTGCAATCTATCTTTCCAGTTTTACCTCTTTCTCTACATTCTCTTTGTTACAGTCAAGCCAGACTACTAGCTATATGCCCTGGGCTTCCTTCCCTACCTCTAAGCTCCCTCCCTTGTTCTTCTCTATTTACTGAAATCTCACCAATTCTTCATGATGCACTCAGTTCAATAGCCTCATAGCCAAATATTGTGGCTGGGTATATCCTGTGGCCAGATAAATCCTCATACCATTTTAATTCTACCACTTTATAGCACTTATAGTCTATGTGTTTCATAAAAATGTGTGTACCTGCTTATTCCCAACAGATGTGGAAGTCCCTAAAAACAAAACCAAAAAAAGAACATTATTTCCTACAACTTTGTATTTGCAACAGCACCTAAAAAAATGCTTGCAATAAATGCCATCAATGTGCACTGAGCTGAATATGATCAGCAGTTAGACGTGGCAGCAGTCTCTCAATCTTGAGTTTGATGAAAATCAAAGACTTCATTTTTAACATCTATATTAATTTTCACAGAAAACAAGAACCACACCCTACGCATCAACTGTTTCACTAGACCCACAGATTTTAAATTTACAAGCAAATGTTGTGGTCCATTTAAGAACAGTATATAATTAAAAATTGGAAGTACTGAGCAAGCCAGATCCTGTTTTTTAAAAAATTTCAATCTCATTATAATATATATAAACGATTTCTTCTTTCTCCAAAAAGCACAGCTGTTAAGTTAGTAAATAAAAAATGATGATTATGTGCATATTTTCATCATCACAAAACTCAGATTTAAAAACTAACATCATTTCAAAAAGTATTTGCACAGGGGCAGCTGTACAGTGCTGACAGCTGTAGAGAAAGCATTGGATAGTATCTAAAAGATAGCTTGGGCACAGTGGCTCAAGTCTGTAACTTTGGGAGGCCATGGCAGGCAGATCACTTGAGCCCACGAGTTCAAGACCAGCCTGGCCAACATGGTGAAACCCCATTTCGACCAAAAATACATAAATTAGCCAGGTATGGTGGTGTGAACTTGTGGTCCCAGCTACTCGGGAGGCTGAAGTGGGACTGCTTGAGCCTGAGGGGGGCCAAGGCTGCAATAAATCATGATTGTGCCACTGCACTGCAGCCTGGATGATAAAGTGAGAAACTGTCCCAAGAAAAAAATTAATTAATTAAATAATATCTGAAAAATAAAGCTGGTAAAGCTCAACTAAAACACTACTGAGGAATTAGTTATCCTGTCACATCCCTGATCAATTTTCTTTAGTATCATTCAAAACAGTTACAATCTGCTCACTACATTCAAGGTGTATATGTTTGGTGGGAAAAAGAACAAAGCAGGCATCAGGAAAAAAGATATATACAAAGTTTAATACAAACCACAAGGAGATAAGTACTATAATAAAAACATTAGCAAAGTAGTAAGGAGGCAAAAAAAGGGAAGAGTGAGGGCCTGGCATAGAGAATGCAGCATTTGAACACTGGAAACAGGTTGTGAAGAATGAGCGGAATTTCAAAAGGCAAATAATGGCTAAATAAAGGCACAAAGCTTTGCAAGTAAAAATGCACATAAAAAGTCACACTGGGCCGGGCGCTGTGGCTCACGCCTGTAATCCCAGCACTTTGGGAGGCCGAGGCAGACAGAACACTTGAGGTCAGGAGTTTGAGACCAGCCTGGCCAACAGTGAAACCCCATCTCTACTAAAAATATATATATATATACAAAAATTAGTGGGGCATGGTGGCACGCACCTGTAGTCCCAGCTACTTGGTAGGCTGAGGTGAGAGAATTGCTTGAATCCAGAAGGCAGAGATAGAGCCACTGCACTCCAGTCTGGGCCACAGAGCAAGACTCTCTCTCAAAAAAAAAAAAAAAAAAAAGTCACACTGTACAGCTGCAGCAGAGGCTAGGGAGTTATTTAGCAGGAAAAGAGGGGGGAAAATAAGACAAAATCTTGTTAATATTGGAGATTTCCCTCTGAAATTTTTGGAAGAAGTGGCCTGATCTGATCTGGATTTTTCTAAGATAACTGTAGAAACAAAGATATTTTGAGAAGAGACTGAAAGCAGGATCCAGTTGAAAAGTAATTGCAAAAACAGAGGGGAAAGCTGATGAAGAGTCTGAAGCTTACAACAGGAATAGAAAGGATGGGTCAGGTTCAGAATTGCAGAGTAGGTATACAAGAGTAAAACTAAAATTAATCTCCAGCATTTTAGTCTCAGTGATTAATTCGAAAACAAATAAACCCATTAATAATTTTCAATGAATTCCAAGTAGCCATTTATTATCACTTGCTCTGTGCAAAGCAATATTAAAGGACAGAAGATACTCAAAACTGAAAACCTTTGTGGAAGAAAAAGACAGCTATATTCTCATGTTTATGACAAGTATATATAATTCAGGTGTGTTTCTATAGGAAAGATGATCATGGGAGTAATTAACAAAGAAGAGAAAAAACAAAAAAAGGAAGGGGTTTGGTACCCCTATAATGTCCTATAAACTCAGGTATACAATTAACTTAAATCTGTGCAAAGTCTAAAACAGCAGAGGATAAACAAGCAAAAAACGCTTTAACTTTTTTCAAAAAAAAAAAAAACAGTGATGAAGGTCCCAGGGCCAAAGAGTTGAGGTAGGATGTAATTTTGACCAAGTAGAACATTAGGAAGAAGTCTTTTTTTTTTGGAGACAGAGTCTCACTGTGTCGCCCAGGCTGGAGTGCAGTAGTGCGATCTCGGATCACTGCAACCTTTGCCTCCCGGGTTCAAGTGATTCTTCTGCCTCAGCCTCCCAAGTAGCTGGGACTACAGGTGCATGCCACCACACCTGGCTAATTTTTTGTATTTTAGTAGAGACAGACTTTCACTGTGTTGCCCAGGCTGATCTCAAACTCTTGAGCTCAAGCAATCTGCTTGCCTCGGCCTTCCAAAGGGCTAGGATTCCAGGCGTGAGCCACCGCACCTGACCAGAACAAGTCTTACAAGCACTAGAAATTCAAGCTGGGCCTTAAAGCAAAAGTAGTAGCTCAAATTATCTGGGGTTTGGGGGTGGATGATGGTACACAAGTGTATTCCCCAGAGAGGAAATAACTGAGCCAGAGGAGGCAGGGTCAGGAGGAGGCACAGTGATAAGAAGTCTGGTAAGACAGGGATGAGACAAACTGCAAAAGAAAGCAAGCGTCAGATAGAAGAGTTTACCCCTTATTACACAGGCAATGAGAAGACAAAGGTTTTTAAATAGGACAATATTAATCGGACACAGAAGCAGTACACAGGATGGACTGAAGAGAATATGAAGAAGCAAGACTGAAGGCAAAGAAACCAGTCAGAAGAGTATTACAAGAGTCTCTAAATGAAAGATAACAAAAGCCTGAACCACAATAATTGGCCAATAACTGAGGCACAGCAAATAGGACTTAGGAAATAACTGAATACGTGGATGAAAAGTGAGTGTAAGATGACTTCAAAGGCTTCAGGGTAAGCCACTGGGCAGATGCTAGCTTTGTTTCAGGAGAAAGAAGAAATCAGTTTGGGACATATTTATCTTGAAGTCCAGCAGGGCATCCACAAGACAAACGTCTGCAGGACAGAGATGCCAGGATGAGCAGGGAGCTCCAGGACAGAGAGAGATTTGGTAGTCACCCACCCAGAGATGCTGGCTGATACATGGAAGAAAAACGAGGGCAGAGGACTCAACTTTGGGGAACTCCTATTAGAAAGCAGGAGGAAAATTAAGAGAAAAAAGAATGGGACACAAAGGAGCACAAAGCACCTTTTCAACCTGCTCTCACATGTTTCACAACTCGCAGACACTAAATAACCTGCCAAAAGGTCACAATCAGCAGTGGGACACATGGAAAAAAAAAAAAAGAAAAATCAAGGATTAATGGTAATGTATAACAATAAAATATTTGAAATTTTTACCCACAAAAATTTATCCTGGAGAAATAAACCGGAGGAAAGGGGTGAAGCATGTAAAGAGTTTTCCCTCTGGCATTAACTCCAATCGTGAAAAACAAAACCTAAATTTCTAGCTGAGGAATAGTTAAATATGTCACAAAAAACTATCATAAAAGAAAAATTTTACTACCTAAACTTCTAAAACTTCATCATTGGGGGAAGAATATTAAAGTTATATGGCAAAAAGTCAACATTCATTTATTCATTTATTTATTTATGAGACAGAGTCTTGCTCTGTCACTCAGGCTGGAGTGCAGTGGCACAATCTCAACTCACTGCAACCTCCACCTCCTGATCTCAAGCAATCCTCCCACCTCAGCCTCCTGAGTAGTTGGGACTACAGGCATGCCATCATGCCCACTTAATTTTTCTATGTTTTGTAAAGATGGGGTTTTGCCATATTGCCCAGGCTGGTCTCAAACTCCTGGACTCCAGCAATCTGATCTGCCCACCTTGGCCTCCCAAAGTGCTGGGATTACAGGCGTGAGTTACTGCACCCGGCCAACATTTTTAATATACAAAGGGCTCCTGCAAATTTACAAGAAAAAAGGAAAACACCCCAACAGAAAAATAAGAAACAAATGTGAATTTCAAAAAAAAAAAAAAAAAACCCACTACAACAAATGAAAATAACCAATAAATTTAAAAAATGACTCAGTCCCAATCACATAAAAATTCAAATGATATTAATATATTATTCACCTAAGATGTGGTTAAAAATGGGCCTCATATTTTTGACAATACTGTATACACACTGGAACAACTTTTCTAAATGCCATTTTTGGCAATACAAATGCTTTAGGAAGTTTAAACAACAATACTATTTCCAATAATATATACAAAAATTAAAACAGTGTACAATGTTGTTCACATGAAGTTCACTGTAGCTCTGTCTACGATACTAAAAAGCTAGAAACAACCTAAATATTTAACAATAGGAGACTAATTAAATAAATTTTGGTACATCCATAAATTTTTAGGAAACTTTTAAAAAACATAATATTTAATGTGAAAAACTGCTAAAACATTTTATTAAATAAAAGTTTCTAAACAGCACATATAGTATAAGCCTATTTGTTACTTAAAAGTGGTTGATATACACCAAAAAGTTAGTACTAGTTATCTCTAAGTACTAGACTAATAATATTTTGATATGCCTAATTATTTTGTGATGAACACATTCCCTCATAGACAAAAAAAAAACAAAAAAAACTTTTTAGTTTGGGAACAAAATACAAAGAAGAATGTGTAGAAAAATATAAGTATAAAAAGCAAAATACAGTTATATGTACAATTAATAAAAATATGAGCAAAGAACACAAAAATCTTTATTTTTCCCCCAACTGTTTTTTAAATGAAACAAGTATAAAGCTTTCAAAATAGTTTCACTTCTGAAAATGGGAAGAAAAAAAGATGAAGAAGTTGGTGCAAAGAAGAAAATAGAAAATTCACATAATAAAATCTTAATCATTTTAGAAGGAAGCAAGGTCATCTGCTCCAAGTCAAGTGTTTCAAGACTGGGGTTAGCAACCTGACTGGTATGAAAAAGCAACAGAGAAAATGAGTCAACTGGAATTAGAAAGTGACTAGTACACAGCAGGTAGAAAACAAACAGTAGAAAACAAATATGTAACAAGCACCAGAAGTGTGACTTTTGGGGGGAGTGTGGGGCAGGGACAAAAGTAGCAAACTGACCAGTTACACCCAGCAAAGGTCAAGGAGAGGAGGGACTATGTGGTCTAGTGAGTTCATGGTTAGAATATGAACTACAGAGTTCAAGGTTGGAAAGAAGGAAGACAACTAATGGCCTAGGAAGGACTGGAGGTGACAATAAAGACAAAAAGCTGCTTCACCAGGTATGACAGAAAAGAGAAACAGAAAACAGACCCTTGCATCACCATCTGGCCACAGGGTTTAAGACTTGAGGTAGAGTGGTTCTGAATGATGACAAGGTTAAGTAACACAGTCATAACATGCAGCCTGCTGATGTAAAGTAGGGGTAAGGGTCACCGGAGTTAGTGAAGTGCAGATCCAAATGTGGCCATTCTGGCCAGAAATGACTGTAACTCTTACTTAACCTCTATGCACTTTGCTTTCCTCAGCTGCAAATATTTAATACATCCTTTCTAGCCTGACTGATAGGAATTTGGCAAGCAGCTAAACCCCTCTTCATTTTATTCAACTACAAAATGAAGAGAATAAAAAAGGAGATGAGAGATTGAGTTAAATCAAAGGTTCTCCACCTGACTGAACACTAAAATCATGGGTGCTTTTTAAAAAGAGGCAAATTTATCAATGTTCTGTCCCCAAACCCAGTAATTCTGATTTATATGTCCTGGGGTGAGATCCAGGCAATACTATTTTTAAGTAGCTCCTCAGGAGATTTTAATGTGCAGCCAAGGTGAAAACCAAACTAGGTATTTCTACAGGCTGCTTCCCTTTAAAAGAGAATATAATTCTATATAATTCACTGCCACTCTGTTCATTTGTTAAAATAATACCTACTATCATATGCCAGGTCCTTCCACAAACATCGAATCTTGGGTGATCCGACATCACTGAGGCAAATATTTCTGTGCCCATTTCACAAATGAATCCAGTGAAGCTTACAAAAGTGAAGCGGCTTGTTCGAGTCACAAGCTAGCAAGGAGCTGAGCCAGGACAAGGTTTATTTGTTCCAGTCCATCCTACATGCAACTTGCTCTCTTTCCAGTACATTCACAGCAACTATTTGAATGCCTTTTATTCTCTTCCCAGGACCTCCCTAAATTGAGCACAGTAGTTTGTGGTTTACAGTTTGACAGGGGAGAAAGTTATCTTGGCTGGGGGCAGGAAATAAAACCCTAAACTCTCCAGTCATTACAGAATTACAGAACACTTTAACCTAGAGAAGTTCTGCAACTTAAAGCAGCACTGTGAAAGTGAAAATTCATGAAGTATTTTTTATTCACTTAAGTCAACACATACATTGCTTTTAAGTATTAAGCAGGCAGCTCATGTACAAAGCTGGTTCATCAAAGATAAACTTACAATAGATGAATAAAATTCATATACTTTCTATTAAGCAGGGCATTTTAAAAATTCTCAGACAATTCTGGCAAAACAATAATTGATAGAGCTATAATGAGATTTGTTCCAAGAGCTTAAATGTATAAATATGACCTTCAACATTTTCAAGCATTAACAATATTTCCATCAAGTTCAAATAAATTCAATCACACTTAAAATTATGATTACAATCCCTTTGATGATCCATGGCTTCTCTCTCATACATCAGTAATTACACTTTAATCCATTATTTACTTAGAAAATTCATTAATATTTAAGTTCCATAAATATTATGGAACTTAGTAAGTTTCCCCCAGGCCAAAATTCACTCAGTTACTAAATTCTTAACAACAACAACACAACAACAACAAAATACGCACATATATATATATATATATATACACACACATATGTTTGTGTATATACATATGCTTGTATATATATACTCATATATATACAAACATGTATATACACATTGTTGTATATATATATACACAACAAAATACGTATATATATATTTGCACACACACACACACACGAAATAAACCAGTTTGTGGATTTAATGGAGCTGATGGCACGTAATGGGAAGAAGACTACAAAGAAGACTTAACTATGCTGCTCAAGGAATTTACAATTCCATAAGAAATTCATGAAGCATATTTACAAGGAACAAACATATGTGCACTCATCCATTCAAACCTTTCCTGAGCAACTGCTATGTTCCTGGCATGCAGGGAATGAAGAGGCAAATCAGACGCAATGTGTTGCCTGCTGTCAAAGAGATGTCATGACAGATCTATGCGGTATTTACAGGCAATACCATGGGAGAAATTAATTTCTGGGGAGAGAAAGGGAGTGGAATGAGAGAACAGGGCAAAAAACGCTTCAAAGAATATAGGCTTAAACATTTTCAGGAAAAAATTTCATCACAAGAACCACTTGTAAATCAGCTCTCTGGGAAATAAGTGTTTATACTGAAGAACTAAATTCAAATCAGAAAGAGCAATGATAACAGTAAACAAGATGGACAGATTGCTCCAGAGGACTGAGTTATGTATCCTACAAAGTTATGCTATAGGAAAAATGAGAAGGCTTCAGAGTCATAAGATCTCAGCTAAATACCAGCTTGGTGTCTACATTTGTGAAATTAGTAAGTCATTTCAATTCTAAGTAACTTTTCATCCATAAAAATAAATAAATAGTTTAATGGCATTTACTTGACAATGAAGCAAAACTAAAACAATTTTTAAGAACAACAGAAATTAGCAATAGAGCCTGAGCAACATGGTAAAACCTTGTCTCTACAAAATTCAAACAAAAATTAGCCAGGCATGGTGGTGCGCACCTGCAGTCCTAACTACTCAGGAGGCTGAGGTGGATGGCCTGAGCCGGGGGAGGTAGGGGCTGCAGTGAGCTAAGATGACACCACTGCACTCCAGCCTGGGCGACAGAGCGAGACCCTGTCTCACAAAAGGAAAAGAAGGAAAAGTAAGGAAGAAAGGGAGAAAGAAAGGGAGGGAAGGAAAAAAGTAAAAAGAAATTGGCAATCAAA
This sequence comes from Ateles fusciceps, assembly GCA_036589455.1. Classification (NCBI taxonomy): domain Eukaryota; kingdom Metazoa; phylum Chordata; class Mammalia; order Primates; family Atelidae; genus Ateles; species Ateles fusciceps. The sequence goes on along the minus strand of JAZHEH010001667.1, from coordinate 8,304,520 downwards.
TATGAGCAGAAGCTGTATTTTTAGATCTAAAAAGTGAAAAAATTCTCCAAGAATTTGACGTTTTAGGGCTTATTTTATTTGTGCTTAAGAGCCTTTTCAGTTCATTTAACAGATTTTTAAAGATGCCTTCATTTAAAAATAATTTAATTTATTTACTGAGGCTGAATCTTTTCTCTTGATGCCTTAGTCACCACACTAGGTTTGAGGCCGATTACGTGTACTTTCCAAATAAACAGCTTAATACCACTCACCCCCGGTGTGGTCGGGACCCAAAGAGATTATATTGAAGCCTTCGTTAATACTGAATGAACGTGAAGACCCCACGAGCTACCACAGTATCAAAAAAAAAAAACAAAAAAAAACAGGTAAATGCTCAAAACACCGTAGGCATTCACCCTTAAGAAACTAAAGGGAGCAAAAAGCTTCAAACTGTCAAGATCACTTCACCTTATTCTTAAGAGAACACATGCCTTTAAGTCTCTCAAAGTTTGTGTCTAAATCCTTCTTTAATGAGTCTCTTCAGCAACGTACTACACAACACCACAAAGAAAGCATTTATCAACAACGTGTTTGGTGAGTCTATGAATTACCGAGGAGGGCTTAGGTGTCTATAACCTTCATACCCACTTCCACCGCACACTCAAGTTATTGCTGGAATGTACGGAGAGCACACAAGGTTATTCAAGCAGCACCAGCAGCGCGCTCTCGGCCTTCAATCACGTTTTTAAAAAGAAAAATAAAATCGGCAAAGGATCATAAAACTTTAAAAGGCTCCAAATAAATAAACCATCACTTCTATCAGAGCAAGTTCTGCGGTGCCATTTTTTTCTCCCAAGTGACATACGAATATGTAATTCAGGTTACAACGTTCCCGATGTGCAGACCCTGCAAACTTTTCGGCCAGAAATTTGTTGGGATCCTGAGACGCCCCTGGCCGTGTCCGGGACCCCCGACCTCAGGCCCTACAACTTCCCGCCCGGCCCCGGGGCTCCTTCCCGCGTCCGCTGGCCCCCGCCCCGCTGACCGGTGGACAGGACCCTCCCTGGCGGCCCCCGTTGCCCCGCGGCGGCGGCGGCGGCGGCGGCGTCCTACAGGCGGGCGCGGCTGTCTCCCAAGCTGCCGGGACGGTGGCGGCGACTGGCCGGCGGGCCGCCCAGGCGCGAGGGGAGCGGCCGGGAGCGCCCCGTTTTCTCACAGACCCCAACATGGCGTCGGCCGCCACCGCCCGCGACGACGACACCTCCCGGCGTCGCGACGGCTCCGGGACCGCGGGAGGAAGCGCCCGGAAAGTTTCGCGTATCCCCTCCCGGCCCGCCAGGAGGCGGCGGATCACCTACCCGGGCTTCACCTACCCCCGACGGCCGCGGGCGGCGGCGAAGGCGAAGGTCCGATTCCTCCTCGTCGCGGACGCTGGGCTCGGACTCTGCCCGTTCTCCTCCCGGGCCTCCCAGGGTGTGTGCGGTCCGCAGCCCCGCGCAGCCGGCGCGATCCAGACGCGGCGGGCGACTGGCGGGCCGCCAGCGCAGCCGCTCGCAGGTGACTCACCCGCCCCCTCCAGCCGAACTCCACAACGGCAGCCTAGGCTGGCCTCTCCCCTGCGCGCGCACAGGCGCGCCCCCGCCCACACACCGGGCACGAGCGCGCGGGCACGAGCACACCCACACCACTCGCTCCCCGCCCTTTCTCGCCAGTTCCCTCGCCCCGCCCCTCGCGACGCGCTCTAGGGGCGGGGCCTTCGATGGAGGCCACACCCACCCGGGACGGCCTCGGGTGGAGCTTGTTCTTGTGTGATGTGGGGACGCGCTCCCGCGACTCGTTGAGGTCCACGTGGGGGCGCCCTACCTGGCTTTCCTGTCTCCGAGAAGCCCTTAGTAAGTATTGGTCAACTGTCTACGAAGTTTTTAGGGAGAGTGGAAGAATGGAGGAAAGACACCTCCCACCCCCCAACAGCCCTCCCCAGGGAACTGAAGAACGAGAAAGGCAGGCTTTGGATTTAGATGCCCAAAGGCGTCGGAACCGGCTTTTGCTGCTCCCCATTTAGCAGGGTAATCCTTCCCGTCTCACTTTCCCTTAGCTTTACCTAAAATCCCTCCTCTTGAAACCAAGGGAACTGCAGCGACACACACATACCCCCACGTGCTCCATCCAGCCCTTTCTTTTAAGTGCATAGTTTAGAATTCTGGTCTTTCCAAAACGTTGGCGACACAAAACCCCTCAACCTACTTCACATACCTAGAAACTGTAATTATAGCATAGTATAGTATAGCATAGTTAAATATGCCCTAATTAATCTGCTAGCTAAGCGCTCTGGTGGGTGTGTGGACAGGTAACAAAGTTGCTTAGGGTAGACCAAGAATCAGGGCGAGGTGGGGAGAACAGCATACTTATTTTAAACAAAGTGTGTGTGTAGGTGGAAATTAGGTTTTGGTAAATTTTATGTTTCTTGTTCATATATTATTTCAGAAAATTATTTTAACCTGTGTTTGGTTGCAGTTGAATTAGAGTCATTACCAGCCAAGCTGCACGTGAATGAGCACCTAGGGAAGAGAGCAGGCTTGGATTCCGCTTGCTCTTCCACCTGGGATTCTCCTCCAGGCTTTCTGCCTCCCATCCTCCTCTGTTTCAATAGAGTTTGTCTCTGAAACAAACAAGTCTTTTTTTTTAATTAATAATTAGAACAAAATTGGCAAAGATGAACTTTTTTTTTTTAGTTGGGAAAGTTGTATGATCACACACACATACACAGTTTTCCGAGTGCAGATGTCTCCAAGAGTGTTGTCTGTACATCACTCTACCTCATTCACCTCTGCCTGCACAGCAATATCTATCAGTGGGGAAAAGGCAGGACTAAATAATGCTTAAAATCCTTTTAAATCTTGAAAGTACGAATTGCTATGTCTGACTGGTGGTCTCAGGTCAAGCCTAAAGGATTAGTTATCAAATATTTTTGGTCACTCTTACTAGTAAAAATGTTTGCCCTCCCCCACTTCCAATGTACTTATTTAGCTTAAGTAAAGGGCATGATTGGCTTTGCCTCTCACAACCTGTATCTTAGGACACATCCAAATATGACTTTGGTTTTTTCACTTGTAAAATGGAGATAATAAAAGTATATCACAGAATTACAAAGATTAAATGAATTAATATATGTAAAGCATATACCTGTCACACAGTGCTTTACAAGTGTGAAATAAAATTACTACATATATAATATACACACTTATATAGTGCTACATAAATATGAAATAAAAAATATTACATATATAATATACCCAGCTACTCAGGAGGCTGAGGCTGGAGGATCACTTGAGGCCAAGAGTTTGAATCCAGACTGGGCAACATAGCAAGACTCAGTCATACATACACACACAATTATATGCATAATATATATGGTTTATATTTGTATATACACATACCTATTATACCTAGTATGTTAGGTACATTATAAAACAACATACACAAAAAATCAGAAATAATGATTTCAAATATATATGTGTATATATATATGCATGTTTTCTTTCTGTAATCTTCACAGTCTGTGCCCTCCCTGGGCTATATGCACCACAATTTGGAGACTATTGATTTATAGCTGTGCTAACAAATACAATAGCACCAGCCACGTCTTAATTAAAGATAAGTTTATTTAAATTAAAATTTTAGTTTCTCAGTCACACTGGCCACATTTCAAGTGCTTAATAGCCACATGACTATTGGACAGTGCACATATAAAATACTTCCATCACTGCAGAAAGTTCTATTGGAGAGCACCAAGCTGGAACAAAGCAGGGGCCTCAAAGTCACTGAAAGGGAATAAGATTTACTCCTACTCAAACCTATAACGGTTGTACCCTGTCCAAGTCAAGTGATAAGACAGCTCTTTGAGCCTCATATCTGAACTATAAAATGAAGATAAAAATAGGAATTACCAGCCAGGCACGTGGCTCATGCCTGTAATCCCAGCCACCCTACCCCACCCCCCACTTTTGTTTTTGAGGCAGAGTCTCACTCTGTTGCCCAGACTGGAGTGCAGTGGCATGATCTCGGCTCACTGCAACCTCCACCTCCCAGGTTCAAGTGACTCTCCTGCCTCACCCTCCTGAGTAGCTGGGATTACAGGTGTGCACCACCATGCCTGGCTACTTTTTGTATTTTCTTTAGTAGAGATGGGGTTTCACCATGTTGGCCAGGCTGGTCTCAAACTCCTGACCTCAAGTGATCCGCTCACCTTGGCCTCCCTAAGTGTTGGGATTACAGATGTGAGCCTCCATACCCGGCCTGTAATCCCAGTACTTTGTGAGGTCAAGGCAGGAGGATTGCTTGAAACCAGGAGTTCAAAACCAGCCTGGGCAACATAGTGAGACTGTCTCTATACAAAACAATTTTTTAATTAGCTGGGTGCTTGGAGTCTCATCTCCTCGGGAGACTGAGGTAGGAGGATTCCTTGAGCCCAGAAGGTCAAGGCTGCAGTGCAGTGCAGTGAACAATGATCTAGCCACTGCACTCCAGCCTGAATGATCGAAGGAGACCATTCTCTCTCTAAAAAAAAAGAACTTCCTCATAAACTGCTGAGTGAAGAAACTAAGATAAAGTGTAAAGTGTATGACACACTGCTAAAATGTAGAGGAACTTGAAAATATTAGTAAAACTTGAGTTTATATTTCCCCAATTTCTTTTTTAAATTTTTTACATTTGAAAATAAGTGATTGGGTCTTGCTTTGCTGCCTAGGTTGGATTTAATCTCCTGGGCTCAAGGGATCATCCCTCCTAAACCTCTTCAGTAGCTGAGATTACAGGTATGCACCACCAAGCCTGACTAACCAGATTCTTTAAGCCTGAAAGGCAAAAAAGATCACGTTATTGTTCTTGAATCTAATGGGTAAGTATTTTGTAAAAGTAAAGAGTTTGGTTAACTTTTAATTGAAAACAGAACATTCAAGAAGAGATGGCAAATACTTGGATTTTAATTACTCCTTGATTTCTTTGTCCCCTCTACCTTTAAATGCTGGTCTTCTCCCAGATTTGCCCACCTCAGAAAAATGGCACTGCCATCCACAAATTTGATGAGTCATCATCCTCTCATCCTTTTTCCCATCTCCTCCATCCAATCTCTTTATCTCCAAAATATTGTAGATTCTACCTTCAAAACACTTCATTTCATCTGTCCTCCTCTCCTCCTGGCCCCTCCACACACAGGAGCCACACAGGATCATGTCACTCCCTGAAGAAACATTCTCATGGTTCCTCACCAAGGCTGCCATATAGCATTGTACGGTTGGAGTAGAACAACCCTATGGAAGAGTGCGTCCACATTGGAGGCACTGGAAATTTAATATTATTATGAATATTTTCTGGCACTGACTCATTCTTACAAAATTTTCTTACAACAATTTTCCAACAAGATGGAATTCTAATTTGCCCAAACATGCCACATAGAATAAGAGCATTCTCTTTCACTTAGTACAAAATGCCAACTCATCACCAGGTGCTATAAGACCCAGCACAGTCCAGCCCCTGCCATCCCCTCCATCTTAAAATGATGCTACACTCTACCACCTGCCATTCGCATTGACCTTCTGTCATTCCTAAAATACATCAAACTCTTTTCTACTGTGGGGCTCACTGCCCTGGACACCTCTCTACCTGGATAGTCACAACCCCACAGTCTCTGCCCTTCACATAGCTCGGTTCCTTGTATGTTTCAGGCCTCTGAGAGGCCTTTCCTGGACGTATGTCCGGAGAGTGCCTCTATTACTCTCAGTCACAGCCCTTTGCTTGTTTCCCTCACAAAACTTATAGGTCTCCCTGGAGTCTGAAACCTGCTTGAGGCAAGGACCTCATTGTCCTCTCCCTTCTGCTCATGGGTCCCAATAGGAGTGTGTGCCAGCTTGTCAGTGGTCAACTCGGCATGATTGCCACCCCCTTCTACATTCTCCTCTGCACCTATAGGGAGACAGCCTAGCTCTCTATTTTCCAGCAAACTTACCCTAAATGGTTCCAGGTTAAATTTTGCCATTGGAGACACATATGTAAGAATTGAAAGGCAGAAGAAAAGCAGAAACTGTCATTCTCTAGTTGCTATGGTCTGAACGTTTGTGTCCCTCTAAAATTCATGTGCTGCAGTACAATCCCCAGTGGGTTGGTTTTAAGAGGTGGGCCTTTGGGATGTGATTAGTTCATGAGGGTAGAGCTCTTGTGAATGGAATTAGTGCCCTGAGACACTGATCACCACAAAGGCCTGAGAGAGCCTGTGTGCCCTTCCACCATGCGAGAACACAGTGAGAAATGTGCCGTCTCTAAGGAATAGGCCCTCAGCAGACACCAATTCTTCTGGTTCATTGATCTTGTATTTCCCAGCCTCCAGAACTGTGAGCGATAAATTTCTATGGTTCATAAATTACCCAGTGTAAGACATTTTGTTATAGCAGCCCAGATGGACTAGGATATCAGTATAAATTTGAACATGCAGCTTGAATCCTAAGGGGCTATTTTCCTAAACTTCCAGGAAAATATTTAAAAAAAAACAAAAACAAAAAGGCTGGGCATGCTGGCTTATGCCTATAATCCTAGCACTTTGGGAGGCCAAGGCGGGCAGATTGTTTGAGCTCAGGAGTTCAAGACCAGCCTGGGCAACATGGCAAAATACTGTGTCTACAAAAAATACAAAAATTAGCTGCGCATGGTGGTACATACTTGTGGTCCCAACTACTCGGGAAGCTGAAGTGGGAGAATTGCTTGAGCCCAAGAGGTCGAGACTGCAGGGAGCCATGATGAAGCCACTGCACTCCAGCCTGAGTGATAGTGTGAGATCTTGTCTAAAAAATATATATATATATTCTACTTTTTTAAAGGGAAAAGGGCTGTATTCTTTAAAAAAAAAAAAAATGCAATACCTAACCCTAAACTGGACCTGTACTAGAAGGGGAGGGTGCTATAAAGGATGATATCAGGTGAATTGACAAAACTGAACATAAATGAAAAATTAGACAAAAGTATTGTGTCAAAGTTAAATTTACTGTTCTGGTTATATAAGAGAATGTACCTATTTTAGGATGTATGCACTAATGTAGTTAGGGGTAAATGGTATATGTAGTTAGAGGTAAATGATGTATGTACTCTTAAGATGTATGCACGAATATAGTTAGGGGTAAATGATGTACGTATAAATTTTGTATATAATATAATTTAAGTATTACATGTAAAGGAGAAAACTCACATACATAAAGTTTAAAGTAAATGGATTAAAATATTAGTAGGTAAATCTGGGTAAAGGGTATATGAATGTTCCTTATACTATTTCTACTTTTGCAACCTGTCTGTAAGTTTGAAACTATTTCCCAAAAAACAGTTAAAATATATATAAAGCACTAACTGAACTACTCAGAATAATGCAAGACAAACTAAGATAGTTGTCTTAAATATTCAATCTCAAAATGTGCCTAAACTGACTGCTATGTGATTAAATAGCAATACATTTTATATATTTTCTTCTAATTCCCCCAGAGAACAGAAAGTGAATTTACTGTTCTTACAGAAGACAAGATGTTCCCTGGTTATGGAAATATAACCCATCATACGCATGGCATCTTTCTAAGCATTTCAATATGGGACATCTGTGGCTTTGCTGGCCACTGTGACCTGCAAACCAGTTTGGCACAACCACATTTGCTGCAAATCCTGGGCTGCATGAAGTGGGGATCAGATATTATATTCCTTACGTTATGTAAAGAATAATCCAACATATAACCTCATCCCCAAATCGCAGCATCACATACTTTTTGCTTTGAAGCAAGAAGGCCCTGGGCATGAGAATACAGTTCTGTGACTTTTTTTTTTTTTTTTTTGAGACAGAGTCTTGCTCTGTTGCCTCGGCTGGAGCCCAGTGGCAGATATTGGCTCACAGCAAACTCCACTCCCAGCTTCAAGCGATTCTCCTATCTTAATCTCCCAGGTAGCTGAAATTAAGGTGCCCTCCACAATGCCCAGCTAATTTATTTTTTGTATTTTTAGTAAAGACAGGGTTTTACCATGTTGGCCAGCCTGGTCTCAAACTCCTGACCTCAAGTGATCTGCCCACTTCCGCCTCCCAAAGTGCTGGGATTACAGGCGTGAGCCACCGTGCCCAACCAGTTCTGTGCCATCTTATTGAAGACCCTTACAGTCAGCTCTTAGAAAACCATTCAGAAAAGTTTCCTTCTTAAATGACATAGAAGATTCCTTTAAATATACTGCAAAACCAGGCCTGGTGGCTTGCACCTGTGATCCCAACTACTTGGAGGCTAGGGTAAAGGATCTCTTGAGCCCAGGGGTTCAAGTGCAGCCTGAGAAATATAGAGCGAGACTCTGTCTCTAAAATATATACATATTGCAAGACCCTGTCTCTAAAATATATGTGTGTGTGTGTGTGTGTGTGTGTGTGTGTGGGGCGCGTATTGCAAGATAGCAAAAAGATCAGTGGTTGCCAGGTATTGGGGGAAGGGAGAGGTGAATAGGCAGAGCACAGAGGATTTTTAATAAAACAACTCCATATGATACTGTAATGGTGAACACATGCCATCAGACATTTGTCCAAACCCATAGAATGTATACCACTAAGAGTGAACCCTAACATGAACTATGGACTTTAGGTAATATTGACTTGTCAATGTAGATTCATGGATTGTATTGATAACAACTGTATCACTCTGGTGCAGGATATTGATAGTAGAGGAGTCTGTGTGTGTTGGGGGTCAAAGGATATGTGGGAACTCTGAGCTTTCTGCTCAATATTACTGTGAACATAAAACTGCTCCAAAAATAAAATCTATTCAAAAAAATAATGCACATGTCTCTTGGAGGGGTTGAAATTTAAGCTTGGAGAGTTATTTGAGAAATTTTTTGGCAGGCAATTAAACTCATCTCTTGAAACATTTATTGTAAATCATTTTCCTTAGGCTACTGCTCTTTTAACCATCTGTCAAGCTATCTCACCTTAGAATCAAAAAGTGATGTTTAAATTTGAACCGAAACAGTTATTAATATTTTAAAAAATTAAATTTTTTTCACAGAAATTTGATCTTGGGAGTTTTAACATATAAATCTAGTATATGTTGTATCCTGTGAATTTTCCCAACAATCAATATAAATTGAGTATTTGTCTCACTGCAAAAAAGTTTATACATTTCTAACAGGGACATCATTTACTTGTTATATTGGAAACTAAGGAACTAGGTTTATAATCACCTCTATCCTATCAGAAACATAAGGCTTAACACCCTTCAATAAAATAAATTCTAAGTAGATTAGGAAATTACATGTAAAATATGTAAACTTGAGTATAAAAAATCCATATAAAATACACCACTCTATTAATGATTTCTCTTTGGCTAACCTGCTTCTTTTCCTTTTCTCTTCTTTGTATCTAGCCAGTCTTCTATAATAAGTATGTATTGTTCTATTTTTAAAAAAAAACAACACAAGGCACAATCATGGGTACATTTTGGCTCCAATTCAAATACTCATACACAAAAATACACAATGGCTCTGTATTAGTCCGTTTTCACACTGTTGATAAAGACATACCTGAGACTGGGAAGAAAAAGAGATTTAATTGGACTTAGAGTTCCACATGGCTGGGGAGGCCTCAGAATCATGGTGGGAGGTGAAAGGCACTTCTTACATGGTGGCAGCATGAGAAAATAAGGAAGAGGCAAAAGCAGAAACCCCTGATAAACCCATCAGATCTCATGAGATGTATTCACTACCACAAAAACATTATGGGGGAAAACTCCCCCATGATTCAAATTTTCTCCCACAACACATGGGAATTCTGAGAGTACAATTCAGGATGAGATTTGGGTGGAGACACAGCCAAACCATATCATTCGCCCCTGACCATTCCAAATCTCATGTCCTCACATTTCAAAACCAATCGTGCCTTCCCAGCAGCCCCCCAAAGTCTTAACTCATCTCAGCATTAACTCAAAAGTCCACAGTCCAAAGCCTCATCTGAGACAAGACAGGTCCCTTCCCCCCAAGAGCCTGTAAAATCAAAAGCAAGCTAGTTACTTCCTAGATACAATGGAGGTACAGGTATTAGGTAAATACAGCTGTTCCAAGTGGGAGAAATTGGCCAAAACCAAGGGGTTACAAGGCCCATGCAAGTTCAAAATCCAGCAGGGCAGTCAAATTTTAAAGCTCCAAAATGATCTCCTTTGACTCTAGGTCTCACATCCAGGTCACGCTGATGCAAAAGGTGGGTTTCCACAGTCTTGGGCAGCTCCACCCCTGTGGCTTTGCAGGATAAGCCTCCCTCCTGGCTGCTTTCACGGGCTAGCATTGAGTGTCTGTGGCTTTTCCAGGTGCATGTTGCAAGCTACCAGTGGATCTACCATTAGGGGTCTGGAGGATGGTGGCCCTCTTGTCAGAACTCCGTTAGGCAGCACCCCAGTAGGGACTATGTGTGGGGGCTCTGACCCCCACATTTCCCTTCTATACTGCTTTAGCAGAGGTTCTCCATGAGTGCCCTGCCCCTGCAGAAAACTTCTGCCTGGGGATCCAGGCATTTCCATACATCTGAAATCTGGGTGGAGGTTCCCAAACCTCAATTCTTGACTTCTGTGCACCTGCAGGATCAACACCACAGGGAAGCTGCCAAGGCTTGGGGCTTCCACCCTCTGAAGCCACAGCCTGGGCTCTGCATTGGCCCCTTTCAGCCATGGCTGGAGTGGCTAGAACACAGGGCACCAAGTTCCTAGGCTACACACAGCATGGGGACCCTGGGCCTGGTCCATAAAATCACTTTTTCCTCCTGGGCCTCCAAGCCTGTGATGGGAGGGGCTGCTGTGAATGTCTCTGACATGACCTGGACATATTTTCCCTATGGTCTTGGGGATTAACATTAGGCTCCTTGCTACTTAGGCAAATTTCTGCAGCCAGCTTGAATATTTCCTCAAAAAAATGGGTTTTTCATGTGCATGTGTCCTTATAATAGAACGGTTTATAATCCTTTGGAAGATAGCCAGTAATGGGATTGCCCGATCAAATGGAATTTCTATTTCTAGGAGAGTGGCAGGTAGGGAGTTGGGAAGGGGTAACATGGGGAGAAATGCCAGATATAGGTGATGGAGAGGAAGGCAGCAAACCACATTGCCATGTATGTACCTATGCAACAATCCTACATGTTCTTCACATGTACCCCAAAACCTATAACGCAATAAAATATTTTTTTTAAATGGGTTTTTCTTTTCTACTGCATCATCAGTCTGCAAATTTTCTGAACTTTTAAGCTCTGTTTCCCTATTAAAACAGAATGATTTTAATAGCACCCAAGTCACCTCTTGAATGCTCTGCTGCTTAGAAATTTCTTCTGCCAGATACCCTAAACCATCTCTCTCAAGTTCGAAGTTTCACAAATCTCTAGGGCAGGGGCAAAATGCTGCTAGTCTCTTTGCTAAAATATAACAAGAGTCACCTTTGCTCCAGTTCCCAACAAGTTCCTCATCTCCATCTGAGACCACCTCAGCCTGGACCTTACTGTTCATATCGTAGCAGCATTTTGGGCAAAGCCATTCAACAAGTCTCTAGAAAGTTCCAAACTTTCCCACATTTTCCTGTCTTCTTCTGAGCCCTCCAAACTGTTCCAACCTCTGCCTGTTACCCACTTCCAAAGTCACTTCCACATTTTCAGGTATCTTTTCAGCAGTGCCCCACTCTACTGGTACCAGTTTAGTGTATTAGTCCATTTTCACACTGCTGATAAAGATATACCCGAGACTGAAAAGAAAGAAGTTTAACTGGACTTACAGTTCCACATGGCTGGGGAGGCCTCAGAATCATGGCGGGAGGGGAAAGGCACTTCTTACATGGCAGCGGCAAGAGAAAATGAGAAGGAAGCAAAAGCGAAAACCCTGATAAACCCATCAGATCTTGTGAGACTTATTCACTATCATAAGAATAGCACAGAAAAGACTAGACCCCATGATTCAGTTACCTCCCCTGAGTCCCTCCCACAATGCATAGGAATTCTGGAAGATACAATTCAAGTTGAGATTTGGATGGAAACACAGCCACACCATATTAGCAGCTTTCTTCCATAGAAAATTCCGAAATTGTTGGAACATTACCTCCCCTGCCATTAGAGGAATAATATACAACAAATGCCTTATTCCTCAACATTAAATCCTATAAACAACAAAACATTAACCTCAACAAGCACTTATTTAATAAGCTTATGTCCTATGAAACTAGCTCAAAATAAATATAAAATCTGCAAAGTTAGAACACTGTATTAGGTTCTGGCCGGGCATGGTGGCTCACGCCTGTAATACAAGCACTTTGGAGGCCAAGGCGGGTGGATCACCTGAGGTCGGGAGTTCAAGACCAGCCTGTCCAACATGGTGACACCCCGTCTTTAAAAAAAAAAACAACACTGTATTAGGTTTTTAAAAATTTGGTGCCAGATTAAGTAAAATTCTACAGAAAGCTTAAATCCAAACGTTGCCAAGATAATCTATTTAAAAAGCAAGCCACGCCTGTAATCACAGCACTTTGGGAAGGCAGACAGATAGCCTGAGGTCAGGAGTTCAAGACCAGTCTGGGCAACATGGTGAAACCTCATCTCTACTAAAAATACAAAAATTAGCTGGGCATGTTGGCACATGCCTGTAATCACAGCACTTTGGGAAGCCACAGCAGACAGCCTGAGGTCAGGAGTTCAAGACCAGCCTGGCCAACATGGTGAAACCTCATCTCTACTAAAAATACAAAAATTAGCTGGGCATGGTGGCACATGCCTGTAGTCCCAGCTACTCAGGAGGCTGAGACAGGAGAATTGCAGAGGTTGCAGTGAGCTGAGATCGCACCACTGTAGTCCAGCCTGGGTGACAGAGTGAAACTCTGTCTCAGAATAAATAAATAAATAGCAACATATTTTTCCAGAATACTGGCATAAATATGTCATTTTATATCTCCATGTAAAAACATGAAATTTAAGCATGATTTTGTTTTAAAAATTTATTTTTAAATAAAATAAAAACTTTTATAGTTTAAAGCCAGATAGACTTGGGTTCAAAATCTGATTTTGTAAGTTTTTAGTTGTCTAACCCTGTGTAAGTGACTTAATTGCTCTGCTCCTCAATTTATTTATTTATTTATTTATTTATTTATTGAGACGGAATCTTGCTCTTTCACTTGGGGCTGGAGTGCAGTAGCACAATCTTAGCTCACTGCAACCTCTGCCTCCCGGGTTCAAGTGATTCTCCTGTCTCAGCCTCCTGAGTAGCTGGAACTACAGGCGTGCACCACAACACCCAGCTAATTTTTGTATTTTTAGTAGAGACGGGGTTTCACCATGTTGCCCGGGCTGGTCTCGAACTCCTAACCTCAGGTGATCCACCCACCTCAGCCTCCCAAAGTATGGGATTATAGGTATGAGTCACCACACCCAGCCTGCAACTCAATTTCTTTATTTGTAAAATGTATAAAATGAGGAAAACAATCCCTATCCCCTAGGATTATAAAGATTAGTGAAAATATAAGTAAAACACACAGCACGGCACCTAGCAAATAATAGATGCTAGATAAACAGAGGATGTGTTGGCAATAGTTGTCATAGTAAATGTTACTGCTGTTGAAATTACTAAGGAAATATAAATTTTTACCACTCATGTGAAAGGCAGGAAATGGTATATTAATCCTTAACATGTCTGATTCACAGGTCCCTGGCCAATTCTTGCAAAGGTCTTTCCAACATCTTTGTGCCTCTTCAATGACTTTATATTCTTATAGTTGAGAACATACAAGGGCTGTTCACAAACGGGACAAACGCCATGTGCACACACTGTCATTCAGTTGCAGCCACCCAATCCCACTCCTCACCTTATCTCCCTTTGACTCTATATGAATCTATCCCCTACACTCATCTCCAGCCCTGACTGACTGACTGATTGACTTATTTATTTATTTAGTTGAGACAGAATCTTGCTCTGCTGCCCAGGCTGGAGTACAGTGGCACGATCTCGGCTCATCGCAACCTCCGCCTCCTGGTTTCAAGTGCTCTTGCCTCAGCCTCCCGAGTAGCTGCGACTACAGGCATGTGCCACCATGCCCAGCTAATTTTTTGTATTTCTAGGAGAGACGAGGTTTCACTATGTTGGCCAGGCTGGTCTCGAACTCCTGACTTCATGATCTGCCCTTCTCAGCCTCCCAAAGTGCTGGGATTACAGGCGTGAGCCACCATGCCTGGCTCCAAACCTAACTTTTACCTGAATTCACCCACATGTTTCTCCACTTCTTAGCTCAAGTTCAGCCACCAGGCCAGGTGGGCACAAAGACAGGCAGGCATGACTGGATAGAGGGGAAGGTAGCTGGACCAAGAGGGCCTCAGAGAAACGGTCCAAGAGTGCCTCAGAGAAGGGTCGATGCTCCTTGCAGAGCAGTTTCCCCATTCCACTTCAGTTGGGCCTCAGCACATACAATCACTATTGCATTATGATTCACACATAAGGCAAGTCATCTTTTAGGAAAGGAAACCAAAATTTGGAAATGACACTAAGTGGCACCACAGCCAAGAAACAGGGAACAGAGGCAAGAGACAGACAGGTTCACAGCCAGAGACCACAGGACTTGGTGCAAAGGTCTGTTTCTAAAATGAGGGTCAAATTCCTAAGTGTTAGAAAGGAAATTTTGATCTGGAAAACACTAAATTAAATAGCTTTCTGATGGCAATGCAAAGTTATGAATGGCCTTTTCCCACTATGCAGTGCCTTCTTCCCACTTTCTGTTTACTGAGCTTTTCTCCTGTTGTTTCTCTGCCATATGATCTCCAGCATATCTTCACCTTATTTTCTCCTTGTCTCTGCTTTCCTGCAAGAAGAGTTCTGATACACATTCAACTTTCCCAGAAATGGAGTACTGTGGATGTAAAGAGAAATAAACACATGTTCCTCATGGATTTGAAGACCAAAATTATCATGGAAATCTTCCAACTGGGGACAAGGTTGGAATGGAAAGAAAAGATACAGTGAATTCGTCTTATGTATTTATATATCAGTTCATTCATTTATTTACAAATATCTATTGACTGCTATGAACTACGTATTGTTCCTAAAATTGGGGATGGCCTAGGGTAGGGCAGGTAGGAGAAACAGACTGAGTTGCTGTCCTCAGGGAGCCTACATTCTAGCAAGGGGAGAAAAGACATAATAAACAAGATGATTGCAGATAACGGTGAATACAAAAAAGGAAATAAAGATGGCAGGTAGCATGGTGTCACCTAGGAATCAAGAATCATTTGACATACTTAGTTTGAAACGTCTATTAGTGATCTCTCATAGCAATATCAAGTCTACAGTGCGGGGGAGAGATCAGGACTGAAAATACAAATTTGAGCATTGTCTATAAAGAGAAAGGGAATGAGAGTAGAGTTAAGGGTGCCTGCAAGAAAATTTTAAGGATAAAATTTTTCAAAATCAAAGATCCAAGGATAAACGATTATAATCTGTCTGTTATGAACTGAATGTTTGTGTCACTCCCAAATTCATGTTAGAATCCTAACTCCCCCCCAACCCCCATGTGATAGAATTAGGAGGTTGAGCCTTTGAGAGTTAATGAGGTCATAAGAGTGGAGTTCTCATGAATGGGACTAGTGCCCTTATAAAAAGGACCCCAGAGAGCTCTCTCAGCTTCTTTCCACAATGGGAGGATATAACAAGTAAGCAGTATACAACTCTTACCAGAACCCAACCATGCTGGCACCCTGATTTGAGACTTTCAGCCTCCAGAAGTGTAAAAAATGCGTTTCTGTTGTTGATAAGGCACCCAGCCCAGTTTATGGTATTTTGTTATAGCGGCCCAAACTGACTAAGACACTATTATAAGAAATAATGCTTTATTCTCAAAGATGTTTATTGCAGTAATATAATACCAAATAAGTGGGAAACACTAAATGTCTATTTGAGAGCAGTTGAATACTTTTGTCACAATGAAATATTATTCAATAATTTAAAGTCTTTACTGACTTCCTGATAGAAAAGGGATATGTTTATATTATAATGCTAAGTGATAAAAACTATAAACCTATCTATATAGCACGATAACAATATATTTTAAAATATGTATAAAAAACAGGAGAAATTAAATAAAAGGGTAAGCATAGTCTTTTTTTTTTTTAGTCTTTTCTATATTGTCTACAATTCCCATTTTATTACTCAGCTTAGGTTAGGCTGATGGTGAGGCAGTAAAAAATGCTAGACATCTCAATGGCTTAACACATAAAATTTATTTCTCATTCAAAGTCAGCTGTAAGTCAGGTGTAGTAGATAATAAAAGATGACCATTATCAATACTTTCCCTCTCTGTGGCATATGCTACTCACTGTACTAACGGTAGGAGTCTAATTTCCCTCCCTTTGAACCTGAACTGGCCTTAGTGACTTGACTTGACCAACAGAATATGGCAGCAGTGATGTTCCAGGACATCCCAGGGTAACTTGTAAGAAGATTTTGAATCCCATCTAGGTCTCTTGGAATGAATACTCACTCTTGGGATGCATCTGGTGGGGAACCCAGAACCCATGCAGTAAGAATCTCAAGCCACATAGGTGCTCCAGTTGACAGCTCCCTTACACCCAGTCAATAGCCAGCATTAATTCCAGCCAGACAAGTGAGCCATTCTGGAGATCCAGCTTAGATGAGTTCTTAGGGTGACTGCAGCTCCAGTCAACAATTGACTGCAATCAGATGAAAGACCCAAGAAAGAACTGCCCAGCTGAGCCCAGTCAGCCATCACAGAATCATAAGAGATAATAGTAAAATTGTTGCTTGAAACTACTATGTTTTAGGGGGGGCTGGACACACAGAAATCAATAACTAGAACATCTGCTGGCTGTCCAAGGCAGCTGACATCCATGCAGTGACTCAGTGATCCACGCTGCTTTGTTCTTACAGCTCCACCATCTTAATATCTGGTCTCCACTATCATTCTGAAGGAGAAGGGAGAACTGAAAGTTTGCATAGAAACTTTGCTGCCTTGGCCCAGAAGAGACATATGTCATTTTTGTCCACAGCCTAGTCATACAGTATGTCTAACTAAAAGGCAGGCTAATAAGTGCAGTCTTACCGCACCCAGGAAGGAGAAAAAAAATGATACACTGATAAACACTGTTAATGTTTGTCAAGCCTATACATTACTTTCACTTTTTAATTGTGAAATATTCCAAACATAACAAAAGTGCAACGCCTAAAATAACAGGCATTCATCTACTCGCTACCCAGACATCTAACTTTTATAACCAAACACACACACAAAAGCTTTATTTGTAAAAAGATTATTGGATATTAAATATCCCTGGAGAGTTTCTGTGGATATTGGGTGATAATTGCTGACTAAAGTCATTCAAAGATTTCAAGTTCAGACTCTTTAAAGTCCTTCACTGTCATTCCTCAGCCCACTTTTCCGGGGACCTCACAGTTTTTCTACCAATACACTCAACAGAATTGAGTGTTGGCACTGTTTGCCTCCTGGAATCTATTTACTCTTTCTAGAACAACATCCTAATTTTCCTTTGCATAACCATTCAACCTCACTCTCAGCAAGACAAGCATAATCTAGATGGGATTAATTCCCCCTCAGCTCTAGTGGAAAACTGATCTATGCTCAGCAAGGTATCCCATGCTCCTGGATACAGCCACCAGTCCCATTAGAATGAAGCCCAGGAAATTGTCTGACATCTGAGGGCAGAGAGGTTCTCTCTCTTGCTGACATGAACAAGGAATCATATGATCCCAGGACTGTTGGCATCTGCCTGGGGACTATGAAGGAAGACTGCCCTAGGATGCAGTTCATACAGTGGAAGCCAGAACAGAGAGAGGAAAAGAAACAAGATCCTTGAGGCCATCAAGCCTTAATCTACAGCCTAAACTACCTCCAAACTTTTTAGGTAAGACCATGAATTCTTTTCCCCTGTTTAAGTCAGTATAAGTTGGGCTTTCTATTGATTTCAACCAAGGCTTCTAACTAATAGTGCCAACACAATAATCCAGTCATAAAGAGTCACTTTCACTTATCTTAAATCCATGTGCTTTTACTTCAAAATATGGTTAAACTCAGCCTTCAATGTGGTGAGGCCAGGCACAGTGGCTCACACCTGTAATTCCAGCCCTTTGGAAGGCCAAGGCAGGAGGATCACCTGGGCACAGAAATTTGAGACCAGCCTGAGCAACATAGCCAAGCCCTGTCTCTTAAAAAAAAAAAAAAAATGGGAAGAAAACTTAGCTGGTTGTGTTGGCACACACCTGTAGTCCCAGCTACTTGGGGGACTGAGGTGGGAGGATTGCTTGAGCCCAGGAGGTTGAGGCTGCAGTGAGCCATGATCACACCACTGCACTCCAGCCTGGATGACAGAGCAAGATCCTGTCTCACAAAAAAAAAAAAAAAAAAAAAAAAGTAGCAAGTATAGTCATTTGTGAAAAGCATGACCCAGGCCCCTATGATCATGACAAGAACAAATCACCATCTGCAGCATCTAGAAAAAACTTTAAAAACTGAGTATATTCCAGATTTCCAGATGTTGAGCATTCCTTACACATTGACTTGTAGACATCTGTCACCTTTTTTTGTTTTTTGAGTTGGAGTTTCACTCTTTCATCCAGGCTGGAGTGCAGTGGTGCGATCTTGGCTCACTGCAACCTCCGCCTCCCGGGTTCAAGAGATTCTTTCACCTCCCAGGTTCAAGCGATTCTCCCACCTCAGCCTCCTGAGTAGCTAGGATTACAGGCATGCACCACCACACCCGGCTCATTTTTGTATTTTTAGTAGAGACAGGGTTTCACCATGTTGGCCAGGCCAAGTCTCGAACTCCTGACCTCAGGTGATCCACCCACCTCAGCATCCCAAAGCACTAGAATTACAGGCATTAGCCACCAGGCCTGGCCAACATCTGTCACTTTAGGGCATCTGCCCAAACCAGTGGGCAGTTCTCATACTCTGAGGTCCAACCTTCTCTCAAAACTATCTGCCAAGCAGTCATATTTGGAGCAGCTGAGAAGAAACCTTGAAGCTGTGTAAAGACCCTTATCTGAGGTCTGACAGCTTATGCATGTGAAATATGTGGATAGAAAAGTCTCGGCTGAGTCAAAGTGATGCTTTTAACTTCCCGATGTGGTTGTTTGAATGGAGAAGTGTGTGTTCCTCTGAGTATGTGCAACAGAGCTCCAACCAGTGTGGCTGAGTCAACTGGAGAGAGTTTCAAGGATTGAAAAAATAAATAAAAAGAAGGGAAATGGAGAAACAGTTTTCAATCAGAGAAGCAAGACTCTTCCTTCTCCTCTTATAATTACTCTCATCTTCTCACCACATCTGAACAGCTAGAGGAGTCTCCAAGAACTGATAATATAACATTTAAAAGTTGCCAAGGGATGCCTTCCAGAAATAGCATAGTGAATGGAGCATATGGTTTGCAGTCATCTCAGTCATACAAATTCATTTTTTTTGGGTCACTGTATATTTCCCTCTCTCCTTCCTAAGTAAAGACCTTTCAGCCTTCTTGGTGCTGACAAATACTGAGGTGTTCAAGACAAACTTTTTCGACTCCAGTAGAAATGATGGATGAATTAGATTCATTAAACATAAAAAGAATTTTTGAAGAGTTGGCCATTTGGCAAGTTGAGTACATGATTTGCTTGGCCTTTCAAATACAAGGCTATCTCAATAGACACTTTCTTTTTTTTTCTTTCTTTTTTTTTTTTTTTTTTTTGGAAACAGTCTTGCTCTGTCCCCCAGGCTGGAGTGCAGGAGCATGATCTCAGCTCACTGCAGCCTCTGCCTCCCAGGTTCAAGCGATTCTCCTGCCTCAGCCTCCCAAGTAGCTGGGATTACAGGCACCTGCCACCATGCCCAGCTAATTTCAATATTCATTTCTGCAAATCTCAGAAGAACATTTATATTAGCTTATTTTTCATTTCCAATCTAATTTGAAGCACTGGTATCAAAGTCCATTTTATAAATCTCAATGATAGGTTAAAGAAAACCATATCCACATTTTTTGTTGATGTTGCTATTTTAATCTCACAGAAAGAAAAATGTAGGAAAAGGAAAGAACATAATTATCACCTGTATATGCTGAATGAAATAATGCAATTACAGAACAGTGGTAGAAAATAAATACAGAAAGTCAGCAAGATGACTCATAAGTACAGTCACTGAAATAGCTCAGCTTTTGTATACGGTGTGACAGATCTGCCAACAACTAAAGGAATAGAATAATGAATCACTTGGGACTAAAGTTATTTAAAAGTTCCTGTGAAGTACACCTCCATAGGCAGTTCCAGAAAATGCCATTGACTTTCAGCAATCGTGGCTTTTGGCGTAAGGGGGGGAATCACAAGGAAGTCACCTACTGGTGAATTCCCAGCACCAGCTGCTCTTGCTGTTCCTATGGGCCTCTCTCATGTCCACGTGCCTGTCAGGAGCTCCAGGGGAACCGCTGGGGTCCAGTGGTTAAACTTCCAGAACCCTGCATCTGGCTAAGGGTGAGGTATCCACTTCCTACCCTTCTTTATTCTCTTGTGCAAGCCTCAGGCCACTTACGGCCCTTCTCTCTTTTAAAGCCAACACCACTCATTTTTTGTTTGTTTGTTTTTGAGACAGAGTCTCTCTCTGTCCCCTGGCTGGAATGCAGTCTCGCCATCTCGTCTCACTGCAAACTCTCTGCCTCCCGGGTTCAAGTGATTCTTGTCAATACCACTCATTTTATCTCTGGCTTCACTTCTCTAGTCCAAGGATGGAGGTGCAGATTGTTCAATGCAGTCTTTGCTCTTCCTGAACAAAAGCACTTATTTCCTTTCCCAGCTAAGCCTTCACTGCAGATGACCTCAGGAAGGCAGGCAGGGAAAGAAGAGTCAATGCACGAAACCCTCAAGGCTTAAGAAATCCCACTAAGTTTCCATCTCCTGGGACCTGGATACAATTCCTGACCCCTGGGAGGTCCCTTAGACTCTGTATACTCTGGCCTCACTGTATCATAACTTCGGAGCTCCGCTTTCCCTGGGATGGGGATGGGGCAGAGTTGATCATTCCTCTGTGAGGTCTCCCCCCAAGCACTTAAACCTGCAGCTCCAGTGGGGACTGAATAGTGAGTCAGCTACTATCTCCTCTGGCACCATTTGTCTGAAATAAATAACTTAATTTCCAGAGGGCCCCCCCAGACTGGATGAAACATCTTTTTTAAGTATTCCCTATTCCATAGAGAAATGATTCTCTCCAGGCATTTCCTCACACTCCCCACAAAAAGCAAAGACTAAAGTCAGGCTGCCAGATTTCCAGCCCTCCCTCTGCCACTCACTTGCAACCTGTGTGACCTTCGGCACATCACTGAATTTCAGTCAGTCTCAGTTTCCTCACCCGCAGGACTGTGGTGGTCTCAAAGATATAGTCTACTCAGCACGGACCCGGTATACAGTAAGAAGTAACACCAGGAGTCTTGCCAATATCCGCTTGCCAGGATCCAGCACCTAAGGGGGCAATGCCTGGCTCGGCAGGGGGCCCTCTGGACTTTGCTCCATCATGGCAACATTCAGATTGGTCGAGGCCACAGGGCATCCTGGTTGCTAAACGTTTTTAATCTTAGTGCTGTTTGTTTTTAATCTTAACGTTGTTTGTACTGTGTGTGCTAAAAGCAGTCACACAGATATGTATGCTAATGGGTCATCAAAGCACAGGAGAGGAGAGAGAGGAATCGGACAGGAGGGAACAAGATGGCAAGGTGTCTTTTGTCTGCAACATGGTAGGCAAACAGGATCTTAATGGCTTACAGCATAATAAAGAAGCATAGGGAAGATTGTTGTGTTAGTTACCCGTGGCTGCTGGAACAGATTGCCACAAACTGAACAGCTTTAAAGACAACAGAAATCTACTCTCTCACAGTTTTAGAGGCCAGAAGGTTCAAACTCTCTGAAGCCTCCAGGAGAGAATCCTTTCTTGCCTTTTCTAGCTTCTGGTGGCTCCAGGAGTTCACTGGCTTGCGTCAGCAGAGCTCCAGTCTCCCCTGTGTGTCTCTGAGTCTGAAATCTCCTCTGTCTTTCTCTTATAAGGACACCTGTCACTAGATTAGGGCCCACCCTAAGCCCAGGATGACCTCATCTTGAGACCTTTCATGTTATTGTATCTTCAAAGAATGGTTTTTGAAGTAAAGTCAAATCCACAGGTCCTGGGGGTTCAGACTTGAACATATCTTTCTAGGGGCCACTATTGAACCCATTACAATTATATACAAAAGCAGAGGCCTTTGCACACTTAATCTTTTACTTAATCACATCTGCAAAGCCCCTTTGGCCATGTAATATAGCATAATCAGGTTCCAAGGATTAGGAGGCGGACATCTTTGGGGGAGCGTTGTTTGTCCACCATAGCTGGAAACATGGATTTCTTTCTAAGAGCAGTAGGAATCAACGGGGAGTTTTAAGCAGGGGAGTGAAATCAATAGAATCAGGATGCAAAAGCAGAAGAATCATAGTGAAAGCAGGGACAAAATCTTATCCATGGCTGGAGGATGTAAAGTGAACAAAGGAGCACCCTAAACAGTATTTTAAAACTCATATAATTTATGGTCGCGTGTAGGATGAGGGTAAATAATATGTTTTTATTCTTTCACAGTCTGGACTTGGTCTTTCTCAATTAATCCTCTGAGGTTTTTATAAGGTCCTGAGTTCCAGAACCCCTTTGGTTATTGTTAGAGGTGGACAGCTGGCCATGGTGGATCCCAGATGACTATTTTGGTCAAGATACTTGTGCCCACAATGAGCAGGCAGGTGTGTGTGTGCCTGGAGGAATGCTGCTTTAGCAGGCACATTTCCACAACACGTTACCTACACAAGCAACGTGCTGGAACCGTCTCAAGAACAAGCAAATGGCTAAACAGCAAGAGGAAGGAATGTCATCAAACTACCATAAATCCAGGAAAGTGCAATATGTGGATTCTTGGAAACGCTTTATAAACACCAAGTAAAAGAGTGCACAGAATCGATCATACTGAGATTACATGTGTATTTAAGGATATATATGTCATCAAGGATTTTAATAGAGTTTTACATTTTCTGTGATGTTTGGGAAGTGTATTCCAACATGTCTGTGCTTCTGGCAACAGCTTCCTGTCTCTGATCTTGCATAGAGTTGCTCAGAATTGCCTGGAATGCCATCCAATGACTCCTTTTGGCTTGCCTCTTCCTGCTCCTATCTTCACTGGTCTTCTAATCTCGTTCCTCCCTGCTTCAGCTCTCTCTGCCTACCTCAGTGCTACTTGTTACAATAAAAATCTTGAGATTGCTGGCTACCCCTGGATGCTCTGGGGTGTCTCGGCTCCCCTGTCATAACTGTGGGTAAGAACCTCTGGCTTCCTGCCCAGGCCTCTAGGCTCAATCAAGCAAGGCCAGCCCACCAGGCTTCACCTCCAAGGTGGGGGATCAGAGAGTTGGAATAATAATTCCTTTCTAGCAATGCATTGCTTGGAGAAGTTGCAAGTGATTTACCAATCAGCATAGGAAAGACTGCATTGAGCCAGAAATTTTCCATAGCAACAGAAATCTTGGAGCTGACTCTGAATTGTGAGATCCAGAAAGGACATTATCCAATAACACCTTGATGGAGCAAAATAAAGGGGAGAGGCAAATTTTCCTTAAGGAGGTTGAATAACAACATGGTTTTAACGTATAATTATCCATTATATCAATTTAACAGTTGCAGAGGAGGCAGAAGAACATAAAAATTTAAAAGCACAATCTCTGGACCCAGATTTTCTGGATTCAAACCCCAGCTTTGCTACTTACTAGCTGCTGTTTTCAAATCAGTGGCTTAACTTCTCTTTTATCTTTGTTGCTACATTTCCACAATCAGGGTAAGAATAGTATCTGCCCTATTGGGTTGTTTGGAAGATTATAAAAAGCACTTAGAATAGTGCTTGAACACAGAAGCACTCAATGTATGTTGGTTACCTTATTCTTACTGGAATGTATACAACATTGAACATCACTGATATTTGAAATGGCTTTGCTAGCCCATTTGGCTTCTTAAGTAAATGGCACCCATGAACCACACCTTACAGAGCAATGAAATTGTGCCTATACATAAAGAGCTCCACAAAGGCATCTTGACAGTTGCTGGGTAAGAAGCTGAAGCATGTTCTGCCTGGTGCAGTGTGTTGGTTAGGCAGCATGCTAATGACAGCACAGCTGCAGAATTAAATATATTCATTCTGTCCTATGATTCCAAACTAAAGTCTTTGCTCCTCCAACCATCTCTCAGGCATATGCCACTGCTCCTAAGGACAGCCAGTCACCATTATTGGTTATTACTGGACTAAGAGCACTATTCTTGGAGAAACTGCCACAGCGCCATGGATAACACATAAAGGGTCATTAGAATCTTCTTCCTAAATTAATAAGAATGCTTTTTACCACAGTCCAGGAGATTGGATTAAGATAATTCAAAGATGATAAAGTGGAGAAGAATACTTATAAGGACATACTGGTACACAACTTCACAAATTCTTTGAAAGTGTAGCAAAATATTCCACAAAAAGAGGCAGAAACAGACTCACCTGTATGATCTTGGATAAGTCACTTTCACTTTACTAATCTAAGTTTCAATTTCCTTATCAGCAAGGCAAGCAGGGGCTGGTTTAGGTGACCCAATGTAATCACAAGTGTCCTTATAAGAGAGAGGTAGGAAGTCCAGAGTCAGAGAAGGAAGATGCAATGATAGAAGAGGTCAAAGTGATATGAGGTCATGAGAAGACAAATCGATGGACATATGAGTTCATCATGAAGGTATCGATCTATCTGTATCTACATCTCTAATTACATTATTTACAAGTCAACCATTTCTACAGATTATTATGGAATTGCAAGGCATTTTCTGAAGAGTACAATGATTTCCAGATGTTCTTCCAATGGATAAACAGCCTGCATGGGAAGAAGTTAGATGAAGCTAAGAAAGAAGTTTGACTCAGGCCATGAAGACCGTACAGCCCTGACAGGCATCTCTGGATATTATTCTGTTGGCAGCAGGAATCCATCAAATGCTTTACATTTTTTAATAGTTTATTTTGTTGTGTGAATTCTAAAAAGATTATAAAAGGACATGCCTGCACATTATGTTGGACAAATAGACTTTGATTTTTATTGTCCAACTAATTTATATTAAAGTTTTTGGAAGGACATTTTAAACAAGTGAGCTGAGAGGCTTTGGGGTGATTTACTCTGAGGTGGTTGTTATCCTGAAAAATCTTGGAGCTGGGAAAAAAACTTGCAAATGGGATGAATTGTAAATTGTTTCTATATCTAATTCCACCCAAACATCACAAAATTTTTCAAATATTGAGAAAAATGAAAGAATAGTACAATGAATATCTGTATATTCTTCACTTTAGTTCAATGATTAAAATTTTGCTACATTTGCTCTATTAATCTACTTTTATTGTGGTAAAATATACCTAACATAAAATTTACCATTTTAACCATTTAAACAATTTAACCAATATTGGAATCCCTGCTTTCAATTATTTTGTGTGCATACCCAGAAATGGAATTACTAGATTACTAGATAAAATTGTAATTCTTTTTTCTTTTTCTTAGATGGAGTCTTGATCTGTTGCCCAGGCTGGAGTGCAGTGGTGCAATCTTGGCTTACTACAACCACGGCCTCCCAGGTTCAAGCGATTCTCCTGCCTCAGTCTCCCAAGTAGCTGGGATTATAGGCGTGTACCACCATCCCTGGCTAATTTTTGTATTTTCAGTAGAGACAGGGTTTCACCATGTTGGCCAGGATGGTCTCGAACTCCTGACCTCAGGTGATCACCCGCCTTGGCCTCCTGAAGTGCTAGGATTATAGGCATGCCCCTATTTTTAGTGGGGATGGGGTTTCACTGTATTAGCCAGGATGGTCTTGATCTCCTGATCTCATGATCCGCCCACCATGGCCTCCAAAAGTGCTGGGATTGTAGGCCTGAGCCACCTTGCCCAGCCTAAAAAAACACTTTTTAATAACAGCTTCATTGAGATATAATTATCATAGCATAAAATTCACCTTTTCAAAGTAACACACATTTTTAAAGACAACTTTCTGGTTCCCATTATTAAGATGGTTGCCCCTAGGCCAGGCAAGGTGGCTCACGTCTGTAATTCCAGCACTTTGGGAGGCCGAGGAGGGCGGATCACTCAGGAGTTTGAGACCAGCCTGGCCAACATGGTGAAAACCCTTCTCTACCAAAAATACAAACATTAGCCCAACATGGTGGCACACACCTGCAATCCCAGCTACTCAGGAGGCTGAGGCAGGAGAATCACTTGAACCTGGGAGGCGGAGGTTACAGTAAGCCGAGATCACACCACTGCACTCCAGCCTGGGCAATAGAGTGAGACTCAGCCTCAAAAAAAAAAAAAAAAAAAAAAAGAAATTAGCTGGTTGTGGTGGCACGCACCTGGAATTCCAGCTACTTGGGACGGTGAGACGGCAGGCTCACTGGAGTGCAGAGGCTGAGGCTGCAGTGAGCCATGATTACCACGGTATCCCAGCCTGGGCAACAGAGTGAGACCCTATCTTAAAAAAAAAAAAGAGTTGCCGCTAAATTCAGGGTCACTTTTTAGAAGAGGAGTATTTTGTGATAGAGCGACAGTGTGCTATACCTCAGCTAGACATCTGCTTAGAGGCATGGCCAGCTGTCTTGGTCAGGCTCTCCTGGTTGAAGGAAACAAAGACTCATTTATTCCTTAGAAAAAGGCCATTTATGATAAAGATCTTTGAGAACAGAAGCTAGGAAGCCATCTGGAACCGAGGCTACTTTTTCTTCTCTTCGGCTACATGAGCTCTCTGTTTCTTATAGCATCATCGCTTCTCTGTGTGCTTCTGTTACACTCAAAAATTTGACTTGCTCTTACCCTCCATGGCCCCAATACTAATCTTCTCTCTTTCTGGGCATCCTTTGGTTTCCTGACGCTGTCACTCACAACTTGATTCTCTCAAAGAGAAACTCTGACTGCAGCTCATCTTTCCCAGCCAGGCCACATGATCAGTGCTGAGCAGCCAATGTAGTGCTGCTCGAGGGTCAGGTGCGCAGCCTGGAGCAATCTACTTTGCTATAAGGGAGCTGCAGTCTCATAACAAAAGAAACACAGAGGACAGGGTGATGTGAAGAGAGCCCAATGGCATCTGCACACACAATGGAGTGTGTTATAACGGGATGAGGAAGCCGAAAATTAGGAAGCATGACTCTTTAGAATGGGCAGTTATAATGCCCTTTGCTCTAGAGGGGACACTATATCTTCCAAGGCTGTTGACTACATAAATATCCTTAGACAAGGCTGAGAAAAACAGTCCAAAGCAAAAGGAAAGTCAGTACCTTTGTGCTTAAGTGCAAGTGTAAGATGCCTACTTGCATTTTATTCTTTTAAGTCATAGAAATAGTCCAGCCTTTGCCTGGGCCCTTCTAGGCTCTACTTGGTAAGTGTTGACCAGCCCTACCTAAAAGAGTACAGAAAGATGTCCACCTGATTGAACCAATCCATCCAGAATGGTAGTGAAGGCACCAACCATAGGGACCTAGCACAGGGGTTACAAATGTAAATGCCTACAGGGGCCAGGCAGGTAGGTGTACAAACGAGGTGACTAAATATAAGAACTGGAAGTAGCAGGGACTGCAGGAGACAGGAGACACCATGCTCTATTTGAAATTGGCAGCCAATACTCAGCTCCAGCTGATTATTTCCATGTAAGAATGAGGGTCCCAAGTTGCTTCACCTCTTTTTTCCCAAAAGAACTAGGAAATGTGAATTTTTTTGTGCTATATCACCCACCCTTTAAATGTTGGTAATGAAATAGAATTTTTAAAAATTGTGGGCAGGTGCCATGGCTCACACCTTAATTCTAGTGCTGTGGGAGGCAGAGGCAGGAGGACTGCTTGAGACCAGGAGTTTGAGGCCAGCCCGGGCAACGTGGTGAGACCTTGCCTCTATCACATAAAAAAATAGAAATAAAATAATGTAAGTGGCTGGGAGAAAACTCAAAGAAGCAGTGGTTGGAAACGATGTAGCAGCCTTATAAAGGAAGAAGCAGGCTCTGATAGACACTGGATCTCCTCCCCCGCGGGGGTAAAGCCTGGTTGATCCTAGTCTTAATGGGTAAGCCCAATCAATTAAGAGAACAAAAAGCTAGGGATTGCGGAGAGAACTCTGCTAGAATCACATTCTCGTCCTTTTGTCCTGCTCTAACTTCCTCTCCAAGAAAGAATAGCTTATTTTATTGGGAGTTCAGAAAAAAGAATCATGCATGCCTGAACTGGCTCACTCCTATCCTTCTCTTTGAGATTTGCCTATCTCCAAAGAAGGTTGCTGGATGTCTATGCCATATATTTTACAGCAGCCAATCTACATGGCAAGAGGGGCAGGAGGTCGGGGAACAGGGTCCTGTGGGCTGTTCAACACTGCCAGCGACCATGACACAGGGTGAGCCCCTGAGTGTTATTCAATATGAACTTTTCTCTGTAATAAAGCTGACATTTTATTTGCCATCCTACTGATTTTTGGGTCAATTTCCCAACTGTTTCTAAATTTGGCTAAGAAAAAGGTGTAGCATTTATTTATCCCTCCCAACTCAAACAGGCATTATTTCTATTTTCACTTTACAGCTGAGAAAACAGTCATTGGTTGATCAAGCTGTATCTGGCCCCATACTCTCTGTTCCTAACAACCACCAGTATAGTAGATTTTTGCCTGCCTATCCCCGTTTCTCCCTCTTCTGGTATCAACAGCTTGATTTTCCTCTGTACATTTGATAGGGGTAAGGTTGACTCACCCCCACCTAAGGGCTGGCCAATCAGAGCCACAAAACCACCTGAACACTGTGATTGGCTCCAGAACAAACATGTGATGCAAGCTTGGCAAACCAGAGTCAAACTTAATCTGGTGTAATGCTGGGGGACAAAAGAGCTCCCCTTTGCATTGGGGTCTCTGAAATGAAGGGCTAAAAGCCTGGAGTTGCCTCCTACCATCTTGTCACCATAAAGTGCATGACTGTAGAGCCCATAGAGAAAAAAGGAATGCAAAGGTGGTGTGCAGCTGTCAGTTTATTGCCTCTCAGCTCCACGTGTACCCTTCATTGTCTGCTGAGCAAAAATCTAGCCAGGCCCTTAAGTATTTCTCTTTTACTATCTGTCATGTTATTAAACTTTTTTAGTAGAGGCCACTGGAGAGACACTGCAGAAGAGACAGGGATTGCTTCCTGGTTCCATGTGTTCACTGGGAGCATAGGCTGCTTCTCCAGTGTCCAGCTCTTGCAACACTAGCAGCTCCTCTAGCGCCTGGCTCCTTCAGTGCCAGCAGCTTACCCGGGCCCCTCCCCTCAGGTACCTTCAGTGAAATACTTCCCCATGAATTGCTTTCCTGAGCATCCTAGAAGATGAATTTCCAGCAAGTTCCAGGGAATAGATTTCCAGCAAGTTCCACTGACACTGCATGACAGCAACTTCTCTGTCAACCAATGAGACACAGCAGTGTGCTCTTTGACAAGTTCATAGTCTCAAATCCGGGGGTCAGGAGTGGGAGGCCAGGAGTGGCAAGTTCTTCCTTAGGTGCTCTATCTCAGCCCTAGGGGAAGTAGTACTTAAATCTGCTATTCCTGCATTCTTTTGAATTATCTTTATTTCTTACTACCCAATCCATTGTTACTCCAATCCCCTGTTATAGTTAATAATTCTTTAGATTGGCTGGGTGTGGTGGCTCATGCCTGTAATCTCAGCACTGTGGGAAGCCAAGACAGGCGGATCACCTGAGGTCAGGAGATCGACACCAGCCTAGTCAACATGGTGAAACCCCAACTCTACTACAAATACAAAATTAGCCGGTTTGGTGGCGGGCACCTGCAATCCCAGCTACTTGGGAAGCTGAGGCAGGAGAATCACTTGAACCCAGGAGATGGAGGTTGCAGTGAGCCAAGATCATGCCATTGTACTCCAGCGTGGGCAACAAGAGTAAGACTCTGTCTCAAAAATAAAAATTTTTTTAGATTAAACTTTTCCTAATGTTCAAATGATCATGTGGCTGCTCTCTCTTGATGGAACTCTGAATGACACAGATGGCAGGTGACACCAGGCCCTGATGGCACTGGCTGAGCCTGGATCCAGCTGGGTCAGGAGCTCCTCTTCCTCTGGACTTTTCAGTTACAGAAGCCAATTTTTTTTTCTTGAGTCATTTTGAGTTGGGTTTTCTTTCTCTGTCAAATTGAAGAATCCTGATTACAGAAGTCACAAAAGGGGAATGAACAATTAAGAAAACAAGAAATGTTTACCCAGGCAGAGTCATCTTCCGAGGGGATAATATGAGAACTCTGCATGTGTCTATCAAGTGAAAGAATTTCAATGTTAGGGTGCACTTGAATTATATGACTATAATATAATTTGTCATATGATGACCAAATTAGGGGCGAAGGGGTGGAATGACAGAGAGAGTTCATCGTGACAGGATGAGGAAGAGCCTTCCAGCAATTCAGTGTTCAATAATGGAATGAACTGCCCTGCCCAGCTGTGAGTGCACTGTCCTTGGAAGTCGGGAGACAAGGGGTGCCAGCCACTGTCAGATATGTTGTGGAAGAGATATTACATTGGGTGGGAATTGCAACCAACTAACCTATAAATCCCTTCTGAATCTAAGATTCTATTATTATGCTTGCAGAAATTCCTTAGCCTAAATCCTATTAGATGGTCCCAGCTAAGAGAAAACCAGACAAGGGCAACATTGTGCATCACGTGAATCACTTGGGAACTTAGGGTGCTGCCAGATGTTAGCATCAGATTCAAAGAAAATGGACTAAGTCATCAGATAGGGGGTGTTTATAAAGCCTTCTTTGCCTTGTTAAGAACACAGTGTATCACAGGAAAGCAATTACTATAAATAAAATCATTCTGAAAATAAGCACATTAAACACTTGGTTTTAATTTGGCTCAAGCATGTTTACCTGACTCAGATTGCTTAAGTGAGTAGGTAAATGAAAAGTGCTCCGAGATCAGCTTAAGCCAAGAAATGGAACATTAAGCTGGGAGGCAGCCAACACGGATTCTATTCCCGCTTTTTGTGGTGACCTTGGGGCAAGGTGGGTGGGGGAGGAAAGAGAGCAAAATAACTTGGTTTTGCTGAGCTTTGGTTTGTCCAACTAAAAAGAACAAACAAAGTAATAGGCACACCTACATTACAGAGCATATGAAAGTTAAACAGGAAATGTCTACAAAAATAGGAAACAATGTATTAGTCTATGGACACAATAGATATTTTGAGTCAGAATCTTCAGGCAAAGCGTTTCTGGGTATAAATCATACTGAAAGCTGTGTCATTTAGCCAATACCCCTTCTGAATTAATATAACTTCTAAAGACGTCTAATCCAAAACTAAGCTAGCTCTGGCATACAGGATAAATTGGTTTAACATACACAAACATACAAAGTGAAACTAAGACCTAAGTAAATCAGTAATGCAGTATAGTGAAAGGCAACATATATTCAGGAAGCAGAGGCAACTTTGCCTGTGACGTGGAGTAGCCCTCTAGACCAAAAATTTCAGATCATTTTCTTTTTATTATCAATAATTTTTTCCTCTTCTTTAGGAAGAAAAAAATCCAGCCATAGCTCCATCACAGTTTTTGTGGAGCAGAACTTGCTTTCAAGTTAAATTATTCACTTTGTCTTCTATTTACTATTGTTCTATTTTATTTATTTATTTATTTGCATGCAGACCGCATCCTGAGGAGGAAATCATTTTTAAAACCTAATTCTTACGAGTATCCTCATTTCAGGAACGTTTGTAATTGCTCATTTATGAACTAAGGCAAGAATTGATTAAGAGAGGAGAAAGGTAGAGAGAGCCCTGGATTGAGTCCCTACTTGGTTTAAATCCATTTCTAGATGAGATAAGCTAATCCATGTTCAACTCACTCCAAGCCTCACGTATGATTTAAAAATCATTATCTATAGTCAAGGCCAATACTAAAGAGCCTAGACACATCTGCACATGTTTTCCCAAAGCCCTGGACAATGAAGGGGCATCAGAGAAAATATTTAGAGGCTAAACTTCTCCAGTGAAGAATTATTTTCTAGGCACTTGCAGATGCCGTATCTAGTGATGAGACAGTGATGAGTCTAGTGATGAGACAGCAGTAGTGGGGTAGTTAGGAATGAGGAGAGCTGAACGTCAAGATAGCTTTGTGTCCCCAGCAAGCCCCAGTGAGATGAAAGCTCAGACTCCATAACCGGGAGTGAGGCGAAAAAAAGTAGAACATCCAAGAATCTGGTCTCCAGAAGCTATTGCTAGGGGAGCTCTCTGCTCTGCTAGGGACAGGGGAAACTCTAGGAATCCTTTGTTTATTCTTTTTCTTTTTTTAAATTTTTGAGATAGGCTCTTGCTATGTTGCCCAGGCTGTTGTTGAACTCCTGGGCTCAAGGAACCCTCCTGCCTCAGCCTCTTTAGTAGCTGGGATTATGCCATGCCTGGTATAAGAACTCTTCACAGTCAACCCCTTGCATGGACTATCAGCAGTTCTGGCCAGATGACAGAAGTGGGTGCAGGCAGAGAATGTGGAGGAAGGCACAGATGAGAGCGGTCTTTTTTTTTTTTTGGCCAGCTGGAAGCCTGAGAGAACTGGTGGTCTCTGGTGGCGGCCCAGAAGAAAGAATATGAAACAATACACTCTGAAAGATAAGCCAGCATTTTTTTTTTTTTTTTTTTTTTTTGAGACAGAGTCTTGCCCTGTCACCCAAGCTGGAGTGCAGTGGTGCAATCACAGCTCACTGCAGCCTCAACATTCTGGGATCAAGCAATTTTCCCACCTCAGTCTCCAGATTAGCTGGGACTATAGGCTGGTGTCAAACTCCTGACCTCAGATGATCCATCCACCTCGGCCTCCCAAAGTTCTGGGATTACAGATGTGAGCCACCATGTCTGGCCCAGAAGTCAGTTTTTGCTTCATTTTGTTTGTTTTTTCACTCTGTCTCTTAGGCTGGAGTGCAGTGGCGCAATCTTGGCTCACTGCACCCTCCACCTCCCAGGTTCAAGCAATTCTCCTGCCTCACTCTCCTGGGTACCTGGGATTACAGGTGTGTGCCACGACACCCAGCTAATTTTGTATTTTAACATGCCAATATGATCTACTTTGAATTAGACCCAATACTTTTGCAAAATGTTCATAGAGTTTTTAGTAAGACATACATTTTTAATAGAGAGAGGGTTTCACTATGTTGGCCTGTCTGGTCTTGAACTCCTGACCTCAGGTGATCCACCCACTTTGGCCTCCCAAAGTGTTGGGATTACAGGTGTAAGTCACCACACCCAGCCAGAAGTCAGTTTTTAAAGAAAATGGATCACTCCAGATTGGGGTATCCATTGCTCTAACCATCTTTCCCTCAATTAGGAATGCTCCAGATGTAGCAGTAGAGATTCATTTTGCTTACTCTGTTAAGAAAATTCACTTTTGGAAAGCAGAAGGAACCAAGATCAAAACATCACCACCAAGACATGAGCTACTCTCAACAGAAACCTGTTACAAACCAGGAGCTGTAAAAAGTAAGGAAACTCCTCTCACCTTTCTTACTGTTGCATAGCAACCCCGGACAAAGGGGTCCAGAACCAACCACAGATCTCCCTCAAACAGCTGCATGCTACTCTCTGCTCCAGTAGGTCTAGAGATCCCTCACTAGCCACAGATGAGTAATTTGCAAGGTATCCCACTAGTCATCAGATCCTAAGCTCACCAGTTCCTTTGCATTTTAGAAGTTAGGTCATTTGGGAACTTCTAAATGCTTAATTTTCAACTGAGGAGCCAACAACATAGGCAGAAGATGGATTCTGTAACAGTATTTTATTTATTTATTTATTTATTTATTTATTTATTTATTTATTTATTTTGAGATGGAATTTCTTTGCATTTTAGAAGTCAGGTCGTTTAGGAACTTCTAAATGCTTAATTTTCAACTGAAGAGCCAACAATATAGGCAGAGATGGATTCTGTAACCACATTTTATTTATTTATTTATTTATTTATTTTTATTTTTTGAGATGGAGTTTCACTCTTATTGCCCAGGCTGAAGTGCAATGGCATGATCTCAGCTCACTGCAACCTCTACCTCCCTGGTTCAAGCGATTTTCCTGCCTCAGCCTCCCAAGAAGCTAGAATTACAGGAACATGCCACCACGCCCAGCTGTTTTGTATTTTTAGTGGAGACGGGGTTTTACCACATTGGCCAGGCTAGTCTTTAACTCCAGACCTAATGTGATCCACCTGCCTTGGCCTCCTAAAGTGCCGGTATTACAGGCATGAGCCACTGTGCCCAACCAACAGTATTTTAATGTATACTATTCTACATCTGTTGTTGAACATTTAGGTTGTTTCCAATTATCTGCTTTTACCAATTAGGCTGTTACCGATAAGGGGTGTCCTTTTGCTGCGTGAAATTGAGATGTCTTAATTTACTCTTTTGTTCTTCATTCTTAGTCTTATTTCGTTTGTTGTCAAGGAATGGGGCCTATACTGTTCTCCACGTGGAAATCTGAGGCCAGGTGCATCCTGTATTTTGGTCATTTCCCACGGATACTTGAAAAGGTGGGACGTTCTCTCTAAGTTCATAATGTATATTTCCAGCTGGAGATAAAAATGCACAAATGACTTTGTTCATTGGCCCAGGGGCCCAGAGAGTGTGCTTCTCTCCTTAACTCCCTGTTAGGCCTCGTTAGGTGGGATCCCACCAGCATGGTACTGATGAGCTGCTAGAGGTCCCCGCCTAGCCCCTGGAGGTCTCCTCTACCTCTCTGCCTCCCCTTTTCAATTCCAAGGAAATTGGCAAACACAGAACCAACCCCTTCCTGCTGTTTTCCTTGTAAGAAATTCACAAAATCAGACCATGTTCTTGCCCCATAGAAACTCAGGTAATGAACCTGGTATGGCAGTTTTGAAAGAAGTCCTGTGGACTAAGGGCTGGGAGAATATGATACAGGTGAAAACATGGTGATAGGATCTACTTTGAATTAGATCCAATACTTTCGCAAGATGTTAATAGTTTTTAAATAAGACACACATACTGCAAATATTTTCAGAATGAATCCAGTCTCCTCTACTTACTACTTATGCGGCTTTGAGCTGTGATTTTTACGTTATCAGGGCACAGGGAGGCCTAAATGAGCAACTCGTGCTCAATGACATTAATTCTGTCTTTCATCAGCTATTGTTTCTTGGTCTATTAACTAAAGACTCCTTTCATCCCCCCCATTCATTTTTGTCATTTATAAAACCCAAAGGTGGTTTCGGATCTGGACCTGTGGAGTTCTGGCCAGTGACTTACCTCAGGCATTGAGGTGATATTGCAGGGTGGCTGAGAAACAGAACTTCTCTGCCTGACCTCCCAAAAAGGCCAATAGTTTTGTTGAAGTCCTGGATGCAGTGTCCGTGTCCAGCAGTCTCCACCGTCCTAGCTGTCGCTAAGTCTCTGCTCAGCTAGGGCTCTCTCCACTGCCCCCAGTCCCTAAACTTTCACACCTTTTTTTTTTTGGAGACCGAGTCTCCTCTGTCACCCAGGCTGGAGTGCAGTGGCACAATCTCGGCTTGCTGCAACCTCCACCTCCCAGGTTCAAGCGATTCTTCTGCCTCAGCCTCCCCAGTAGCTTGGGCTACAGGTGCACGCCACCATGCCCGGCTAATTCCAGTTAATTTTTTTGTATTTTTAGTAGAGACAGGGTTTCACTGTATTAGCCGGGGTGCTCTCCATCTCCTGACCTCGTCACACCCTTCTAAATAAAGGGGAACCCTTGCATCCTGATTTGACCCCTTGTCAGCAATTTTGTGTAACTTGGGCCAAGTGTCGAAGACCCCTTAACAGTAATTGCTAAAACCTGCTACACTTAAACAAATGACGTGTAAACTAAACTTAAAAACTGAAGGAGGAGCTAGGCTTTAGAAGCTGTTACACTAATAAATGGAATATCCATTTTAAACTTCAAAAAAAGCTGAAGTAGCCGGGCATGGTGGCTCATACCTGTAATCTCAGTACTTTGGGAGGCTGAGGTGGGTGGATCACTTGTGGCCAGGAGTTCAAGACCAGTCTGGCCAACATTGCAAAACCGCATCTCTACTAAAAATACAAAAATTAGCCAAGCATGGTGGCGGGCACCTGTAATCTCAGCTACTTGGGAGGCTGAGGCACGAGGATCACTTGAACCCAGGGGGTTGCAGTGAGCTGAGATAGCACCACTGCCCTCCAGCCAGGGAGACAGAGTGAGACTTGGTCTAAAAAAAAAAAAAAAAAACTAAATGACCTTTTTTAGACACAAGAAAACCCTTGCATTGGTTAATGGGGGTGGGATGGGCATGGACGGCACAGAACTTAGGAGGGATTGAGAATGAGGAACGATCAGCCCCAAGGGATTTAACAGCCTCAGGCCAGAATGAGATGGCCCCACGTGTGCTGGCTGCCCCTGCACTCCACCCTGGGGTTCAGGGTTAATTGCCTTTGGATTACCACTTGGTTGAGAGGAGGCCACTGGGCACAGAGAGTGGCCGAGGATTAATGACCTGGATCCCTTTCCCCATTCGGATGACTTGTGTCCCACCCAGCCCTCACATCCTTCCTTCCCCAGCAGTACTAAGGTGACGGTCTTCCCAGCTAACTTCACCCTCATCTCTGGATTGGTCAAACCACCAGATTTTCTCCTCATTCACCACCGAGGCACACTGTGAAAATTAATCATAATTCCTGCCTGTGAGAGGGAAAGAATCTTCTACAACCATGGGTCAAACTCAAACCTATGGAGTCCACGTCTTTTTATTTTTTAAATCTCTCTCCCATGTAACTTCGTGATGGTTAGTATCTGTTGGGCGCCAACAAACACATTTAGGATCAATAGAAAAACGTGAGCCAGGCATGGCGGCCACCTCGCTTTGGGAGGCTGAGGTGGGAACAGTTTGAGGCCAGTAGTTCAAGACCTGCCTGGGCAACATAGTGAGACCTCCCGCTAACTCTGCAAAAAATTAGGAAATTAGCCGGCCATGGTATTGTGCACCTGCAGTTCCAGCTACTCAGGAAGCTGATGCAGGAGGATGTCTTGGGCCAAGGAGTTCGAAGTTGCCGTGAGCCATGATCATGCCACAGCACTCCAGCCTGGGTGACAGACAGAGACCCTGTCTCTAGGGAAAAAAAAAAGAAAGAAAGAAAGAATGAGGCCAGATGCAGTGGCTCACGCCTGTAATCCCAACACTTTGGGAGGCCAAGGCAGGCGGATCATCTGAGGTCAGGAATCATTCTGATCTTCCTGGCCAACATGGTGAAACTCCATCTCTACTAAAAAATATAAAAATTAGCTGGGCGTGATGGCAGGCACCTATAATCCCAGCTACTCCAGAGGCTGAGGCAGGAGAATTGCTTGAGCCCCAGAGGCAGAGGTTGCAGTGAGCCTAGATCATGCCACTGCACTCTAGCCTGAGCAGTGAGACTCTGTCTCAAATGAAGGAAGGAAGGAAGGGAGGGAGGGAGGGAGGGAAGTCAGTCTTAAGAAAGAGAAAACAAAAGAAAATAAGGTAGCTAATTAAGTAAGGGAAGAACAACTGTGAACCCTTTGCAGGGAAAATGTGTGGCAATCATACCACTAGCTACCTAACCTTAACTGAACACTGACTATGTGTTAAGAATTGTTTTAAGGACATTACTATATTATCTCATCTAAGCTACCCAACTGTTAACCCAAGGAAAGAAACTGAGGCAAAATTAATATAGTTTATTTGGGCCAGGTTTAAGGACTGTAGCCCAGGACACTTCCAAGTTGCCTTGGAGGAGTTTCACTCTTGTTGCAGGCTGCAGTGCAATGGCGTGATCTCGGCTCACCACAACCTCTGCCTCCTAGGTTCAAGCAATTCTCCTGCCTCAGCCTTCCAAGCAGCTGCGATTACAGGCATGCACCACCGTGCCCAGTTAATTTGGTATTTTTAGTAGAGATGGGGTTTGTCTATGTTGGTCAGGCTGGTCTCGAACTCTAAACCTCAAGTGATTTGGCCGTCTCAGCCTCCCAAAGTGCAGGAATTACAGGAGTGAACCACTGCACTCAGCCCAGCATCTTGCATCAATTTTATGGCATCTTCACATCAGCTAGCCTAGATCTCACATAAGCAAGTGGCTTCAAGAAATAATTATTTAGTTCAAGGGACAGTGAGACGTGACTTCCGTCATACATTGTCATGTTTCAGTGCTTCTCTGGGCCTGATAATGAAAGGGGCCCTGCATTCCTCAAATAAGAAGTTTATTTTCTTTCTCATATTTCCCGAAGGTAGATATGATCATCCTGATTTTGCTGATGAGGAACCCAAGACATAGATAAAGTGATTGTTCACGGTCCTGAAACTAGTGGTGGGTCAGAATGCAAACCCACCAAGGCGGACTCTAGAACCCAAGTTACAGCTTCTCCCCCTCCCACCCACCTCTGACACTCCCAGGGGATTAGAAGAGCTACCCAGTGAAAAGCATAGGATGAGCACTATGGTTATGAATTCACTGAAACTGACTCAGGGAACTCAACATATGTTTTCTATAATTCAGATTCTTAGGGACAAATGTTCTCATGAAATTGCCGATCAGTAGAGAAACTGGATTTATTCTGGATACTATTTCTGCAAATGTAAGAATGGATATAGGACTTTGTATTGCTCTTAAAATGTTTCATGAGATATTAAATTGCTCTAGAAAAAATGCTAATCAGTTTGGGGTTTGGCCTGGAGACAATTAGTGTGGAATCAAAGTATGTCATAGGGGGCCAGGTGCAGTGGCTTACACCTGTAATCCCAGCACTTTGGGAGGCAAAGGCAGGTGGATCATCTGAGGTCAGGAGTTTAAGGCCAGCCTGGCCAACATGGTGAAACACTGTCTCTACTAAAAATACAAAAAATTAGCCAGGCATAATGGCGGGTGCCTGTAATCCCAGCTACTCAGGAGGCTGAGATGGGAGAATCACTTGAACCCAGGAGGCAGAGGTTGCAGTGAGCCAACATGGCACCATTGCACTCCAGCCTGGGTGGCAGAGTGAGACTCCTGTCTCACAAAAGAAAAAAAATTATATCAAAGGGGAATTTGAAGTTAACCACATGGTAGGTAATTTCATTTAGAGACAGCAGAAGGTACACAGGTATGACTCAAAACTTGGAGTGCAGTTTATACTAGTCCTCATATAAACAAATGAGAAAGGAGTTAATAAATGACATCTGCCCTTTATGGTTAACATGCACTTAGGCAGTTTATCCTACAGCATGATAGTATAAAACGGAGGTAAGAGAGTTGGGCTTGCCTTAAAGGAATTAAGAAAGAGGAAAAGGCCAGGTGCACCCAAGATGGAACGATCGCTTGAGACCAAGAGTTTGAGATCAGCCTGGGCAACATAGGGAGATCCCTGTCTCTACAAAAAAATTAGCCAGGGGCAGTAGCACACACCTTAGGAGGCTGAGGTAGGGGGATCGCTTGAGCCCAAGAGGTCAAGGCTAGAGTGAGCCAGGATGGCGCCACTGCACTCCAGCATGGGTGCAGGAGTCTGTCTCAAAAGAGAGAGCAAGAGAGAGAGATGAACAATTGAGTATTTTCTTCTGCTCGAATAAATGCAGGGAAGAGCTTTTTTGGAAAAGAAAGGGTATCATAAGAGACCGAGCAGATTTTTTTGGAAGAGCTTCAGCATGAACATAAAATGGAGTTCAGCCATAGGGGGTGATATGGTTAGACTCTGTGTCCCCACCCAAATCTCATCTTGAATTGTAACCCCCATATCTTCATGTGTCTAGGGAGAGACCTGGTGGGAGATGATTGTATCATGGGGGTCTTCCCCCAGGCTGTTCTCTTGATAGTGAGTGCTCATGAGATCTGATTGTTTTATAAAGGGCTCTTCCCCTTTCTCTCCTCACTCTTCTTTCTCCTGCTGCCATGTGAGAAGGTCCCCTTCGCCTTCCACCCTGATTGTAAGTTTCCTGAGGTCTTCCCAGCTATGTGGAACTGTGAGTCAATTAAACCTCTTTCCTTTATAAATTGCGCAGTCTTGGGTGTTTCTTTATAGCAATATGAAAATGAACTAATACAGCGGGTGCCTGGCAAATGGAAGGGACAGAACTAACAGGATATATATGTGTGTGTGTGTGTGTATATATATATATATGTATATATATATATATGGAGGAGCTTATTAAGTATTAACTTACATGATCACAAGGTCCCACAATAGGCTGTCTGCAAGCTTGAGGAGCAAGAGGAGCCAGTCCAAGTCTCACAACTGAAGAACTTGGAGTCCAATGTTTGAGGGCAGTAAACATCCAGCACTGGAGAAAAATGTGGACTGGGAAGCTGGGCCAGTCTCTCTTTTCATGTTTTTCTGCCTGCTTTATATTTGCTGGCAGCTGATTAGATTGTGCCCACTAGATTAAGCGTGGATCTGCCTTCCCCAGACCACTGACTCAAATGTCAATCTCTTTTGGCAACACCCTCACAGACACACCCAGGAAAACACTTTGTATCCTTCAATACAATCAAGTTGACTGACATTCAGTATTAACCATTACACCCTCCTAATATTAAATAATCAACAAGAGGGAGCAGTAAGAAACCAGGGGTAGAAGATAGAGGAAATGAGAGAACCATGACTCAACTTTATCTGAAGCCTGTAGAGAAGAAAAGCAGGGAGGGGAAGAGCAGAAGTTTCATCGTAAAGAATCTCAAGTCTCCAAGAAAGGAGAAATGTTGGAACATAGAGCTAGAGACAAGGAAAGACAAGAAATAAAGGCAGAATCCAAGAAGTCAAAAACAGCCCAGACCATGGACTGAAGAATGAAGGAAGCACAATCATACAACTACTCACGTTATAATACTTGAGTAGCAGGTGCGGGCATGCTAGGTAAATGGCCTTGGAATGCAAAATTCTAGAGTTAGAAGGAGGGGGAACCCTCATTTGATACACAGAAGCCACTTCCTGTGCACAGAGGCAGCTGTGCGGTTCTCCCCACAACCGGTGATTTGGGAAAGGGGCCACACTGAATAGAACCAGACATAATCTGAAATATTTAATAAGTATCACCCACCTTAAGGTGTCTCTTAAGAAGGGACACCTGCTGAGGTGCAGAGTCCTGGAAACTGTCTCTTCCACTCCTTCCCGGGGATACCAGAAATATGGGAAGTCATTTGGAAGAGGCGCTTGAAAGGACCTGGGATAGAGGACCCTCAGGGCAGCAGATATTTACCCAAACAGTAGGAAAGCACAGTAAAACCCATAATAGTGAGGTAAGTGGAGTCTAATATGAAAACACAAAATATGGGCCCCACTGTTGTGACATTAACTAACAATATTTTTCAACTTCTCTGGGATTTCCCAAGAAGCACGTAAGATAGAGAAAGTCTGCGCCCACTCACTCCACAGTGAACTGAGCAAATGCAAATGACCACCGGGCAGTGAACTAGTGACCTCACCTCATGCCCAAGATAGGAATTTGGGTCCACTTGGAAGAGGGGGAACCCATTGTCAATTGCGGCATATCCCCATCTGTCTTATGGAGGGTTTCATGGGTTTGAGGCAGTGAGTGGCTAATACCACCATTCCAGAAACTTCCTGGAGAATTACTGGTTCCATCCACTCTGCAAAGCGCTGAGGTTGTGGAAAGGAAAATCCTATTTATGAGACGTGAAAAGTAAGAATATTGACAACTTCGTCCTCTCCCTTTTTAATATATGTA
Organism: Ateles fusciceps; assembly: GCA_036589455.1. NCBI lineage: Eukaryota > Metazoa > Chordata > Mammalia > Primates > Atelidae > Ateles > Ateles fusciceps. Next base: position 8,262,784 of record JAZHEH010001667.1, on the reverse strand, counting down.
CAGTTTACACTGTGTATATATATTTCTTCTATATACAGTGATACTGGATGGGAATTTCAAAAAAATTTTCAGAAAAGTGATTCAGTCCTGAGGAAACAGAGGCTGGGTGCAGTGGCTCACGCCTGTAATCCCAGCACTGTGGGAGACGGAGGCAGGAGGATCGCTTGAGCTCATGAGTTCAAGACCAGCCTGGGCAACATGTCGAAACCCATCTCCACAAAAGTACAAAAATTAGCTGGACATGGTGATGTGCGCCTGTAGTCCCAGCTACTCGGGAGGCTAAGGTGGGAGGATGACTTGAGCCTGGGAAGTGGAGATTGTAGTGGGCGGAGATGGCACCACTGCACTGCAGCCTGGGCAACAGAGCCAGACCTTATCGCAAAAAAAAAAAAAAAAAAGTCCGGCACAGTGGTTCACACTTGTAATCCCAGCACTTTGGAAAGCCGATGCCGGTGAATCATTTGTGGTCAGGAGTTCAAGACCAGCCTGGCAAACATGGTGAAACCCCATCTCTACTAAAAAATACAAAACTTAGCCAGGTCGTAGTGGTGCACACCTATAATCCCAGCTACTCCTCAGGAGGCTGAGGCAGGAGAATTGCTTGAGCCTGGGAGGCGGAGGTTGTGGTGAGCCAAGATCGCACTACTGCACTCCAGTCTGGATGACAGAGTGAGACCCTGTCTCAAAAAAAAAACCAAAAAAGTGACTTGTCTGAAATTAACCTAAAATTGACTTCTGGAGCCAAAGCCTGAGATTACTATGTGAGAATACAGGGTCTAATCTCCAGTTTACATGTCCGAAAGGGGAATGGGCTGCAGCATCTAGAGAGGAGACCTTCCTGCAGACCCATTCTGTTGTTTTATAAAGTGTGAGAAACCACTCATGGGGTAGGTGTGTTTTGGGTAGAGAAGAAAAGGCAGGATAGGAGAGAGCAGAATCCAGCCAGCCAACCCCCAATGGAAGAATATTCAACTCCGGCACAACATGGGGAAGGTAATGACTTTTATCCTTCTGGTTACCATTTCTAGAGGGAATATGGAAAGAATCCAGAGTGGACAAGGGCAGCCTCACATTAGGACCCATCCAATGGGCATGTCTGTCCCCTTCCAGCACTGCCAGGACTCTAGGGGCCCAGGATGGGCACAGCTGTGGCAGAGGTGAGAGGCAGCCTGTGGGAGACTGTGAGCACAGGTGGACGCCTCAGACAATATGGTCCTTGCAGCCACGAGGTCTGCAGGCAGTGCCTCAAGCATCGCAGCAGCTGCAGTGCAGGCACCTGACTGTGGGTGACTCCGTGGGGGTGGTGAGCAGCTGACCCAAGGTGCCAGGCCCAGTGCAGCAACTGCAGGGTCAGCTAGTCTTCTGCACTGCCAAGGAGAGTTTATGAGCTGCTTCTCCTCTGCTACCGGGAAATACCCCCATTGGGCGGGTAGAGGCTGAAGTTTCCACAATTAGCTGGAGGAAGAAGGGATCTTGAGAAACAGTGGGTTTTGTTGCAACTGTATGTGTGTCACTCCCCAGCTCTAAAGGGCATGAGCAAGACTGAAAGTTGTGAAATGTACCAGGGAAGACACTGTGGTTCTATGGTGACAGTGGCAATGAAGGTCTCAAAAGCTGGGTGATGGGTCAGCTTGGCCCAGCATGTTAGCAACCACATGTTTGAACAGAAGGAAATGAAAAATAAAATAGAAGGACGAGTGAAGGAAATTGGGATCTCTTTTCATGGAGGCACAGAATGGTGAGAAATGTCGTTAAATGTTTTAAAATAAAAGTGCTTTTGGAAAGGAGGAAGCCAAAGAAAGGTTTTATCCTGCAAAGAGAGTTCTGGCTATATGGAAGTTTCAATGAAAGGCATGCATGCAGGAAACAGGTAGAGAAATGAACCAGCAGCCAGAAAAATACAAAAGAACAATTGCTACGCCAAATGATAGGATGAGAAAAAGTCCCAGGGAACTAGCCAGGCGTGGTGGCTCACGCCTACAATCCCAGCACTTTGGGAAGCTGAGGTGGGCAAATCACCTGAGGTCAGGAGTTCGAGACCAGCCTGGCCAACATGAAGAAACGTAATCCCTACTGAAAATAAAAAATGAGCTGGGCATGGTGGCGTGCGCCTGTAATCCCAGCTACCCAGGAGGCTGAGGCAGGAAAATTGCTGGAACCCAGGAGGCGGAGGCTGCAGTGAGCCGAGATCACGCCACTGCACTCCAGCCTGAGCCACAGAGCAAGACACCATCTCCAAAAAATAATAATAATAAGGGGAACTTCAGTTGTGAGGAAATAGAGCCTCTTACTCCAAGAAAGGAACAATCACAGATACGGGGTAAGAAAAAATTCCTTGGGGATGCCTGTAAATTTGTAACAAGCGGTCAGCAGGCGGGAGGGGGGAAACCGTTACAGGAAAGAGAAAACAGAAGATGCAAGTATGAAAAGTTGTATTTGCAGATCTTTCTGGGCCTTTCCTATGTTGGCACTGTTTAAGAATGAGAGTGCCTGTATGTGTGTATCCACCACTTTAAACTTTATCTATTTCTATATTTTTGAAATTTTTACAAAAAATATGCACCATGCAGAAAGAAAGAAAAGAAGAAAGAAAGAAAGAAAACAAAGAAGAAAAAGAAGAACGAAAGAAAAAAGAAAGAAAGAAAGAAAAGAAAGAAGAAGAGAAAGGCTGTATTTGGTCCCAGCTAACTCACACTAAGTGCTAATGGTACACCCAATGGACGCCGTGCCCAGATGACGATGCCACCACCCCTGCAAGGATTCTAGGATGTGTTGACCTAATCACACAGAGAGAAGGCACTCAAGAGACAAGAGGAAGGAGGGCGATGCCTTTTGTCAGATTTGCCTTCCCACTGAGGGATTGTGAGGAGGGTTTAAGGGAAGGAGGCCATTTCGGACGGGTTGCTATTTCTGAGAACAGGATCAGGAGAAGCAGGGATTAACTAGGGACTGGGTGCTGCCACGAGGGCCATGGGGCTAAGCAATGGGGTGTCCACACTAACAAATGAAAATAGCAAAGTGCATTGGGTGTGTTCTTGGAACAAATCAGTTATCACTCAAAGATAGGGTTATGGCATGTTACAGGCTTGAGGGAAAATTTGTCTTCTGTTTACTTTGCAGTTGGCTTTGCCTATCTCTGTCCTCCCAGCCTGATTACAGGTAGGGCTGCTTTTTCTTTCTCAGTTTGAGCTGATTTTTATTCTTTCAGTCCTGGTCAGGTTTTTCTCTTTCAGTCCCCTATTTTGGCCATGGGTAGACAGAACGTTATTCTAGATTTTCACCATAACCCGGCTGGTCTAGAGGCAGTTACGAGAACACAGCCTGTAGACACAAGGAAGCTTGTCGTTCCTCCTGTTGCTGCTTAAGCTGTGGATCATGTGACAGGACAATGGCTTTGCGTTGGCATTCGGGACTCCGGAGATCACAGATTAACACAAATACTAGGAGAATAGGTCATGATCAGAGTTTGTAGTTTATTTCTAAACCAAGACTCAACTTTACTCAAATTTAAAAAGCCCCATCCCTAATCTGCAGAACCTGCAGAACCAGATATGGGAGTATTATGTAAATTATCTAATCTGATTTTCGTGTTTGTGTCTTGAATCTTTTTAGAAATGTTAAAGAGTCTAGAGGGGTCTGTGGAAATGCAAGCCAATCACTCTTTTAAGGTGGCATAGTTTTTAAAATATCTCTTTAATTTTTTTTTTTTAGTTAGGGTCTCACTGTATTGCCCAGGCTAGAATTCAGTGGCTATTCACAGGCACAAGCACAGCACACTACAGTCTCAAGCCTCCTGAGTAACTAGGACTACAGGCACGTGCCAAAGTGCCCGGCAAAGTGGCATATGTTTCTCCTTAAGAGGCCTTTTAAGGTATCTAGAACAGTTCTGTTTCTAACCACCACCTGTCCAATTTTATGAGTCTCCTGGCTGAGGTTTTCTATGACCATGAAAGCTCTATGACCACGAGAACCATATTCTTGAACCATAGTATCAGGGATTTTCTCATTCTTTAAGCCTTTTGCAAAGTGTAGAATGAAGAGGCATGGGAGGAGGAGAAGACAGCCCAGGATTCCCCTTCGGTAGTTAAAGTTTTTGAACTTAGATTAGGTCTAACTTTTCTCATCTTGAATCACATTCTCTAAAGACTTCTTTTTCCAAAAAGGGAACATTATGGGCCAAACCAACCCTGGATCATGTGAGGGCCTATCCTCGAGGCAGGCATTAATTACCAAGATAACAAATCCCTGTCCAATATGCAGGTAATAGCCAAAGGGTTTTCAGTCTGCAAATCCAAATCCATTAATAAGGGCCATCAGTCTTTAGCCAAAACACTAAGGAGTTGGTATTATAATGTGTTACACCTTTGAGTGTGATTCAGACCAATGATGTTTTTAGCATGGAGATCATCAGGTAGATCTAAACCAAAATTACTTGGACCTGACCCTGTCTATATGCTATAAGGGCTACAAAAGTACGGCAGCCTCTAACCATTCCCCAATTCTTTCTCAAGTTCTATTTCTGGGAAAGTTCGGTTACAAAAGCTAAGTCCTATGATAGGTACCCAAGTGCCATACTTTCTTTGAATCCTAACTAAAACAAAGCACTAGTTAAAAAAGTTAATGAGGCAATTGGGAAGATTTAAACACAGATGGTGTTTGCTGATATTAAGAAATTATTTTCTTAAAAGATGTGGTAGTAGTTTTTTAAAGTCTTTATCTTTTAGAGATACGTACTAAAATAAGAAAATAATAGGGTGTTCAAAATTTGATTCAAAATAAATAGGGGAGTTTAAAAATTCATTAAATGGAAAAATTTTGCATTCAAAATAGAAAAAAAATCCTAGGAATACCACCTAAAGCAATGAGAAACTTCTATCTAAAAAGCAATAAAACTTGGGTTTACTAGTTCTTAGATAAATAAATAATGAAATAATAAATATAGGAAGAATGATTTTTCATACCAGATTGATTTATTAAACTTACACAATTCCCATTAAATATCCCAATGGGTTTTTCTAAAATTTCACAATTTTTTTTTCAGATTTTATCTGTTACAGGAGTTCTTAAACTAAGATACATGGATAAAATTCAGGGGTTCTGTGATCTTGAATGGGAAAACATTATGCTTTTCTTTTTACTAGACTCTAACTGAAATGTAGCATTTTCTTTACTTATGAATGTAGGTAGAAAAACATGGTAATATTAGTCCCTGGGACTTTGTCTCCATTAGAAATCACAGTTATTTTCATATTACATTATGGTTGTTTAGTTATTTAGAAATATCACTTATGGCCAGGTACAGTGGCTCATGCCTATAATCCCAGCACTTTGGGAGGCCGAGGTGAGTGGATCACCAGGTCAAGAGATTGAGACCATCCTGGCCAACATGGTGAAACCCTATCTCTACTAAAAATACAAAAATTAGCTGGGCGTGGTGGCACATGCCTGTAGTCCCAGCTACTCTGGAAGCTGAGGCAGGAGAATCACTTGAATCCAGAGGCAGAGATTGCAGTGAGCCGAGATCGTGCCACGGCACTCCAGCCTGGCTCCAGAGTGAAACTCCATTTCAAAAAAAAAAGAGAAATATCACTTATGATCATCACCACTTTGAGACTGTGGTAGTAGGTATTAGACCTGCTGCTAGATCTTGTAATTAAGGCATTAATAAAGAAGTATATATTTACTACTCATAAGGTTTAAATATTTTGATGACTATTTTTAAAGAAAATTGGCTTTCTTTTTAATCCTGTTTATTTTATCAATTTAAAGTCATTCTCTGAGAAAGGGTTCAAAGGTTTTAATAAAGGGAGCGATAGCACAGAAAAGCGTAAGAACTGACGTTCTAGATGAGTAGCATGTGAAAAATGCTAAAATTAATATTTAAGAATAATGTGAAAAAGCCTTATGAAGTATTAAACACATTCAAAGAGTTCAAGAATTAAACAGATGTGGTGCTGATACAAAAATAACTAGATGGATAACTTGTAATGACAGCTAGACTGATAAACGCTACAGCATAGCATTCAAAGCAGATCAGGTACAAATAAGAAGGCAATGTATGACAAAGACAGAGCCCCAGTTTAGTGAAGAAAGGAAGAATTGTTTACTACATGAAGCTGGGACAATAGACTGGCTGTTGGGGATCAAAAAAAATTTAGCATCACCTTATACAATTCACTAAAATTAATTCCACTTAGATTGAAAAGTTAAATGTAAAAACAAAGACAGATAAGACCCTGAAAGAATTCTAAGGAACATGGGCCAAGTGCCGTGGCTCACACCTATAATCCCAGCACTTTGGGAGGCTGAGACAGGAGGACTGCTTGAGGCCAGGATCTCGAGACCAACCTGGCTGAGCAATAAAGACAGACTCCGCCTCTATAAAAAAAAAAAAAAAATGCTAAGGAACATATGAAAGTTTGAAATCTCCCCTACCCAACAGGAGAGAGATTATTTCATAAAACAGGAAATCCAAACTATTTTCATAAATTCTAGGCAGCTGACTGGAAATCATTCAGTGTATTAAGGACCCTCGAGAGATCCTGAACAGAAGGAAATGATTCTGACAGTATGAGAATACAGCTGCGCACCAGGGCCTCTCTATTTACTCCTCACACCCTCCCATCCCAACAGCAGCAGCACAGCACCCACCGCATTTCCTACCACTGCTACACGATTCATTTTTGTTTTCATGAAACAGGGTCTCATCATGTTGCCCAGCTGGACTCAAACTCCTGGGCTCAAACGATCCTCCTGCCTCAGCCTCCCAAAGTGCTGGGATTACAGGTATGAGCCACTGCACCCAGCCTAATTCTTTTCTGGTTTCCACCCTACGCCTCTTATTCCTCTTACTTCAGTCATTTCCACTAGCTTCAGCTCTGTTTCTATCATCTCTCTTCCCTTCATGTTGATTAATTTCTTTGTATTTGCACTCCTGAGTATTATCAGAGCCCGTGGGTCATTAAACGTTTTCCTCTACCATCATCCTTCATCATCAAGGCCACCAATCAGAGTATCAGGAAAGCCGAGTAAGCTGACCAAGAAGGTGAGCTGGGACCTAGATCTTTGGAATGAAGAATGCAGGACTAACCGAGCACAGTGGCTCATGCCTGTAATCCCAGCACTTTGGGAGGCAAAGGTGGGCAGATCACCTGAGGTCAGGAATTAGAGACCAGCCTGGCCAACATGGCGAAACCCCGTCTCTACTAAAACTACAAAAATTAGCTGGGCATGGTGATGCACTGTAGTCCCAGCGGCTCCGGAGGCTGAGGCAGGAGAATCGCTTGGACTTGGGAGGCGGAGATTGTAGTGAGCTGAGATTGCACCATTGCACTCCAGCCTGAGTGACAGAGAAGGACTCCACCTAAAAAAAAAAAAAGATGCAGGACTCAGGACTCCATGTAAACTCCCAGAGGGCAGAACCTGTGCCCACTTTTGTTCATTCTTTTGTTCCTGAGCCTAAGACAGTGCAGCCATCAACATGCACACTCAGTATTTGTGGAAAGGATGCATGAAGAAGAGGCTGTGTCCTTCAGTATGAGGCCGGGTGGGCTAATGTGGGGTGAGAGCACAGTGGGTGAACTGAGGCATAGTGGCCCAAGGGTCCAGCATCAAATCCTGGACAACATAGCTTGGCCCAAAGCTAATGCTGTGGTTGCTGTGCTCAGAAACAGCTTGCACCAAGGAAAGAAAGTAAGTCATTTGGCCAGGCACAGCGGCTCACACCTGTAATCTCAGCACTTTGGGAGGCCAAAGCAGGAGTATTGCTTGAGACCAGGAGTTTGAGACCAGCAGGCAACATGATGAAACTCCATCACCACAAAAAATACAAAAATTAGCCAGGTGTGGTGGCAGGCACCTGTGGTCCCAGCTACTAGGAAGGCTAGGGTGGGAGGATCACGTGAGTCTAGGGGGTGGAGGTGAGTTGAGGTCACGCCACTGCACTCCAGCCTGGGCGACAGAGCAAGACCCTGTCTCAAAAAAAAAAAAAAATCTTAAAAAGTTAACATGAAGTTATTTCTTCTTCCTTCAAGAATCAGTTTTTATTTTCTTCTATTAAGAGTTTGGTCCTATAGCTTAATTATTGTCAATAAATTTCCTCCTCTCACCCAGTTTTCTCACTGAATCTTCTTTAGCTCAATGATTTTCAAACTTTCATCTTTAGAGACTTAGTGATTCCACAAACCTTTGAATGGAATGTCTTGGGTACTGAAACTAACAGGAGACCAAAATCATGGAACTCTCTGATCAAAGCAACCTCACTTATCTCAGTGATTTACTTTAAAATAAAGACCTGCTATTCTTGGGGATTTATAAAGTAGATTTAATCCAGTAAGATATCCTTAATTTTTTATGTATTGTAAATTTTACAAAATATTTTATTTTAAAAAGAATTTCTTGCCCAAAACTGGAAGCAATCAAAATGTCCTTCAATAGGGCCAGTTGTGGTGGCTCACAGTGGCTCCCAGCACTCTGGGAGGCCGAGGTGGGAGGATCACCTGAGGTCAGGAGTTTGAGACCAGCCTGGCCAACATGGCGAAACCGCTGTCTCTACTAAAAATACAAAAATTAGCCAGGTGTGGTGGCACATGCCTGTAATTCCAGCTGCTCAGGAGGCTGAGGCAGGAGAATTTCTTGAACCCAGGAGATGGGAGGTTGTAGTGAGCCAAGATCACACCACTGCAGTCCAGCCTGGGGGACAGAGTGAGATTCCCTCTCAGAAAAAAAAGTCCTCCAATAGGTGAGTAGGTGAATACAACGAATGCCTGCATGCATTATTCATCAACAAAAAAGAATAGGCTATCAAGCCACACAAAAACATGGACAAATCGGAACTGCACACTGCAAAGTGAAAGAGTCAGGTTGAGAGGCCTGCAAACTGTATGATTCCATTTATATGACATTCTAGATGATGCGAAGCTAAAGAAACAGCGAACAGATCAGAGATTGCCAGAGGTTCTGGGGGAAGAGGGGAAGGCTTGAATAGGTAGAGCACAGGGGATTTTTTTTTTTAATAGAGGCAGGGTCTTACTGTGTCTCCCAAGCTGGAGTGCTATGGCACAATCACAGTTCACTGCAGCCTCAAACTCCTGGGCTCAAACAATCCTCCCCACTGAGCCTCCGGAGTAGCTGGGACTACAGGTGTGTGCCATCATGCCTGGCTAATTTTCTTTTTCTTTTTGTAGAGACAGGGTCTCATTGTGTTGCTCAGGCTGGTCTTGAACTTCTGGGCTCAAGTGATCCTCCTGCCCTTGCCTCACAAAGTGCTGGGATTACAAGCATGAGCCACTGTGCCCAGCCTGAGATTTTTTAAAGACAGTGAAACTATTCTGCATGATTCTGTGGTGCTGGGTACATGCCATTATGCAAGCATCTCAGCTGCAGAGCCACGCCTCAGGGGACTGACCCCGGCTGGAACCCTCTGAAGCTCTCTCCACTCCAGCAGCCCCACGATGCCTATGGCCTCCATCTCCACCTTTGATCATCTCCATGGGATCCTTTGTCCCATGCTGACTGCTTATCCAAGCCTCTTCTCTGCCTCCTGGCTCTGCTTTATGAGTGGCCTCATATCTGTGGTCCCATGGCCGCTGCTCGCTGCCTTCCTCCTGCGACTCTCAGCTTCTTCCCCCACTGGCTGCTGGCTTCAACTGCCAAGGCAGATGTGATTGGCTTGGCTGGTCCCCTCTCCATGAGCTCCATCTCATGGGGCTGGCCATGCACCTGAGACTGGCTTGCCTTTGGCTCAGGTAGAAGCAGGATGGTGAGATCCACAGCGAGCCCACCCATGCCTAAGAACTTGCTTCTGGTCCACCCTTGCACCCTTGGAGGGACAGGCACTTCTCATGACCTTTACAACCCAGAATACCAACCCCCTGGAAATGTCCTAACACTCCTCCTCATCTCCTACAATTGATTGTTCTATGCTTCTCCTGTCATAGTACAGTAGTCCCCTCTTATCCAAGGTTTTGCTTTCTGTAGGGTCAGTTACCCAAGGTCAACTGCATCTGAAAGTACTAAATGGAAAATTACAGACATAAAGACTTTGTAAGTTTTAAATTGCAAGCTGTTCTGAGTTCTGAAATCTCCTGCCATTCCACTCTGTCATCGTACCTGGGACATGAATCATCCTTTCGTCCAGCATCTCCACGTTGAAGACGTTCCTATCCCTTAGTCACTGAGCAGTTGTCTCAGTTACCAGATAGAGAAAACACAGTATATATATAGGGCTTGGAACTAGCCAAGGTTTCAGGCCTCCACTGGGAGTCTTGGAACGTATCCCCTATGGAGAAGGGAGGAATGACCGTGCTTACAAAGCTGTGTTCTTCTTGCTTCTTTTCCTATTCGTCTCGTTCCCTAGACTGTAACCCCCTTGTGTTCATTTACTAAGGCTGCCATAACACTATACCCCATGCTGGGTGGTCTAAACAGAAATTTATTCCTTACAGCGTGGAAGGTGGAAGTCCAAGATCAAGGTGTCCACAGGGCTGATTTTTTTCTAAAGCCTCCCTCCTTGGCTTGTAGATGGCCATCTTCCCCGGTGTCTTCACATGCGTGCACGTCTGTGGCTTCATCTCCTCTTCTTATGACACCAGTCACAGTGGATTCAGGCCCACCTGTATGATTTCCCCTTAATCACTTCCTTAAAGGCCCTGGCTCCAAATACAGTCACACTGTGAGGTACTGAGGGTTAGGACTTCAACAAAGGCAAAAAATAGGTGCTATGTGTCATTTTATACTCAACACCCCGGGTTGTATCTCGCACACAGGGAGCATTCAATTTTTTTAAAGGAAGAAAAAGAAAGACAAAGAGAAAGAACACAGGCAGGAGGGACGGTTCAGGGCCACTTACACCAAGGTGTGGAAAAGGAGTGAGAAGGACTCATTTAAAGGAAATGCAGAGACTGGCATGACCAGGGCAAAGTGTTCATTCTGGAGTGGGAAATGACGTTGATGGCTAAGGTCAGGCCCAATTCTTGAACCCCTGAGTGCCTGGGTGAGGTGTTTGGAATTTACCCTGAGAGTACCATGGCTGCCCTGAGAGGTCAAGAGCAGAGGAGGAACTTGAGGGAAATGGTATGTGAATGTTAGTAAAAAATCTAGCATTGGAGAGTTTCTGCCTAGAGGATAGGCAATTTTTATTAATAATTCCAGAAAATTGTGAATTGTGTGAGGATGGAGGGGAACTGCCTCTGGTCAAAGGTTGATTTTTTTCTAATGCTGTAACATTAAGTAAAAAGATCTCATGTAAGAGTGGTGACTCACTTCTCCTAGAAATTGACCTGGTTGTATCATAAAAGGGCTCAATTTTTACATGAGGTCTCAATAGAAAAAAACATAGTATATATAGGGTTTGGAACTATCCGAGGTTTCAGGCTTCCACTGGGAGTCTTGGACGTGTTCCACCTGGAGAAAGGGAGATGACTGTGCTTACAAAGTCTCAATAGACCTCATGTAAAAATTGAGCCCTTTATGACATAACCAGGTCAATTTCTAGGAGAGGTGAGTCACCATTCTTGTTTAGAGCTTTCAAAGCCCCGGAGTCCACCCCACCAGCCTTCTGGGAGACTCTAGCAAAGTGGCTTTCTTTTTCTGATTTTTATTTTGTGTGGTTACCTAGTCTGGCTCACACTAACATTGGTCAGTGTTCGTCAAAGATTCTCCTATGGTAATTCAAAATAGCGCAAGGAGAAGTGGATGAGTATTGGAGTGAAGCAAGATTGGCCTAGAGCTAGTTAAGCAAGGTTTCCAGGTTCAAGTACCTGGAGAAGCGGGTATGCCTGGGACCAGAGACTCCAGTCTTTCAAATCTCTCTACCAGTTGGCTTCATTTCTCAGGCTGGCTGGCTGTGCAAGATGCACGCCCTAAGTGGCTGTATCCCTAATTTCCTCCAAGAGGAAACTCACCAAGCCAACTAGAAACTCTAGGGAAACACTGCTTGGGTCATTTACCCATATCTGCCCCATGAGATGCTTATGGTTGGCCTGGGAAGGCTAAAACCCAACTCCAAAAGGGAGTGCTAATCTAGGCTGACAAAATAATAAATGTCTGTTTGGGGGTATCGGAGAAATTGTTTTCCTTCCAAGTATTTTGAGACTGTGTATATGGCCCTGGTGACCTGACAGATTGAATTTTCCTGGATGGTCCTAATTTTATTTAATGTATTTTCTTCGTAGTAAAGATGATTGTAAGTATATAACTAAAAATGACTTATTATTGTACACCTTTGTAAACTTCATCTGAATGAATGAATTCACATATCTGAAAGTCATTTGTCACATCTTGTGTCCGTGGTTTAGAAACCTGGTGTATCACTCCACTTTAAAGCACACTGGAAAAATCAGCAGGAATCTCTTGACTGTTCTGTCATTTGAACTCTTTCATTTGTCTGTTGACCCATGAATGGGATCCTTGTGGCCCTGGGTTCTGCTTGTCAGCTGTCCAACTCTGGGCTGCTGTTGACCTACCAACAATCAGTGAGGGATGTGTTCGTTTAACAATTAAGAAATAATGTTTTCCACGTTAGACTCTATTTGAGAAACGGGGGTTGCTGGCTGCCTGATAATCATTCCTGCTTCCTTTGAATGAAATTTCTGAGGTTGTAAGAGAAGGAATTTGAAGTTTGCAAAGTCTAATCATAACATGAGGCCCTTGATCTCACGGCTCTCCAATGGGCCGTGGCAGGAGGGATCGCTGGAAGGAGGACACTAAGGACAGGAAACCAGTGAGGAAGTAAATGTAACAGAGAAAATCCACAACTGGGATTAGACAATTGCAACGAGAGTGGAGAGGAAAAGATGAGTCCGAGAAACAGTGAACAAGGAATCCATAGAACGTGGTGACTGCCTAAGTGGAGGTACAGAGAAAGAGGAGGGGGGAAGTCAAAGATGGCTAGATGGCTCTAGTCTGTGACAGAGGCAGAGGAAATGCTCTGCTAGTCACAGAAATGAAGTTAGGAGGTCGTGCATAAGGCTGTACAGTTTTAGACATATGACATTGGAGGAGATGGAAGACCCAGGGTCACTTTTGGTTAGCGTTCAGGAACAAAAGCACAGAGAGGCGGAAATCTCAGCCACAGGTCAAACACTCCCCTGGCCCCAGATTAAAGACCAATCCGATTAAGCATGAAAGCCCACCGAGCCAAACAAGTCACACACATCAGTAACAAAAAGGACTCCCAGGTGATCTGAAGTCACATCATTAACATATTCTCAGGGCCCAACTTGTATGTGGCCCTGAAAATGTTGAGACTAATCAGTTGGGATACCTCCATTTTTTTTCTTTTCTTTTCTTTTTAAAACCTTATTATAGAGAATTTTTTAAATATACAAGAGTGGAAAGAATTCTAGAACAAACTCGTGTTTTCATTACCCAGCCCCAACAATGATCAAATCATAGTCAACCTTGTTCCATCCCAACCCTCACCCACTTCTCCCTGGGTTATTTTGAAACTAATTCCAGACATAAATATTTCAGCCTGAATTTCTAAAAATAAAGACTCTACCTTTTAAAAATAAGCACAATGCCATTATCATACGTTGAAATTTAACTATGATTTTTTTTATATTATCAAATATCAAGTCAGGTGAAATTCCACTAAAGTTTTAAGTTTCCATTAAAAACCGTTGATTTGAATCAGGATCCAAATTAAGGACGACAGGTTGGGATCGGTGGGCAGGTTTTTTAAGTCTCTTTTACTCTTCGGGCTTCTCCCCCTTCACCACAACCTGGTCACCTACCCCTACCCTCTGGAGAGACCTCCACACACCTGGCTTTGCTGACTGCATTCCTTGGGTGGACTTTCACATATGCCTCTGTCCTCTACATGTCCCGTAAGTTGGAAGCCGGGATCAGATCCAGATCCACTTTTATTTCAAATGTTACGCAAAAAGACACCCAGTGAAGGTGTTAGAGGGAGCCGTGGCAGTGGATGGGATTCATGGGAAATGTAAACTGAAAAGGGTATGTCGGACCCCTGAGGAAGGGGGACGTTTAACTTGCAAACGGAAAGAGTGACACCTGGAAATGGGGGAGGAGGCGCCGCGGGGCGAGGCGGGGCGGGGCTGCGGGGGCTGCAAACCCGGATATTCCCGGGGGAGTGCACCTGCGACCTCACCTCCAGTCCCTCCCCGGCTGGTGCAGCGGTGCGGGCGCGCGGGAAAGATGGCGCTGCCTACCCGCCCTCATCTGCTGAGAATGCGACGGGCGACAGCTTCCTTTCTTTTCCAGGGGCTTCTAGCTGCACGCACAAGAGCGAGAGCCTAGGGGACCCGCCCTTGCGGCGCCGTTGGGGCTGAGCACGGAACTCTCACAGCTCAGGGCAGCGATCCGCGATCCGGCATCCCTCCGCCAGGTGGGGGCCCTTCCAGCCCTCAGCGCGTCTGTCCCTAGCTTCAGTCCGCGCAGCCACGTATGCAATTACACCCTCGCCCACTCTCCTGCCAGCGTGGTCGCCTCCCCTGCAGAGGGCTCACGCTTCTCCAGGAGTGTAAGAGAAGGCGGGAAAGCAGGCCAACCTCGAGGATCTCCCCAGCCTTGGAGTTCGGGTAGTGGGGGAGATCCTAGAGGTTGGCCTGCTTCCCTTCACTCCTCGGGCCTTGCTCTTCTCCCCAGGTACCCACTGCCCTCCCTGCTGTGTACCACTTTCTTGTCGCCTGTGAAGCTATTTGTCCTCACTCTTGTGCTGGGCCTTCAATCATAGAACTTTGGGACTTTCTCATCCGGCAGCACGAGCCTGAAAAAGCAGTGGTTTGCATCACCACATACATACCTGGTCTCAGATGGGTGGATCAGGGCAACTTGGCCACCAGTGCCCCAGTAATGCCCATTTGCCCAACCTCAATGCAGGAGCAACAAGTTGCAGGAGTAACAAGTATTTCTGTCTTGGAGAGATCTAGAAAAAGGCTGAACACACCATGCGGGTGTTGCTTCAGAAGAAAATGCTGGTCAGGGCTTCCAAGCCATCACAGGAACTTGTGAGCTGAGTAACATGGTCAACTCTAGTCCCTTTCTCTTCTCTACCCAGGCAGCCACAAATCTCAGTGTCAGTCACTGCTTTGGTTTGACATCTAAGGGCTCTGTTACAAGGGTAACTAAGATGAGTACCGGTAGATGCCCAATGACACTTGTAAACATCAAAGTGTGCACTAGTATAAAGAATACTGCAGCCTCAACCTTGAAAAGTAAGGCTTTTAGGGAATGGAACAAAGGAAAGTCCGATTCTTATGGGGACAGGGAGGGTGCTGGCATCAGGAGCAGCCCTGGGCAGGTCTGGGGGTGCTGTGAAGTAGGGCACCCCAACATAAAGGCCCTGTGTCTTAGTAGGTGGCTAGGAAGGGGGAGACAGGAGATACAGAAGGAAAGGAAACTAACATTTTATTGAGACAGGCATTGTGCTGGTCCTGAGGTTTGTGCAAAGATTAATTTCTGGGGGTGAGAAGGTAAAACATGATGAGGTGGAAACCAGTATCTTCTGTTATTCCAGTCTGTGCAGAGTTAGAGAAGACTTGAAAGAAGGGGATGTGAGTGGCAGGAAAATCCCCAGTGACCGGCACTGAACCTTCTGCCAGTGCAGCTCTCTTCTTGCAAAGGTTACTGGGGTCATCTCTGGGGAAACAGCTGACCTCTTAGCTCCTGCTCCAGGGCACAAACCTCCAGGACAGCCTGTGGGGGGTGGTGTGTCTGCAAAGCTGGCTGGCTAATGAAAGTGCCCTGCTGGTAGTGTCTGCCTTATGCTTTAATATAACCATATGGTATGAACACATGCAAAGCTAGCTGGTTTTGCTGTTTAAGGAGGGGTAGATTTAATTTCTATGTGATCTGAGTTATCACCATTATTATTTCCTTGGTATAGAAATTACTTTCTACTGCTTGTGTTTTTCTAAAATTACATTCTCCCCTCTGACCAAGGCAAGTAATAAAGGGCAGGTGATTGGGGGAGGGGAGGAAAATGGGAAAAAATCATGAGAGATATGCTTCAAAACCAATAGAGAGTTTTTCTGTTTTTAATTTCAGTTGAATTGCACAGAAAAGACTTGTAGAAGTGAACTGTGACCATCCGATCTTTGAGAAACCTGACAAAAACAAGCAATGGGGAAAGGAGTCCCTGTTTAATAAATGGTGTTGGGAAAACTGGCTAGCCATGTGCAGAAAGCAGAAACTCGACCCCTTCCTGACACCTTACACTAAAATTAACTCCAGATGGATTCAAGACTTAAACATAAGACCCAACACCATAAAAACCCTAGAAGAAAATCTAGGCAAAACCATTCAGGACATAGGCATAGGCAAGGACTTCATGACCAAAACACCAAAAGCATTGGCAACAAAAGCCAAAATAGACAAATGGGACCTAATCAAACGCCACAGATTCTGCACGGCAAAGAAACAGTCATTAGAGTGAATCGGCAACCAACAGAATGGGAAAAGATTTTTGCAATCTACCCATCTGACAAAGGGCTGATATCCAGAATCTACAAAGAACTAAAACAGATTTACAAGAAAAAAACAAACAAGCCCATTCAAAAGTGGGCGAAGGATATGAACAGACACTTTACAAAAGAAGACATATATGAGGCCAACAAACATATGAAAAAATGCTCATCATCACTGGTCATTAGAGAAATGCAAATCAAAACCACATTGAGATACCATCTCACACCAGTTAGAATGGCGATCATTAAAAAATCTGGAGACAACAGATGCTGGAGAGGATGTGGAGAAATAGGAACATTTTTATACTGCTGTCGGGAGTGTAAATAAGTTCAACCATTGTGGAAGACAGTGTGGCGATTCCTCAAGGACCTAGAAATAGAAATTCCATTTGATCCAGCTATCCCATTACTGGGTATATATCCAAAGGATTATAAATCATTCTACTATAAGGACACATGCACATGAATGTTCATTGTGGCACTGTTTACAATAGCAGAGACCTGGAACCAACCCAAATGCCCATCGATGATAGACTGGACAGGGAAAATGTGGCACATATACACCATGAAATACTATGCAGCCATAAAATACGATGAGTTTGTATCCTTTGTAGGGACATAGATGAACCTGGAAACCATCATTCTCAGCAAACTGACACAAGAACAGAAAATCAAACACATGTTCTCACTCATAAGTGGGTGTTGAACAATGAGAACACATGGACACAGGGAGGGGGAGCATCACACACTGGGGTGTGTCGAGGAGAGATGGGGAGGGACAGCATGGGGTGGGGAGTTGGGGGAGAGATAGTATGGGGAGAAATGCCAGATATAGGTGATGGGGAGGAAGGCAGCAAATCACACTGCCTCCATGTGTGTACCTATGCAACAATCTTGCATGTTCTTCACATGTAACCCAAAACCTAAAATGCAATTAAAAAAAAAAGAAGTGAACTGTGGTACCAGAAATTCTCTGCCCAGTTTGAAGTTGTTGATATAGTATAATCCTTATATGTGACATTAATGGTTTTAGTATATATTAATTATCTGCCATCTAGCCTGTTTATTTCAAATATAGCTTCTGAATTCATGGATTCTTATGTGATTTTTGTTTTGTTTATGTATATCTTTTTAATTTCATAATCCAAAGTGGAAAGAAACTCAATGCTCATTTTTAGAAGCTCATTCTCTGAAGTTAGAAGTAAAAATGTGTTTACTTTTAAACACGTTTAAATTTATTTGTTAGATAACTTGAAATCTTATTAAAGCATCCAAGATGGAAAATATCAAGATTCAAGGCTTAATGTTAGCAAGATTTCAACAGAAAAAATCTAGTGGCCTGGTTTTCTCTGAAAGTGACACAGTATATATATAAATAGATTAAAATGGCAAACACACATGTACACTTAGTAAGTAGCAGCCACTATTGTCAGCACTTCACAATTATTAACTAACTTAATCTTCATGATAATTCTAGGAAGTAGGCACTATCACTATGCCATTTTATGGATGAGAAAATTAAGGCACAGAGAGGTTAAATACAATAACTTGCTAGTGGCCAATCAGTAGGCAGTAGAGGAGCCAGCATATAAACCCAAGCCGTCCAGGTGCAGAACCACATTCTTGTCCCATATGCTATGCCTCTCAAAAAAGGAGGCCCTCCCCTTGAGGCACAAAGGTAATAAAAACACCTGCCTTGAGCTGAGTCTCTGTCTAGATACACAGTTCATGAGTGAAGGAGCTCCTGGAGTCATGAATGAAAGTCCAGATTGGTCAAGTAACTTGTCCCAGTCCTGACCCATGTATCTGGTATGTGGATGGACAGGTTTCTAATTCATTACGTAACATCAAGAATATTTTCTTCCTTTTCTTTTTTTTTTTAAAGATGGGGTTTCACCATGTTGGCCAGGCTGATCTTGAACTTCTGACCTCAGGTGATCCGCCTGCCTTGGCCTCCAAAGTGCTTGGATTACAGGCATAAGCCACCACGCCCGGCCACATCAAGAATATTTTAAACTGCTTTGAGACATTTGTGATTCAAGGCCTTTGGAAAAACTTAACTATACATATACATATATATATATATATATACACACACACACACACACACACACACACACACACACATATGTGTGTGTATATATATATATATATTTTTTTTTTTTGGACACAAAGTCTCACTGTTGTCACTCAGGCTGGAGTGCAGTGGCGTGGTCTCAGTTCACTGCAACTTCCACCACCCAGGTTTCAGCAATTCTCATGTCTCAGTCTCCTGAGTAGCTGGGATTACAGGTGCCCACCACCATGCCCAGCTAATTTTTGTATCTTTAGTACAGACCTCCTGACCTCAAGTAATCCACCCACCTCGGCCTCCCAAAGTGCTGGGATTATAGGCATCAGCCACAACACCCAGCCAATATTTTATATTTTTAATTCAACAGAATTTTTAAAGACCAACTATGTGAAAGCACAGCTTTAAAGCAAACCATCATACAAGTAAATATAAGGTGGTAGCGGTAGTCTTATGTAGGTAATGCAACTCTGACCTGCCATACTTTTTAAATCTAAGAGCTAATTGAGATTATGCACACGAAAGTTTACAAGTTTGATTAATATTGTTGAAATGCTACGTGCTCCGTAACTGTTGTTGTTTGTTTACCTCTGTGTCCCCCATTAGATATCAGCTCCATGAGAACAGCCACCTTGTTTACCTTGTTCATGGATACAGAGCAGTGCCTGATGCTCAGTAAATGAACAGTGAGTGAATAAGTGAGTGTTGAGTTCATCTAAGTGAGTTTAGATGAACTGAGAATGAGACTGTGCACAATGAAGAGAATGGAGGACTCTTGAGGAATTTCACCAGCTACAAGATGGCTGGAGAAAGACGACAGAAAGCAATCAGAGGGATGGAGGGCAAACCAAGAAAGCAGAGTCAAGAGTAGGTAGATTGGGAAGTGGTAGACATTAGGAAATACTGCAGAGAAATCTAAAAGAATGAGAATTGGAAAGACACTATTGAATTTGGTCTTTGGGGCTGAAAAATAAAAAGGCAGCTGCCGAAAAGAAACTGGAGTGGAACCCCATTTGCACAGAAATTAGGGAGTAATTAGGACACCAGGCAGAAAGTTTGGCAATGAATGGAAAATGGAAGGAGAGATGACAGCCTTGGGCATTTGCTTGCAGAACTGCAAGGACATTCATTTTTAATTCAGTAGAAAAGTGTCATGTTGTTACTGTCTCAAGTGGAAGCACCCTCTCACTCATTCATTGTCCTAAGAGAACAAAGGGGCCTTGATTTCGTGACTGCCCCAGTGATACTTCTGAGAGCTTGAGCTTTGGAATCAGACTGCCCACATTCAAACCCCAGTTCTTCCTATGGCTGGCTGTGTGATTTGGGGGAAATTACTTGATTTCCTAAGTTTTCTCATCTGTGAAAGGAGGATTCACTCAGTTGGTCAATGTTATTCAGCTCCTACCATGTGCAGACACTGTTCTAGGGGGGGATTCAGCATACCAGCAGTAAATGGATCTCTGTACAATGCCAAAAACATGAAGCCAACTATCAATAGTATTTTTTTTTTTTGAGATAGAGTTTCGCTGTTGTTACCCAGGCTGGAGTGCAATGGCACAATCTCGGCTCACCGCAACCTCGGCTCACTGCAACTTCCGCCTCCTGGATTAAAGCAATTCTCCTGCCTCAGCCTCCTAAGTAGCTGGGACTACAGGCATGTGCCACCATGCCCAGCTAATTTTTTGGTATTTTTAGTAGAGACGAGGTTTCATCATGTTGACCAGGATGGTCTCGATCTCTTGACCTCGTGATCCACCCGCCTCGGCCTCCCAAAGTGCTGGGATTATAGGCGTGAGCCACCGCGCCTGGCCTCAATAGTATTTTTAAGTGATATCTTGGTGCTGCTTCCAGGAAGATGGAGTAGATATACTTTTCCTTATTGCTCTCACTGAGTACAACTAAAACCCTGGACATCATGTATAAACATGCGTAAGAAGATGCTGAAAGGTGGTAAGAGAAGGCAGACTGGCCAGGGACTTTGGGATCCAAGGAACAACCTGGTGATGAGTTTCCTGTACCTCAGACTTTGACTAGCAACCCAGAAATACTAACAGGAGCAAATAAAATATCCCCAACAAAGCCTGTTTCTCTAGCCAAAGGACTAGGACAGGGGCAGCCTCACAAGACAGAAAACTCTTAGTAACCATTTACTCCAGCTAAATAGCACAGAAAAAAACTGTGGTCAACTCCCACCCACACCAGCCAAGGGAGTGGGAGTCCAGGCTATCACAAGGCGCCTCACCTCCACTGGTATGGTATCAGCAAAAGCCACAGGGAGCCGGTTCTTCATCCCCCACCTGACAGAAAGCTCCCGGCCCCATGGTGTCAGCAGAGACCACACTGAACTTCCACCCACTCACAGCTGTAACAAGGCAGAACCTCCACCTCCTTGCTGGGGTGGTATCAGAGGAGGCGGCGTGGAGAGACAGGACTTTTACCACTGCCCGGTGACAATAAGGCCACCTCCCTATGGTGTCAGTGGAGGCCATAAGGAACAGTAAAGAGGCCTCGAGGCCTCGTGGGGGATCCAGAACTGCCACCCTGCCCAGCAGTAACCAGGAGCCCCTCCTCTCCGTGTGAACAGAGGCTGAGCACTAAAGCTGGACTTTGCTCCCCCTGGCCCTGCTAGGTTGCTATTAGAACAGCCAGCTACAACCAGTTTCACCAAGATAGGTTTAGGAAGACAGTGCCCTGGGCAGTACTAATAGTCCTCCCCGGCACCAGCTCCGTCCACATTAAGTGAGACTTGAAAATGTATCTGAACGAGTATTAGTTTAGAAGAAGCCCTGGGCCCAGCATGCCACTTCTCTTGGTCATTATGCTTCACATCTGAGGTTGCCCATTGGGAAACTGGATGGGACAACAAACTAAAAACATTTTAGTTCGGATCTGTCCAAATCCAAGAGAATAAAAACAAAGCGGATAGTCAAGATGATTCAGAGCTATGTGACATGTCATTTTTTGCTCAGAGAAGCATGCTAACCTGCAGTGTGGTTTATGAAGGTCTCAAGTTTATCCTCTTCTCCGCTTCTACTACCTTTTCACTGTTAAAAGAGGTAGAGAAGGAGGAAAACAAAAAACGAAAACAAAAGAGAAAACGCCTTAGTTTTCTCGTTCTCGTTAAACACAGTAAAAGAGAAAGCTGAAGGGATTGACTAAAATTTGATTTCTCTAGACTCTACACTACCCCACTTTAGACAGTGATTGAAAAAACTCAAATTTATGAAACTGATCAAGTGAAGAGTGACTACCCACTTCTTTAACAGTTTTTATTTTTAGTAAAAGGAGAACATTTCTTTTAAAAGTGATTTCCTTTAATTTATTTGAAATACCCTTCATGCTCGGCGCAGTGGCTCACACCCATAATCCCAGCACTTTGAGAGGCCAAGACAACTGTGTAGAAATGTGACTGAACAAAAAGGGTATGATCTAATGCTTGTAGACTGAGTGAGGAAACCCAGCAAGGCCTGTCTGCTCAGATTCTTCCTGGCTTCTCTGAGGAGCATTCCTTCCCCCAGGGTATAAGGCAGCGTCACTTCTGAAATGGGAGTCTTATGACCCACGATCAGAAAGGTGAGGGGAAGATTACAGTCCTGCCTTGAGAAGAAAAGGAGCAGGTAAAGGAGGGCAGGTCAGAGGGATTGTTTACCGAGGCCTGCTTCTGAGGCCTAAAGCACTCCAACATTCTAACAAAAGACTGTAACAAGGACTACGGGAGTTATGAGCCAGAAATACACGCGCGCACACACACACACACGAATTGTAATATCACAGTGGCTATCTTCCTTACCTGGTGAAATTATGGGTGATTTTAAAAGTATTTTCCCTTTACGCTTTTGTGTTTATTTTTTCCCCAGGATTTTTGCAATGAGCACATGGGAGTTAGTTCTGTAAGAAGAAAACAAACATACTCATTTTTCAAATGACCTCTTAAGAAAGAGTGTATTACACATTCCCTCAAGGCAAGATTCAAACAAATCTCTTTCTAACACTTAAATGGAATAGATTACAAGAAACGGGTTCGGGCAGCGTCTTTATGTTGATTAACTTGAAACATTTCTTAATCAATTTAGAAAATTGACGTCATATAAAACTGTAGCAAGAAACAAATATAGGACACAGTAAAATAGCTTCTCAAATCATTCATGTTGTGCTCCTAAAGAATCCTTGTGGCGCCCATAAAGAGATCCTGTGGTTTTAAAAAAGCTCTTGAACTCGCTCTCTGAGAAATTCATTTTGTAGGCTTGTGTTTAAACACACAGGATATTATTATATAACTAAGCAGCTGGGAAGACTAATCATGATTAAAAATAAAAGGGAAAACACACAGTACACCAAGGCAAGACTATTTTTTGGTTTGTTTTTTTTTTTTGGTTTTTTTTTTTGAGACAGAGTCTCACTGTGTTGCCCAGGCTGGAGTGCAGTGGCACGATCTCAGCTCACTGCAACCTCCGCCTCCTGCCTCCTGGGTTCAAACTGCCTCAGCCTCCCAAGTAGCTGGGACTACAGGCTCCTGCCACCACACCTGGATAATTTTTGTATTTTTAGTAGAGATGGGGTTTCACACCATGTTGACCAGGCTGGTCTTGAACTCCTGACCTTGCTATCCACCCACCTCAGCCTCCCAAAGTGCTGGGATTACAGGCGTGAGCCACCACAGGAAAACAGTATTTACACAGGGTAATAAAATGTTAACTCACAGACTTATCAAATAACAATAAAGACATTCTATCTCATATCTGATTTGAAATGCACTGCTTATCTAAAGATATGATTACATTAGAAACATTGTAAATAATCTCAATGAGGATACACACGAAATACATGTGTTATGGACCATCTGTGAAGTACTTGTTTTCAAATCTCATGTCATTCTTAAAAAATCCAAACACCTTAATGTGGCGTATGATTTCTTTACCCTTCCAGCCTCACTTCCTCACTCTGCTTTCCAGCTGTACTTAACGACCTGGTTTCTTGAACATGCCATGCGTTGCCCAGACACCACAGCTTTACACAGACTTCCAGTTCCATCTTTCTCATATCTAGTTTGTCCTTCACGTATCAGACAGAACCCCAGTTTACATTTCTTGATAGTCCCCCACTCCACATTATACTACAGGATGTTCATTCAAACCACAAAGATTTTTTGAGCAGCAACAGGATCTACTTTAGGTTCTGGGTATACAAAGATAAATAAAACATTGTCTTACACTCGAGTAACATGGCTAATTGAGAGAGAAATGTATAAACAATAGTTAAAAGACAACAGGCATTTTGGGAGAAAGCACAAGTGTGCTTTGTGAAGTCAGCCTCAAATTACAGATCCCTTGTTATTGATCCACCATCCACCAATTCTCCTGAACCACTGGTCAGAAGCACAAGTGTTTAGAGTAAGCAAGGAACATGAATGTTTGAGTCAGGCTGAGTTTGAGATAATAGCTCATGCCTGGACCTGTGGCCAACTGGAAGACACATTCTGTTTAAGACATTCCATTTCTCATTCTTTTTCAAATGCCATGCTTGCAAAACAAAATATGCCTGCAGGCCTAATTTGGTTCAGGCTGCCAGTCTGTGTCTTTTGTACAATAATATTAACGTGTGTTGTTTACTACATGTAGGTCACTATTCTAAGCACTTTACATGGAGAAACTCATTTATTCTCACAACCACCAGTGAGGTTGATAGGCTTTTGCCTATTTTACAAATGGAGCAACACAGGCGTGGAGTAACTTGCTGAGGTTACACAACTCTTAGGGTGGCAGAGATGGGATTGAACCCACACAGGCTCCTCTAGAATTCAGACACTTTTTTTTTTGAGTGATGGTCTCTCTCTGTCGCCCAGGCTGCAGTGCAGTGGTACAATCTTGCTTTGGCTCACTACAACCTCTGCCTCCTGTGCTCAAACAATCCACCCACCTCAGCCACCAGGGTAGCTGGGACTACAGGCCTTCGCCACCATGTCCAGCTAAATTTTATATTTTTTGTAGAGATGGGATCTTGCCATGTTGCTCAGTCTGGTCTTGAACTCCTGGTCTCAAGGGATCCACCTGCCTCAGCCTCCCAAAGTGCTAGGATTATAGTTATGAGCCACCAGGCCCAGCCCACACTCTTAAAAATACTTCACATCACTGTACAATACTCTACTGCCCTGTAGCTAAAAACTCTTTGTATTTTTCAGCTTATACTACAGAATGAGTTACATCTTTAATAATTTATTGTGCCAAATACTCCTTTTTGCTGTTGAACAAACTCTTAACTAGTATATATTGATATGACAGAAAAATTCATGTCTACCTATCTATTCATTGTTCCATAAATTTAATCACCTTCCTTTTCTACCAGTATCATTCTCATTTGAAGGGTCCTAATTTTTAAGAAATAACATTGCAGTTACCCCAAAACTATACATTCCATTATAGAAAAAAGTAGGTAAAATGAAGTGTCAAAATTATTTTAATGCATTCCCCCAACTCTTCTCCCCCTCCTTCTGACCCATTTCCAACACCCTCCCCAATTCTGGACCTGTGTTCCTTGTAGGAACAAACAGTAGGATGTTTTGTTTTGTTTTGTTTCCAATCACATAATGTTTACAATTCTAAGGATCTTTCTGAACAAGGCAATCGATAAAGCCAATGTCTTCAGATAAGTCCAATTTACATGAGCTAAAACATATCCAAGGGTACCTAGGGATTTGCTGAAATGGAAACAACATAAACTCGCAAGTCTTTGATCTTAATTCAGTGTTTCAGTAGATCAGGGGATGTGGCCACTTCTTATTCACAAACTTTCCTAAGAACTCGGGGATATTCTGTTCTTTTACTTAAGTAAGTTAAAGCCAAAAAAGTCAAGAGTCTTGACATAGACCATCCATTCTGTTTCCTGGCCTTTGTACATACTGCTTCTTAGGTCAGGACCTCCCCACAAAAACATCAACACCCCATCCCCAAGCTCTGGGAAACCTTCTTTGACTGCCAAGGTGGCTAAGTATCCCCCCCACACTCCCCCATCATATATACCCAGTGACCAGCATCTAATACCTATTTCAATTGCCTATTTCTCTCTTACCTAATTTGTAGATGGAATTTATGTAGTAATTATCTTTTTAAATTAATTTCTATCTGAAATTTAAGCAATAATACTTATTTCTAAAAAATGTACCTTTGAGCTTTTAAACTTGGCAGTTAATTGTGTATCTCAAGAATGGTAAAAATAATATTAATGGGCTTTGGCATTGAATTAATGTGGGTTTGGCATCCAGCTGTAGTACTAATGCCTGCATGACCTTGAACTTCACATCTCTGAGACTGTTTTATCATTTGGAAAATAAAGACCTACTTCACTATGAGGGTTAAAGCATATAAGTGCAAAGTACACCACCTGTTTGAGTTTGTGTTCAATAGGTGTTAGCTATGGTTACATTTCTCAAGAATTCAATTTCATCAAAAGGAGAGACTTAACCAAGAGCAGAGAAAGACTACTGCCAATTGAGAACTACCCAAAACTTATTTCATAATGATATGCAACTTTACCTACATTGAGATTAATCTGTAATTTATACTTACTGTTATCAGCTATCCAGCTATTCAGTATCAAAGTACATCTAAAATGGGTTGAAAATGTATCTGACTCCTTTAAAATATTCTAATAAAACCCCAGAGGATTTGAAAAATCAAAAAGAATACCAGCATCATCTAAGGGAGTATCTTTTAAGCCAGGAAATTAAAAGTACAGTAAATTTCACTGACAAAGACTCCACTTGAATCTCTAGATTGGTAACTCTAGTTCATCCACATCTCTAAGGATCAAATTTAAAATGGTTTAGAAAGTATTTTGAAATTATTTGCTTAATAATAAATTGGCTTCTGAGCCAGTAAAGAATCCACTAATCCTCCTTTTTAAGACCCTTAGAAAGGAACCAAGATGCTTAGCAGCTCATTGCTGCCAAATTTAACCTGGGAAGGCCTGCAGACAATGCTCACTAACAAAGACCCTCTGATGAACTTTTTAACCCTGGATCATTCAGAATCCCAAAAGGAAACATGTCCCATTTCCTTGTATTTTCCTTTTTTTTTTTTTTTTTTTTTTTTTTGAGATGAAGTCTCACTCTGCTGCCCAGGCCAGAGGGCAGTGGCGTGATCTCAGTGCAACCTCCGCCTCCCAGGTTCAAGCGATTCTCCTGCTTCAGCCTCCTGAGTAGCTGGGATTATAGGCGCGTGCCACACCACACCTGGCTGATTTTTGTATTTTAAGTAGAAACAGAGTTTCAGCATGTTGGCCAGGCCGGTCTTGAACTCCTGACCTCAGGTGATCCACCTGCCTCGGTCTCCCAAAGTGCTGAGGTTACAGGCATAAGCCACCATGCCCAGCCCCATTTCCTTGTATTTTCATTTGAAGATAAGCTGAATGGCTCTCTAGAGCCACAGAATTAAGGGAATATACTTTCAGCATCAGTACCAACTAAGAGTCTACTAACATATACAACCACATTGCACATACATTCAATTACATATTTATCTCTACTTGCTCTCAATCAGAAAGCATTCTAGGTGTGTGGTGGGGCTGATGTCAAGATGATTGAGACAATGTGTTCTTATGCTTCAAAAGCTCTCAGTTTGAATTTGCAAAAATGTAACATTTTAAGCCACTTACAATTTAAGTAGGCACGAATTCAGAGCTGATACCAAATACTTAAATGAGATAGAGCAGAATGGGGCAGGAGACAAGACTATTGAAAATACAGGAAAAACGAAACTGTGGCATAATCCTGGTCCTGAGAGTGAGATTCATTCAGAGTCAGATCGACCAATGGCCAGCAATGTAAAAAACTTTGGTTTTCGCAATTGGTATGTATTTTATAATCTAAAAGTTTTATATTATTAATTATTATTCATCTGTTTTGAGACAGGGTCTCACTCCGTCACCCAGGATGGAGTATACTCACTCCTCACTGCAGCCTCGCCCTCCTGGGCTCAAGTGATCCTCCCACCTCAGCCTTCCTAGTAGCTGGGCACGTTACCACACCTGGCTGGTTTATGTATTTTTGATAGAGATGGGGTTTTGGATGTTGCCCAGGCTGGTCTCAAACAATTTAAAGGTTTAATGAATAAAAATGTGCCTTATTTTGTAGGTTTTTAGGAAAAGCAAACAAGGACACTGATGACAGTATACAGCACAGTACTCATCACTGGGATGCAATGTATAGCACAGACTGTACAGTATAAAGTGTAGCACCCCCTTAACGGATGCACAATACAATACTGTTAATGTCACTTATACAAACTTTGTCAATACAGTTTTGTTCATGATCATGATAATGCTGAATGACAAAGTGAAGCAGTGGTATTTAACAAAAAAGTAAAAGCTTCCAGATCAGCCAGAGCTAATGTCAAATTAAGGCTCTAGTTCTCGACAGCCACGCCGACCTTAAAGAAGTCATCATCATGGATAAATGTTTACACAAGATTGTAAAGATTAAATGTTAGGGACAGAAAGCCTGCAACACGTGACTGATACTCCTCAAATATTAATTTCACTCTTTGTGACCCCTAAATGCATCTTCCAGCTGTTTTGAACACCTGGGTTGTAGCTGCTCAGCATGTAAGACCCTATGATAACCTGAGCCCTTTCCCCTTTCCTTCCCCAGTGGTGAAGGGAGGATGACACTCCCTTTCCCTGCCCACTGGCTCGAGTGTGGCTTACAGCCTAAGCACAGCTAAACCGATATTCCCTGTTGGAGCTCCAGCTTCCAGGGACAGCACAGCAGACACTGTCTGGGCTGGTGGTGCCAGTGGTGGTGCCTCTGCCAGAATCTCAGCAGTGTCTTGGCACCCTAGTCCCACAGCAACTTCTTATCAATTTTGTGAGCCACTAAACATCACATCCAATAAATTTATTTTCTCCTTTTTTTTTTTTAAAGACGGGGTTTCACCATGTTGGTCGGGCTGGTCTTGAACTCCCGACCTCAGTTAATCCACCCACCTAGGCCTCCAAAGTGCTTGGATTACAGGCGTGAGCCACCATGCCTGGCCTCATTTTCTCTTTAACAGTCACTTCCTGTTGTTCCTAAATAAGAACCCTAACTTTTATAAAACCAATAGACTAGAACTAACATCAGTGCCATGAATTATTTTAATATATTTTTCTCCATGATTGAATATACAAATATAATGGAAGTAATGAATTCTTCTGCTGTAAAGATGGGTGGAATATATCAAAATCCACTCGCTGAATTTTCTTTAGAAAGTCCTCTAGAGAAACCTGGAAAAAAGAGAATAGTGATCATCAGATCATAAAATGATCAAATCCTAAAAAAAAAAAAACTAAAGAATAATTACAAGTATTTAGGCTATTTTACTTTCCAAGATGGTCTTCTATATAATAAGAATTTAAGTGAGAATTTTTAAAGAGAGAAAGAAAATAAAAAGACATCTAAGAAGTTTCTATGAGACCAGTAAAAGGGTGTCAAAGAGCTAGTACCAGAAAAACCAAGCCTCTTCTGCTCATAATATATAAAGCTTTGATCGAGATATAAAGGATTGGCAAAACCATGTTTGCCTGGCCTTATTACTAGATTCAACAGAATGCAAAAAGGCTGTTTCAATCAGGGAAAATGAAACATCCCCACCCCCGACCCCCCAAATGTAGTGTACTGAGGGGGGAGCTCAAGTTGCCTTTTTAAAAAATTATTTTGTAGAGAAGTTGAACAGGTCTCCACGTTGTTGCTAGAGCACATGATTTTCAACCAGGCAAAATGATCACAGGTCTCTATAACTATCACCCCATCCTTCCCTCACCACGAGAAACTTGACAAAGTTTTTATGAGGATTGCAGCAGGATAGAAAACACCAACTATGTGCACTATCTTTACTTTTGGTTTTCAATTGTCTTGATTAATTTATAAATTTTTATTTTATTTTAATAACATTTTTGTTAAACAGGCAGGTCACAAAGTTTTGTGCTCCACTTTCTAAGAGTCACCAGACCTCCTCAGGCCACATGAGCAGCGCCCCCTAGAGTTCTGCAGCACGGAACCTGGGTGATCAATGCAGGGATTATGCCTATAGATTCTTTAAAATATGCAGATGAGAACAAAGAAAACAAAAAATATTTTCTTCCACTTTTTTTTTCTATACTTCTGTAAATATATGAGTGAAATACAAACAAATTCATTATCTACTTTTTAAGACACTAAACTTACATACACAGACGACAGGAGACATATACATCAGTGTGCCCAGCTGCCTTGTTTTAGATTAGCAAGAAACTTAGAAACAATCCAGAGACAAGGTGTAATGGCTCATACCAATAATCCCAGCACTTTGGAAGACCAAGGCAGGTGGATTGCTTGAGCTTAAGAGTTAATACCAACCTGGGCAACATGGCAAAACCCCATCTCTACAAAAAACACAGAAACAATTAGCTGAGTGTGGTGGTGCACGCCTGTAGTCCCAGCTACTTAGGAGGCTGAGGTGGGAGGATGGCTTGTGGCTGGGAGGTCAAGCCTTGCAATGAGCCTGCACTCTAGCCTGGGTGACAGAGACCCCATCTCAAAAAAAGAGAAACAATTGAGAAATTCTTTGAAAAGAAGAGGACTAGATTGTACAATGAAATATTAGTATTACACTGCAGTGAAGTGAATGTACTATAGCTAGATGCAGTAATATGCCCAAATCTCAGAAACATGAAGAGTGTGCACATGTCCTAGAAGACATAAATAGAAAATGATCCATTTTTATAAAGCTCAAAAACAAAACAGCAATATGTTGTTCAGGAATATATAAAATGATGAAAGCCTTCTTGGAATAAAAGCAAGGAAATAATACACATAAAATTGAGGAGAGCTACCTGAAAGACAAAGGCAGTGGCAGGGGGGATGAGATGGGAAAAACAAGAGTCCAATTTAATGGTGACATGCTAGTTCCTGGCTTGAGTGGTGAGTTCATGGGTGTTTATTATGCTCTACATTGCAATATATACACCTAGACAGATATATTCATTTAATATATAGCAAGTATTAACAATTTTAAAAGAGAAAAAAAGAAAAAAACTTTGAAAATATTTCCATGTACTTTCTTTCACGTTCTTGTTTTTGAAAATATTTTAGTGTATTTCTTTCAGATGCTCCCTTTTTTTGCATAAAGGAGCTCATGCTATTTGATGTTCTGTAACTTACTTTTTTATCCCTTAATATACTGTGATCAACTTGCCACCTGTAAGAATTGTGTTAATTTTAATAGCTTTATGATATCTAATTATAATAGTTAACAAAATTAAGGTATAGACACAATAGACTATATAGCCATTGTTATATTTATAATTTGTTTAAATGATTCAAAAAAATGCTCAATAAACAATAGACTAACATATGAAGTGTAATTTCAACTATACATAAAAATTCATTTCCAAAAACCCCAGAATGACTAGCAGTTATCTGTGAGTGTTAGAATTACAGGTGATTTTTTTAATGGAACGCTTCATGAATTTGCATGCCATCCTTGCTCAGGGGCCATGCTAATCTCTGCATCATTCCAATTTTAGTATATACGCTGCCAAAGCAAGCATGGGTGATTGCGATTTTCTTCTAATACTGTTTATATTGTCCAAATCTTTACTAGGAAAATGCACTGCTTTTAGGATTAGGAGAAAATTCCATTAAAATACAGAGGAAATGTGACCTCAAAATTAGACAAGAGCTCAAGTGGATATTTATACATCAGTCTTTTGTTCAAAGGAAAGTCTGGCTAGTGGTAAATAAACTGAGTAACAAATTGATGGTGAAACTCTCAAAGACTTTACAAAGTTCTAAATATGAATTCTGGAAACCTGACCTATGAAGAATATACTATATACCTAGACTAGTCATGTTCAAAGAGTTTTTAAACTGCAAATCCTTTCCTTGAATAAAATAATTAACAGATGCCCCATATATAAAACAAGTAAAAGCCCTGTCCAAGCTGGAATGAGGGTATATGACAAAAGCAGTTCCTCAGCAATTGCTATGTTGCCCCTCTAGTCTCTCTTGGCACAGGATAGAAACTGAGAGCTGGGGCTGGGCACGGTGGCTCACACCTGTAATCCCAGCACTGTGGGAGGCCAAGGTGGGCAGATCACCTGAGGTCAGGCGTTCAAGACCAGCCTGGCCAACATGGCAAAACCCCTCCTCTACTAAAAATACAAAAATTAGTGGGGCATGGTGGCACTTGCCTGTAATCCCAGCTACTTGGGAGGCTGAGCCAGGAGAATCACTTGAACCCGGGAGGCGGAGGCTGCAGTGAGCCAAGATCATGCCACTGCACTCCAGCCTGAGCAACACAGCAAGACTCTGTCTCAAAAAATAAAATATTGAGAGCTGGGCTCCAGCCCCAGAGTTTCTGATTCAGCAGGTCTGTGGTGGAGCCCAAGATCCACATTTCTAACAAGTTCCCCAGTGAGGAGGATATTGCTGATCCAGGGACCACATTTTGGGAACCACTGATCTATGATAGTGGTTTTTAGGCCTAGCCGCACTTCACAGTTAAAACTAAAGGAGGCTGGGCACGGTGTCTTATGCCTGTAATCCCAACACTCTTGAGAAGCCAAAGCTGGAAGATTGCACGAGTCCAGGAGTTCGAGATCAGCCTGGATAACATAGTGAGATTCCACCTCTTCCAAAAAGAATTCCTAATTAGCTAGGTGTGGTGGTACACGCCTGCACTCCCAACTATTTGGGAGGATGAGGTAGGAGGATCACTTGAGCCCAGAAGGTTAAGACTGCAGTGAGCCATGACTCTGACACTGCATTCCAACCTGGGCAACAGTGTGAAATTTTGTCTCAAAAAAAAAAAGGGGCCAGGCACCGTGGCTCACACCTGTAATCCCAGCACTTTGGGAGGCCAAGGTGGGCGATCACTTGACGCCAGGAGTTCAAGACCAGCCTGGCCAACATGGCGAAACTGTGTCTCTGCTAAAAATACAAAAAAAAATTAGCCAGGTGTGGTGGTGCAAATCTGTCATCCCAGCTACTGGGGGGATTGAGGCCTGAGAATCACTTGAACCTGGGAAGTGGAGGCTGCAGTGAGCCAAGATCATACCACTGCACTCCAGCCTGGGCGATGGAGTGAGACTCCGTCTCCCACCTCAAAAAAAAGTAAAGGGAAAGCTTTTAAAAAGTATCAATGCTCGCGTACGAAGACTGAGATCTCCGAGATGAACCGGAACATCAGCCGGGTCCAGGCTGAGATTCAGGGCCTCAAAGGCCAGAGGGCTTCCCTGGAGACCGCCATTGCTGAGGCTGAGCATCGCGGGGGGAAGGCACTCGAGGATGCTCGTGCCAAGCAGCAGGAGCTGGAGAACGCCCTGCAGCGGGCCAAGCAGGACATGGCGCGGCAGCTGCGTGAGTACCAGGAGCTGATGAACGTCAAACTGGCCCTGGACATCGAGATCGCCACCTACCGCAAGCTACTGGAGGGCGAGGAGAGCCGGCTGGAGTCCGGGATGCAGAACATGAGTATCCATACGAAGACCACCAGCGGCTATGCAGGTGGTCTGAGCTCTGACTATTGGGGCCTCATCAGCCCCGGCTTCAGCTATGGCCTGGGCTCCAGGTTTGGCTCTGGCTCGGGCTCCAGCTCCTTCAGCCACACCAGCTCCACCAAGGCCGTGGTTGTGAAGAAGACTGAGACCCGAGATGGGAGGCTGATGTCTGAGTCCTCTGACGTCCTGCCCAAGTGAACAGCTGCAACAGCCCCTCCCAGCCTGCCCCTACTGAGGCTGCCTCAGAGCCTGGGAGGGGAGGCCCCTGTGCAGGGGAGCACAGGAAACAGGAGACCCACCCAAGGCTTAGCCCTAGCCCTCAGCCCACCTGTAGGGAGTTTACTGCCTGGAGACCCCCCCCCCCCCCCCCCCCCCCCCCCCCCCCCCCCCCCCCCCCCGCCTTGCCCATGCCTCCAGCTGCAAAACAATTCAATTGCTTTTTTTTTTTTTTGGTCCAAAATAAAATCTCAGCTAGCTTGGGGGAAAAAAAAAAAGTATCAATGCCTGGGTCCACCAATTTAATTGGTCTGGGGCAGGGTGGCCGAGCATTGTTTAGATTTTTTTAACGCTTCTCCAAGTGATTCTAATAGGCAGCCAGGATTGAGAACAACCTTTTTCACAGAAGTTAATAAACAAAGTCCTTAACCTTCATGAAGCTTACTTAATACGTTAAACAGCTGCTGGCATATCCATCAAATAACCACTAAACAGGATGATACAGAATAATGTGCTGACATACACAAAATACATGCACGGTTCTATGAATATGAAAGGTTCAGAAAGATGAGCAGACATCGTCTCGAGATAGGATGGAATTGTGAGAGCTCTAATTTCTTCTTTTGTATTCTCTTACACTATGAACATTTAAAATATTAAGGGACTACTTTTATAATTAGCAAACCCAATAAAGAAGCAAAATTATTTCAAACACACAGACCTGAAACTAAGATAGAGGACGTGAAGGGATCGAAATGAATCTCTAAATATATTTTAGGGGAAAAAGGTAGAAGACACATTTGGTATTACAGAAAATGTGTAAGTTTACACTTTTCAAAGATTTCAACTCTTTGAACCTTGGTTTCTATCTATAAAATGAAGTAACCATATTTTTGCTAGGAAGACTAAGAATAATGACGGAATGACCTAACCCAAGGCCTGTCTCATAAAAAGGCGCTAAGTATTTGGTAGCAATTATGATTTCTCTATATGTTTTAGAACAACAGTTCCCAAACCTGTCTATACATCAGAATCACCTGGGGGAACTTTTTAAAATCACAGATTCTCCTAGGAGCTGGTCTCCTCCTCCTCAATCCCAAAAGTCTTACTTAGTAAGAAGACTCCAGGAATTTATATTTAAAAAAAGTTTTCCAGGTTAGCCCCCTGCAACTAGCTCAGCTGTGGGCTATGAACCACTGTTCTGGAACCAGGCTACAATATGGTCAGGTCACAATGGAGAAAACAGTGAACAGAACAGTAATACTTACATAGCTATAAGCAGCCTAACAACCCTGCAAGGTAGTTTCTCCTATTATTCCCATTTCACCTATGAGTAAACTGAGGAATGCGGTGATTAAGAACTTAAGGTCGGGGGGGCGGTGGGGGAGGATGGGGAGGGAGTAACACTGGGAGAAATGCCTGATGTAGGTGACAGGCTGGGGGGGGTAATGAAGACAGCAAACCACCATGGCATGTATATACCTATGCAACAATCCTGCAGGATGCAGGACATGCACATGTAGCAATCCTGCAGGATGCAGGACGTGTACAGGTACCCCAGAGCCCAAATACAATAACAAAAAATATATACATATTGCATAAAATTATTTTCAGGCTATGTGTATAAGGTATATATGAAACAGAAAAGAACTGTGTGTTTAAATTTGGGTCCTGTCCTCAAGATACTTTATTATGTTGATGCAAATATTTCAAAATCCAAAAAATATCTGAGATATGAAACACTCTGGTCTCATGCATTTTGGATAAGGGATGCCCAACCTCTCCATGAGTCTCATCAGAAAATATGCATTAAACACACCAAAGAAAACACAGGTAAATAAACTTTTATACTCCAAAAAAAAAAAAAAAAAAAAAAGGAAAGAACTTAAGGTCCCATTGTTAGTAAGGGGCAAAACAGATTCAAGCCAATGCAATCTGGCTGCAAAGTCAGTGCTAAAATCTTAGCTCACCTGCCTCTGAGAAAGACAGAGATGACCCTCAGCAAAAGCATCAGTAACTAATGAAAGCCACCATGAGGGAGGGAAACAAAAACAAAGGCTCCAAACTAAACAAGTACATTGGGAACTTAATAAAATATAAAAACAGACCATACACATCTGTTTCACTAATTATACAACCTTCTCTGTTAATCTACTTACCGTTTGAAGAAAAGCAGGAAATGCTTTCACAGGAACACTTTTGTGAAAGGACCTAGCCTAAAAAGAAAGAGGAAAGGAAGCTGGTTTAAAATTAAGCAAATAAACACTCTCCCTCTGAAAGCAACACCAGCAGTTTAACAATACTGATAGGGCCTCTCTCAAATGCAAGAAAACAGCTCATCTCCTGCAGATTCAGATTAGTTTTCTAAGCCTAAAGGACTCGGGGAAAAAGTAACTACTCTATTAAAAATTCCATCCTTTCTTACAGATTGGCTTTAGCATCTGCCAGCTACCTTACAATATCTCATAATAACTTTGACTCCCCAGCCCTGTGGTAAGGGAAAAACAAAGAAATATTTGCATTACCAAGTCTCGTGCACCCCTAGCTTAGACTGACATGATCTCCTGTTTAAATGACTAAGAGCCTCCTAAGTCATCTTCCTGCCTGTGTTCCCTGACCGTTAATTCGTTTCATGCAGTCAGACAAATTAATGTCCTTACATCATCATTTCATTTTTACCTTCTTTAATTCCCTGATTGGTCAAGTTTCAACGATTCATCCTGGAATTCAAAGGCCTCCATATCTTGACTCTAATCTTGTCCATCAAACCTAACTCCCTACCACTCTGGGCTACGAACACCTGGTCTCTCAGGCTGATATCCATCATCCTGTGTTCACCAAGCCCACCCTTGTCTCCATGTCTTCACTTACATTGTCCGTAACACCAGGAAGAGCCCTCTACTTCCTGACTCACTTCTTAACTCATTATATTCCAGTTTGACTCCAACCATCTACTAAAATTACTCTACAATCATCCATGATTTACTAATCATCACAGCTATCTTTTCTCTTCACTTTCTCTGTAGCATGTAAAACTCTGATATTTCTCTTTCTTAAATCTTCTCCTCCCGTGATTTTCAAGAAACTGGCTCTCAGTTTTATTTCTATAAAGATTCTTTCCTTCTCCTTCTTCCTAATAAATGGCCCTTTCTCCTTTTACCTTGTAAATGGAGGTGGGCTTCAGGTTTTCTGCCCCTGGCCCTCTGTACATTCTCCTTCAGCAACCCCATCCAAACTAAGAGCTTTAATTATAAGCCTTTTATGTGGATGACTCCCAAATATATCATCTTCAGTCCTGACTTCCTTTAAAAGTCACAGTCCTGCATTCTTCAATAGCCCATCTCCCTAAACGTCCTCTAATCCCCTCAAATTCAATTACGTTCAGCAGCTGGTCCAAAGTCTAATAAGCCGCACAAAACATACCATTAGTTTGTTTCTGGTATGACTGTAGCTTTTGAATGGCACCATCAAAGTGCCATACTTGAATTCTTCATGCAGCCTTCAACTTTCCCTCTATCTGATCTTGCCACAATCCAATTAGTTATAAAGCCTAGTTAATGCTACTTCAGTTATTTGTGTGCATGTGTGTATACATATATATAAACGTACATACACATACATAAACATCTATTGTCTCAAAATCAGACACTCGTTCTCCCTCTCCTAAGTCTCCTAACTGATCACTCAACCTCTAAACTCTCTTGTCTCAAACACTGCTAGCAGGGTTTCCTACTCTGCAACACTAATATCACTGTTTTATTTGATGATGATGATGATGATGATGATGAAAACTAACATATTTCACTTACAATATGCTGCACTACATTATAAACTCTTCCTATATGTTAACTCATTTATCCAAATAAGTTAGATCATTTAAGCTAGGTGCTAAAATGATCCTCTACTACAGATGAAGAAACTGAAGCACAGAGAGGGTAAGATTACATGATTAGTAAATGGCAGAATTAGGATTTAAAGTCAGGCTTCTGGTTCCAGAGTTTGCACTCTCATGCACAATACTCTAATGCCTCTCAAAAGCCTCTACAACTCCATAACCTTTCCTTAATCCACCATTCCAAACCTATCTTCCAGGACCACGTTACCTATACACCAGTGGTATTCAAACCTGGCTGTTTAAAATTATTTGGAAATTTGAATTACTGGCCCCATCCCAGGTTTACTGCCCCAATCTCCAAGGAGTGAGGCCTGGGAATCTGTATTTCTCAGGTGCCTTACATGTCCTTTGACTGGGACTGCTCAGGTTCCATATAAGTCCAAGGCTTTCCTGCCTCTCATGATTCTGCAGTGTGCTCAGATTTTACCCAAAACTCTGCTAGTTAGTCTGAAGTAATTTCTCATCTAAAGTTCCATGTATTTTATCTACACCTCTGTTAGGGAAGAGAACTGTTAGATATTCAGGAAATTTTAAAAAGCTGAAGATAGAGTCTTTGCCCTCAAAGAGCTTACACTCTGATTACTTATGTATTTAATATTTACTGAGTGCTTATAATGTAATCAGGTACTTTAGATGCTGAAGAATATAGCACAGAATCAAACAAAGTCACTTACACTCCAATGAAGTCGGGAGGCAATAAGCAAACTTTTTTTTTTTTTTTATTGAGATGGAGTCTCACTCTATCACCCAGGCTGGAGTGCAGTGGCGCAATCTCAGCTCACTGAAACCTCCGCCTCCCAGGTTCAAGCGATTCTCCTGCCTCAGCCTCCCAAGTAGCTGGGACTACAAGTGCATGTCACCACGTGGGTCGGGTTAATTTTTTGTATTTTTAGTAGAGAAGGGGTTTTACCGTGTCAGCCAGGATGGTCTCGATCTCCTGTCCTCATGATCTACCTGCCTCAGCCTCCCAAAGTGCTGGGATTATAGATGTAAGCCACTGCGCCCAGCCAATAAGCAAACTTTTAATGTCAGGTGGTGAAAAGTGCTACGCCAATTAAGGAGACTGAGGGTGATGGAAAAGGAAGATGTGATTTTAGGTAAGGTGGCCAGGGAAGCTTTTCTGATACGGTGATATTTGAGTACTAACTGGAGCGGAGGTGGGGTAGAGGGGAAGAGCAGGAAAAACATCAAGTGCAAAACCCTTGTGGTAGGCAGGTAAGTGTCCAACTCTTTAGAATCTACTGGAGATTTTTAAAAAAGGGTAACAAGGAGTACTAGGAAAAATGAGCATTATGGGACCTAAGGAATGGAAAGTTCCACCAAGTCTTCAAGAGCCACTGAAATTAGGATACGCTTCAAGGAGAACCAGAAAGGAATAACACCATGGAGATGAATGACAGACAATTTCAAGAAAGACGAGTATAGTCAACAATGTCAAATTCCAAACAAAAGCCTTGGAAAAGTTTGAGACGAAGAACTAACTCTTAGAGAACAACTAAAGTGACAGGCAGGAGAAATCAGGAGTTAGTTCAGGAGTCACGTCAGAGAATCAATGGAAGAAAAGTCAGAAAGTGACACGGAGAGAAAGGCGTCTATGCTATCAAAAAAGAAGACCAATCTGGCTAACATGGTGAAACGCCGTCTCTACTAAATAGGCAAAAAAATTAGCTGGCATGGTGGCATGCACCTGTAGTCCCAGCTACTCAGGAGGCTGAGGCAGGAGAATCGCTTGAACCCGGGAGACAGAGGTTGCAGTGAGCTGAGATCACACCACTGCACTCCAGCCTAGGCGACAGAGCGAGACTCCATCTCAAAAAAGAGAAAAAACAAGAAGAGTTCACGAAAATGAGTTGTAAATGGCCATTAAATCTGGTAATAAGGAGAGTATTTACTAGTGATTGTTTATTAGAGTGGGCAGGATACGAGCCAAATCATAGCATGATGAGCACTGCCAAGGTGGTAAGGGCCCGAGGCAACAGTGAACGCAGAACACTTCCTTCCCACAGGGAAGGAAGAAGAGAAAAGTACTGACAGAAGGATTCACAAATTCACAAAGCAGCACCAACAAACCAGAAGATAAAAGAGGCCACATATCAGAGAAGCAAACTGAAAACACCAGCTGGGGGTTGCTGAGGATGCAGCCCCTGGGAAAGGGAGGAGAGGCATCGGCCTTGGAAGGCAGAAAGACACCCTGTCTTCCGAGAGAGAAGCGGATGGAGCACAGAGGAGCCACATGAGAAAGCACAGGCTTGATTAACCCAGTAAAGGATGCATTCATGTGCTCTGAGGTGCGGTGAGGAACTTTTTTAGGTGAGAAAAGTTTACAACAGACTCAGATAAATCTACTGGGAAATCAGTGAAAAATGGAATAAAAGACTGCCAAGTTGGGAATATCATAACCATGTTCTAAGAATAGCCACATCTAGAAATGATTATTCCCTAAATGATTTGGCAAAAAAAGCCTACTTACATGTTTTAGGTGCAAGTGTGCCTGACTGGCAATGTCATATATCACATCTCTCACATTTTTATGTTGGTTCTTCCGTAGAAAGTCCTCTTGTGAAACACCGTGCTGTGTAGAGAAATATACATTATATTAGGAATCTAAAAGCACAATTAAAACTAACTTAGCACAAGATAATAACCGACAGAACAGTATGTACAGTTTACTACCTATTTTGTTTTTTAAAATGTGTATGTATGTGTGCGTGCATGCGTGTGTGCATGTGTGTAGAGAGAGAAAACGAGAATTAGAGAGACCTGGAACATGCAATAAGATTTTTTGTTTTTTGAGACAGGGTCTCACTCTGTCACCCAGGCTGGAGTACGGTGGTACAATCATGACTCATTATAGTCCAAC
The DNA here is from genome assembly GCA_036589455.1 of Ateles fusciceps. Taxonomy (NCBI): domain Eukaryota; kingdom Metazoa; phylum Chordata; class Mammalia; order Primates; family Atelidae; genus Ateles; species Ateles fusciceps. Next base: position 8,222,801 of record JAZHEH010001667.1, on the reverse strand, counting down.
TTCCCAGGCTCAATGGATCCTCCCATCTTAGCCTCCCGAGTAGCTGGGACTATAGGTGTGCACCAACACACCCAGCTAATTTTTGTATTTTTTGTAGAGATGGGGTTTCGCCACATTGCCCAGGCTGGTCTCAACGGGCTCAAGTGACCCTCTCAAAGTGCTGGGATTACAGTCATGAGTCACCAAGCCTGGCTACAACAAGATGTTAATTAACAAGTTATTGGTAGAATGAAAATATACAAGCAAGAACAAACATACAAAAAGTTTGAAAGAACAGATAATAATGAATCTCATATCAAAAACAAAGTTCTCGCCAGGCGCTGTGGCTCATGCCTGTAATCCCAGCACTTTGGGAGGCCAAGGTGGGTGGATCACGAGGTGAGGAGATCGAGACCATCCTGGCTAAACAGTGAAACCCCGTCTCTACTAAAAATACAAAAAATTAGTCAGGCATGGTGGCATGCGCCTGTAGTCCCAGCTACTCGGGAGGCTGAGGCAGTAGAATCGCTTGAACCTGGGAGGTGGAGGTTGTAGTGAGCGGAGATCACCACACTGCACTCCGGCCTGGATGACAGAGTGAGACTCCACCTCAAAAAAAAAAAAAAAAAAAACCTCTCATAAACAGATACTTAAAATGGATTACTTCCAATAAAATAAAATAAAGAACAGGCTAAGGTGAACACTAGGAATAATTACTGCAATTGCTTGGAAGGGAGCATGGCATCAAGATGAAGCTATACCAAATGAGGTTCTCTGGACCTTCCTACTCACAGCTCCTCCAGAGATCTAAAATGCCTGATGGACACAATTCTGACTTGATAACTCTGGGATAAAAAGAGGAAGACCATTTTCAGTAAACAACAAGCATTCCTTTCAAAGCAATTACTTGAATAGACTAAGCAACAAAGCAAGAGATGACTTCCTTCCCCCATATTCCTGAGGCAAATTATTTGAAGGTGCAAATTACAGCCTTACCAGCATACAAATATCCATGGGAAGGAACACCTTCCTTCTGCTCACATGATACGGCGTTGCTCTCAAGCAAGTGACAATGCCTTGTGCTTTTCCAATATGACTTGCAGCATGATCTGCATGAAGATCCTTTATACCTGTGATTTCAGAAATTATACAGGGCTGCTCTAAGTGCATCATAAATCAATAGAAACGGCATAGAGAAATCACCTAAACATGTAAAACTAGATGTTTATCCTGTGTTTTATATCTGAAAAACAGGATTTATGAGTGAAAAACGGCACAAAAACAAGCTCACCATTTACCACTAGCAGATATCTAAATCTCAATCTCAACTTTTAAATTAGTTTTCCTCAGACTACAGCACACCAAGAACACATTTAGAATGTTAATCAGCTCTCATGGAAAAACTTTACAAGTCTTCCATTTCTTCTCCTCTGTGCAATTTCCATATGACCTCATTTTAAGAATATGCTTAACAAACATTCTGCTCTTTGCTCCGTCCTTTCACTGTGATGGCAAACATGTCACCAGAGCTGCAAGCCAGAACAGGCCTTGGAGATGCAATGGGGACTTGTATTATTCTTTGAGGGAGGTATAAAGACATATATTACCTTATTCAAATGAAATGGTATTGTCCTTGGCCCAAGTAATTTCCTCATTTCAATAAGACCTCACTAACTGGCAACAAAGTCAGAGGAGAAATCCTGCCATCAAAATTTTGTTTTTAAAGGAGCAGAGAAAGAAAAATCTCAAAAACTTTTACAAATGCAGTTTTACTTCTACTTTTCTTTTTCCATGGGGAAGTGTTATTAACAAGAAAGGAAGAGTCAGGCTATAGGCCTTCCAGATAGCAGGAGATGCTATAGTAAAAAAGTAAAGCCACCTGCAATTACCCGATTATGAATTTCAGCATTCCCATGAGGTAGCTAAAGTAGCTGTATGAGAGCCTGAGTCTTGGATTACTTTGCATTACAAAGAAAGAGATATAAATTCCCTCTTCTTGCTAACAACAACAAAAAAAAAAACAAAAACAAAAACAAACCCTGTTCCTTTAGATAGTACAAAGGAAGACTTTAGTGCTAAACTGGTTAGCTTACCAAATTATGAAAAAGTGAAATCTCAAAGGTGTTTTATTGGAAAAAAGAAGTATGAAACAGAAAAGACGACTTACCCAATATTTCTAGTGTTAAGTAAAGAAGACAGCACTGTGTGTTTTCAGCATAATTTTCCAGTTCCTTGATGTTACGATATGCTTTGTCATCTAGATTTTTTTCCTACATCAAATAAAATGCAAATAAAGTCTGTTGGTCAGTATTTTATAAAGAAAAGGTGCTGTTTTTTGCTCCAAAGAACTGAATAATAACGAATAAAAATATTTACTGTATGTTATTTAGGATACAATAAGATAAAACATTAAAATATTAAAGTTCTACACATTCAATACTTTCAAATCACCACCTCAAAATAAGACATCAGGAACAATCTCAATGTACAAATCACCATGGACATGGCATTTTAAAAAAATTTTATCTAAAGCCCACATTATCAAATCAACTTTACTGAGCTCTTACTTAAGCACTTTAGACATTGTCTTCTTAACCCAAACAACCCCCCCCACCAAGAGATAAGGAATTAATACTTTTCCCATTTTACAAATGAAGAAACTGAGGCACAGACACATTAAATAACATGTCCAAAGACACATAGTTAATAAATAAATGGTGGGGATGGGAACCACACATTCGACTCTTGAATCTACATGCTTAATAAGGAAAAGATACCTAGAAAAAGAAAAACAGAAAACAGTGCCCACCCCATCCCCCCAAAATAAAACCACGCTCAAAAAAATAACAGGGTCCATTCCCTAAAAACGCTATATTCAATAAACAGAAAAATGAGAATCTAACAGCAAGAACACTTAGCCACTTTCATAATAATACATTTATGAAGACTATTATTAGAGCAAAATATTATCCCCTATTTCACCCTCTTTAAAATCAAAAGAAACACACCAGCATCAAATGCCACATGCAGGATTATAAAAAAAAAAAAAGAGGCTGGGTGCAGTGGCTCATGTCTGTAATCTCAGCACTTTGGGAGGCCGAGGTGGGCAGATCATGAAGTCAGGAGTTTGAGACCAGCCTGACCAACATGGTGAAACCCTATCTCTACTAAAATTACAAAAAAAAATTAGCTGGGTGTGGTGGCACCATGGCTAACTTTAACTAGTAATCCCAGCTACTCAAGAGGTTAAGGCAGGAGAATCGCTTGAACCTGGGAGGGGGGAGGTTGCAGTGAGCCGAGATCACGCCATTGCACTCCAGCCTGGGTAACAAAGCAAGACTCTGTCTCTCAAAAAAAAAAAAAAAAAAAAGAGAGAGAGAGAGAAAGAAAAGAAACTGACACCACTGACACCAGCAATGATTCCAGAAAAAAAAAAAATGTATCGTTTACGTTTTTTAAAAAAATTGAGACATAATTAACATACCACAAAATTTATCCCTTTAAATAATACAATTCATTGGTTTTTCGTATGTACACAAAGTTGTGCAACTATCACTACTATCTAATTCCAGAATATTTTAAGGACCCCCCCCCCCAAAGAAAACTTGTATCCATTAAGCAGATACTTCCCATTTCCCCCCTCCCCCTCAGCCCTGGCAAATCACTAATCTACTTTGTGTCTTCATGGATTTGTCTATTCTGGGCATTTCATAAAAATTTAATCATACAATATGTAGCTTTTTGTGTCTGGCTTCTTTCAATTAGCATTAGCATAATGTTTTCAAGGTTCATTCATCTATTAGTACTTCATTTTTTAGTTGAATAAACTATGAATAATATTCCATTGTATAGATATACAACATTTTGTTTAACAACTCATTAACAGACTATGAGTTCTTTCTACTTTTGTGCTATCGTGAATAATGCTGCTACAAACATTCGTATACAAGTTCTGTGTGGATGTGTGTTTTCATTTCTCTTGGGTACAAACCTAGGGGTAGAATTTTTGGGTCTATGCTAACTCTATGTTTAACTCTTTGAAGAAAAAATTGCCAAACTTTTTTCAAAGCAGCTGCACCATTTCACATTCCCACCAGCAATGTATGAAGGTTTTTAACATCTCGCCATTCTCACCAATACTTGTTATTGTGCATCTTTTTTTTTTAAATCACAGTCATCCTAACAGCTGTGATGTTTCTTTGTTTTGATTTGCATTTCTCATAATGAAAAGATGTTGAACATCTTTTCAGGTGCTTATTGGTCATTTGTACACCTTATTTGGAGAAATGTCTACTCAAATCCTTTCCCCATTTTTAAACTGGGGTTTTTTATTGCTGAGTTGTAAGAGTTTCTTGTATATTTTAGATAATAGTCCCTTATCAGATATATAACCGGCAAATAATTTTTTTCTTTCAGTCCAATTTATCTATTTTTAATTTTCTTGCTTCTGCCTTTGGATCACATCTAAGAAACCACTGCCTAACCTAAAAGTCACTAAGATTTACACCTATGTTTTTTCCTAGGAGCTTCACAGTTTTAACTCTTACATCTAGGTCTTTAATATAGTTTGAGTTCATTTCTGTATATGGTATGAGGCAGGGGTTCAAACTTATTCTTTTGCAAGGTGTATCCAATTGCCCCAGTACCATTTGTTGAAAAGACTGTTCTTTCCCCCACGGAACTGTCTTGATATCCTTGTCGCCTCAATTGACTATAAATATACGGGTTTATATCTGGACTCTCATTTCTACTCTATTGATCTGTCTACCCTGTATCAGGAATACACAATTTGATGACTGTAGCTTTGTAGTTAAGTTTTGAAATCAGGAAATGTGAGCCCTCTAACTTTGTTCTTCTTTGTTAAGATTATTCTGGCTCTTTTGGGTCCCTTGCATTTCCACATAAATTTTTGGACTAGTTTGTCAATTTCTGCAAAAAAGAAAGCTGAAATTTTGATAAGGATTGCACTGAATCTATAGATCAATGTTTATTCACAGTACTTCACTTTTAAATATCCCCCCTTCAAAAGCCAAATGTTATTTTTCATTAAACTAAAATGGTATCTCTGTCTTGAGTTTTCTAATTTTCTTTACTTTGTAAAAACAGAAACGAGGATACCTGAAAATAGGTCTTCTTAGCTAATATCTCTTTTTGGTTTCTTATTACTGCTACAGCCTATAGTTAGCAAACAGTATCTAAATAAGCTAAGTAAACTTACATTTCCATGACAACAGTATGTGATTAATATCAGGCCAAGGGGAACACTGACCTAACAATGCACTAGAAAGATCACACAAGTTAGGCCAGGTCACACAGCAATTCACTGACTTGGCTGGACCTAGAACTCAGTTCTAAGAATTTAGTACAGGATTCCATTCACTGGAACTGTCAGACTTTCTTTATGCCCTCTACTATTTAGACACAAATCCAAGTACTGGGGTATACATAAAGGTATTTGATGCTGTTAGGGAATAATTAGCAATTTTTAAGGTATGATAATCATATTATGGTTATGTTTTTTGTCATTATCTTTTTAAGACACATATGCATTTGCAGATCAAATGATAAGATATCTGGGATTTTCTTTAAAATAATCCAATGCGGATTAGTGAGGGGAGTTGGCAGAATACAGATAAAACAAGATTGGACATGTGTTGATAACTACTAAAGCTGGTGACAGATACATGTAAGTTTAAGACCAGAACAGCGGATTGTGGTTGTGTATACACATGCCTCTGCCTGGGTGCCTGTCTGTCTCAATGTGAGGGTAATGGGGGCTGATGTGGGTAGCATGCAAGGGTAAAGTATGGATAAAATGGCATAGTTCTCTAAAAGTTTCCTTTCTCCAAAATATCAATACACAATCAAAATATTTCTTTCCTGAACAATTAGCTTAAGGATGAAACAGGAAGCAAAAACTTAAGACTTGAACAATTTCAACTTACTCTTTCATCAATGATGTTCATAAGCCATCTTTTAGTCAGATTATGCCTTTTAACAGCCTAAAAAACAAACAGTATTATAAGTTTTTAGAAAGTACTAGAAATGACTTCTGTAGATCTGAATAAAATAAACCAAATACAAAACTAAGTAAGGGAACATTTCTAATAACTCACCACCAGATAGACAGCTATGTTAAAGAAATATCAGGGAAAAAGAAAATGTCCTTAGAAAATATTTTAAAACATTTGTAAGGTTATATTTCTAATACTTTTCTACTAACTTGTCTTCTTTTCCTATACTGCTAATAATTTAACAATTCCACTTTCAAACAAAAACAAAACCAGAACTAAGCATTAAGTACTGAACTTCTCTATTATGTGATATACCCTGACTTTTTTATTTTAATTGTCGAGACAGGGTCTCACTATGTTGCTCGTCTTGAACTTATGGGTTGAAATGATCCTCCCATCTCAGCCTCCCAAAATGCTGGGATTACAGGCATGAGCCACTGTGCCTAGCCACCCTGACTTCTATGCTTACTCATTATATGCAAATTTTTTTCCACAGGATAAAGATTCTACTTAGCAAAAATAACCACTTCTCGAAAAATAGAGTGACTAAAACTCCAACAAAAAATAGTCTGCATGGTAAATTGTTACTTTAGCAAGTAAAGACACTCCAGTAGGAAAGAGCACACTTAGTGCCCAGAAACTTGTCTCCACTACCATTCTCCTTAAAGGAATCAAGGCTGTGGAGAAATGGGCGATTCCAAAGGTGGGGGTAGGAGAGAGATTCAAAAGGATCCTAGAATATCTTATTGTGCCAGAAAATAAGAAAGTGCTCCAAAAAATGATGGAAGCATGTCACAAGGACGTAGCAGCCAGTGTGAAGGAGTTCCCACCGTCCAAAGCTGGGACAACCTGAACACCAAAATCAGTACATGAGTGAATTATAAACTATAAAAAGCAAGAAATCATGAGTCTATACCAAATAATTAATAAACAAATAAATATATGAAAATAAGAGCTCATTCTTAGAGCAGAACACTAAGTGCCAACTGGTAAATGTGGACCAAGTGCTGAAGTTGAGAAGTTATCATTCTACAACCATAAGAGTAAAGACTGACTCAGATAAGAACCATTCATGGCTACTAAGTTTAGGGAGAAATTTTGATGAGGAGCAGGATATTTGCAGTCTTAAAGTCTCTCCTCAAAAACTGTTGATTATTGCAAGCAGAATTATACAGTGGGAAAACCAGGCAAAATTGTGACTAAGTAAATCAAAATTAACCATGCTATAAAGGACAGGTGGATGAAGTGTGCCTCTACATGTGATACGCTGAGAAAGATAAACCATCTATGAAGTATGGATTCCAGCTAAGAATCCGTGACCTCAATCTAATCATGACAAAACATCAGACAAGTCCAAAATTAGTGTTGTATTTTAAAAAGACAGGGTTGGGGGGGATACTCTTTAAAAATGTCAATGTCATAAAAGGCTAAAAAAAAGCTATGGAAATGTTCCAAATTAAAACAAACTACAGAGACATGACAATTAAGTACTTGACCCAAATTGGATCCTGTACTGGAAGGGAAAAATGATATTGTGGACATTATTAAGTCATCTGACAAATTTGGAATACAAATGGAAAATCAGATGAAATTGTTCTACCAAAGTTAAATTTACTAAAGCCAATAACGATTCTGGCCAGGCACAGTGACTCATGCCTATAATCCCAGCACTTTAGGAGGCCAAGGCAGGAGGATCACTTGAGTTCAGGAGTTCAAGACCAGCCTGGGCAACATAGCAACCTCATCTCTACAAAAACTTTAGAAATTAGCTGTGTGTGCTGGTGTGTGCTTGCAGTTCCAGCTACTCAGGAGGCTGAAGCAGGAGGATAAAGCCCAGGAATTCAAGGTTGCAGTGAGCAATGATCACCCCACTGCACTCCAGCCTGGGCAACACAGCTAGCTCCTGTCTCTAGAAAAAAAAATACAAATAAAAAAAATAACTGTTCTGATTATATGTAAGACAATATCACTATTCTTAGAAAATATTAGGCCAGGCACAGTGGCTAATACCTCTAATCCCAGCACTTTGGGGGTACAAGGCAGGAGGACAGCTTGAGCTCAGGAGTTTGAAACCAGCCTGGGCAACATGGTGAAACCCCATTTCAAAAAAAAAAAATTAGCCAGGTGTGGTGGCGGGTGCCTGTAGTCCCAGCTACTCGGGAAGCTGAGGTAGGAGGATGGCTTGAGCCCAGGAGGTGGAAATTGCAGTGAGCCGAGATCATGACACTGCGCTTCAGCCTGGGCGACAGAGTGATACCCTGTCTCAAAAAAAAAAAGAAAGAAAGAAAGAAAATATTTACTGAGGCCCGGCATGGTGGCTCACACCTATAATCTCAAAGTGAGTGGATCACTTGAGCTCAGGAGTTCAAAACCAGTCTGGGCAACACAATGAGACCTCATCTGTACTAAAAATTCAAAAAAAAAATCAGCCGTATGGTAGCACATGCCTGTAGTCCCAGCTACTCGGGTCTGGGAGATCAAAGCTGCAGTGAGCCGAGACCGTGCCACTGTACTTCAGCCTGGGTGACAGAGTGAGACCCTGTGTCAAAAAAAAAAAAGAAAATATTCACTAAACGTTTTAAGTTAGGATTATGATGTATATAACTTACAATGAAATGAGTCACTCAAAAAAATTACGAATGTGAATACATATATGGGGGAATAGGGGAAGGAGGAGAAGAGAAAGAAAGTGCAAATGTGAGTGAAGACAAATGATTAAACAAATGGCATAAAATATTAACAATAGGTGAACCAGGCACAGTGGCTCACAACTGTAATCTCAACACTCTGGGAGGCCAGGGTGGGAGGATGGCCTGAGCCCAGGAGGCCAGGTGAGGCAACATAGTGAGACCTTGTCTCTACAAAAAAAATTTTTTAATTAGCCAAATGTGGTGGCACATGCCTGTGGTCCCAGCTACTCAGGAGGCTAAGGCAGGAGGATCGCCTGAGCTCAGGAGGTTGAGGCTGCAGTGAGCCATGTTTGCACCATCCACCATCACACTCTAGCCTGGTGAATCTGGGTAAAGGGTATAGAGGTGTTTGTCCTGCTTTGAATTCTGTAACCTTTCTGAAAGTTTGGAATTATTTCCAAGTAAGTTTTTAAAATGTTTTTTTGTCTGCCATGTCAACATTAAGTATATTTTCACAATAAATAAATATAGTAGTGAAACATAAGATCTAGGGATATGCTATACTTCAACTAAGACTCTCAGATGTCACTGATAGTAAAATGTAAAGGCCAGCATGTTCATCAGTACTCATCACATGACAAAGGCGTATGCATGGATAATTAAGCCCCCTTTGCCTGGCAGGAATCTAACAGATGCTAAAAGGGTTGCATGGTGTTAGTTCCAAAGTGTTTTCGGCACTATTCCTACTCCGACTGCTACAACATGGCAGCACTCTCCCTATAGGCCTCTCTTCCAAATCCCAGGAATCAGCCAATGAGTCATTAAGGATTCCTGTTCTTGTTTTATTTTACACATGTCTGAGCAGATGGCCATTTTGATTTTGTAGACCTTCAAGCACCATTTCTAGCACATAAAAGTACTCAATAAGTATTTAGTCAATGAAAAGCCAAACTCCTATTTACTCAAGGCTGAAGCTATAATGGCTGTCGATCCTTGATTACAAAATATAGTTCTGATTCAGAAGGAAATCAGAGACCAAGGTAAAAAAATATTTTAAGGAAGTTAGAAATTTGCTGAATGTAGTTTGAACTCTGGAAACTGAAGTCCAATATAATAAAGACCTTGGCTATAAACATAAATTCAAACTGCAGCTTAAAATTCATATACAGAGAAATGGGGAACCCATGTAGAATATATAAGAAATTATAAATATTCAACTATCTTGTACCCTAAAAATACCAATGAAACAGTGCAGTAGAAAAGTGCTCTCTGGATAACACATTGTCACTGTTCCCTCTATTTAATCTTCTCAAGAACCCAACACTTCAAATACCCAATATTCCCCATATGCTCCAGCAGGATGGGGAAGGATAGAGAACACGCAACAAGGACGACTGCACTAAACACGACCTGTGCCTTTCAAATCTTCACATTAAGCTTCAACACTGGTCATGTCCAAAAGTTAGCCAACACTAACCATCAAAATGTAAGCAGCTATTAAAATCAGACAATTTAGCAATCCTAAATTGGCACATATGTAAACATTCTGTAATTGAGGTATATCTTCTGCTTTTTTAAAAGAAGCCAAGGAAAGATAAATTTGCATCAAAGGACTCTCTAATCTTCCACATATTTCCCAACAAAGGCCAAAACCTTTTATTCAACTCTTAACATACACCTCCACTATACTCCAGTTTACGTGTAAAATAATAAATAGAAGGGGTTTCTGGACTTTAGGGACACTTTTTTTTTTTTTTTGAGACAGAGTTTCGCTCTTGTTGCCCAGGCTGGAGTGCAATGGAGCAATCTTGGCTCGTCACAACCTCTGCCTCCTGGGTTCAAGCGATTCTCCTGCCTCAACCTCCCAAGTAGCTGGGATTACAGGCATGCGCCACTATGCCTGGCTAATTTTGTATCTGTAGTAGAGACGGGGTTTCTCCATGTTGGTCAGGCTGGTCTCGAACTCCTGACCTCAGGTGACCCACCCGCCTAGGCCTCCCAAAATGCTGGGATTACAGGCGTGAGCCACCGCGCCCGGCCAGGGAAACCTTTTAGTGTGTCAGCTAGGTTGAGCTTCTTGAAGTGGGATGAACAGAGGTAAAGAACTAATCTAATACTCACAGCTTCCCATCCAATTTTTCTTCTCAATCCCCCGGTTGGGGGGGTCTGGCTTTCCATCTTTACTGGGGCTCTGTGAAGTCGATCTGGGGCCCAGAAACTGGGCCTGCCTCTGCTGGTACGTAGACCTGAGAAGACGTGTGCCACTGTCAGGTCTGTGGGTGGCTCCTGTTACAGAAACCCTCTTTGGCAATCATTGTATTACAACAGGGACACAGATCAGTGAGGAAAGGTACCTAATTCCCTTCCTCCTCTCATAGTTTAGAATATTTCTAAGCCAGGTGTGGCTGCTTATGAGTGAGGGATCCATACAGCTGCTTTACTATAAAACCATCTAAGATATACATCTAGCTATATAAATAATACTCTAGCCCATAGGTTTCCATTCTCTAACACCTAAAACTCAACAATGGATAGGTAATTCTATCATCTAGACAAGGGAGTTTTAGATTTGTATCTGGACAACACTGAGAGCAAGTCTCCCTTCACAAAGGATTAACACATGTTCTACAGCCCAGAATCTGGATTAAAACACTGGTATAAGGAGCTGCTGCTAGGCAGAGAAAACAGAAAATTTTACCTGCTATTGCATAAAATGTGTGGGATTTAAATTCTGCAGGCAAATATGGAAATATGGAAAATACAAAAGTAAGTTATTATATAGTGATCAGATTCTTCATTTTTCCTTTAATAACCAAATCCACAAAAGACCTGTGTAAATTATCAGTGGGTAATTTTAAACTTCTCTGCCAAAACTAAAATAGATCTGAATACATAAGCCTAAAAATATTTTCAGGATAGATTCCACTATAATCACCAGCATCCAAATTGTATCCATCAAAAAGTAGTCTCAATAATATTCTCACAAATTAAAAGTAGTAGCTGTTGCTGTTGTTTTTACCTTCCACAGTTCAATGGCCACAGGCTGATGTGGTGGATTGTCACAGTATATATCTTCCACGGTTTTCTTCCAAAACTGCATTCGCATCAGTCCAATTGTTTTCTCAGAGACTGAGTCTTTAACCTATAAGTAGGATTTTAAAACTTTAGCAAATGCATTATCTGCTGTCTAAAAAATCAGTATTTTTGAATAAATTTTTTGAGTTAATGTAACTGTTCTCTATTATGACTATGGTGGTAAACACATAACTACATTTTTTAGAACTATAGAATACAACAAAGAGTGAATTTTACTGCATGTATTTTTAAATAAATTCATTGATTCATTCTTTAAGTAATTTTTAAAAGGAAGATTATATCATTGTCTCCCTCATTCACTACTGATTAAGAATGGCCTTCTGGCCAGGCACGGTGGCTCACGCCTGTAATCCCTGCACTTTGGGAGGCCAAGGCGGGTGGATCACGTGAGGTCAGAAGTTTGAGACCACCCTGGCCAGCATGACGAAATCCTGTCTCTACTAAAAATACAAAAAATTATCTGGGCGTGGTGGCAGGCGCCTGTAATCGCAGCTACTCGGGAGGCTGAGGCAGGAGAAGCGCTTGAACCCGGGAGGCGGACGTTACAGTGAGCCAAGATCCTGCTACTACACCACAGTCTGGGTGACAAGAGTGAAACTCCGTCTCAAAAAAAAAAAAGAATGGCCTTCTTAGACTCAGGGAAGAAGTACCAACACAAGCTAAATCTAGGAGGCAAATTTTGATAAGGAACATGGTCTTAACAAGTCTGTTCACAGGCTATCTATTAGTAGCAAGGGAAAAAGTATTAACATCTTGACTCAGTGACTAAAATTAACATTACCACAGAGAGGCAGATGGCTATTTCATGCCTCCTTGTGACTCTGAAGAGGACACAGACCACTTAGGTAATATTAGGCTAGGAATCTGTAAGTTTAATATAATCCTGATGAAATATAAAATAAATCCCAAGTGAGAACCATTCTAATTTTTAAAAGGAACAGTATTGCTTAAAAAATGTCAATGTCACAAAATGCAAAGAAAGGCTATGGAAATGTTCCAGAATAAAGGAGGCTAAAGAGACAGAAAACTAAATGCGATACATGATCCTAGATTAGATCCCATACAGAAGGGGAAAATAATGCCATAAAGGACCTTATCGGGTCATTTGACAAAACCAGAAACCAGATGGTAGATCAAATAAAAGTACTGTGTCAATGTTAAGTTTATTTTTTCATAAATGTACTGTGGTTATATAAGAGAATGTCCTTATTCTTATGAGATACACACTCAAGTCTATAGGGATACGAGTCATGGTATAGTCAAGTTACTCTGAAATGATTCATAAAAAGAGAAATGTGTATGTATACATATGTAGACAGAATACTAACAACAGGGTCTGTGAGTATTCTTTGCACTACTCTTACTTTTCCATATGTGAAATTACTTCCAAATATCCTGGTGGTGGGCAGGTTTCTTAGCAATGTTTAGTGTTCATATCTCAGTAGCATACAGAACAGCAAGACAGCAGCAAGAGTAACCCTTTCAAAATATAATCAAGAGTTGACGTCTCTCTGCTCAGAATCCTCCAGTCGCTGCCCATCTCACTCAGCCAAAGTGACTGTAATGGTGTCTCCAAGACCTTTCTGACCCAGGAGCCCCTAACCGAATCTCCACCCAGGCACTCCTCCCTGCTCTGCTGCACTGCCTACCTTCTTCTGTTCTTTGATCAAGCACACTTGCACCTCAGAGACTTGGCACTTGCTGTTCCTTCTGCCCAGAATACTCTTTGCCCACATGGTACAACTCACTCCCTCACCTCCTTCAAATCTCTGCTCCAATGCCACCTTCTCCGTGAGGTTTCTCCTAACTATTCTACATAAAATAGGAACCCAGGTGCACCCAGCCTTCACAGCCTCCTTACCCTGCTTTATTTCTCTCCATTGCACTAGTCTCCATCTGATACATTACACAATTATTTATTTGTTCATTGAGTGCAGACCCTGTTTTATGTCATGTGGGTATAGCATTGAATACAGTCTATATAAAGTCCCTGCACTCAGTCTATACTTGTTGAATGAGTGAATAAACAAGATTCCGTGTGCAAAGAAGTAGCAAGATGTACAAAGTATACAAAGAAACACAAAGTGTACAAAGAGGTACAAAGTGAAGAGAATTCAGAAGGAACTCTGCGGTTTATTTATTAAAAATAAAATTGTATTGACTGGGTGCAATGGCTTCTGCCTGTAATCCCAGCACTTTGGGAGGCTGAGGCAGGAGAATGATTGATGCCAGGAATTTGAGACCAGCCTGGGCAACATAGCAAGACTCTGTCTCTGAAGAAAAAAAAAAAATTGTTTTTAATTAGCTAGGCACAGTGGCACAACTACAGTTCCAGCTACTTGGGAGGTTGAGGTGGAAGGATGGCTTAAAGCCCAGGAGTTCAAGGTTGCAATAAGCTGTGATCATGCCACTGCACTCCAAACTTGGTGACCTGTCTCTAAAATTTAACATTAAAAAATTAAATTTTAATCATTTAAAAAGGATAATAAAGACCAAGGTAGGAACTATTTATGGCTAAACTGTGACTGATTTAACATGCTGATGTAGAGTTTACACTTGAAAAAAATGATGAGGTGAAAAATCATGACCCACGACTTCCAGGAAGATACCAGAGGAAAAAAGAGGCAGTCTATTAGACTCTGCAGATTCATGGTTGTGAATCTCAGTTGTGCCTTGGTGCCATATTCTCATCCTTCTATTTGTTCTTTGTTCACTTCCTACCATATTCCTCAGAGAAGCTGTGTCAAAATTTGCTGCTCTCTTCAAGACTCTGAACCCTCTCCCCGCTCCCTCACTCCCAGTATCTGACCTCTCAATTTATTACCAAGAAGACTAAGGCTGTTCCACTTTTCACTCCCTCATCTCCATCCCCCATTTCAATTTATTTTGTATTTGTACATATTCTTTCCATTCTAAAGAAGAAAAAGAAGGATCTCTCCTTCCTTTGGAACTCTTAGACAAAAGTGAATTAATATGATCTAAGGTCCTAGTCTGCTACAATGGCTTTCATTCCCTATTCACACTAAAGCTAAAACCCCAATTTAAAAAGTGCTTTGAAAAACTGCTATATACATGTAAATTATGCAATTGTTGGAAAGAATAAGCAGTAATTTTCTGACTAATCTATTTAATTAACAGACACATGTGTAATGTTAATGGCACAGTTTTATAATAACCTCAGGAAGAGAAATAACAAATTCCAGAATGGCATTTCTGGAAACATGAAGTTCATTAGCTAGTTTTATTTTTGGTATTGAATTATTAAGCCTAAACAACTGGCAGGGAAAAGAAATCACTAGTAGAGACCTTAAACACATCTAACATACAAATTACAACTATATTTCTTAATTGTTCAGCATTAAACATATCACATCACCATTTCACAAATAATATTTTAAGGGATCTTAATACCAGCCTGAGCCAGTTCCACATTAAAGGCCCTCAGTGCAAAAGCAGAGCTTCGGGATTCTGCAGGGAGCAGCAGGGAGCATAAATAACCTTCATAATCCCGTTTCCTGTAACAGACAGAAAAAAAAAAAGACAGTTATTCCTCACTTTCCAAGCTGCACATAAAAATACTGACCAAAATTAACTGAAAACAAAAAGGCTTCAGGTCAGGCACAGTGGCTCACACCTGTAATCCCAGCACTTTGGGAGGCCAAGGCGGGTGGATCACATGAAGCCAGGAGTTCGAGACCAGCCTGGCCAACATGGTGAAACCCTGTCTCTACTAAAAATACAAAAATTAGCTGGGCATGGTGGCATGTGCCTGTAACCCCAGCTATTTGAGAGGCTGAGGCCCGAGAATTGCTTGATCCCAGGAGGCGGAGGTTGCAGTGAGCCCAGATTGTGCCACTGCCCTCCAGCCTGGGTGGAGACAGAGCAAGACTGTCTCAAAAAACAACAACAACAACAACATGAGGCTTCAGTTCAGAAAAGGTCTGACATGTCTTCTTTTTTATATCTGTTTCTCAAAAATTATGAAAAATGTACCCTAATGCCACCTAATCTCTATCAATTTATTTTGACTTGTAGAGTACTTATCATTTTAACTGTCTTAGAATCACTTTTGTTTTAGTAAGAATTCAAATGAGCTTCAAAAGCACAAATCAAGTTAAAATAGTTCGAGTAAATATTGGGGTGAATTTACGGTTTTTAAGACATAGATACAGACACATACATGGAAAAGCAGAGATAAGACATCAAAACTCATGTCGGACTGTGCACAGACATGTTTCCTTGCAGCATCTGCTGAAAAAGCCTAGAAATAACAATACCCCCACACCCCACCCCCGCATTCCTGGTATTGATGAACACACCTAGCACCCAGATCTTGGTTTCTGAAACCATTCTCCACTGAAAGAAACTAGGGCTCTGATATTTGGATATTTGTCTCCTCCAAATCTCATACTGAAATGTGACCCCCACAATGTTGGAGGTGGAGCCTAGTGGAAGGTATTCGGGTCATGGGGGTGGATCCCTCGTGAATGGCTTGGTGCATCCCCTTGGGAATAAGTGAGTTCTCTATTAGCTTACCTGAGGTCAGGAGTTCAAAACCATCCAGCCTAATCAACATGGTGAAACCCTGTCTCTACTAAAAATATAAAAATTAGCCAGGCATGGTGCCACATGTGTATAATCCCTGCTACTTGGGAGGCTGAAGCAGGAGAATCGCTTGAACCCGGGAGGCGAAGGTTGCAGTGAGCGGAGATCAAGCCATTGCACATCAGCCTAGGCAACAAGAGTGAAACTCCATCTTAAAAAAAAAGTCTCCAAATTTCAGAATTGTTTAAAACACTTGAAGTTAACATGAAACAGTGAGAAAAACACTGAATGGGAATCAAACTACAATCTTAACTTCCATCACCCAATTGGTTTCTAATAGAAATGACACCAATCACGCCTATTTCCCAATTTGCAAACGAAGCTTCATAACCTATCAAGGTTACCTCCTAAAAATAAGCAATATGTGAAGTACTTCAAGCTTCTTAGAAGGAAATGAAAAATGAAATGAAGAGATAGAACTGTAACAACATTTGGAAAATAAAGTCTTCTACACAGTTAAGGTTTTGCCCTATTAACAAATTTATTTTTAAATTTTGGATGGAAATTTTTCTAAACAATATTATCCCCTTCACCACATTAAACAGGATATACTGATTATTTAGCCATTTCTTCATCACTTAGGATCACTGTTATAAATATGAATTATGAACTATGGATATATAAGGATGTCCTAAGCATCTAACCAAGATCCAGTTACCTGAGAGCTGTCCTAGATAAGGAGAAATGCCATATTAAGGATGTATAAATTCAACTTTATATGGCAATAGGGCCAATAACCTCTCATTCATTCTAAAATTTATGCAGTGCCTACTATGTGCCAGGCACTGTGCCAGACACTGAAGATAGGCACTGACTTCAATTCAGTCAAGACAGACAGACATATGAGAAACAAGCACATGGGGTATTACGATTGTTGTGCGTTAGTACCCTGGACTGTGCCATTGAGCCACAAAGGAAGTGATTCCCTGGTGAAGTTGCAAGAGAGTAAAGAACATTCATGCACTCCACCATCACCAGTAATACCGCCTCACCTTCTCACTACAGCCTGAGGTTCTCTGTTTAGCCTCCTCAAAGCCAACGTCAGAGAAGCCTATGTAAATTAGGCTTAAGATTTTCCCAGGAACCTAAATTACTAGGAGAGCCCAGGATGGCGAGCCTGAAGTTATGGCCTGGTATTTTTCCTGATATTTGGAGGCCTTGCATAAAATGCACATCCAAAACAGCCCTGCTCAAACAATTTCAGAGGCCAAATCTTGCAGAGATTGATGGGCAATTAGAAGCCAGAAATTCGATTTCAAGCTTGTTTTCATTTTTTAAACTTATTATTTCTTAAGTATCTGAACTCTGCTAAGCATTTTTTACTATATCATCACATTTAATCCTCACAACCAGGCTATAAGAGTAAACATTTACAAATGAGGAAAAAACTAAATGTATTTATCTATTTATTTATTTATTTTTGGAGACAGAGTCTCATTCTGTCACCCAAGCTGGAGTGCAGTCTTAAGATCTTGGCTCACTGCAGCCTCAACCTCCCTGTTCAAGTGATCCTCCCCTCTCAGCCTCCCAATCAGCTGAGACTACAGGTGCATACTACCGTGCCCAGCTAATTTTATTTTTTGTAGAGAAGGGGTCCCACTATGTTGCTGAGGCTGGTCTGGAAAGCTTAGCAAAGTGCTAAGGTTACAGGTGTGAGCCATGGTGCCCAGCCAAAAATGGAACCTTAAAGTAACTTTCCCAAGTGCTAGAGCTGGGGTTAATACTCTCAAATCAGGTCTGCCTGCAAAATTCAGCCTTTGAAACAAGTCACTAGGGTCAAGAGCCCCATTCCACACAAATAACATGGACAAGGTAAGTACCTGACCATTTGTAAATACCGTATATATACTTGAGAAAAGCTAGCATGGGACTGAAGTCAAAAATAACTAATAATATATTTAAATATTTTTGTTTGTTCGTTTTGAACAGGGTCTCACTCTGTTGCCCAGGTGGGAGTGTAATGAAGCAAACTCAGCTCACAGCAGCCTCAACCTCCTGGAGTGCATGATCCTCCTGCCTCAGCCTCCCAGTAGCTGGGACCACAGGCTTTGCCACCAAGCCCAGCTAATTTTTTTTTTTTTTTTACTTTTTGTAGCAACAGGGTTCCACTATGCTGCCCAGGCTGGTCTCAAACTCCTGGCCTCAAGCAACCCTCTGCCCAGGCTTCCCAAAGTACTGAAATTACAGGTGTGAGCCAATCCCTCCAGCCTTAAATATTTGTAAATCCACAGACTATCCCTGGAAGAATAGATAAGAAATTCGTAAGAATAATTACCGCTGGAAAGTTATGACAATAGTGGCTATTGGGTGGTATACTCCGGCAACTTAAACCTTTTATCGTCAAAATATAACAACTTAAATATGTAAAAATAATGCAATCTTTTAATAATTTTGGCTTTTACAATTCTTAATGTCGTTTTTCCACTATGCTATCTTGTTTCTCTTATAAGCAATCAACAAATAAGGTAGGGAAGAAATAATAATATTTTGCTTATTTTTGCTTTAATAATATTTTGCTTTTTTTTTTTTTGAGACTGTTGCCCAGGCTAGAGTGCAGTGGAGCCATCTTGGCTCACTGCAACCTCCACCTCCCAGAGTGAAGCGATCCTCCCACCTCAGCCTCCAACGTAGCTGGGACCACAAGCGTGCGACACAAAGCCCGGCCAATTTTTGTATTTTTTTTTGTAGGGATGGGGTTTCGCCATGTTGGCCAGGCTGGTCTCAGACACCTGGGCTCAAGCAATCCAAGCTGCCGGTCTCAGCCTCCGAAAGTGCTGGGATTACAGGCGTGAGCCACTGCGCCTGGCCCACAATTTTTAAAAAGTGATTATAAACAAAACACTGAAATGCATGTATTTTGTTGTGTTATGCTACTTTTCTCTAAAACAGAATTTTTAAAAAAGGTTTTACTTGCATAATCAACTTCAAGTGAGTTTAGTTATTCGAGTACTTTTGGTAAGTTATTGAGGCCAAGTACTTCCAGACCTTACCCCACTGTTTCAAATGACACGCAACAGAAGGCGAGAGGGGCTAAGCCACTGGTTTCAGGAGTCAAGCCTGGATTCCCAGAGGCCCCTGCCGCAAGAGCCAGGTGACCTGACTAATCCAACCCACCTCCACAAACGATTAAGGAACAACTCCCAAGTGCCAGGCCTTCCCAGCTCTCAGAGAGCCCAACAAACAAAACACTTCAGGGCCTTGACTTTACAAGGCTGTTGTTGTGAACCTCTGGCAAATTCTCTAATCACTATAAAACCTCGTTTCCTTGCCTGTTAAATGAGATAATAATGACTTCCACTCACCGTGCCTTTATGCCAGACATTGTTCTAAATGCTCCTCTATTACAACCCTAAATGATACGTCTACATTTGTCCGTCGCAACTTGAAGACTAATTACTCATAATCTACTTTGCATAATGCCGGGCACACAGAAAGAACTCAAAGTTGGCTACCGTGTTCATTAAAATTAATAAATGTTCTGTTAATAAAAAAGATTATTCATGCAAAAACGCTGAATTCGGTTAAAATTAGGGTTCAGATAAGGCGACAAGCATGGGCATTCGAAGGAATTTTGCCATAATTTTGTGACCCACGTGAATGTTCCTGTGGGCTCGCTGCCTCCACACACCCGCACCCGGCGCCCACTGGAACGCACACCCAGAGGAGCACTAGGAAGGCGCCGGTCCGCTGGCTCAAACGTCAGGCGCAGCCGCTCCCACCCCCGGACCTCGCTTCCGGACCTTCCTCCAGGGAAGGTCGTCCTCACTCACCGCAGCAGCTCCAGGCAGTAGTTGTCAGTGCCCCAGGCGCCCGGTCCGCTGGCCGCGGCCACGCTCCGCCCAGACACCTCGGGCCCGGGCAGCCGCCGCACGCGAGCGTACAGACCCCGAGACGGCCGGCCGCAGCACAGACCGGAGGTGCCGAGCCGCAACTGCCCCCACGCCAAGCCTTGCGCGGAGGCCGCCATGACGCCGGCACTGCTTGCCCTTCAACCCCACGCCGTCGGCGCGCAGCCACGCCCCGCCACGCCACGCCCCTGCAGGTCCCCCTGCCCGCCTTTGAGTAGCTGGAAGGCCGCCTCCGGACGCCGCTCGGAGAAGAGCCAGGTGTCGCTGTCGTCCTCTGCATCTGGGCCGCCGCCACGGCTCTTCGGACTGGGTTTCAGGAACGACATGCCCAAGTACGTCCGAACCCTCCTGGGCTCTTCCCCTTCCCCCGACGTGCATCTACAGGTGACCTCAGAGCACCTACAAGAAGTGACGGGTGCCACTGGTGAAAGAAGTAGCTGGCAAAATTACGCCCGCCACCCCTACACCCCAAATCCCCCATGAGGACAGAACACCTCGACCTGTTTCTCAACAGGGTGCCCTTGGCACTGGGCGCAACAGCACTGTTCCCCACACGTTGCTGAAAGTTTGCCTTATGTGAATGCCCAGGCATGGTGACCACCAAACGCCCACACACACCCAAAGACCTCTGGCAATGTCGCCCTGTTTGGGAACCACTGACCACCACTTTTCTCCTCCAGGAGAAAAGCACAAACATCTCTGAGAGAAGCCACACAGTAGGCTATTATCAACCACTACCTGTAGCTCACCTGCTTACTGATTTTTTTCTCCCACTATCCTCTAGGTTCCATAAGGGCAGAGCCATTATTTTGTTTCCTACTTTACCCCTAATGGCTGTCACCTGAAAATTGTAGAAGCTGAAGTGCCTCAGTTCACATAAATAGTAAGTAGTCGGGTAAGATCCAAAAATTCAAAATATCTGTGTTATTCCACAATCTTATTTGGACAGGGAAGGGAAGTGAGGAAGGCCATAGGCCAGCGCCTGCTCTTCTGGGCCTCCAAGGTCCGGCATGGAACTCCAAGGAGTCAAAATTCTCAATGTAAACCTGACCTTTCAGGTCCTTAGGAAGATGTATTTATCAAGGCAGGAAGACAGAGTTTTTGACAGTTTACTAGCTTGATTTATAACTTTTGAATACTTGTTCACGTGATATGTTGGCCTCCTTTGGTACTTTTACCCAGGCCCCTCAAATATTAGAGTTGGGTCTAGCTGCTACCAACTATCTGATCCCAGCCAGCTGCGGCCTATACTTGAATCCCCAGTGACACCTCTTGCCTCCAGATTTGCCTAAACTTTTCATGCTGTGACCAGACTGGTGCTTTCTCAAATGTCCATCTGATCATGACCTTTTCCTACTTGGCAGCATTTACCGTGTACTGTATATGGTCCCTCCATGATGTGGCCTCTATTTACCTTTCTGCCTCAACTCTGACCACTTCCCTTTGTGACTCCAAGTTGATGTTTCTGTTTAAACGCAAGGGAGAGCACCTTGTCCTCTGGACCTAAGAACTCTAACCAATTCACCCAACTTTGGTTTTTACACCCTGAAATTACCACTCTTCATCCTGTGTGGTAGCAGAACCCCAGTGGCGGGTGTTACCCTTTCATCACCAGTGATTGGTCCAGGACGGTGCGTATTTCCCTGATCTGGCCAATTAGACTTGAAAACAAGTCCACTGTGGTGCTTCTGGGAAAGTTGCTTCACTAATAAAAGGAAACATAAAATTCAATATACTACCTATGAAATATTCTTGGCAAAAAGGCTTAACATAAAGTTAATTAAGCTTCTAAATCTAATTTTAAAGTTTATAAGAAAAACAAAGGCAAGAAACAAGATAAATGATATCACATGGAAACAAATCAGAAAAATTTGAAAGAAAAACTCAAGTCACTCCTGAGATTAGGTTATAAAAGGTTTGCACCTTCCATCTCTCTCTCTCTCTCTCTCTATCTCTCTCTCTCTCTCTCTCCCTCTCTCCCCTGCCACCTGTGGGAACCCAGCTGCCATGACACATGAGGGAGATTAGTCCTTTGTCTGTAATATAGATCACTATTATTTTCCCCAGTTTGGTTTTGGTTTTGTCTTTGCTTTTGGAATCTGTCTTGCAGATATTTTGCAATATATTTTTATGTAGTTAAATTTACAATATTTGCTTTTATGGTTTCTGGATTTTGCACAGTCTTTAGAAAGGCCATCCCCATTTTAAATGTGTTAAAAGAATAATTATCTCAGGGCCGGGCATGGCAGCTCATGCCTGTAATTGCAGCACTTTGGGAGGCCGAGGCAGACGTATCACGAAGTCAGGAGATCGAGACCATCCTTGCTAACACGGTGACACCCCATTTCTACTAAAAATACAAAAAAATTAGCCAGGCGTGGTGGCTCACACCTGTGGTCCCAGCTACTGCTTGGGAGGCTGAGGCAGGAGAATCGCTTGAACCTGGGGAGGCGGAGGTTATAGTGAGCCAAAATCGCATCACTGCACTCCAGCCTGGGGGACACAGTGAGACTCCGCCTCAAAAAATAATAATACACAGGGAGGGGAGCATCACACACTGGGGTCTGTCGAGGGCAAACAGGGGAGGGACAGAGGCGGGTGGGGAGTTGGGGAGAGAGAGCATAGGGGAGAAATGCCAGATATAGGTGATGGGGGAGGAAGGCAGCAAATCACACTGCCATGTGTGCACCTATGCAACAATCTTGCATGTTCTTCACATGTACCCCAAAACCTAAAATGCAATAAAAAATAGAAAAAAAAATAATAATAATTATCCCTTGCTTTCTTCTAGTCCTTCTGCTTTCTCTTGTAGTACTTGTAGATTTCACTTTTTTACATTTCTTTATATTTTTTTTGAAGGGGTAAATATTAGGAAGGTATGGAGCCAACTTTTTTCTTTATATCTAGTAGTTGTCTTACTATCATTTACTCAGTAGTCCATCTTTTTCTCCTTTGATTTAAGATGCTTCCTTTTTCACAGAATAAACTCATGTATATATTTTGTGTCTATAGTGTTTCATTTGTCTATTAATGTTCTAGTAGTAAGCTCTTTTAACTATTGCAGCTTTACAATATGTTTTCATAGATATCTGGTAGGGCTGGTCCTTCCTCATTACTCTTTTTCTCTCCCCTGGTCTTCCTGGCCATTCTTGTTTATTTTCCCATTTGACTTTTAGGATAAGCTTTTCAATTAAAAGAATTCTGAAGGTGTTTTTATTGGAGCTATGTTAAATTTATACCTAATGCATGGAAGACTGGTATTTTTATTATATTGAACCTTCATAAACATTTTAAATTACAGCATTATATTCATTTTATTGATAGATGTAACATATTAACTATGCCCTTATTCAATCCTTATAATTTCCACAATTAAATAATTTTCAGATGAACCACTATTAAAAAGGGAAAATAATCTATTTTTCTATACTTATGCAACACTTCTGACACTAAATGTATAGCTTTTCTACACCAAGCATTTTTGAGACTACACGGTTGGGATAGAATCACAGGTTCAGAGCTCAGTCTCAAGAGACTGCCCCCCATTTTGGACACCAGTAGCAATTAGTGAGTCTTCAGGTTACCCACGCTTTTGTTTGACTTGGCTACAAATCAAGGATTTTCAGGACCTTCCTCCTCAGGTTTGATAATTTGCTATGATGGCTCCCAGATCTCAGAGAAACACTTAACATATATTGACTGGTTTATTATAAAGGATAGAGATGAAGGTCAAAGAACAAATATAACAAATTTATAACAAAAGATGCTTCTCTCACCCCTACCAGTCAGGAAATTATAAGGCTTTTAAGAGCTCTGGGTTAGGAACCAGGGGTAGAGACCAAATATTTATTTCTTACTGTTATGATTATGGTTAAATTTTTGTTCATATCTATGATTATTACCTTATAATATATTCCTATAAATAGAATCACTAATCAAGACTGTGAATCTTTCAGATATCTGGCATTGCCAAATTTCTTGTTTTTTTTTTAGGACAAAATTTTTATTTGGTCTGTTTTCCTACTGTAATATTATACATTTTCTGTATGAATGTGGAATCTCCAAGAACTTATGCTAACTGAAAAGCCAATCTTAAAAGGTTATACATAGTGTGTTTCCATTTATATAACATTTTTGTAATGTCAGAATTTTAGAAATAGTGGAGAAATTTTTTTTTAATTGCATTTTAGGTTTTGGGGTACATGTGAAGAACGTGCAAGATTGTTGCATAGGTATACACATGACAGTGTGATTTGCTGCCTTCCTCCCCATCACCTATATCTGGCATTTCTCCCCATGCTATCTCTCCCCAACTCCTCACCCCCCGCTGTCCCTCCCCTGTTTCCCCTCAGCAGATCCCAGTGTGTGATCCTCCCCTCCCTGTGTCCATGTGTTTTCATTGTTCAACACCCACCTATGAGTGAGAACATGCGGCGTTTGATTTTCCATTCTTGTGTCAGTTTGCTGAGAATGATGGTTTCCAGGTTCATCCACGTCCCTACAAAGGACACAAACTCATCATTTTTGATGGCTGCATAGTATTCCATGATGTATATGTGCCACATTTTCCCTGTCCAGTCTATCATCAATGGGCATTTGGGTTGGTTCCAGGTCTTTGCTATTGTAAACAGTGCCGCAATGAACATTCATGTGCATGTGTCCTTATAGTAGAACGATTTATAATCCTTTGGATATATACCCAGTAATGGGATTGCTGGGGCAAATGGAATTTCTATTTCTAGGTCCTTGAGGAACCGCCACACTGTCTTCCACAATGGTTGAACTAATTTACACTCCCACCAACAGTGTAAAAGTGTTCCTATTTCTCTGCATCCTCTCCAGCATCTGTTGTCTCCAGATTTTTTAATGATCGCCATTCTAACTGGCTTGAGATGGTATCTCAATGTAGTTTTGATTTGCATTTCTCTAATGACTAGTGATGATGAGCATTGTTTCATATGTTTGTTGGCTTCATATATGTCTTCTTTTGTAAAGTGTCTGTTCATATATGTCTTCTTTTGTAAAGTGTCTGTTCATATCCTTCGCCCACTTTTGAATGGGCTTGTTTGTTTTTTCTTGTAAATCTGTTTTAGTTCTTTGTAGATTCTGGATCTCAGCCCTTTGTCAGATGGGTAGATTGCAAACATTTTTTCCCATTCTGTTGGTTGCCGATTCACTCTAACAACTGTTTGTTTTGCTGTGCAGAAGCTGTGGAGTTTGATTAGGTCCCATTTGTCTATTTTGGCTTTTGTTGCCAATGCTTTTGGTGTTTTGGTCATGAAGTCCTTTCCTATGCCTATGTCCTGAATGGTTTTACCTAGATTTTCTTCTAGGGTTTTTATGGTGTTGAGTCTTATGTTTAAGTCTTTAATCCATCTGGAGTTAATTTTAGTGTAAGGTGTCAGGAAGGGGTCCAGTTTCTGCTTTCTGCACATGGCTAGCCAGTTTTCCCAACACCATTTATTAAACAGGGACTCCTTTCCCCATTGCTTGTTTTTGTCAGGTGTCTCAAAGATCAGTTGGTTGTAGATGTGTGGTGTTGCCTCCGAGGCCTCTGTTCTGTTCCATTGGTCTATATCTCTGTTTTGGTACCAGTACCATGCTGTTTTGATTACTGTAGCCTTGTAGTATAGTTTGAAATCTTGTAGTGTGATGCCACCAGCTTTGTTCTTTTTGCTTAGAATTGACTTGGCTATGTGGGCTCTCTTTTGGTTCCATATCAAGTTTAAGGTGTTTTTTTCCAGTTCTGCGAAGAAGGTCATTGGTAGCTTGATGGGGATAGCGTTGAATCTGTAAATTACTTTGGGCAGTATGGCCATTTTCACAATACTGATTCTTCCTAACCATGAGCATGGAATGTTTCTTCATCTGTGTCCTCTCTTATTTCATTGAGCAGTGGTTTGTAGTTCTCCTTGAAGAGGTCCTTTACATCCTTTGTTGTATTCCTAGGTATTTTATTCTCTTTGTAGCAATTGTGAATGGCAGTTTGTTCTTGATTTGGCTCTCTTTAAGTCTGTTATTGGTGTATAGGAATGCTTGTGATTTCTGCACATTGATTTTGTATCCTGAGACTTTGCTGAAGTTGCTTATCAGTTTCAGGAGCTTTTGGGCTGAGACGATGGGGTCTTCTAAATATACAATCATGTCATCTGCAAATAGAGAAAATTAGACTTCCTCCTTTCCTATTTGAATACCATTTATTTCTTTTTCTTGCCTGATTGCTCTGGCTAGAACTTCCAATACTATATTGAATAGGAGTGGTGAGAGAGGGCATCCTTGTCTAGTGCCAGATTTCAAAGGGAGTGCTTCCAGTTTTTGCCCATTCAGTATGATATTGGCTGTTGGTTTGTCATAAATAGCTTCTATTATTTTGAGATATGTTCCATCAATACCTAGTTTATTGAGGGTTTTTAGCATAAAGGGCTGTTGAATTTTGTCAAAGGCCTTCTCTGCATCAATTGAGATAATCATGTGGTTTTTGTCTTTGGTTCTGTTTATGTGGTGAATTACGTTTATAGACTTGCGTATGTTGAACCAGCCTTGCATCCCCAGGATGAAGCCTACTTGATCATGGTGGATAAGCTTTTTGATGTGCTGTTGCAATCGGTTTGCCAGTATTTTATTGAAGATTTTTGCATCTATGTTCATCATGGATATTGGCCTGAAGTTTTCTTTTCTTGCTGAGTCTCTGCCGGATTTTGGTATCAGGATGGTTTTGGTCTCATAAAATGATCTGGGAAGGATTCCCTCTTTTTGGATTGTTTGGAATAGTTTCAGAAGGAATGGTACCAGCTCCTCTTTGTATGTCTGGTAGAATTCGGCTGTGAACCCATCTGGACCTGGGCTTTTTTTGGGTGGTAGGCTCTTAATTGCTGCCTCAACTTCTGCCCTTGTTATTGGTCTATTCAGGGTTTTGACTTCTTCCTGGTTTAGGCTTGGGAGGATGCAAGTGTCCAGGAATTTATCCATTTCTTCCAGGTTTACTAGTTTATGTGCATAGAGTTGTTTGTAATAATCTCTGATGATGGTTTGAATTTCTGTGGAATCTGTGGTGATATCCCCTTTATCGTTTTTTATTGCATCTATTTGATTATTCTCTCTTTTCTTTTTTATTAATCTGGCTAGTGGTCTGTCTATTTTGTTGATCTTTTCGAAAAACCAGCTCCTGGATTTATTGATTTTTTTGAAGGGTTTTTTGTGTCTCTATCTCCTTCAGTTCTGCTCTGATCTTAGTTATTTCTTGTCTTCTGCTAGGTTTTGAGTTTTTTTTCTATCTTGCTCCTCTAGCTCTTTCAATTTTGACGATAGGGTGTTGATTTTAGATCTTTCCTTGCTTCTCATGTGGGCATTTATTGCTATATATCTTCCCCTAGAGACTGCTTTAAATGTGTCCCAGAGATTCTGGTATGTTGTGTCTTCGTTCTCGTTGGTTTCGAAGATCATCTTTATTTCTGCCTTCATTTCATTGTTTATCCAGTCAACATTCAAGAGCCAGTTGTTCAGTTTCCATGAAGCTGTGCCGTTCTGAGATAGTTTCTGAATTCTGAGTTCTAACTTGACTGCACTGTGGTCTGAGACACTGTTTGTTATGATTTCCGTTCTTTTGCATTTGCTGAGGAGTGATTTACTTCCAATTATGTGGTCAGTTTTAGAATAGGTGTGATGTGGTGCTGAGAAGAATGTATATTCTGTGGATTTGGGGTGAAGAGTTCTGTAAATGTCTATTAGGTTTGCTTGGTCCAGGCTTGAGTTCAAGCCCTGGATATCCTTGTTAATTTTCTGTCTCGTTGATCTGTCTAATATTGACAATGGGGTGTTAAAGTCTCCCACTATTATTGTGTGGGAGTCTAAGTCTCTTTGTAAGTCATTAAGAACTTGCTTTATGTATCTGGGTGCTCCTGTATTGGGTGCATATATATTTAGGATCGTTAGCTCTTCTTGTTGCATTGATCCTTTTACCATTATGTAATGTCCTTCTTTGTCTCTTTTGATCTTTGTTGATTTAAAGTCTGTTTTATCAGGGATGAGAATTGCAACTCCTGCTTTTTTTTTGCTCTCCATTTGCTTGGTAAATCTTCCTCCATCCCTTTATTTTAAACCTTTCTGTATCCTTGCATGTGAGATGGGTTTCCTGGATACAGCACAGCGATGGGTTTTGGCTTTTTATCCAATTTGCCAGTCTGTGTCTTTTGATTGGGGCGTTTAGCCCATTTACATTTAGGGTTAATATTGTTATGTGTGAGTTTGATCCTGTCATGTTGATGTTAGCAGGCTGTTTTGCCCGTTAGTTGATGTAGTTTCTCCATTGTGTTGATGCTCTTTACCATTTGGTATGTTTTTGGAGTGGCTGGTACTGGTTGTTCCTTTCTATGTTTAGTGCTTCTTTCAGGAGCTCTTGTAAAGCAGGCCTGGTGGTGATGAAATCTCTGAGTACTTGCTTGTTTGTAAAGGATTTTATTTCTCCTTCTCTTATGAAGCTTAGTTTGGCTGGATATGAAATTCTGAGTTGAAAGTTCTTTGCTTTAAGGATGTTGAATATTGGCCCCCACTCTCTTCTGGCTTGTAGGGTTTCTGCTGAGAGATCTGCTGTGAGTCTGATGGGCTTCCCTTTGTGGGTAACCTGTCCTTTCTCTCTTGGCTGCCCTTAGCATTCTCTCCTTCATTGCAACCCTGGTGAATCTGACGATTATGTGCCTTGGGGTTGCTCTCTCTTGAGGAATATCTTTGTGATGTTCTCTGTATTTCCTGGACTTGAATATTGGCCTGCCTTGCTAGATTGGGGAATTTCCTGGATAATATCCTGAAGAGTATTTTCCAACTTGGATTCATTCTCTGCATCACATTCAGGTACACCTATCAAACGTAGATTAGGTCTTTTCACATAGTCCCATATTTCTTGGAGACTTTGTTCATTCCTTTTTACCCTTTTTTCTCTAATCTTGCCTACTCATTTTATTTCATTGAGTTGATCCTCAACCTCTGATATCCTTTCTTCTGCTTGGTCAATTTGGCTGTTGAAACTTGTGTATGCTTCGCAAAGTTCTCATGTTGTGTTTTTCAGCTCCATCAATTCACTTATATTCCTCTCTAAGTTGTTTATTCTCGTTAGCACTTCATCAGATCTTTTTTCAAGGTTCTTAGTTTCTTTGCATTG
Source organism: Ateles fusciceps (assembly GCA_036589455.1). Taxonomy (NCBI): domain Eukaryota; kingdom Metazoa; phylum Chordata; class Mammalia; order Primates; family Atelidae; genus Ateles; species Ateles fusciceps. The sequence continues at coordinate 8,193,475 of JAZHEH010001667.1, read as the reverse complement.
GGTTAGAACATGTTCTTTTAGCTCACAGAAGTTTTCTTATTACCCACCTTCTGAAGCCTGTTTCTGTCAATTCATCACACTCATTCTCCATCCAGCCTTGTTCCCTTGCTGGTGAGGAGTTGTGATCCCTTACAGAAGGAGAGGTGTTCTGGTTTCGGGTGTTTTCATCCTTTTTGCACTGGTTTCTTCCCATCTTTGTGGATTTATCCACCTGTCATCTTTGTAGTTGTTGGCTTTCAGATTGGGTCTCTGAGTGGACATCCAGTTTGTTGATGATGAAGTTATTTCTTTCTGTTTCTTAGTTTTCCTTCTGACATTCAGGACCCTCTGCTGTAGGACTGCTAAGGTCCCCCTCCAGGCCCTGCTTGCCTGGGGGATCACCTGCAGCGGCTGCAGAACAGTAAGATTTGCTGCCAATTTCTTCTGCTATCTTTGTCCCAGAAGGATACCCACCCGATGTCAGTCTGAACTCTCCTTTATGAGGTGACTCTTTGGATATACAGGGGTCAGGGAGCTGCTTGAGGAGACAGTCTGTCCTTTATAGGAGTTCAAGTGCTGAGCTGTGAGCTCCGTTGTTCATTCAGAGCTGCTGGGCAGGTATGTTTAAGTCTGCTGCAGCAGAACTCATAAACCTCCCCCTTTTTTTTTCCCAGGTGCTCTGTCCCAGGGAGTTAGGGCTTTGTTTATAAGTTTCTGTCATGCTGCTGCCTTTTTTCAGGGCTGCCCTGCCCAGCAAGGAGGCAACCTAATCACTGTCTGCCTGTAGAGGCTTTGCTGAGCTGCTGTGGGCTCTGCCCAGCTACTGTGTGAACTTCCCTGCAGTCCTGTTTATACGGGTACAGTTAAAACTGCCTCGGAAATGGTGGCCCACCTCTGTGATGGCAGACTCTCTCTGTAATGGTGGGCTGCCTCGGCAATGGCGGGCTACCTCAGCAATGGCAAACTACCTGCGTAATGGTGGACTGCCTCGGTAATGGCAGACGCCCCTCCCTGACAGAGCTGGACTGTCGTGGGTTCTGCTGTGCTTGCTGTGAAACTCTCCATCCAGAGTGTTTCAGATTGCTGTTTTTTTTTGTGGGGGTGGGGCCAGCCGAGCCTGATCACCTGGCTCCCTGCCTCAGACCCCTTTTTTTTTTTTTCAGTTGAAAGGGTGACTCTGTCTCCCAGGTGTTCCAGTCACCTGTTGAAAAGGCGCTGGGATCTGTGTGATTTCCCGTTCAGCAACCCACTGCGCCAGCTCAAACAGCCGCACTGAGATTCATGGCACTTTTCTGTCCAGGAATTTCCTGGCCTGGCTCCCTGTTTCAGTCCCCTTTTTTATCAGTTGAATGGGTGACTCTGTTTCCCAGGAGCTCCAATCACCAGCTACAACGGCACCCGGACCTGTGTATTTTGTGCAGAGACCTGTGGTGCCTGGCGCCGGCCAAACAGCCGGGCTGGCCAAAACAGCCATGCCAGACAAAACAGCCGCGCCAGCAAAAACAGCTGCACCGGGCGACCCGTGGGGCTCCTCCACCTGGGAATCTCCTGGTCTGTGGGCAATAAAAATACATCTGTAAATGCGGCATCCACTCACCCTCCGCGCTTTAGCTGGGAGCTGCAATCCTGAGCTGCTCCTGATCAGCCATCTTGGCTCCTCCCCCTCAATAGTGGAACTGCCAAATTTCTTACCAAATAAATTATATACTCCCACAAACTATGGATAAAATAGTAGATTTATAAAATTTTAAAAAGTCTTGCTATTCTAACAGGCAAAAAATGGTATTTCACTTTTCTTCTCTCTTTTCTTTCACTAGTTTAAACTTGTCACTAGATATCTCACTTTTAGTTTGTACTTATTTGACTATTAATGAGACTTTTTTTATTTGATTACTACATATTTGTACTCAGTTTTCAACATTTTGTTAACATCCTTACCCATGTTTTAAATTTAAAAACATAGTCATTCATTTCAAAGTATAAATTGTTTTCTTACCCATTTTTATTTTAATGGTCTTAATGTTTTTCCTTTTGATCTGTATGAGCTTCTATATATTAAGACTGTTAAGTCTCTTGTCATTTTTGTGTCAAATAATCAGTACATTTACTTTTAATTGTTCATAACATGTTTTATTGTACATATTTTTTATTTTAAAAGATGCATAGTCACTGAATAAATTAAATAATACAGAAGCATGTATAATACAAAGTAAAAGTTCTCTCTTCCCCAGCCACTTGTTCCTACTGGTAAGAAATATGTGGGGTGATGTCTTCTGACTTTCAAAATTTTCAGCTTTTTATGTTGTCAGTGTTAGGTACATCACTTGCATAAAGAGACGGCCAGGCAGGCTTTGTGTGAGAAACATGGCTGTTTATTCACCCGGGTGTGGGTGGGCTGAGTCTAAAATAGAGTCAGTGGAGGGTGGTGGGATAGAAGTTGGTTTTCTAGGTTGGGGCAAGTGGTCAGTTAAAGGTGGTAATCTATTTTAGGGAGGGGAAAGGCATCATGGGATGCATGGTCACAAGGGTAGGGGGTCATCTATTACAAACAGGCATGATCATAAGGGTGGGGGTTATTGGTTGCAAGCAGAGGGGAGGGTGTGGTAAATTACATAGTTACAGGGGTGGGGGTCCTGAGAAACCCAGTGTCTGGGGGGAAATTCTGCAAGGCTGAGCAGGAACAATGGTTGCAGGTTGCAGGGGACAGCAATTAGTTAAGGCAGGAACAAGTTGTTTCACTTCTTTCTGTAGCCACCTGGTTACTTGTGGTTATCTCAGACTTTCTGGCTCCTGGGGACCATCCAGAGGTGTATGTGTGGGTCATCAAGGCTTGGACTTGGAGGCCTAACATTCCCATCCTTTTATATATGTATAAAGAAAAAAGTTAGAGAAGAGAGTAGGGGCGATGTTTTTCGTGGCTTCTTCAAGCGTGACAGGGGGCTGCGTGGACACCTAAAAGAAAAGCCTGTGATTCTTGTAGTTTAGTAAGTATTTGGTTAAGTCCTTGGAAGCATAATGGTGATGAAGCGTTGGGCCAAGGTTGGATGGGGGTGGTCCCAGAAGACTTGGATTGAAAGGGATATGTGCGGGTTCTGGAGAGGTGTCATGCTGCATCTTGACATTAGCTGGGCATTGCCTGGAATTCATGAGCAATGTGTTGGTGTTTCTGCTGTGAAATAGGACGGGGTATAAGGCAGGCAAATGAATGGGGAGGGTTGGGAAGGCGTCTTATCTTAAGAAACTGAGAGGTCCTAGGACAGAGGGTGATACTGTGGGGTTGTTAAAAGTAGCATTTGCCGTATAGAGTGATTAGTGATGGCCTGAATATGGTTTTGTAGGAACTGAGAGACCAATTGGAAAATGCAAAGTCCGAATAAATGAAGGAAGATGGGTGTTAGGGGAGTAAGGATTGGAAGGTAATTAGGAAGGAGTAGGGAACGACAGAATGGGACCGAGAATAAGAGTGAGTAGAAAAGTAAAGAGGAGAACTTCATTAGGGTGAAAGAATTGGAGTGTCCCCTGCCACACAAGGTCATTTATCCACTCAAGGAGTCGAGGGTGGAAGTTTGTGGGTAAAACCATATGTTAGCTAAAATGGTCTGGAGGAAAACAGCAAACTGGCAAGGCAAGCAGGCATAGGGCATTTAAATGTAGACAAGAAGGGTGATCAGAAGTATTATTAGACACAAAGCAACAGAAATAGAGAGCTTGTGAGGTGTACCCCAAGTTTTCGGGGTGACTGTGTAGAGTCCTGCTGCAAATAGCAAAGTTAAGAGAAGGATTCCTGTCAGTGTTCGAATATAAACTAAACTCGTGTGGTTTGTGTCTATTCTTCAGGAATTCTAGTTAGCTTTAGAGAAGTAGGAGAGAGTACTTGCGACTTCCAAGAGGAGGTGGATGGGCTAGGCTGGTCGTCTCATGGGCACAGTTTAATCCTGGACCAGTGAACCCAGTAGGAAGGGTTTTGTAGACGAACAGCAGTTGGGGTACTATAGACAACCAGGTAGGGACCCTTCCACCAAGGCTGTAGAGCTGGATGGGTTAGGTCCTTGACCAGTACTGATCATCCAGCTAAGATGTTCTTATAAGACTGGATATCTGGAGTGGGTAAGAGGAGGTTAGCAGCTTGACAGATTTCCTGCCTAGTTTGTTGGAGAACTGGAAGATAGTCTCCAAGAGGGCTAGTGTCGGGAGAAGGTTAGGCCCAAGCAAAAAGGTGTGGCCATATAAGAGTTCAAAGGGGCTGTATCGGTGGGTCCCCGGGAAGTAGCACGAATTCGGAGAAGAGCAATAGGTAGAAGGGATACCAAGTCCTTCTTTAATTGAAAGCTGAGCTTGGTAAGATGTGTTTTTAGGAGGCCATTAGCTTTTTCTACTTTTCCTGATGACTGAGGGCAGTAAGGGGCATGGAGATTCCATCGAATGCTAAGGGCCTGAAAGACTGCTTGGGTGTGATTTAGCTAATGAAAGCAGGGCCATTGCCAGATTGTATGGAAGTAGGCAGGCTAAATCAGGGAATGATACTATTTAACAGACAAGAAATAACAGCAGTGGCCTTTTCTGTTCCAGTAGGAAAGGCTTCAATCCACCCTGTAAAGGTACCCACCCATACAAGAAGATATTTGAATTTTTGGACACGAGGCATGTGAGTAAAGTCAATTTGCCAATCTTGCATAGGGGTGAATCCCCATTCTTGGTGAGTGGGAAAGGGAGGAGGTCTTAGAAATCCCTAGGGGTTGGTAGGGTGACAGATGGAGCACTGAGATGTAATTATTTTAAGGATGGACTTTCATGAAGGGAAGGAGATGAGAGGTTCTAAGAGACAGGCCAAAGGCTTATATCCCACGTGAAAATGGTTATGGAAAGAAGAGAGGATAGAATGGGCTTGGGAGGCAGGAAGAAGGAATTTTCCTTGATCCAAAAGCCAACTGCCTTGAGTGGGAAGCGACCGTTAGGTTAAGGATTCAGGAGAGTAAGTAGGAGTAATTGATGAAAAAGAAAAATATTGTCCACTAGGAGGGGATATTGGTGCGTTTGCTGCCTTCTTAGCTGTTTCATTGGCAAAAGCATTTCCCTGGGCAATGGGATCTAAAGTTTTTTGGTGTCCTTTACAGTGGATGACTCTGGCTGAGAGAAGGGCAGCTTTAAGGAGAGGTTTTATTAAAGAAGCATTGATAATGGAAGATCCCTGTGTAGTGAGAAAGCCCCTCTCTGCCCATGTGGCAGCATGGTGATGTAGGATGTGGAAGGTATATTTAGAGTCAGTATAGATATTTACATGTAGTTTCTTAGCAAGAGTAAGAGCACGGGTTAAAGCAATGAGTTCAGCTTGCTGAGAAGTGGTAGAGGGAGGGAGTGTGGCAGCCTCAGTGATAGATGAGTGGGATACAACTGCATAACCAGCGTTAGCCAGTGTCAACTGTCTGGGCTTTGAAGAACTGCCATCAATAAACCAGATGTGGTCTGGGTCTGGAATGGGAAAGAGAGAAACGTGGAAAGGGGGAGGATGCTATATGGATTAGGGAGATACAGTCATGGCGCTCAGGGCTTGTGTTTATGTTTGGTATTAAACGAGAGGCTGGATTAAACTCGGGGCCGTGTGCAATAGTCACAGTGGGAGTTTCAATAAAGAGTGAACAGAGCTGGATAAGACGTGGGGCAGATAACAGATGTAGAAGATGCACAGAGGATGCTAAAGCCTGAAGACTGTGAGAACGGTATGGAGTGAGTGAGGCATAACCTGTGATTTTGAAAGCCTCAGGAAGGAGTAGAGCAGAGGCAGCTGCTGCACGCAGGCATGAGGGTCAACCTAGGACAATGAGGTCAAGTTTAGAGAGGAAGGCAATAGGATGTGGACCTGACTCTTGTGTAAGAACTCCAATTGCACAACCCTGAATTTCAGCAGTGTATAAGGAAAAGGGTTGGGTTGGATTGATTTAGCGAAGAATGGATTAAGTTACGGGTTTTATACAGGTAAATAATAGGTGCAATTATGTGGGGCAGCCAAGGGAGCAGGAGGAATATGCAGAGAAGTTACACCGGGTACCTTGGAAAAGAAGGTTATTTATTTACTTTAGAAGAGAGTTAAGGGTGGCAGCCGGGGGTGGAACCAGGAAATGCCGTGGCACACAGAATGGAGGAAGAGGGTGAAGCGGCAGGATAGGCAGGAGCAGGGCATTTATGTTTCCTCAGGAATTCGGTGAGTTTCAGAGAAGTTAGGGAGAGTATAGGGGTTTGGCACTACAGGATGGATGGAGAGGTGGTATCCCACACCCTAGGGTTAAGGTAGGTGGACATAAGGGGAGCTATTGAGGGAGGTATGGGTTCAGGGACGAGGGCGGCAATGAGGTGTGGCTGTAGCCCAGGAACAGTTAAGGAGGCAGACAATTTTGTTAGGCTATCTTGGCTTAACAGGGAAACTGGATTAAGTGGGAGTGATTAGGAAATAATGTGGAAAGGAGTGCTGGCCTGACACTAGACTTGGGGAGTTTTGAGAGGCCTGGAGGCCTTGCCGTCAATTCCCACAACAGTTATGGAGGCCAAGGAGATAAGTTAGCGTGGAGTTTTGGGCACCCATATTGATTAAGAAGGGGATGGACTTACCACCGTAAGAGTTACCCGAAGCTCGGTGTCCATTATGGTCCAGAAGCCCTCTGAGATGTTTGGGCAGCATCAGTCTTTAGCAGCCAAGCCAAAGAACAGCGACGTGAGTCGGACAGTCTGACTTCCTGTGGGAGCTTGCACAGACGGGGCAGGGCTTAGCAGGAATCCCAGGCTGCGGACATTCCTTGGCCCAGTGGCCAGGTTTCCGACACTTGAAGCAAGGTCTGGGAGGGGCGGCTGAGGACTGCAGTCTGAGCACTTTGAAGTCTTTGTGAGTGGGTGGTGTGGCTGAGGTTTGTCTTACGGCAGAGGCAAACATCTGTAGTTCTGAAATGCATTGCAGCTTGACCGCTTCCTCCCTATTGTTAAACAGCTTGAAGGCAAGATTAATTAATTCCTGTTGTGGGGTTTGAGGGCCAGATTTCTATTTCTGTAGCTTTTTTAATGTTAGGGGCTAATTGGGTGATAAATGTTTCTCAGGGGTGAGAGCAGAAGTAAGGATGACATTTAAGTTACTCCAGGTAAGATTATAGGACTGGGTTAAGTATTGGAGGATTTGATGAAAAGGAGCCTAACCATTGGCCAGTTTGGGAAAGGTTGGATAAAGAGAAACTAACATGCACCCTAACCATGCCTTAGGCTCCCGAAAGGGGAGTTGTTGAGCAGGGGTGGAGAGGTTAGCCATGGGACTAAACTGCAAGCCTGACCGGGTATGAGGTCGGAGGGTTAACGGAGGGGCATAAGGAGGTGGGTTGTGGGCAGAGGAGGAGAGGGAGGGAGGCTCGGGGGGTGGGAGGGCTGGATTAGGGTCTGATTCCGACAGGCAGGGGGGGAGAAAGGTTGGAAGTGTCGTTGGACAAGGAGGTAGGAGGAGTGGGTGGAAGGGAGAGAAGGAAAATTTGGGACGGGTTGCATTGACAGCAGGGATTAGGGAGGGATTGGACTGTAAAAGAAATGCCTAGATGTAAAGGACTTCAGACCATTTGCCCGTTTGTTGACAAAAATTGTCTAAGTCTCGCAGAATAGAAAAATTGAAAGTGCCATTTTATGGCCATTTAGAGCCATTGTCCAATTTATATTGTGGTCAAGCAGTATTGCAGAAGAAAATAGGATGCTTAGGTTTTAGGTCAGGTGATAGCTGGAGAGGTTTGAGGTTTTTAGAACGCTGGCTAAGGGAGAGGAGGGAGGAATGTAGGGCGGGAGGTTGCTCATAGTTTAAGAAGAGCAGTGGAGACAAGGAAGACGAATGAGTGACCAAGCAGTTTAGCAGGCATCTCAGACTAAACCTTGGTTTGTACCTAGGGTGAATCAGTCAAAGGGTGCATCACCAGCGTTGATCCGTCAGCTACGAGTGAGTGCGAGTGAGTGACCAGGGCAGACGTCTCTGCAATGATCAGTCGCCAAGGGAAGACTGTCTTCCCGGTTCCGTGACCCACTTGGGATTTTTTTCCAGTCATGAACCTCACAGAAAGTCCAGTCTTTCTTGTCTCTGCTGACAGGGAGAGGAAAACCAAACCCAAAGGGGAAGGAAGCTGGCAGGCAGCGAGAAAGGCTAAAGAGAAGAGTTGAGGCAAACCACTTGATCTGAGGATGGTGAGTGGATGCATGGGCTAGGCTGATGAACCTAGGTCATAGGTAGATCTCTTCACGGAGGGAGCACAAGGAGTAGGGACAGGGGGTTTGGTCTCCTGTAGGAGTTCCCCTGTCCTGGGTTTTGGCACCAAAAGTTAGGCATGTTGCTCGCATAAAGACACCACTAGGCAGGCTTTGTGTGAGCAACACTGTTGTTTATTCACCCAGGTATGGGCGGGCTGAGTCCAAAAAGAGAGCCAGTGGAGGGCAGTGGGATAGTAGTTGGTTTTCTAGGTTGAGGCAAGTGGTCAGTTAAAGATGGTAATCTATTTTAGGGAGGGGAAGGGCATTCCGGGATGCATGGTCACAGGGTAGGGGTAAGTAATCTGTCTCGGGGAGGGGTAGGGTGTCACGGAATGCATGATCACAAGGGTAGGGGTCATCTATTATAAACAGGCATGATCATAAGGGTGGAGGTTATCAGTTGCAAGCAGAGGGGAGGGTGCACTAAATTACATAGTTACAGGATGGGAGTCCTGAGAAACCCAATGTCCAGAGGGGGAAATTCCAAAGGGCTGAGCAGGAGCAATGCTTGCAGGTTGCAGGTTGCAGGCTGCAGGGGGAGAGCAATTAGTTGAGGCAGAAACAAGTTGTTTCACTTCTTTCTGTGGCCACCTAGTTACTTGTGGTTACTTCAGACTTTCTGGCTCCTGAGGACCATCCAGAGGTGTACGTGCGGGTCACCAAGGCTATAATGGCCAGGCTTGGAGTTGGAGGCCTGCCAGTCAAATCTACAGAACTTTTTCCTTGTTAATGTCTATTGTTTGTTTATATTTACAAAGACCTTTCCCATACAGAAATTAGGGAGCCAAGGTGAATGTGGAGAAATCAGTAGGTAGGCTATTCATGTTGTCCAGGGAAGAAATTCTTGAGGCTTGGACTGGGATGGAGGCAGTGGAGATATAAAGAGGTGGATACATCAGTCTATAATTTGGAGGTTGGGTTTGCTGATCGATTGATTGGTTGGTTGATTGATTTAACGGGGGAGGAAGGAAATAAAAGGGAGAAATAAATGATGGTTTTTAAATTTTTTATGTAAGCAACTGCAGGGTGGGGAAGCTTTTCCTGAGCTGAGGAATGTGAAGCCTTTAAGGGTGAATGAGGATATTTTGATGCATGATACGTTCCTGGATGCTCTTTGTTGACTTTAACAGGAGCCCTAAATACAGGTTGACACTTCCTCTACTCTCTGCTGCTGCCCATGATCTTTATTCTTTGACCTGCTGTGTTCCTTTTGAGTTTACAAAGTGTTCTTGAGTTTGTCTCATGTTCTCTTTAATGACTCCTTCCTGGGTACTAATGTGGGCTGGGTTTTTCATTACCTAGTCTGGTGCTTCAGAAGGAATGTCTTGGGCACTAGAGGATCGTAAACATTGGAGAGATACTCCTGAGTGCTTTCTGCTTTATTGGATTGCTGCAATGAGGGCCCTGGGGCAGGTTCTCGAAGGCTGTTGCTGCCTCTCAGCACCACCTCATCAAAGGAGAACCAGACTAATCAATGTGTGGCCTGAAACAGGCAGTTGGAGCTAATCAGTAAAAACGTAGTCAATGAGTGTGTTGTTGTTGATGATGTTGTTACTATGTAGAATGTTGCCCAGTAAAGCTTCTAGTCTGCCTTGAACTCCACAAACAGGTTCAGAGGACACTATTATTTCAAAACATCAAAGCAAGGTCAGAGGGCCTACTATGGGAAAGAAATAAAAGTCATTCCCCACCTCTGCCCCATGCAATCAGTTTGATGCTGGCATATGACTGCTGTCTCTTAATGGTCTAGAAAACATGTCTCTGACTTCCTGCCAAATGGACACATACTGAGTTTCTTTCTGAGAATGACAGTGACTTGTGAGGAGCTGTTTTATGCATATACTCTCTCCTCATTCTTCTAGCAACCAGTAGCATGTGCCAAGAAGGGAAAAGGCTCACAAGAATTGGAAATATAGTCTCTTGCCTTGGGATAGTTTTTCTGGACAAAACATTCTTTTAGGGAAATAAGCAGTATAGGTTTTGCAAAACTATGTCCTAGCTGATCCACAATTCTGTTGCATAACTGAAGGTCGTACCTGGTGCTAAGCTAAGTGTTTGTCACTAAAGACATTTCCATCTGGCAAACAAAATATTGTGGGATTATGCTGTTCCCTCTTCCTGGATTGTCCTTGTGTGCCATATCTTCAAGGAGACCATTTGGTGATAATCCCAAATACCCAGCCTTTAACCAGCCACCTACGGCCTCTAGAGACTTCTGAGAGAGCTACACAGAGGACAGTCCTGGCAAATGAACACTGTTTTTATTACACTGTTTTTACAAACCCCACTTCTAAGCTTGTCTGGATCACGTCAAAGGCACAAAGACATGTAGAAAGACAAACCCAAAAAATGATGTGATTCAAGATCTAAATCAAAGTAAGCCACAACCCGAGGCCTTCCTGAGATTTGGGGGTATAGAAAGAGAGCTCCAAGTTTGTTCTTGTCACCACAAAAGTTCTAATGCCCTTTTCCCATCTCATGAACTTCTACTCATCCTATGAATGCCTATTTAAATGCCTCTTCCTTCCTGAGTTTTCCTTGATCATAACCCCATCCAAGAAAAAAAGAGTTGTTCCCTCAGTTTTGATCCTGTGACACTTTATGTGTTTCTGTTTGATCACTTTGCCAGCTCTTATTGTGGTGATCTGTTTATATGGCCCTCTTCCCGGAATGCCAAAAGTAGACATTTTCTTACTCCTCTTTTTATCTCCAGTGCCTGGCCAAGTGCCTAGCATGGGGGAGGTGTTTAGTGCATTGAAAGGCCAAGTTTTTTGGCACTGGAAATAAGGCACCAGGTTATGCAGTGTGTGCACTGCACAAACATGCCTGGCTAAGGGAGCAAGAGGGGCTGGTATGGGCAGATGTGGGGTTGTCTCTGCTCAGAGGAAGGTCACTCTTTCCCTCCACACAGAGAGGCATGTGCCTGCAGGCCTGCCTCAGCCCAAATGGGGACCTTCTCATTTATAACAAGGCACCGTACACGCTTGCAATCTTACTTACTGAAAGAGCAAATCAGACTCAGCAAGTTTAAGAATGGCAGAATATGAAGAAAATACAAAATTGAAAGGAATATTTCCCCTTGTGAAGAGTTCCTACTATTTGTTTAAAAGTCAAGCCTTATAGTTATCTGATTTTAGGGAACCTATTATCAATTATGAAAAAGAGGAACTTGAATGCATAATGCTTTTTGTAGTTTACTTATCCTGAATTACCTTTTTATTTATTTATTTATTTTTTGAGACAGAGTTTCTCTCTTGTCACCCAGGCAGGAGTGCAATGGCACAATCTTGGCTCACTGCAACCTCCATCTCCCGTGTTCAAGTGATTCTCCTGCCTTAGCCTGCTGGAGTGCAATGGCGCGATCTCAGCTCACTGCAACCTCTGCCTCCTGGAGTTCCAGCATGATCTTGGCTCACTGCAACCTCTGCCTCCCAGTTCAACCGATTCTCCTGCCTCAGCACCCCCTCAAGTAGCTGAGATTACAGGTGCCTGCCACCATGCCCAGCTAATTTTTGTATTTTTAGTAGAGATGGGGTTTCACCATGTTGGCCAGGATGGTCTCGAACTCCTGACCCATGCGATCCACTTGCCTTGGCCTCCCAAAGTGCTGGGATTACAGGCATGAGCCTCCATGCCCGGCCGTCAATTACCATTTTTTAAAAAATATAGAATTGTACAATTTTAGATCTGAAAGAAAGTCATCTATCAATTCAGCAGTTTTTGAACATTTAGTACTGGTTACACACTTAGTATGGAAGGGACACTAGAAACTAACAAAATTAGCCAGTATCAAATACCTATTAGGTAATAGATTTTTAATTTGCTAAAAGGACACCTATCACACTATTCTGTCAGAAACAAGAAGAGGCAAAGTGGTCACTTTGTTAGGCAATTGCAGTTTTATCCATTTCACTCTTATATTGCCAATTTTTCAATACCAAAGCTGTAATTTCTTTAGTTTTTTTTTTTTCTCTATCTGTTCACACCTTCCAAAAATGGACCATCAGCCATTCTGGTGCATACCTGCTAAATGTTCCATAGAGTTAATGCACACAAAATCACATGTGTGAAAAGGAAGATTGATGGTGGCTCCTACATAAGACACAGACAAGACTTGTCATAGGTCGCATGGGTATGGTGGGTTGTCTCTGCACGAGTTGTTTCTAATTAGAATAAAGAACCAGAGTTTGAAAATACTATGGTTTCCTTTATATATATATTAGAGATGAGGTGGGGTGCAGTGTCCCATGCCTGTAACCCCAGCACTTTGGGAGTCCAAGGCAAGCAGATCACTTGAGGCCAGGAGTATGAGACCAGCCTGGCCAACATGGCGAAACCATGTCTCTACTAAAAATACAAAAATTAACTGGGCATGGTTGTGGTGCACACCTGTAGTCCCAGCTACTTGGGACGCTGAGCAGAAGAATCACCTGAACCCGGGAGGTGGAGGTTGCATTGAGCCAAGATCATGCCATTGCACTCCAGCCAGGGCCTCAGAGTGAGACTCTGTCCCAAAATAAATAAATATATACATATAATACACACACACACACACACACACACACACACACAATATTAGAGATGACTAGGTTATCTAGATGATAATGTCATTCCAACATGGGAGAGAAAAGGCTGGAGTTACAGCTATGTACCAGAAACTACAAATACCTTATCTATGCCATAGCCCCTAAGTCAAATACCCAGGGAATATAGCATATCTGTGAACACCACCCCATCACCCATTGTGTGTATTGTAAGGGGAAGTGATTAGGAGCCTAAAGGCTTATGATGTCATTTCTTCTTCTTCTTCATCTAGTTCTGTTCCTTCTCTTTCTCATTCCTCTTTTGGCACCTGCATTGGGTTGCTGTCCTCTAATGTACCAAGATCATCAGTTCAATACAATTTGAATTTGATGGGCATCTTTATGCTTGTGTTTTTATCACAACGTCTGGGTTGCACACCCCCTCTTCTCACCCCCCACCTGTCTTCTCAGATGTTTTCTTATCCCCACAAAACAGATTGGGAGCACCTTGAGGAAAGGGAACAAGACTTAAGCTTATTTGTATTTATCCCCTGACTTTATAATCTAGTGAGTAATTGCTCAAACATTTTCTGACATGAAAGTTAATGGATGAATGAATTAATGAATAGGAGGTAATGGGAGATAAAAAGAAACCCTCATGGTATCGGTGATATTTTATTTATTTAAAAATTCTAAAGCAGGCCAGGTATGGTAGCTCACACCTGTAATCCCAGCACTTGGGGAGGCCAAGGTGGGAGGATTGCTTGAACCCAGAGGTTCAAGACCAGCCTGGGCAACACTGGGAAACCCCATTTCTACAAAAAAATTTTTTTAAAAATTAGCCAGGCACGGTGGTGCACATCTGTGGTCCCACCTACTCAAAGGCTGAGTTAGGAGGATCTTTCAAGCCCTGGAGGTTGAGACTGAAGTGAGCTGTGATCACTGCACTCCAGCCTGGGTGACAGAGCGACACCCTATCTCAACAAAAAAAAATTCTGAAGCAAACATGTCAGAATATTAACATTTTCTAAATCAGGATGGTAGACATATGAATATACATTATCTTATTCTCCATATTCTTCATGTTTGGCAACTTCTGTAATACTGAAAAACCAAGATGAGCGGTGGAGGTGATAGCAGTATGACAAAATGTCTTTATTCAAGGAATGTCATCATTTAATTAGGGACTTGTTCCAAGTGCACATGATTGCAGAAGTGTATTGGATTGTACATTTTTGGAGTTGACTGGCTAGATATTTAAAGAAAAATACACTAAATAACTCTGAAACTAGAAAAGCAGGAGTTGACACTACCTATCTAATTTGTAGGGTATCCTAGGAGTCAGCAGATAAACACTTTTGTTATTTTCTAATACATATTCAGCCTCTATGAACTGTGAAATATTATCAGGAAGAACTGGATAGAACTAGACAACCAGTTACTGGCTAGCTAAATACCTAAGAGTTGGTAGAAAGTTCATGGAAATTTGTGGCAAAATACATTTGCCTCTTTAGGTTAGATCTAGTCTTCCCCTACTTTCTACCTGGAGGGTTGACCTGTGTGGACCAAATGGATGGACCCTGATGACTTCTGGCTTCTAGATGGGTTCATATAGGATCAAAGAAAGGGAGGGAGAGATGAAGGAAAGGAAAATCAGGTTGCTTAATCCCCTTGTTCCCTTCCTGTAAGGTTGTCTCCATGACTCCACATGCCTCTGTATGACCCCTCACCTCAGTCTCCTCATCCCTTTGTGCCTACAGCTCATTAAGAAGCACTAGATGGGCAGGATGCGGTGGCTCACGCATGTAGTCCCAGCACTTTGGGAGGCCAACATGGGCAGATCAGCTGAGCCCAGCAGTTTGAGGCCAACCTGGACAACACGGTGAAACCCTGTATCCACAAAAAAAAAAAAAAAAAAAAATACAAAAAATTAGCTGGGCACGGCAATGCGCACCTGTGGTCCTACCTATTCAGGAGGCTGAGGCAAGAGAATCATTTGAGCTGCAGTGAGCCATGATTGTGCTGCTGCACTCCAGCCTGGGCCACAGAGCAAGACCCTGTCTCATAAAAGAGAAGCAGCAGCAGCACCAGATGCCTGCACACACAGACCTATGAAAATAGTCCCTTTGTGTATAAAGCACCCCAAATTATTTTCTTCTGTCTTCTTTTGGGACTCTGATTGATCAAGGACTTAGACCATGACGTTCAAGTTTTAACTCCTCACTAGTAGTTAGTATTCAGGTCTCCGTCCTTCAGCTAGCAGATGCCAGAAGAGAACTTCCAAGAATTAACTTTAAATATGAAATTCCTATCTACACTTGGTGTCTCCAGCTCTTTCTAACTCATTTAGCTCATTTCATCGTCTTTTTCCTACCATGAAGTTATAAAAACAAATGTTAAAAGATTGCAAAACATTTGAAGACATGTTGTCAACATGAAATAATTATAATCATCCTTTAATAAATTCTACGTTTTGAACACTTTTATCACTTTGTGATCTTCATACATGAATACATTAAGGCACAATCAGAGGGGAAAATCTAAACATTCATTCTACCAGGTAATGATGAAAGAGGATGTGTATGATTTAGTCAATTTGAAATATTACGGACATCAATAAACAGTGGAAATGGTAAGCATCTGGGATAACAGTGGGCCTGGCCAGGAATGTCTGGTGATATCTTAAGCTCTTTAAAGCCTTTATATGTGCCATTTCCTCTGCCTGGGATATTCTTCCTCTTTTCTCACTCTTGATCTGGCTAATTTCTATTTGTCCCTTAGCATTCTTCTTAAATGTCACAACCTCAGATAAATCCCTGATCCCAATCTAAATCAGCTTCCACTTCCTGCCAATTTCTCTGATAGAACCCAATTCTTTTCCTTCTTGGTACTTATCACTAGATAAAAGTATATATTGTATGTTCATTGCTAAATGTCCATCTCACTCTTGAGGAAAGAAACCAAGATTGTTTGGTTCTTCTACTATAGTTGCAATATTGATAGTGCCTATCAATATTAATAGTTATCAAATAAGTGAATCCTCAAAGTTCTTAGAAGGAAGAACCATTGCATTTATGAATTATAACTCCATTTATATTACTGGCTGTCAAAGGTGAATTTGCTTGTCCTAAGTTTAAAAGTATACCTCAGTTAGAACTATTAGGTATTGTTCCCTGGGTAAATTAAAATAAATGTATTTATATATCTACTGTAGATTTGAATTTTATGTCATATTTTGTTCCAGGAAGCCAGAAGCCCCACCAAGACCTTGTCATAAATAATCTTTTCTATAAGAAGTTCTTTTTTAAAGTTACAAATGGCTAACTTTATAATTAGATACAGTAGGGGGATGCCTGCTGTTCGGGCTGCGCAGCTTCCTTTCCTCCTTATTTAGGTTATGGAACCAAGAGCCACTCAGTATGGCCTATCAAGTTGTACACTGCACAACTCCAGGAGGTCCCAAACAGATGGACTATAAAATGGATTAGAGTCTGGAGCTGTGCAACACCTCCCTGACAGAACTCTTTCTTTTGGTAACTGCTCATCTACCCAGACAGTCCAACCTGTCGGTCTGCTCTCTTTCCACAGTAGTGGATGTGATCCAGGCCAGCCAACTGGAGTAGTATCTCTAGAAATTATCATTGATTACTGCAGGCCTTGGCACATGACCTAAGGAAGTCAATCAGCACTTTCAGGGGGGATTATATAGATGGTGGAGAAGACAGAACATTGCTTGATATTTCCAAAACTGAGAAGCATGAAAGTCTAGAGCTGGTAGGGGTTCTTTTGCCACAATACAATAAGAGCCTCCCTGTAAATGAAGTCTGCAGAGAAAAAGCAGACCTGAAAGAAGAATAAAAGGAGACAGATTCTTATTCATGGGATTGTTGTTGGTTATGTGAGCTAATAAATTATTTCCCTTGCTTAGGGGAGTTTGAGTTGGATCTTTGTCACTTGCAACCCAAGAGTCCTGGCTAACACAGATGCATAAGCAAAACCATAAACCAGGAAATTGGAATTTGTTTTCTGCTTAACCAAAAACTGAATTCTCTACTTGTGACAATGGGGGTGTCACTTCTCTGCTCACAACCCTCTGGTACCTTCTCAGCTTACCCAGAGAAAAAGCCAGCTGTCTACACAGGGCCACAGGTCCCAACATGGTTTAGCCTGTCTTATCCCTTTTCCCCCACATTGTTCATGATGCATCAGGTACCTGGCCTTGGTGTTCCTTACACATACCAAGCATTCTTCCACCAGAGCGCCTTCACATGTGCTGTTCCCCTCTACCTAGTATCTGCGACTCACAGTGAACTGCTTGATGTAATTCAGTTATCTGTTCACATGTCAACTTTCCTCAGTTTCCCCCGTCTGAAATTTTCTTTCCCTCTCTGTTTTAGTTGCCTAGGGCTACCATAATAAAGCACTACAAACTGGGTGTCTTGAACAGCAGAAATTCATTGCCTCACAGTTCTGGTGGCGAGAGTCTGAGATCAGGGTGTCAGCTGAGTTTTGTTCAGCAGGCTGTGGAGGGAGAATCTGTGCTGTGCCTCTCTCCTAGCTTCTGCTGGTTTGCTGACAGTCTTTGGTGTTTCTTGGCTTGTAGAAGCATTGCCCTGATCTCTGCCTTTTTCTTTATATGGCATTTTCCCTGTGTGCATATCTGTGTCCAGATTTCCCCCATTGTATAAGGACATTAGTCATCTGAGATTAGGGCCCGCCCTAGTGATCTCATTTTGACCTGATCATCTGTGAAGAACCTCTTTCCAAATAATATCACGTTCTCAGTACCAGGGGTTAGGATTTGATGGGGGAACACAATTCATCTTGTAACCCTGACTTATGCTGCCCTATTTTTTTCTTTGCAGTATATATCACCATCTAACATTATATACTTATGTTTTTACTGGCTTACTGTCACGCTCTCCCTCTGACTAGGATGTCATGTTATACCCACAGCACTTAAAACAGTACCTACTATATGGAGGTATGCAATCAATATCTGTTAAGTGAGTGAATACTAAAACAGAGAAATAGGCTCTCTGAATTTAAGATACTAAAATCTGAAACTACTTTTTGCATAATCGACTATTTAAAGAAAGCAAGACTTCTCAGATGTCATTTATGTATATATTTAGAGTTTAAAGGCTCAGTGGAGACCAATGCAAAATCTCTGTCAGTCTGGGTGCAGTAGCTCACACCTGCAATCCCAGAACTTTGGGAGGCTATGGTGGGAGGATCCCTTGAGGCTAGGAATTTAAGACTAGCCTGGATAGCATAGCAAGACCCCCATCTTTACAAAAAGTAATTTAAAAATATCAGTCAGTTGTGGTGGTATGCACCTGTACTTCCTAGCTACTCGGGAGGCTGAGGTGGGGGAATCACTTGAGCCCAGGAGTTTGAGGCTGCAGTGAGCTATGATCGTGCCACTGCACTGTAGTTTGGGTGGGAGAGCAAGACTCTGTCTCTAAAAAAAAAAAAAGGAGAAGAAAAAGAAACAATATCTCTATCACAAACTTACAAGTACCATTCCTTTGAAAATAGAAAAGTAGAAAGAAACATTCTGAGGAAGAAAGGAATTTGGGAGTGGTAGGTTGATAGGGGACATGTGAGAAGGGATAGAAGTTGAATGAGGTTAAGAGAGGTCAAACTCTGGCAAAACTAAAAGTACTGATCTTTTTCCTGACTTAATAATGAAAGTATGCCAGTAGCCTTCTATGGAGTTACATTATTTTTATTCCTCATTAAAAAGGGTTTGTTGTTGTTGTGGTTGTTGTTGTTGTTTTAAGACAGTCTTACTCTGTCGCTCAGACTGGAATGCAATGGTGCGATCATAACTCATTGCAGCCTCTACCTCTCATGCTCAAGCAATCCTCCCACCTCCCAAGTAGCTGGGTCCCCAGGCATGTGCCACCATACCTGGCTAATTTTTATTTATTTATTTATTGAGACAGAGTTTTGCTATGTTGCCCAGGCTGGTCTCAAACTTCTGCCTTCAAGTGATCGAACTGCCGAAGCCTCCCAAATTGCTGGGATTACAGGCATGAGCCACTGTGACCAGCCTAAAAGTCCTTTAATGAGAAAACAAATTTAGCCTTCAGATATTAGGAATGCCCTTTCTGACGTTTATTGAGATATATTATCTGTGTGTAACTTTATCAAGTAATCTGTCTTTCATCTGATGCTCTCACTGGAATATGAGCTGAGGGGCAGGGGACTGTTTCTTTGCTAGCCTATAGATAGAAGACAAATGGTAAATTAAATGAGCATAAACACACTGAAAAGAGTTAAGAGCCCTTACTTACATAAGGCTTTTACAAAGCAGTAAGAAGTGGATCAAAGGAAGTACAGACACCATATAAATGTATAAAACAGTGTTCGATCTTGCCAATAGCCAGAGATATGCAAATTAAAATAAAAACAGAATTGATTTTTTAACCTATCTGCAGCTGAAAAAGATTGATGATTTTCAGGCCCGTGATGTGCAGTCAATCAGACACTCATAATTTTGAGGATGAGTTAGTATGTGGAACTATAAGTTCAAATTCAAAATACACTTACCCTTTGACCTGAAAATTCCACGTTTCGGAACCTATCCTATGGAAAAGGCAGTCTTCATAATGATGCATATCTGTAAGACTCCAGAATTTCAGTACAGGAAAGAGATAGGCATGTCTAGGGCATGTCCATTTGGTTTTAAACAAATACTCAGAAGTACATGTATTATACTTCTGAGTTTATAGAGTAAAATGCCTTCTCTCTACAGAATTATTAATTAAACATCACGATCAACATTTATCAACTGTCAACTAGAGGCAGCGGGTGGTGTCCGAATCCCTAAAATTCTGTTTTAGGAGTTAAGGCATGAATATTTAAGAAAGTAACTCTTTAGCTTCCATACTGCTTCCACCGTAAACCCAAATCTGATCTATGTAAAATTTTAAGCCCTGAAAGTGAGCTTAGAAGGTGAGAGGTCAAAAGAGTGTACACCAGGAGGGCACACCCTGCATCTAGGGAAGTAACGTTTTCATCTTCAGCTCCCAAATGTCACTCTCTGTTCTCACCATCCCCAGTTATTTCCCTCTATAAGAAGGGGAAACTGCCACTTAAAGCAACAGTTTCCCACAACCATTTTCTCAGATTAAGGGAGTGACATGTTCATACCCAGGGAAAATACTCTTTGAAGATGACACCATCCACTAGGAAAGAAGAGTTATTTTGATTGTGCTAAATTGCTCTGCATAACAAAGTGAGAGGAACCTAGACTTGTCTCTTTGGGAAAGGGAGAAGGTGAGGGGCAGGAAATAGGTAAGATTTCTTGAAGAGTTTTGAGAGTGAAAGGTGGCGTCTCCTCCAGAAATGTAGTAAAAATGTGGCTAGCACGTGTCACTGAAGGTCCTGGTGCTTCTCTGATGCTCCCACAACACATGGAGCCCAGCTGGAAGAAGCATGGCTGGTGACAGCCTCCAGTTTACAGCTCCCCTGAGGACCAGCATCAGCTTTGCAGCCAAGATCCCACTCTTTCTGGAGCAGCCCCCAGCAGTGATGGAGGCAGGTGGTAGACAAGGGCATAGACATTTTCACTGCACAGAAGACTTCTTTAATGTACTATTTGTGCTCAGGGCTCCCCTGGCTTTGCCAGAGTCTTTGTCAAGTCTGCTTGGGTCCACTGGCTCCTCCTGCCCAAGCCTGCTTCCTTCCCCTTTGTCTTGACAGCCTTTACTCCCCTACAAAACCTTTCTCATCCCTACCCTGTCTCAGCATCTGCTTCCTGGAGAGCCCAACCAGCACGATTAGAGACCTCTCATTTGAAACTGCTGAAGTTTAATATTAGTGGGATTTTTTTAAAGACTCTGAGAGGAACTATTTCTCATTTTAATTTCAAGTTTGAGAATTAAAACTGAATAGCTGCCAGTTGTTCTCTGCTGCATAGTCACTGTTTAACTTGAGTTGATGACTGACTTTGTCTTAGTGAACAATCACAAATTCTCTCAGAAACATAATCCTTTTTCTTTTTGCTCTTAAAGAGAAAGAAAAGGAAAAAAAAAAAAACAAATATTGCTACAGCACTTTCTAACTTTTATGAACAATAGATTCCAATTTTAAAATTAGAAAAGATCTTGACATTTATTCTGATTAAATCCCCTCACTTTGCATAACAGTACATGTCCATAGAGCCCTTAAAAATCGTGATCTAGGCCAGGTCTGGTGACTCATGCCTGTAATCCCAGCACTTTGGGAGGCTGAGGGGGGGCAGATCACCTGAGGTCAGGAGATCAAGACCAGACTGGCCAACATGGTAAAACTCTGTCTCTCCTAAAAATACAAAAATTAGCTGGTTGTGGTGGTGAGCGCATGTAACCCCAGCTACTTAGGAGTCTGAGGCAAGAGAATTGCTTGAACCTGAGAGGCGGAGGTTGCAGTGAGCCAATGATGTGCCACTGCACTCCAGCCTGAGTGAAAGAGCAAGACTCCGTCTCAAAAAAAAAAAAAAAAAAAAAAAAAAAACAAAACCAGAAAGAAAGAAAATCGTGATCTAGGCCTCTAGTTACGAATGCAAACAAACAAGCAAACAATTTTTTTAAAAGCCGTACAAGTGTCGGAGAGAGATCCAAGATGGCTGATTAGCAGCAGCTCAGGATTGTGGCTCCCACTGAAAGCGCAGAGAGTGAGTGGACGCCACATTTTCAGACGAATTTTTATTGCCCACGGACCAGGAGATTCCTGGCGGAGGAGCCCCACGGGTCGCCAGCGCGACTCTTTTGGCTGGTGCGGCCGTTTTGCAGGCGCCCCGGCGCGGCGGTTCTCAGTCCAGAGTATACGGGACTGAGTGCCCTTTTGGTTGGCGTTGGAGCTCCGGGAAGGCAGAGTCTCCCATTCAGCTGATTGAAAAGCAGACTGAAGTCGGGAACCAGACCGGGAGATTCCCGGGCAGAAAAGCGCCACGAATCTCAACGCCGCTGTTTCAGTCGGCGTGGTGGGTCGCCGCAGGGGAAGGCTGGTCCCCCCCTACACACACACACAAAAAAAAAACAACAGTTGGCACTGCTGAGGATTGAGAGTTTCACAGCAAGTACAGCTGAACCTGGGAAGGTCCAGCTCTGTGGGGGAGGGGGCGTCCGCCGAAGGAAAATTAAGAAACAGAAAAAACTTTACCACCAACAAGTTGGACGTCCACTCAGAGACCTAATCTGAACGTCAGCAATTACACAGACGACAGGTGGATAAATCCACAAAGATGGGAAGAAACCAGCGCAAAAAGGCTGAAAACACCGGAAATCAGAATGCCTTTCCTCCTGCAGAGGATTGCAGTGCCTCATCACCAATTGAACAAGGCCTGATCGAGAATGAATGTGAGGAATCAACGGAATCAGGCTTCAGAAGGTGGATAATGAGAAACTTCTGTGAGCTAAAAGAACATGTTCTAGCCCAATGCAAGGAAACTAAGAACCTTGAAAAAAGGTTTGACGAAATGTTGATGAGAATGGACAATTTAGAAAGGAATATAAGTGAATTAATGGAGCTAAAAAACACAATACAAGAACTTCGAGAAGTATGCACAAGTCTAAACAGTCGAATTGATCAAGCAGAAGAAAGGATTTCAGAGGTCGAAGACCAACTTAAATAAAACGAGAAGACAAGATTAGAGAAAAAAGGGTAAAAAGGAATGAGCAAAGTCTCCAAGAAATATGGGACTATGTGAAAAGACCTAATCTACGTTTGATAGGTGTACCTGAATGTGACGAAGAGAATGAATCCAAGCTGGAAAATATTTTTCAGGATATTATCCAGGAAAACTTTCCTAACCTAGCAAGGCAGGACAATACTCAACTCCAGGTAATACAGAGAACACCACAGAGATATTCCTCAAAAAGAGCAACCCCAAGGCACATAATCATTAGATTCACCAGGGTTGAAACGAAGGAGAAAATACTAAGGGCAGCCAGAGAGAAAGGACAGGTTACCCACAAGGGGAAGCCTATCAGACTCACAGCAGATCTCTCAGCAGAAACCCTACAAGCCAGAAGAGAGTGGGGGCCAATATTCAACATCCTTAAAGAAAAGAACTTTCAACCCAGAATTTCATATCCAGCCAAATTAAGTTTCATAAGTGAAGGAAAAATAAAATTTTTTACCAACAAGCAAGTACTCAGAGATTTCATCACTACCAGGCCTGCTTTACAAGAGCTTCTGAAAGAAGCACTATGTACAGAAAGGAACAACCAGTATCAGCCATTCTAAAAAACCCCATCAGTAAGCTGCATCCAGACCCATCTCACATGCAAGGATATACAGAGACTCAAAACAAAGGGATGGAGGAAGATTTGCCAACCGAATGGAGAGAAAAAAAAAACAAAAACAGGAGCTACAATTCTCATCTCTGATAAAATAGACTTTAAAGTAATAGAAAACAAAAGAGACAAGAAGGACATTGTATAATGGTACAGGGATCAATGTAATGGGAAGAGTTAACGATCCTAAGTCTATGCACACACAATATAGGAGCACCCAGATACATAGGGCAAGTTCTTGGTGACTTACAAAGAGACTTGGTCTCCCACACAATAATAGTGGGAGACTTTAACACTACATTGTCAATAGTGGATAGATCAATGAAACAGAAGGTTAACAAGGATATCCGGGACTTGAACTTAGACCTCGAACAAGTAAACTTAATAAACATTTACAGAACTCTCTACTCCAAATCCACAAAACATACATTTTTTTTTTTTTCAGTAACACATCACATTTATTCTAAAAGAGACCACATGGTTGGGAGTAAATCACTCCCCAGCAATTACATAGTATTTCATAGGTTCAAATGAAATATTGGTTGGCTGTTTGTTTGTTATTTTCCTCCCTTATTCCTTCCTGTCTCCATCGTATAACACAATTATTAGTATAAAAGAGCTTTTTAATACCCATTTTTAGACTGCATTCTAGCCTGGGCAATAGAGCAAGATTCCCGTTCTCTCTCCCTCTTTTCTTCTTCTTTTTCCCTTTCTTTTATTCTCCTTTTTTTTCTCTCTTTCTCTCTTTTTCTTTTCTTTCTTTTTCTTTCTTAAAAAAAAGAAAAAAATAAAATAAAATAATAAAAAAAAAATAAAAGCCGTACAAGTGTCTTAGTAAAAACAGTTAATGTTCCAAATGATCGTAACTTCTGTTTGCATTGTTTATAATTACTTTAATACCAGATGGTAGTAACACCCAGCTAGATAAACTAGCATTTAAATCATCAGAGTAAAAGATAAAGTTCAATTTTTAGGATCTATTTATTTTGTCAATTTGATGTATTTTTCTTTTCATGTTTTTGGTTTATCAATTGTGTTTCTTAAAAGTACAACTAAGTTTTGGCCGGGTGTGGTGACTCACGCCTGTAATCCCAGCACTTTGGGAGTCCAAGGCATGTGGATCACTTGTGGCAGGAGTTCGAGACCAGGCTGGCCAACATGGCGAAACCTCATCTGTAGTAAAAATATGAAAATTAGCCAGGCGTGGCAGCATACTCCTGTAGTCCCAGCTACTGGTGAGGCTGAGGCAGGAGAATCGCTTGAACTTGGGAGGTGGAGGTTACAGTGAGCCGAGATCAAGCCACTGCCCTCCAGCCTGGGTGACAGAGTTAAACTCCATCTCAAAAAAAAAAAAAAAAAAGGGGGCAACTAAGCTTTTTGGTTTTGTTTTCAGAAAAGCAGCCTTCCTTACTTAGAAACTCTTGGCACTTGACCTTCCCAAACTCTGCTGGGGAATTTTGCAATCACATTAATTTGATACAGTATACTTGGGGGAGGGCATTCTGTATTTTGTTAAGATGAAAAAATACTTTTGAAATGTATAATGTGAAAAGAAATCATTACTTCTTTAATAAACTTTTTAATATGTTAAGGAGGAAATTGACATTCAAACAAGTATTCTGTATGTTCAATAGAGGAATATATTTGTCAATTCCCTTTATTCTCTAAATACTACTTTCTCTGCCCTCTTTTGAGATCTCTGCTGAAATTACATCTCTGCTTGGCTCTTTCTCCTTTACAAAAAGGAGAAGCTCAACTTTCTATCCAGACTGCTTAACCTTCATTAATCTACTTTCTGTCTGGGCTGGCTCAGAGCAGATGAGGTTATGTGAGATTTCTCAGCCTCTTAGGAAGACCATGGCCCCTAAACCTTTCTCCATTGCTGCTGTGGGAATCTCTTCAGTGTCATCCACTCTCTCTCCCATAACCCACTGACCCAGATGGCTGATTATCTAAATCCAACTATATCTGGTTTCCATCAACACCATGGAACAGCCAATTTGTCTACACAAAAGGGTAGTTTCAGCTACAAATTACATGCAGATGGTTGAGCGTCTCTTCTGTGACTAAAGTTGAAACAGGGTATTTTCAAATCAAAGGCAATTCTGTGAGTGAATATTTGTTCACGTGTGGATGTATATATGTGTTATGTGCTAGCTGACAGAGGCAGCGTCTGTGTTCGCAAGTGTGGAGTTCAGGATATTTCCACATCTATAAATATATTTTTATTTATTTTTGTTTTGTTTGTTTGTTTTTTAGAGATAGGGTCCTGCTCTGTAGTCCAGGCTGGAGTGTGGTAGTGTGATCACGGCTCACTGCAGCCTCAATCCCCTGAGCACAAGCGATCCTCCCACTTTAGCTTCCCAAGTAGCTGGAACTATAGGCATGTGCCACCAAGCTAGGCTAATTTTTTGTTGTTGTTGTTGTAGAGCTGGGATCTCGCTGTGTTGCTCTGGCTGATCTCAAACTCCAGGCCTCAAGTGCTCCTTCCACCTGGGCCTCCCAAAGTGCTATGATTATAGCATGAGCCACCATGCCCAGCCCATATCTATAAATACAAATTTGTAAATGTTAATGTAGCCCATCTCAAAAATGGAAAATTGTTTTTCAGTTTAAATATTAAAACAAACAATTTAGCTAGGCAAAGTGGTTCACACCTATACTCCCAGCACTTTGGGAGGCTGAAGCGGGCAGATCACCTGAGGTCAGGAGTTCAAGACCAGTATGGCCAACATGGTGAAACCCCATCTCTACTAAAAATACAAAGAAATTAGCCAGGAGTGGTGGCACATGCCTGTAATCCCAGCTACTCGAGAGGCTGAGGTAGGAGAATCACCTGAACCCAGGAGGTGGAGGTTGCAGTGAGCCGAGATTGCGCCACTGCACTCCAGCCTGGGCAACAAGAGTGAAAACTCCGTCTCAAAAAAACAGTTTAAGGGGGTATTAACTAATAATATTAATTACTGTTTTTAGTACTAGCTCTGGATAAAATTCCTCTGTAAGGAGCTTGTGATCTAAGCAAGACGTATCAGACTGACACAAATAAAAATTAGCTAAGAAAAAGCTAGGTTTCATCATCTGGGGGGAGAAACTGGTCTTAAAATCTGCCCTTTGTTGCACTTACCCAGGCTTGGATTATTCAGAGATTTTTCTTTACACAGTTGAAATGGATAGAGCTGATGATGATCATCTTTAATTAATTACATATTATTAAATTATAATATACTTTCCCCAAATCAACTAAATATTCTTGGCTTGTGGTAAGGGAGAGGAGGAGGTTAAGTGAGCATGTAGCTGAAAGCCATTTGGCCCAGGCCCCATGTTTATAAAGGGCAGTGAATTTAGGCTTTTAACACTGCCTCCAGAGGAGGTTACACAAAGATACTTTGGTGGAATTGAAAGAAGACACTTTCCTTCCAAGTTTAAAATTGAGACCCAATGCTGGGCGCAGTGGCTCATGCCCATAATCCCAGCATTTTGGGAGGCCAAGGCAGGAGGATTGCTTGAGCTAAGGAGTTCAAAGCCAGCCTGGGCAACATAGTGAGACCCGTCTCTACTAAAAATTCAAAAATTAGCCATGCATTTTGGCATGTGCCTGTAGTGACAGCTACTCAGGAGGCTGAGTAGAATGGTGATCATTAAAAAATCTGGAGACAACAGATGCTGGAGAGGATGTGGAGAAATAGGAACACTTTTACACTGTTGATGGGAGTGTAAATTAGTTCAACCATTGTGGAAGACAGTGTGGAGACTCCTCAAGGATCTAGAAATAGAAATTCCATTTGCCCCAGCAATCCCATTACTGGGTATATACCCAAAGGACTATAAATCATTCTATTATAAAGACACATGCACATGTATGTTCATTGCAGCACTGTTTACAATAGCAAAGACCTGGAACCAACCCAAATGGGAGGATGGCTTGAGCCTAGGAAGCAGAGTTTGCAGTGAGCCTAGATCAAGCCACTCCAGCCTAGGCAACAGAAGAGACCTGACTTAAATAAATAAATACATAAAATTGAGATCCATGACTAAACTACATCATCTTTAGTGTACCATGGATTTTTTTAGAAAAAACAGCCTCACACTATTGCCCAAGCTGGAGTGCAGTGGCGTGGTCACGGCTCACTACCGCCTCAACTTCCCAGGCGCAAGCAATCCTCCTACTTCAACCTCCCAAGTAGCTAGGACTACAGGCATGCACCATTATGCCTGGCTAATTTTGGTACTTTTTGTAGAATTGGGGTCTCACTATGTTTCCCAGGCTGACCTTGAACTCCTGAGCTCAAGTGATCATTATGCCTTGGCCTCCCAAAGTATTGGGATTATGGGCATGAGTCATGGTGCCTGGCCCATGGATTTTTAAAATTAAATATTTTACCTATCTTCTTATTGGCACAACTATTTTGTGTTGTAAAAAATTTTTTTGTATTACAGGCATTAGTTTGTTAAAAATGTAAACACTTGAAATACCACAATTTTTTTTTTATTGTGCTTTAGATTCTGGGGTACATGTGCAGATCATGCAAGATTGTTGCATAGGTACATTCATGGCAAGGTGGTTTGCTGCCTCCATCCCCCCCATCATCTGTACCTGACATTTCTCCCCCACATTATCCCCTCCCCACCCTCCCCCTCCCACTATCCCTCCCCTAGCCCCGCCAAGTGTGTGATGCTCCCCCTCTCTGTGTCCATGTGTTCTCATTGTTCAACACCCACCTATGAGTGAGAACATGCAGTGTTTGATTTTCTGTTCTTGTGTCAGTTTGCTGAGAATGATGGTTTCCAGGTTCATCCATGTCCCTACAAAAGACACAAACTCATTGTTTTTTATAGCTGCATAGTATTCCATGGTGTATATGTGCCACATTTTCTTTGTCCAGTTTATCATTGATGGGCATTTGGGTTGGTTCCAGGTCTTTGCTATTGTAAACAATGCTGCAATGAACATACATGTGCATGTGTCTTTATAATAGAATGATTTATAGTCCTTTGGGTATATATACCCAGTAATGGGATTGCTGGGGCAAATGGAATTTCTATTTCTAGATCCTTGAGGAGTCTCCACACTGTCTTCCACAATGGTTGAACTAATTTACACTCCCATCAACAGTGTAAAAGTGTTCCTATTTCTCCACATCCTCTCCAGCATCTGTTGTCTCCAGATTTTTTAATGATCACCATTCTAACTGGCGTGAGATGGTATCTCAATGTGGTTTTGATTTGCATTTCTCTAATGACCAGTGATGATGAGCATTGTTTCATATGTTTGTTGGCTTCATATATGTCTTCTTTTGAAAAGTGTCTGTTAATATCCTTTGCCCACTTTTGGATGGGTTTGTTTGTTTTTTTCTTGTAAATCTGTTTTAGTTCTTTGTAGATTCTGGATATTAGCCCTTTGTCTGATGGGTAGATTGCAAAATTTTTTTCCCATTCTGTTGGTTGCCAGTTCACTCTAATGATTGTTTCTTTTGCTGTACAGAAGTTCTGAAGTTTAATAACAATTTTTAAAACCTTATTATTTAAAAATGTTAATATACAAAGAGCCTCAAAAAAAAAAAAAAGGCAGCTTGAGTCCCTCTCAGCCTTTCAGAAGCTCTGAAATCATTTGGTTAGAGTACAAATATTTCCATGAGGTAGCAGGAGCATTTTTGTATAAGCCAAAGGAACTATAGTGTAAGAAACCTGGAAAGAAGGAAAATGATAGTTAAAAATAAGTTGTATGTTGGCCAGGAGCAGTGGCTCATGCCTATAATCCCAGCAGTTTGCAAGGCCGAGGCGGGTAGATCACAAGGTCAGGAGTTCAAGACCAGCCTGGCCAACATGGTGAAACCCCCATCTCTACTTAAAATACACAAAAGAAAAAAAAAAATTAGCTGGGCGTGGTGGTGGGTGCCTGTAATCCCAGCTACTCGAGAGGCCGTGGTAGAGAATTGCTTGAACCTGAAGGCAGAGGTTGCAGTGAGCCGAGATTGCGCCACTGCACTACAGCCTGGGTGACAGAGTGAGACTCTGTCTCAAAAAACAAAAATAATAAATTGTATGTTTGAAATGAAAACTCAAGATATGCTTTTTTGCCTTTGTATTGGCTTGTATGAACTCCAAGGAGTCACTGTACCCTTTAAAGCATGCTTTTTTTTTTTTTTTTTTTTTGAGACAAGTCTAGTTCTGTTACCCAGGATAGAATGCAGTGGCATGATCTCGGCTCACTGCAATCTCCTCCGCCTGCTAGCCTCAAGCCAACCTCCCACTTCAGCCCCCTGAATAGCTGGGACTGCAGGCGTGCACTACCATGCCCAGCTAATTTTTGTGTTTTTTGTAGAGACAGAGTTTTGCCATGTTTCCCAGGCTGGTCTTGAACTTGTGAGCTCAAGCAATCTCCCCACCTCAGTTTCCCAAAGTGCTGGGGTTACAGGTGTGAACCACTGCGCCTGACCTAAAGCATGCTTTCTCAGTCAGAAGTTACTAGCTTGCCTTGGTAAACTTACAACAATAGCATGTCTGTAAAGTGGTAAATGTTTAACCAGAGTAAACTGCATGATCATGAACAAGTGTTCTTGGACACCAAGTCCTGGAATCTGAAAATAAAACCTGATATATAGAGATTCTTTGAAAAATAAGTCTTACAGAGGTGTCTTTTTTCTTTTTCTTTTTTTTTTTTTTTTTTTAAGTCTCACTCTGTCACCTAGGTTAGAGCGCAGTGGCATGATCTTGGCTCACTGCAACCTCCATCTCCCAGGTTCAAGCAATTCTGCTGCCTCAGCCTCCTGACTGGCTGAGATTACAGGTGCCCACCACCACGCCCAGCTAATTTTTGTATTTTTAGTAGTGACAGGGATTCACCATGTTGGCCAGGCTGGTCTCAAACTCTTGACCTCAAGTGATCTGCCTGCCTCAGCATCCCAAAGTGCTTGGATTACAGGTGTGAGCCTTACAGAGATGTCTTAAAGGAGAGAGGAGTGACAACAGAAACAGTAGCAAAGTCAGCTCTCATGAGTTAAAAGGGAAGATTAATTCTGAGTGTAGGTCAATAGAGGTCATCATTTGAATTAAAAATATCTTAAAGGGAAGTTCTTCCTCTCATCTGCCCAGTTCCTGGAACTGCGTCGTCTCCTGAGGAAGCATGCATAGTTACTCAGCAAACCCGTTTTGGTCCCGCTAAACAGACCAAAATATGAAGCCAGCTGTCCAGTTGGGGTGGGGACATTCTATCTTTGAGACCAATAGGAATTGGTCTAATTAAAGGCATTTAGAGAAGAATAGGGGAGAAAAGACACAAAGGGCACCAAAGGTGGAAGAGGGCTTGAGTCTGAAATCCATCTCTGCTACAGGGTTAATGTAGTCCTAATAGTTTTATTCAAGTGCTTAAAACAAAGGCACAATAAAAGGAGGAAAGCTCATATCACCAGTCCTCCCCTGAGGAGCTCAGAGTTCGAAAGTAAAATGCAATCTGTTGAATAATGATGGCACAAGTTGTAGCTTTCTAGGATTCCACAAAATGGAGGGTTGAAGGAAGATAAATATCTGCTGCAGTATTCCAGGAAGGGGTGTAAGAGACATAGGTAACTAATGGCTTGTTTCATGGTAACAAGAACTGTACTTCAAAGAAACCCTTGTGAACGGTTCCTGATGCCCTTCAGTCTCTGTGTCACATTTCAAGATATCTAGTTTGGTGGGGGGTCTCGCTCAGAGCGACTGTATGTTCAACCTGTGTAATCTCAGTTACTCCTCACAGCAACACTGAGTTGGAGACTTTTTCTCCCAATTTACCAAGAAGGAAACTGACCTTTAAAGAGGGGTGTCATTTGCTCAAGATTTTGTAGGAAAGTTGGGATTGTAGATCAATCTGACCCTAAAAATCCTGCTATTTTGATACTGTCATTCTGTGTCATTGTTACCAACTTTAATTACTACTTGCACATTAACCTGACTCCCCCTCTTACTTGAGCCTACAGACTTGAACCTCAGAATTATCTTTGACCTTTCCAATAAATCATTTCACCAATATTTATCAAGTACCTACTAAGAACTAGCCATTGAGGATAAAGACTAAATGAAATACAATTCCTGCCCTCACAGAACAGACAGATCATGTGGGGGAATCCGTTGCTAAATCTTGTAGGGTTCACTTATTGTACCTTTATCCTCATCTCTCTTTCTGACTGTTTTTCTGTGGTGCAAGCCCTCACTACCTTTGTTTGTCTCTGTTATTAGTCAGGGTCACAGAAAAACTAATTACACAGTTGTGGGTAGAGTTAAGAAATCAAAAAAGTGGGACAAGTGTGGTGGCTCACGTCTGTAATCCCAGCACTTTGAAAGGCCAAGGCCAGAGGATTACTTGAGCCCAGGAGTGAAAGACCAGTCTGGACAACACAGCAAGATCCCATTTCTACAAAATATAAAAAATTAGCTGGGTGTGGTGTCACTCACCTGTACTCCCTTACTTGGGAGGCTGAGGTGGGAGGATTGCTTGAGCCCAGGAGGTTGAGGTCCAGTAAGGCCCAGAAATAGCATTTTAGACCTGTCTCTCAGTTCTTCTCTATTTCCTGCTCCTCTCAGTGAACTGTGATTGTGCCACTGCAGTCCAGCCGGGGTGATAGAGCAAGACCCTGTCTCAAAAAAAAAAGAAAGTAATGATAAAACACCCGGAAAATATCAGCAGTGGGAAGCCACAGCCATGCCAGGGACCAAAGTGTTCCTGGAGCCCATAGCAAGCTAGAGATATGCAAAAACTGCTGCTCTTAGGAGCTAGAGTCACAAAGGGAGGCAGCTCAGAAACTCAGCTTCTCTCTCCCTCCTGCCATCTGATCAGCTGGCATCCTCTTCTGCTCAAACTCAATCAAAAGCCCCCCAGCCAGGGAGCCAGGTCTGCACAGGTCAGCCTCCTCAGGCAGAGAAGCCAGGGAGTGGATCAGGTGAGGCAGATGGAAAATAACCAGCACTGTCTTGATTCATTCCTTAGCAAATACACACTGAACGTGTAGTCTGTGACAGGCACAGTGGTTACGGTGGCAAGCGGAACACAGCTCCTCATTTCCTTTCTGGAGCTTACAGCTTGGAGGAGGCTGCTGGGAGAAACCCAATAAAGCACTAGTTATCCCAATTCAGACAGCATGAATGTAATTAATGCCAGTGAACTGCACACTTAAAAATGGTTAAAATCACAAATTTTATGTTCTACGTATTTTACCACAATAAAAAAAAAAATTAGCAGCTACAGAGTTTGGAAGGAAGCAAGAGAGTGTGGCATCAAGGAAGCCCAGGAAAAAGAATGTTTGCAGAAGGAGAAAGGAGTTAAGAAAGTTAAGAAAAGTGAATAATGACCTTAGCAAGAACTTGCCAATGGAAAGATAGTAGTGAAGCCAGACACAAAGGGTTAAGGGTAAGTGAAAGAGGAGAAAATGTGGCTGACTCTCTGTTATGACAAGCCCTACCCAGTAGGGCCCTGAAATAGCATTTTAGACCTGTCTCTCAGTTCTTCTCTATCTCCTGCTCCTCTTGGTATACCTACCCAGTATTGAGCCAGATTGGACCACAAATAGCTCCACTGCTTTCCTACTTCTGTGTCCTTACTTATATATTTTGCTATCCCAGGAATGCCCTCTCCATGACATAAATCACTCCTTTATCAGTGTTCTAATGGTACTTCATGCATATCTCTATTACAGCCTTTGTCATATTTTATTGTAATTTTTTTGTTTACCTTCCAAAGGTCTCTTCTGCTCATCTGCCCAACATCTCTTCCTCCATGGCCCTGCCTTCCTTTGCACCCCGCCTACCAGGTCACCCTGTAGTTAGATAATTGCCCCTCCTTCATTCATTGTGCATCTGCTATAGCTCCTGAATATGACTCCAGGGCCCTCTGCCTATAACTGTAGGCACATGAACCAAGCCAGGCATACAAGCATCTTTTCTCAGGGTCATATATATGAAAGGTGAAAAGATCTGTCTTTCTTTGGTTCTAACAGCTAAGATGATGTAAGCCAGAAGTTGTCTGTGGCCAATTTCCACACAATGCCTTCTAACCGCTACCACATAGAGGAAGTCCAATTGTAATGGGAGAAAAAGAGGAGACCTAAGCAAGGATCACATTATTTGAGTTTCCAGATCCACTTATGCCTGACACCACCTCCCCTCCTGGACTTGTCAATTGTATGTGTCGTATTGCCTACTAGCCCCTAAGTCATCTACAGTTGCAGAGACTTTGCACCCCAGCACCTAGCATACCGGGTGCTCAGTAATGTTAAATAATGGTCGAAATCTTTAACAGTCATCTAGATCCAATTCAAATTTCATTTACAAAAAAAATTTTACTGAACCCTCAAACAAGATCATTCAAATGCCTGTGACTCCTGGTAACACTTTATAAATTCTGCTTCTTATATTAATTATTTGTGTTCTTGGCCCTCTCTCCCTACTGGATGATACATAAGTTGGATTCAGGGCTTATGTCTGCATAGCAGGTGTTCGCTAAAAGTTAACTCTTCTAAATTGGACTTGCATGTGTTAGCTTTTGTACAGAGGGAAAAAAGAGAGAGAGGTGAAACTCAGTTTCTGCTCTTGAGGGTTCACAGCACATGTTCAACAAATAATGTTGTGACTTGCCTTGGCCTGAATACAAAATGAATAATGGAGAAGAAAGAAAGTAACATATATTCTTTATGGAGAAACAAAGCTCTAGACTGAAAGCAAAAGATATTTTTATCAAAGTGTCAAAGGAATGGGGAACAAGATCAGAAACATTTTATAAATAGATCAGGAACCAAATATTCTGGAAATACAAAACCACTCATAATAAAGTCAGATGCAGCATTCCACTGAACATAATTTAACAGCTACTGTAAGAGTCACTAAATCCTCTTTTCACTGTCTTCAAATTTCAACTAAATAAGTGCAGGTTAATCTGATCCTCTGTGTGTCTAATCCTGGGAGAACACAATGACTAAAATGCTCTGCTTCTCCAAAGAATGCTCCATGAGGCTTACAATGTTCTAGCTGTTCTAGCTCTGTGTTAAAATGGTTGAGAACTTTCAACTTTGAGGCCCCCAAGGCTCCTCACACAGAAATTTGCAATCTGCATATGCTCTGGGAATATCTGTGAATGACTCAAACCAAATCTTCTCCTCCAATGCATGATTATATCCAACTTCCCCACATTGTTTCCTCTTTAGTCTGCTTCAGAAGTTTGAGTCCAGCCCTGGACAGCCAAATTGAAGCAGAAGTTTATGCAAGAATTGCAGAAATCTTAGTCTAGTTTTTGGATAATCTTGAGGGGATTCAGGCAAAAAATACCTGGGCAAAAAATACCAAAAGTGATGATATCATCTTAGCAGTAATGGCATTGTTCAATGTCCTCAGTCACCTGGAAGCTTTCCTGTTGCAATTAAGATATGGACAGACCAGTTGGTTGGCGTCTAAGCAGAATGTCATTGAAATATGGCATTGTCGGAGGGACAGCAGGGGGTGGGGAGTTGGGGAAAGAGAGCATGGGGAGAAATGCCAGATAGGGGTGATGGGGGAGGAATGCAGCAAATCACACTGCCGTGTGTGTACCTATGCAACAATCTTGCATGTTCTTCACATGTACCCCAAAACCTAAAATGCAATTTAAAAAAATAATTAATTAAAAAAAAAAAAAAAAGAAATATGGCATTGTCAAGGTGAGGCACCAAAGCTTCAGGGCCTGGTGCTCAACTTTCCTGGATTCAACTAGCTTTCTCAAGGTGGGGATGGCGAAGCTTGGGGGAAGCAGAGTCACACTCCCCTAAAATATTTCCCAGGGGGTGAGAAATTCAAGGAGAAATTCCATCCTCCTGTTCTAACAAAATAAATGTAGAAACTATGCGTAAAAAGATAATGGGGGTGCTAGGCACAATGGCTCACTCCTGTAATCTTAGAACTTTGGGAGGTCAAGTGGGGAGGATCACTTGAGCTTAGGAGTTCAGACCAACCTGGGCAACACAACGAGACCTCGACCCTACTAAAAATTTTTTAAAATTAGCCACATATGGTGGTGCTCCTGGTGTCCCAGTTACTCTGGAGACTGAGGTGGGAGTATCATTTGAGCCTGGGACATCAAGGCTGCAATGAGCCGTGATCATGTCGCTGTACTCCGGCCTGGCAACAGAGCAAGACCGTGTCTCAAAGAAAAAAATAAGGGGAAGTAATTTTTTTTTTTTTTTTGAGACAGAGTCGTACTCTGTTGCCCAAGCTGGAGTGCAGTGGTGCAATCTTGGTTTATTGCAACCTCTGCCTCATGGGTTCAAGCAATTCTTGTGCCTCAGCCTCCCTAGGTAGCTGGGAGTACAGGTGTCTGCCTCTGAGCCTGGCCAATTTTTGTAATTTTAGTAGTGACAGGGTTTCGCCATGTTGGCCAGGCTGGTCTCCAGCTCCTGAGCTCAAGCAATCTGACTGCCCCAGCCTCCCAAAATGCTGGGATTACAGGTGTGAGCCACCATACCCAGCCAGATTTTTTCCTTTTTTTTGCTTACTGTTATACTTTTTTACATAATTTGAATTTTTTTTCAATAAGCATATTTTACTTTTAGTTTAAAATATGCATTGTTACATATCTCACTCATCTAATTCCAATAAAAAGATTAGAATTTGCATTTTTAATTATTGCAAATAATTCATTCAGGACACCAGTTTTTGGTTCTATAAGGATAGGGACCAAGTTTCGTTTTCCCTTCCCACTGTATCTCTAGCATGTATCATAGTGTCTAAGACATTGTAGCTGCTGAATAAATATTTCTGAATGAATGTCCAAATAAGCTTTTATTTTTCTGAGACAAGGTTTCATTCCCATCACCCAGGCTGGAGTGCAACGGTGCAGTCTCAGCTCATTGCAACCTCCGCCTCCCGGGCTCCAGTGATTCTCCTGCCTTAGCCTCCGGTGTCACTGGGACTATAGGTACACACCACCACACCCAGCTAATTACAGTATTTTTTGTAGGAACAGGGTTTCAGCATGTTGCCCAGGCTGGTCTCAAATTCCTGAGCTCAAGTGATCCACCTGCCTCAGCCTCCCAAAGTTCTAGGATTACAGGCGTGAGCCACAGTGCCCAGTTAAGCTTCTTAAAAAAAAAAAAAATACAGCCAGGTCTCACTATGTTGTCCAGGCTGATCTCCAATGCCTGGCCTCAAGCGATCCTCCCCCATCAGCCTGTCAAAGTGCTGGGATTACAGGCATGAGGCACCACACCTGGCCCCCAAATAAGCTTCTTGACTCTAGTCAATATCTTCTAATTCAAAAAGGGGTCAAGGTCATATAAATCAGGGAGAGGCTGACTAGGTTATCGAATATTAGCATCTGTAGACACAATGTAGTCCAGAGTTTTGCAACTCACAGATAGTGGCTATTAGTAGTTTGCAAAATCAATGTAGTAAGGTAGTAAGTTATGACTAGCATTTTAAGTAGAATGGGCCCAGAGTGGTGGCTCATGCCTGTAATCCCAGCACTTTGAGAGACTGAGGCAGTTGGATCACCTGAGGTCAAGAGTTTGAGATCAGCCTGGCCAACATGCTAAAATCCTGTCTCTACTAAAAATAGGAAAATTAGCCAGGTATGGTGGCATGTACCTGTAATCCCAGCTACTGGGAAGCTACGGTGGGAAAATTGCTTGAACCCAGGAGGTGGAGGTTGCCGTGAGCCGAGATCACACCACTGCACTCCAGCCTGGGTGACAGAGTGAAACTCCATCTCAAAAAAAAAAAAAAGTACAATGGAATTTAGTAGAAAAATACCAGAGTATTTGATAAAGGTATTTTTTCATGACATTTTTTGTCTGTTTTGCACATACACAAACACATATATACACTGTGTGGCTATGTGAAATATATTTCTTAACTAGATTGGGTCAAAAAATTTGAAAACCACTGATCTAATTTCACCCACACATGCACACACCCCCCCTGCTCTCCAACCATAATAAACCCAAACAAACTTTCAATTCCCCAAAACACCATGCTGTTTATAATCTATAGGACTTGGCATTTATTGTTTCCGTTTACCAGGAATAAAGTTGCCTTTTTTTTTTCTACTTGGAAGTCCCTGGTTTACCCTTCAAGATGCTGCTCGAGTATCTTGCCTCTGAACCCTTCTGTGACCCATCTGAACAAAGCCAGACTCCCTCCTGTGTACATCCACTTCCCCTTCCACCTGACTTACTCAGAGCACTGTGCACTGGGCAGGAGCTGCCTCTTCTACTCATGTGGGCTTCTGAGAGCAGGGACTCTGTGGTCCTCACCTTAATGTGAGGTCCCACACCATGTCTGTAGCACTCAATACATGACTGCTAAATAATTACAGGGAAAAGCTCTTATAAAGAACAAGGCAGCTCTTTATGTAACGAAATAGAATGGCATACAACTTTCAGTGTAAGTGGAGAAAAAAGATACAGTACAGTATCCTTAATATGCTGTCATTGGGTGTGTGTGTGTGTGTGTTTGATTGCAGAGAATAACTTTAGAAGAATACAAAGGAAATGGGTAACAATGGTTGTCATCTGGGGCCAAGGATAGAAGAGACACTAATATTTCACAGAATGCCTCTTGATTTTTGTGCTTTGTGCATGGGTTATCTGTCATTAAAATTAATTAATAAATATTCCTCCAAAATATTTTATAGGCATTGAATATAAGAAAGACAAGATTTATGGCTTCCAATATTTCTTAATATAGAAAGGCATAATTGTTTTTCTTGAGTGATTTTTTAAAAAAGAGTCTTTATTTTCTGTGAAACTTAAGGTCAATCTAGTCCTTCTCTGATTGACAGCAAAAAGGAGAAGTTGCATTCCCTCTAACTCAAGAGCAGCCCAGGTGTAAGAGGGAGATGGGATTGGATAGCATTTCATTTTCTAAGAAATAAGAAAACCTCAATCTTGATGGAAAACCGCAGATCTTCAGGGAGGTCTGACTAATGAACACTCAGTAGTTGTCAAAGAAGGCAATTATAGCAAAGGACAATCTAAACTAATTTTGTAACTGTTTAGAGAACAATGTTCTTCTTCCGCCAGACCTCTGGCTGGGCTCTCCAAATTCTTCACCTCATTAAAATATTCTTTTCTATAAGCGTAATTGTCAGAATTGAAAGTGCTGCTTATTATAGACCTGGGTTCCTATGGCAACATTAAATAAATGCCAAATTGTCTAAAGCATTGAGAAAAATAATATACACTAATAATAGGTCGCGCTGTGAATCCTTTTAATAAAACAGCTAATTGAGAGCCAGCTATTTCTACATGTTGGAACAAGAATGACTGTGGAGATCTTCAGACTTTTTAAAACCTAGTAAAATGTCCTCTATTAAAGTCACTGAAATGATACTGAGTCAAAAATATGTTCACGGCTACTTTAGGGATATCATCATAATGTTCTAAGCATATCTGCTAGTGGAAGAAAAATATCAGTTTTCCTTTTTACATTAAATACTCAAAATCTGTCTCTTATATTCTGTGTGTGTGTGTGTGTGTGTGTGTGTGTGTGTGTGTGTGTGTGTGTCTTCTTAAGTGCCCGCTGAAATCCTGGCAGGGTGACGTTGGCCCCAGGCCAGTGCCTGCACCGTGGCTGCACAAGCCAGCCAGAAAACACAGGGAGCTCGCCCCATTTTGCTGCATCTGTCACGTTCCTCTCCACAGAATGGAGGATAAACTCCAAACAGGAGGGCCCTGAGAGGGGACCTTTCCACTCATATTTTCTGAACATAAGTTCTTTTCCCCAAATCAGCTGTTTCCTTGACTTACAGTAAAGCAAGTGACATAACCCTTTGTAGTAGTCAGCTCGGGCTGCCATAACACAGCACCAGGGACTGGGGCTTAAACAACAGTTCTGGAGGCTGGAGGTCCAAGATCAAGATGCTGGTTTCTCATGAGGCCTCTCTGCTTGGCTGTCAGGGAACCATCTTCTCCCTGTGTCTTCACATGTTCTGTACCTCTTGGTATCCTAGTCTCTGCTTCTAATGACAGCAGTCATGTTGGATGAGGGCTCACCCTGATGACTTCATTTTGACTTACTTACCTCTATAAAGACCCTACCTTCAAATCTAGCCACATCATGAGGTGCTGGTGGTTTAGTCTTCGACTTACGAATTTGTGGGGGACACAAATCAACCCAAACAGCCTTTCTGCTTTCTCTGCATGGTGAGCAGACATTGGATTCAGCAGCCTAGGTCACTGGAACTCAGGCTCCATCACCATGAGATCTACTATCCAATTATCTAATTCTGGTTAGATAAGAGGCAATAATGATTATCCTTAGGTAACAAAGAGAAATGAAGAATTCTCAATCAGATGTCCTGTTTTAATACTTACTCATCAGTTAAATAGATGAAAATGTAGTTATAGACAACCCAACAGCAAAGAGACTCAGGTATAAGTTATGGAGGGCATGATTAATTTTGAGGGTAAAAGGAAAGTATCTTAGAGAAGATGTGTGATTCTTAACCTGGTTCATGGGCATAGAAAGGGTGGGAAGAGAGAGGGCATTTCCAGAAAAAGAGAGTGGCATTTGTTTCAGTGTACTAAGCTGGTTGTTGTGTCTGTCAGGAGACCCTGGAGTCTTGGGATTGCTATACTGAATCAACAGTGCCTGACCCAGGGTCAGTTTAACTTAATGTGATACATTAATGTGATGCACTTTTTTTACTATCTGGCAAGAAACAGTTTAAAGGAATTAAGCGGCTGGGTGCAGTGGCTAACACCTGTCTTCTCAGCACTTTGGGAGCTCGAGGCAGGTGGATCAGCTGAGGTCAAGAGTTTGAGACCAACCTGACCAATATGGTGAAACCCTGTCTCTACTAAAAATATAAAAATTAGCTGGGCGTGGTAGCATGCACCTGTCATCCCAGCTACTTGGGAGGCAGAGACAGGAGAATTGCTTGAACCCAGTAGGCAGAGGTTGCAGTGAGCT
The DNA here is from genome assembly GCA_036589455.1 of Ateles fusciceps. Classification (NCBI taxonomy): domain Eukaryota; kingdom Metazoa; phylum Chordata; class Mammalia; order Primates; family Atelidae; genus Ateles; species Ateles fusciceps. The sequence goes on along the minus strand of JAZHEH010001667.1, from coordinate 8,153,517 downwards.
GAGATTGAGCCACTGCACTCCAGCCTGGGTGACAGAGCAAAACTCCATCTCACAAAAAGGGAGTAAGCAATGTAGCCTGGAACACTGAGGGAAGTCAAGACCAGAGATCCAAATTTGAGAGTAGACTTGAAAACTGAAACTGGAATGGTGGATGAGTTCTTGAAGGCAAGGATGTGCTGAGCAAGTCACTGCCCTGTTTCAAACCCTGAAGTGGTTTCTCAGTGCTTGTAGAATAAAGTCTGCCATTCTTTTTTTTTTTTTTCAAGTTTTATTTTATTCTTAAAGATGGGGGCTCGAACTCCTGGCCTCAAGCAATCCTCCCACCTCAGCCTCTTAAGCAAGTAGCTGGGATTACAGGTGCAAGCCACTATGCCCCGACTCAAATTTTATTTTTAATTGTGGTTACAACACTTAACACTAACCATTTTGAAGTATATAATTCAGGAGTGTTAAGTATATGCATGTTATTGTGCAAGAGATCTTTAGAATTTTTTCATTTTGCAAAACTGAAACTCTTTGCCCATTAAACACTAATTGCTCCTCCTTCCTCCCAGCCCTTGGCAACTACCTTTCTACTTTCTGTTTCTATCATTTTAACTCCTTTAGACCTCATATGAGTAGAATCACAGTATTTGTCTTTTTATGAATTTTCTCCACTTAGCACAATGTTCCTGAGGTTCATCCATGTTGTAGCATGTGACAAGTTCTCCTTTTTAAGGCTGCGTAACATTCCACTGTATATATAGATCACATTTTGTTTATCCATTCACCTGTCAATGAACAATTGTATTGTTTCTACCTCTTGGCTATTATGAATAATGCTGCGGTGAACATGGGTATACAACTATCTCTCTGAGATTCTGCTTTGAATTCTTTTGAATATATACCCAGAAGTGGAATTATTAAATCATATGGTAGTACTACTTTTTAATTTTTTTGAGGAAGCTCCATGCTGGTTTCCATAGCAACTGCATCATTTTAAACAGAATAAAGATCCATCTCGTTTTTTTGTCTTGTCTTGTTTGGTTTGGTTTGGTTTTTTTGAGATAGGGTCTCCACTCAGGCTGGAGTGCAGTGGCGTGATCATAGCTCACTGTAACTTCAAATTCCTGGGCTCAAGCGATCCTCCTGCCTTGGCCTCCCCAGTAGCTAGGACTACAGATACATGCCACCATGCCTGGCTAATTTGTTAATTTTTGTAGAGACAGGGTCTCACTGTGTTGTCCAGGCTGCTCTTCAATTCCTAACCTCAAGCAATCATCCCACTTTGGCTTCCCAAAGTGCTGGAATTACAGGCATGAGCCACAAAGTCCCATCTTTTTTGGGGGGATGGAGTTTCGCTCTTGGTGCGATCTTGGCTCACGGCAACCTCTGCCTCCTGGTTGCAAGCTGTTCTCCTGCCTCGGCCTCCCAAGTAGCTGGGATTACAGGCGCCAGCCACCATACCCAGCTAATTTTTGTATTTTTAGTAGAGATGGGGTTTCACCATGTTGGCCAGGCTGGTCTTGAACTCCTAACCTCAGGTGATCCATTCTCTTGGCCTCCCAAAGTGCTGGGATTACAGGTGTGAGTCACTGCACCCAGCCCATCATTTTTAACATGGTCTTCAAGGCCTTAAATGACTGGAAGCTCCCAGAGGCCAGTTGAACCACACATTTCCTCTTACGGCCTAGGAACAGAACTGCACATCATTTCTAACCATGAGCCACTGGTTCAAGAAAACTGCATGGCCAAGCCCAACATAAATGGGGCAAGGAAACATTCTTCCCATGGAGGACAGGGCAGGGGAGACAGTGAGTATTTGAATAGAATTTGACCTATACCTTCTCTTCTACCCTCTACTCTCCCAAGTTTGCCTCACTACTCCTACTCATCATAAACATCTCAACTTAAACATCCCTTTCCCAGATCTTCTTCTCCCCTTCCCACGAGTTTGACTCCCCACTGTTTGCCTCAACATGTATGTTTCCTTTTATGAAACTTAATGTGTTGATAGTTATTTATTTAATTTCTCTATCTCCTCCAATATCAATGACTGTTGTGTATAAAATAGTGACTTACAACAATAATCATGTTTTAGTTGCTTTAAACAACTACCATGTATTCTTTGTTGTTGTTGTTGTTGAGACTGAGTCTCACTCTGTCACCAGGCTGGAGTTCAGCGGCACTATCTTGGCTCATTGCAACCTCCCCCTCCCAGGTTCAAGAGATTCTCCTGTCTCAGCCTCCCGAGTAGCTGGGATTACAGACGCCCGCCACTACACCCAGCTAATTTTTTGTATTTTTAGTAGAGATGGGTTTCACCATGTTGGCCAGGCTGGTCTCGAACTGCTGACCCCATGATTCACCCGCCTCGACCTGCCAAATTGCTGGAATTACAGGTGTGAGCCACTGCATCTGGCCTACCATGTATTCTTTCTCATTATTTTTGTGGGCTGGGTGGCACTTCTTCAGCTTGTCTTACCTGGGCTTCCTCATGCAATTGCAGATGGATAATGGCAAGAACAGCTGGATGGTCCAAGGTGACCTCACTCAAATGACTGGCAGTCAGTGCTGATTGATGGCTGGGATGCATTAGTTCTCCTCCTCCATGCCCAGGTATCCTCCAGGAGGATATAGCAACATCCATCCTTACGTGGTGGTCTCAGGGCAGCGTTCCAAGAAAGTATAAGTAGAAACTGCAAGCCTAGACTTGGAAGTCGTTCAGCATCACTTCTGCCATATTCTGTTGGTCAAATCAAGTCACAAGGCCAGCCTAGCTTAGGCAGTGACGAAGATTAAACCCCTTAATCGGAAGAACAGCAAAATCATCCTGTAAAGGGCATGCTTATGGAATGGGCTGAGTTGTCCCCCTGCAACACATATGTTGAAGTCCTAACTTTCAGTGCCTCCGGATGTGACCGTATTTGGAGATAGGGTCTTTGAAGAGGTAATTAGGTTAAGAATGAGCTTGTTAGAGTGGGCCCTAATCCAATATGATTAGTGTCCTTATAAGAAGAGGAGATTCGGTTGCTGACAGGTACAGAGGGAAGACAATGTGAAGACAAAGGAGAGGATGGGCATCTCTAACCCTCAGAAAAGAGGCTTCAGAAGAAACCAGCCCCTTCCAACACCTTGATCTTGGACTTCTAACCCCAGGATTGTGAGAAAATAGGTTTCTGTTGTTTAAGTCATTCAGTTTGCAGTATTTTGTCACAGCAGCCTTAGCAAACTAATACACTTACAGAGACAGGAGGAATGGTCTCAATCACCTTTGCAATCTGCCGCACCCCTAAGACCTTAAACTCCCTGTTGTTGGGGTTCTGTTATTCTTGTGCGTCATTGGCATTCAGCAAATATTGCCTTATTTATTAGGCCTGTTTTTTAAGGCAAGAGAAGAAAGAGAAGCCAGAGAAGATGCTAACGGATCAGAGAATTATGAGCAAATTGAAAGAATGTTTGTGTCATGAACACCAAAGGAAGAATCTTGGGAATAGATCTTTAGATATCTCAAGGAGGACAGAAACTGAGAAATGGCCATTGGATTTGACAATTGTTAATTGACACACCAAACAATTCACAGCATGGGAAAGACGGATTGCTTGGAGGGAAGAAGAGTGTGGGCCAAAGGGCACTTTAAATTCTTACCATATTTTACTATAAGAATATAGACCTATATGTAAATTTTTTAACATGTCTTTTCTTTTTTTTTTCTTTTTTTTTTTTTTTTTTGAGGCAGAGTCTCTCTCTGTCACCCAGGCTGGAGTGCAGTGGCATGATCTTGGCTCACTGGAACCTCTACCTCCCAGGCTGAAGCGATTCTCTTGCCTCAGCTTCTTGAGAAGCTGGGACTACAGGTGCGTACCACCACGCCCAGCTGATTTTTGTACTTTTAGTAGAGATAGGGTTTCACCATGTTAGCCAGGCTGGTCTCGAACTCCTGACCTCAGGTGATCCACCCACCTCAGCCTCCAAAAGTGCTAGGATTACAGATGTAAGCCACCGTGCCCAGCCACATGTCATATTTTTAAAGAAACTTGAAATTCTGTTTGGGCCCACCTACCCTACCTTCTGTAAGTGCTCACTTCTAATAGTTTACTGTACGCCTTCATACATTGCTGGGTAGTACAAAATGGTACAACTCCTTTGGAGGGCAATTTGGCAAAAACCATCAAATTACAGCTGTAATAAATTTTATGTAATAAAGTTGTTTTAAAAAACTTCAAATGTATAACCCCTTTAGATATACTCACATACATGCAAAATGACACTGTGTACAAGAATATTCACTGCAGCTTTATTTGTTATAGGAAATGTTTGGAAATAATCCAAATGTCTTCCAATAAAAAATGGTTAAATAAACTGTGTTACAGCCACACAATGGAATCTCATACTGCTGTAAAAAAAAAAAAAAAAAATAGAATGAGGATGTTCTCCTTGTACTGAGATGGAAAGATTTCCAAGATAGATTAAGAGAAAAAAATAAGGCACAGAGTAGTTATATGCTCCTTTTATGTAAGCAAGAAAGCAAAAGAAGGATATATATTTAATTTGCTTACATTTGCCTAAAGAATCTGTGGAGTGATAAGAAAGAAATAAAATTGATTATCTGGAGAAAGGGGAGTAGATAGGAACAGGTATGGGATTATTCTAGATTATTTTCTCGTTTACATATATAAGCTGACTAGATTCTTATAGCAAATCTGAGGCTACTATTATCCCCATTTTACAGATGAAAATTAGAAATACTAAGTCACTTCGCCAGTTTACCAATTTAGATAGCTGGGACACAGAGAGTCTGATTCTAGCCTAGCTCTGCCTGACTTCAGAGTTCACACTGCAGCGTCCCTCAAACTGCCCCCTGAGCAAGCACAAGCCACTGGACTACGGATTTATGATCTAAAATAAGTTAAAATCAGAGACAGAATAATCCAAAGTCATAGCCAAACGTATTTAAGGTGTTTATCAAATCCAAATCAGGGAGCTGGAGATTGGAAGCTATTTTTTATTAAGGGAGCTGGTTTTACTGGTGGTTTGTGTTTATTTGTTCCTTTCTTGGTTTCCTGGCCAGATGTCTGTTTTGGAAGAAATCAGTGGAGGAGGGGATGGAAAGATGATCTACTTTGTGTGGTATATACAGCTGTCTTAGACAAGTCATTTTTTGTTGAGGCTTTTGAAGTTTAGAGTATACTGCTGTTTAGCTCCAGGACACGTTCAAGTAAATGACTAAGGGTATAGGGAGGAAAATAAAAGGTGAAGAAAAGTCCCTTTGCAGATAAGGCTTCTGCTGTCACTGCTGCCAAGTCTCCTGCATAGGAAGGGGTTACTGTCTGATCATAAATGGGGAAACCTAGAGCTCCTCTGTCTGCAAGGAGACTTTGGCACCCAGTTAAATTTCACTGTTTCAAGCTTCCCTTGTGTTTCCTAAAGCTTTTCTTTACCAGTTGTCCTGAGGAAGTCTCATTTGTCAAGCTGACTGATTGTCCATTTTTTCCACGTCATGAGGAAATCCTTTCTTAAGCCAAATTTATTTTCTAAATGGAAATTTCCAGGCCTTGAGTGAAGTAGCTGTTGCTCTGAGCAGTCCAGATCCTAAAGTAACATTTCCATGGCTGTTACTTACACATAAGACATGAGTGGTCCTTCAGAGGGGTTTCAATTAGAGTTTTTGGGTGACAGGGACTTTTCTTGAAAGGTTTAGTGAAAAAAGAGCAGGAAACTCAAGAACTCATCAGAGGAAGTGGAGTGTTCTCCCCTTGAATTGCTCTCCTTTTGATTTCAGCTTTTCAGATGTAAATGGCACTTGTTTGCCATGATGTCAATTTGGTCCAAACCCACAAGTCTTTTCCCACATGGCAAAAATAGAGAACTAGAGAATGGTTGCTTCTCCCCCAAGGCTGGTGATTACTGTCCCATCACAGTGACTTACAATGACAGGACCACACAAAATTGTTGTCCTAATTCCAAACCACCTTATAAATGCGTTGTCTTTGTCTTTCAGCAAAGCAGACCTCTCAGCTTGCTCCACAGTCACTCAGGGCTCTTGGCATGACTAGCCCAAGCCTAAAGATGTTTTTGTTCTAGAGGCCAACTCTCCTTGAGTCATAACAACTAATAGAAGATAGAGTGAATCGTAGCCACAATACTGACGAAGTTTTTATAAATTAAAACTTTTGTCCAGGTGTGGTGGCTCACACCTGTAATCCCAGTGCTTTAGGAGGCCAAGGCAGGCAGATTGCATGAGCCCAGCAGTTCAAGACCAGCCTGGGCAACATAGTGAGAGCCTATCTCTACAAAATAATAAAATAAAAAATTATTGGGGAGGTGGTGCATGCCTGTAGTCCCAGCCATTCAGGAGGCTGATGTGGGAGGATCGCTTGAGTGCAAGAGGTTGAGACTGTGGTGAGCGATGATCACACCACTGCATTCCAGCCTGGGTGACAGAGAGAGACCACTGGATGTGCAACACATAAAAGATAAATCTCTCTCTTAGCAATGGAACAGGTATAATCCCCAAAAGCCCAAGTCACTGTCAACATTAAAGTAAGATCTGAATTTGTTGACTAGTAAAAGTTTATTGGCTGAGTGAAAGTGTCTCATCATTTTCATTCAGACCTTCAGTTCATTGGTTTGACCATTGATTCATTATTCACTGATTCACATTTATTGAGTCAGGCATTGTACTAGGTACTGGGATTACAAAAGAGAACAAGATAGAAATAATCCCTGACCTCAAAGATCTATACAAAGCCATTTGTTCCCTCCCCCTCACCATTCTCACCAACTTTAAACTGCTCCTCCTCCCTGATCTTCATCCACAGAGCTGTATAAGCAGAGGTACAACTCTGGTCTGTAGAAATGCCAATTCTCACTGGGAAAATTCCTTTATTATATCAGCCTCTAATTTAAGGAATAATTAAGTCTACAATAATTTTCATTGTATATTTGGAAGTAGTTTTCTTATTTGTAAAAACAATTCATTTGAGCCTCACAACATATCTGGGCTTGGTAGAAATCAGTTTCATTTTTTCTCTCTTTTTTTTTTAAACAACTTCATTGAGATATAATTCACATACCATACAATTTACTTATTTAAAGTGTACAGTTAAATAGTTTTCAGTATATGCAGAGTTCTAAATACAACCATCACCACAATCAATTTTGGAACATTTCATCAACCTGGAAAGATACCTGTACCCATTAGCTAATGTACTTTATGTCCTTAGATTTAGCTATTCTGTACATTTCATGTAAGTGGAATTGTGTAATTTATGGTCTTTGTATCTGGCTTCCTTCACCTAGCATAATGTCTTTAAGGCACATCCACGTTATAGCACATGTCCATACTTCTTTCTTTCTTATAATTGCACAATATTCCCTTCTGTGGGTATATCATATTTTGTTTATCCATTCATCGGTAGATGGTGTATTTAGTTTTATAAGTGAAGAAACTAAATAAATGGCTGGGTTGGGACCATTCCAAGCCAGTTCCCCTGGCTCTCCCAATCCAGGGTTCATTCCATTAAATCTACTAGATCCCATAATTTTGAAGCACATGTTCATTTCTACTGTCAGAACACATTTGCCTCAGACATTTTGGAATAGAGAATGAAACTAAGAAATGCAAATGCAGTGCAGACTAGGCTACTTTCTTGTTTGCTCTTGTTATTTGAGTTTTCCCCACTTTTGAGAGAAAAAAAGAATTTCAAGAGAGAAAAAGAATCAATTAAAAATGATCCCTTGACCACCACCCCCGCCATCGCCGCCGCCACCACCACTACCGTCACCTCCGCCTCTGCCTCCTTGGGGCCCTTCTCCTTCACCACCCCCTTCGCCACCTGTACACATTCTAGGCTTTCTGTTTTGGAGAAGAAGCTATAGTCGGCCTCCCTTGTGGGCCCAGGGCGCAGCCAAGGTGGATGGCGGCGGCGGAGCGGGCCAGGCCTCTGCTGGGGCAGCAACAGGCGCTACTGGGGCCAGCGGGGCCAGTGGCCCCATCAACCCGGCCTCGCTGCCTCCCAGTGACCGCAGCTCATGGCTCTCATCGTTGGAGCAGCTGAAGAGCCCGGGCCTTTTTGACAGCTTCCGCCAGGACTGCCTGGCCGACGTGGACACAAAGCCAGCTTACCAAAACCTGAGGTGGAAAGTGGATAATTTTGTGTCAACACATCTGGACAAGCAGGAATGGAATCCTGCAATGATCAAAACCCAATTGCGAAATGATCTGAGACAGAGTGTGGTTCAGTCAGGGATGTTGGAAGCTGGAGTAGAGAGGATTATTTCTCAGGTGGTGGATCCAAAACTAAACCACATCTTCAGGCCACAAATAGAACGAGCAATTCATGAGTTCCTGGCGGCCCAGAAAAAGCAACTGTGCCAGCACCCCACCCCCCCCCTCAGAGCCTGAAGGCCAGGACCCACCAGCTCCATCTCAGGATACTTCCTAAGAATATGCCTGACACCTTTTGAAAGCTCAATTTTTGGTGAAGAAATGGATTCAGTTACATAAGAGGGCAACTTCAGAGTGAAGATAGGCCAGGGTCGTCACTGGTCTAAAGATTTCAACCTTGACTATGGGCAGTGAACAGATTGAAAGGGGAGCAAGTTCGGCAGCAGGAAAGTTTGACCGTGTCACCCCCTGCATTGTGCTGCCATTTGGTCCCCTGTCCAAGGGCGTGACACCAAGTAGACACTACAGAGAGAGAAACCCTACAACAACCCAGGGCTGTCCTGAAAGAGACTTTACTTGAACATGGAGACTGCATGTGGACTTTAGGGTTTGTGCTCTGGGACAAACGAAAGCTACAGTGAGAGAACATAACCAATCCCAAAGACAGTTTCAAAGAACAATGACAGGAAAGGTTGACTGGGGGTGGTATTTGACAGTGCTTATTTGATATTGCCTCTCAGAGTTCCAAACTAGACTGTACAAGTCATTAGCATCAGATAGCTTTAAAGTTGTGACCTTCTTGTACCTCAATCTTCTAGCCAGTTTCCTTTCCTTTATAATAGGTAACAAAACATGAAATCCTAGAATGTGTGAAAAGTTCAGACATGAGGTATAAGGAAACTCATCTGCAGGCTCTCTGTCCAGGGCTGCTTCCTGTCCTGCAGGGGCTAGTGAGTCTTACGTATGTTTATTTTATTCTCATGTTTGTGTTTTTTTAGGAAAGTGTCAATAAATGGCTTATCTTTCATAATAAAATCATTTGATACTCTTAAAAAAAATGATTCCTTGTAAGACATAGCCCTCACTGTTGCCCCTGCCCATTTATCTAATTCTGTTTTTCTTTTCTCTGTTGTTCTGTGTATATAAGTCACAAGTCCCTAGAGTGGGCCTGTGGGAGCTGAGAGAAAAGAGGGAAAATAAGTTCTTGACTAAAAAGTAGCACATCAGAGGTTAACAACCATCACAGTTCAACTTCAGTTGCCAAAGTTGTCTCTAGGAATATTCCAAATTTAGAAAACCCGTAAAGACAGACATGGGATAATAAGCACCGAATTTTGGATAGCTGTTACCTCTGAGTGACAAAGCATTCAGGAAAGGACACACATGGAATCTGACGATATCAGTAAAGTTTTATTTCTGAAGCTGAGTGGTAGATATACCAGTGTTAGCAACAACCACAACTGAAGTTCAGCTTCAGTTGCCAAAGCATGGGCTCCAGAACCCAGGGGCCATATGAAAATGCTGTGAAGTTCATCCTGATTTCTCTCCTCTGTCTAATGGCTTTATACACTTAGATGAGATCTTTGAAGGTAGGGGAGAACCCTAGCGGAGGCTACTGTAGTAAGGATAATGAAGTTGAATAAATTAACTCAGAAGCATTGGAATTAAACACCGGCCTAGTAAGCCAGGCTAAGAGAAGGAGGCTGATATAAACAAGAGAACATTGTTAGAACTTATTATACGAAATGCTACCTTGAGGTTGCAATCTAATTAGTTTTTTGCAATTCATCTCTCACTTCCTCTTTTTGTCTCCAGCTTTCCTCTCTTCATAGGAGGGGGTGGGACTTCTTATTCCAGGACCCCAGTTCCCCTAAGCAGCCTAAAACTAGGTAGATCTAATAGCCAGGACCGTCTCTGTCAATAATGGCTGCTCTTCCAATTCATTTTTCAGTGTGCTAAGATGTAATTCTAAACATATTCTGATTCCCATGCATGTTAGCTCCTATTCTATGTAATGCTCTGTTGTGGCTGGGAACATATTGTAGTCCCACAAATGAGTACTGTGGACAATGGACCTGTTTGTGGGAGGGAGCCCCAAGGGAGAGGAGAGAAGGGTGTTTATTCCATTAATGTGTATGGGTGTGTCCCCCACCATAATTTCTAAAGGGACTGGAAGCAAGACATCAAGGCATGCTAATAAAGTACTGAGGAGAATTGCACCTCTGCTTTGGAGGGGGTTGCATGACCAATGGCACCTGTAAGAGTGGATGAACCAAGTCAATAAAAGTTCTAAAATAATACACATACTGTACTATGGCTGTGTTGGCTTAAAAGTTTAAAACTCTATGTCTCTGGGGATAGTCTAAATTTAGAAAACCCATAAAGATAGACAGGGAAATGATTAACACTGAATCCTGGATAGTTGTTACTTCTGGGAGACAAAGGAATGCATTCAGGGAAGGACACACATGGGAATTCAAGGTTATCAGTAAAGTTTTATTTCTGAAGCTGAGTGGTGGATACACCAATGTTAGCATCATCTATTCATAATTGTGTTCTTTTAAAAAATCCCAGTTTTAATGACTACTAAAGTAAACATCAGTATGTATACCCCACATACACAAGAGCTTCTGTAGATCCTTAATTTTTAAATATATATAGTGGCCAACTATGCATAACATAAAATTTACCATTTAACCACACTGGTGTTTTCTTAGTCCTAACTGGCTCTCGTTGACAGGTAATAGGGGAATAGAATCATCATATCACAGAAACCAAAGTAGCTCATATGCTATTTTTCCAGTATGTTTTGAAGTGAGTAGAACGAGCTTTCTCACAAAGAAAAAGCCTCCCTCACCTGTGAGGACCCTAAGGAAAAGACAGGAAACTGAAAACCCCATGGAAGTGCATTCTTTTATTAGACTTAGTGGCGTCAAGAAATTCTCCATTTTTCACTATATTAAGCTATTTAGGGAAATTCAGAGGTCAGATGAAAAATTTTAAAGTCACATCTCTTTGTGTTTAAAATGATTTCAGAAAGCTACCTCTAGATTGTATTTTTAATTTTGGTGAAAATTATCTCTCCAGTAAGCAGATGTCCTCAAGGACCTTCACGTCTCAGGAAGGAACAGGTGTACCCAGATATACAGCTGCAAAAAAAGACCTGGCTGTGTGGTTAGCTTCGAACACCAATAGAAAACAAACTGTGTCAGGATATTTATTAGGATAGTTGTTTTTATCAGGGCTCTACTTACAACTTCTTAAAGTTTTGAGTGGTCTGCCCTTAACTCTATTTTTCCTGTAAAACTTGGGATGCATGATTTTGCTAAACTTTTTTTTTTTTTCTTTGAGACAGAGTCTCTCTCTGTCACCAGGCTGGAGTGCAGTGGCACGATCTCAGCTCACTGCAATCTCAGCCTCCCAGGTGTTCAAGCAATTCCCCTGTCTCAGCCTCCTGAGTAGTTGGGACTATAGGCACGTACCACCATGCCTGACTAATTGTTTATATTTTAGTAGAGATGGGGTTTCACCATGTTGGCCAGGATGATCTCAATTTCTTGACCTCATGATCCTCCCACCTTGGCCTCCAAAGTGCTGGAATTATAAGTGTGAGCCACCTCGCCCAGCCCCAAACATGAGATTTTTTTAAAAATAGAAAATTATGCCAGGTGCAGTGGCTCATGCCTGTAATCCCAGCACGCTGGGAAGCCGAGGCAGGCAGATCATGAGGTGAGGAGATCAAGACCATCCTGGCTAATACAGTTAAACCCCATCTCTACTAAAAATACAAAAAAATTAGCCAGGCGTGGTGGCACGTGCCTGTAATCCCAGCTACTCAGGAGGCTGAGGCAGGAGAATCACTTGAACCCGGGAGGCAGAGGTTGTAGTGAGCCGAGATGGTGCCACTGCACTCCAGCCTGGGCAACAGAGTGAGACTTAATCCCGGGGGGAAAAAAAATATATATATATATACACATATATATGTGTGTGTGTATATATATACACATATATACATTCTTGTATGTTCTAAATATTTAATTTAAAAAATTAAATGCTATAAAGTAGAAATACTTTAGGTAGGATAATTATTGTTTTTCTTTTCTACTTTCTGGGCTGATATTAACCCAGGTGTTATGCAAATCAAAATGGCCTAAATAATCAGAAAAATGTATCACTTTACACAATCTGACATTCCAAACAAAGACTGGCATATGTAGAGTGGCATATTGATGTCATCAAGCACTAAACACTTTATATTATCTCCTCTGTCAGCCTCAGCACCATGGCTTTCAGCAGCAGCTTGTCCTCATGGTTACAAGATGGCTGCCATAGCTCCAGTGCTCACACTGTTACACAGTTATGTTCAGAGGCATAAAGAAGTTTCTGCTTTAGAGCCTTTTTTGATTAGAGAGAAAACTATTTCTAGAACTCCCTCTCAGATTTCCCTTAAGGTCCCTTTAGCCAGACTTGGATTACACGGCCATCCCCTAGCTGCAACGGAGGCTGGTAAATGAGTATCTGCTACTTCCAGCCTTTAGAGAGGAAGGCAGCCCCACCACTAGGGAAAACACATTGGGAATGGTTCTTGGGCTGGCAATCAGCACTGCCACCTGAGGCAGGAGATAACCAGACAGGTCTGTCTGCCAACAGAACCTATGCCTTTAACCTCTGCACCATGACATCACCTTTAAGATTCATCCGGCTCTTAAATTACCTTTCTATCACAAACACTATTATCTAACCACACTCCCAAACTCACTCTGTACCTTCTTCTCTCCCATCTGTGTACATGAAGTTCCCCTCAACATGAAATTCTGCCTCTTCCACATCTGCTTTTAGACATAAAGTCTACTCTTAACAGATGCCACTCAAACACCACTTTCCCAATAAAGTCTTCCAAATAACTGTGTTTAAACTTTGCAACTCCTCTCCTGTCTCCTGCAGCACGAGGGGATACCCCACAGGCTCCACAAGTTTGGTGAATTGAATTGGACTGTTCTGCCCTCTGAGTTTCAGAAGGAAATGTAATAAAAAACAGGTTTCTCTTCACATAATAGAATATTGGGGGGTATTTGAGTAAAGTGATATTACACAAAAGAGCTACTAAAATAGTTAACGTTATCTGTTTTTTGTTTTATGCTATTTGTACTCTCCACCCCCCCCCCCACCCCATGTATTTATGTATGGCTCTTGCCCAAATCATTTAGGTAATTTACTTAAATTTACTTAAAAATAGTTAAATTATTTTAACTATTTGACTATAAACTATTTAACTATTTGACTACTAAACTATTTTAACTATCTCCCACGTTATTTGAATGACTATTTTAACTCTTTGTTTTTTTAACAGTTAAGCACTGGTCTCTGAATTTTTAAAATGCTTCTCAAAATTAGCAAAATTATAACAATTGTTGAACCTAGGTGATGGATACATAGGGATTCAGTACATTGCCGTACTTTTGTGCATGTTTAATACAATTAAAAACTATTTTAGATAGGACCTCTGGTTTCCGCTTCTGCATGTAAGGAGCTTGGAAGTTGCCATTCTATCTTAATAGCAACTACAAAGCTGGACAGGCTGAAAAATCAACAACTCTTCTTGCATCTGTAAGAAAGGTGAGGACACAGGACAAACTGCTGCCCCCAAGATTGGAGACAGACAGGCAAATACAGCTCACTGGAACAAGAGGCTCAAGAATAGAAACTACCACAGAAAGTAGGTCCCTCCCCTAGAGACCTTGATTTGCTACCTCTGAGGTCGGCCCTGGAATCTGTACTTTAATAAGTGCCCCTTGGTGATTCTTCAGTACAGGCACACCTAGGAAACCAAGTGAGTGATTAAGATATGGGCCCTGGACACTCTCTGGATGCAGACTGCTGTGGTTTGAATTCTGGCTCTACCACCCATAGTATGATCGTAGAAAAGTTACTTAATATCTATAAGCCTCAGTTTTCTTATTTGTAAAATGGTATCGACCATAGCTATCTCATAGTATTGTTGTGAGATTTAAATGAGATCATGATAATGAAATAATACCAGTACAAGATTTGGAGGACTTGATTTAAGAAAAATCAGCTGGACGTGGTGGATCATGCCTGTAATTCTAGTACTTTGGGAGGCCGAGGCAGGTGGATCACTTGAGGTCAGGAGTTGAGACCAGCCTGGCCAACATGGTAAAAACCCATCTCTACTAAAAATACAAAAATTAGCCAGGTGGTGGTACCGCTCACCTGTGATCTCAGCTATTCAGGAGGCTGAAGTGAGAGAATCACTTGAGCCTGAGGCAGAGATTGCGGTGAGCCAAAATCGTGCCATTGCACTCCAGTCCAGGTGACAGAGTGAGACCCTGTCCCAAACAAAAAAAAAGTAGTAAAGAAAAATAATCATTACACACTGGGGTCTGTTAGGGGGGACTAGAGGAGGAACAGTGGTGGACAGGGAGGTTGGGGAGGGATAACATGGGGAGAAATGCCAGATATAGGTGACGGGGGGGATGGAGGCAGCAAAACACACTGCCATGTATGTACCTATGCAACAAATTCTGTGTGATCTGCACATGTACCTCAGAACCTGAAGTACAATAATAATAATAATAATAGAAAAGATATCTTAAATTTACAATTTTAAAACCATAGGACTATATGAATACTTTTTTTTTTTTTTATGTAAAGACGGGGTTTCACCATGTTGGTCAGGCTGGTCTTGAACTCCCGACCTCAGGTGATCCACCCGCCTTGGCCTCCAAAGTTCTTGGATTACAGGCATGAGCCACCATGCCCGGCCGTGTATGAATACATTTTAGGGCCCAGGAAACTTTATTAACTTCATAGAAAATTTGCCTCTGAGTAGTTATCATTTTATTTTGCCTAGACTTCATGTATATCATTCCATTTAGTTTTTGCAATGACCACATGCAAAAAGTGTTACTTTTACCACTTTATAGTATAAGAATCAAAATAGAGGTTTAGGGAGATGGTGGTCTTCCCAAGACTACACCAAAAACAGTAGCTGTACAAACCCAGGACTACCATGTTCCAGGGCTGACCAGTATTGTCAGGACCACATAATGAACATGCATGCTCTATCTTTATTAATCTTCCTTTTAGGTAAATGACCTTGTTGAAGTTAAAGAGAGATACAGAGTCTTAGCTTGGTTGGCTCTTCCATGTTATGGTGGGTCACCATGAAGCTGGGACTGTTCTCAGCTTTGAAGCCAGAATCTCAAGGTTTCTATTACATACATGCTCTAGCAATTAATTGCTTAAACAAACTCGTGAAAGGCTGACTGAACAAATGTAATGCCCATGTGTTCATGCATAATGGGAGGATGCCTGCCTGATAATCAGTGCAGTCAAAGGGCTAAACCACAGATTAGAAGACAGCTTGGTAAACCCAGAATATAGGAGTTGGGTTTCATGATGAGACAGTTTCATCAAACCAGGCTAACCAAATGAATGGCTATTTCTTCAGGGGAGATATACAGTCATGCATCAATTAAAGATGAGGACATGTTTTGAGAAATGCATCATTAAGTGATTTTGTCATTGTTCAAATATCATAGAGTATACCTACACAAACTTAGATGGCTTAGCCTACTACACACCTAACCTATACGGTACAGCCTATTGCTCCTAGGCTACAAACATGCACAGCATCTTACTGTACTGAATACTATAGGCAATTGCGACACAATAATCGCATTTGTGTATCTAAACACGTCTAAGCATAGAAAAGATGTATAATTTTTTTTTTTGAGACAGGGTCTCACTCTGTCATTTAGATTGGAGTGCAGTGATGCAATCACCGCTCACTGCAGCCTTGACCCCCTGGACGCAAGTGCCCATCATTGACCAAAATGTAATTATGAAGAGCATAAGTGTACATCTGCCAATCAAATAGTGGTTGAGGTCAGGAATCAGAATATCAGCTCTCTCAAGGAAGCACTCGTCAAAAGGCAACAAATTATCTCTCTCTAGTTCTCCTGTTAAAATAAATCTCCATAAGCATAGTTTGTACTGTTTTGGTTATCAGTGTCTAAAAACCCAATTTTACCTGTTTTAGGAAATGTATTGACTCACGTAACTAAAAAAATCTAGGGGCAGCTCATGGCCAAATTGGGGCTCAAATGATGTGTTTCCTTCCATGTGTTGCTTAAGTCTCAGGCTTCACATGGGAGTAAGATGGCTATAGCTGTTGAAGCCATCAAGTTTCAAGTTCAAGTACATTAAGGTTCAAGTGCAACATATGTCTTAGTCCATTTTCTGTTGCTATAACAATATGCCTGAGACTGGGTAATTTATAAAGGAATGAGGTTTATTAGGCTCACAGTTTTGGAGACAGGGATGTTCAAGATCAGGCAGCTGCATCTGGTGAGGGCCTCCTGTTGCATCATAATGTGACAGAAAAGTGGAGGGCAAGCAAAAGGCAGCCTTGCTCTATAACAACCCACTCTCATGGGAACTGATGCAGAACTGAGAGAACAAGAACTCACTGCAAGAGTAAGACATTAATCCCTCTTAACAATCTAATCACCTCTTAAAGGCACAACCTCCCAATACTGCCACATTGGAGACCGAGCCTCAACATGAGTTTCGTGAGGATAAACCATATTAAAACCATGGCAATATTGGGGTGGGGGAAAGAGCCTCTTTGTGATGGCACTAATCTAACTGACTTCAATGACTTGCTCACTTTTGAACCAGTCATGAGGAATGTAAAATGCTGATTGGCATAGGCCTGGGTCATGTGCTGTTCCTCTTGAGCAAAGGGTGGAGCTCTAGACACTTCATGGGTTGTTGAGAGGTGGCCACCTAAACAAATACAGGGTAGTCTTGCTAGAGAAAAGGGAGAATGGAGGTAAAGAAATGTCCACCAAACTAAGGTTTCATGCCTTCTTCATTAAAGTACAGTTGACAGGCTGAGCGTGGTGGCTCATGCTTGTAATCCCAACACTTTGGGAGGCCAAGGCAGGCAGTTCACCTGAGGTCAGGAATCCAAGACCAGCCTGGCCAACGTGGTGAAACCCCCCTCTACTAAAAAAAAAAAAAAAAAACTAGCTGGGTGTGGTGACAGGCATCTGTAATCCCAGCTACTCAGGAGGCTGAGGCTGGAGAATCGCTTGGACCCAGGAAGCAGAGGTTGCAGTGAGCCAAGTCGCACCAGTACACTCCAGCCTGGATGACAGAGCAAGATTCTCTCAAAAGAAAAAAACAGTTTACAGTGTTATTTGTGTTCTAACAATAACCACATTCCCATCACATCTTTCGGGATATACCCCAGTAGCTCCTTTGAGCCTGGGTGTCTCCCACAAACTGTTTCTTATAATATGTAACCTCTGCAGTTGACTAAACTCATTCAACATTAGTGGTCCAATTTCCCACCCATTGTAGAAGGAGAATGTGCTCTTTTAAAAATATATATAAATAACAAAAATACATAAAGAACAAAAGACTTTCCCACACGTAAGCACTTACCTCATGTAAGCATAACCACTATTTCTTTTTTTTTTTTTTTTTATTTGAGATAGTCTCACTCTATCAACCAGGCTGCAGTGCAGTGGTGGGATCTCCACTCACTGTAACCTCTGCTCCCGGGTTTAAGTGATTCTTCTACCTCAGTCTCCCTAGTAGCTAGGATTACAGATGCGTGTCACCACACCCAGCTAATGTTTGTAATTTTAGTAGAGATGAAGTTTTTCCATGTTGGCCAAGCTGGTCTCGACCTACTGGCCTCAAGCGATACACCTGCCTCGGCCTCCCAAAGTGCCGGGATTACAGGCGTGAGCCGTGGTTCCCAGCCCATTTTTTGTCATGGTCCTTTTTTACATTGTTGTGATCCTCCTGCACGTATGTCTGCCTTTTTCCTTAGCATTATGTCATAAATATTTTCCAGGTTATTACATAGGCTTTATTAATATAATTTATTTTTATTAAAATATTTGAAAAGATTATTATAAAAGCAATGTTTTTGTGGCAAAAATAATTCAAATAACACATAAATACATAGTTTAAAAAGTAAAATCCCCAGATTTCAGGAATGTGGACTAAACTCATGCTGAAATCTCCTTAATAAGACCCCAAGAAGAGATTTTTTTTTTTAAAGATACAAGAAGAAAGAGAGAAGGAAGGAAGGAAAAGAGAGACAGGGTGTAAAAGACAATATGGCCACTTTTTTGTTGTTGTTGTGAGACAGAGTCTCGCTCTGTTGCCCAGGCTGGAGTGCAGTGGTGCTGTCTCGGCTCACTGAAACCTCTGCCTCCCAGGTTCAAGCAATTCTCTGCCTCAGCCTCCTGAGTAGCTAAGATTACAGGCATGTGCCACCATGCCCAGCTAATTTTTGTATTTTTAGTAGAGACAGGACTTCACCATGTTGGTCAGGCTGGTCGCAAACTCCTGACCTCATGATACACCCACCTTGGCCTCCCAAAGTGCTTCGATCATAGGCGTGAGCCACCATGCCCTGCCAATATAGCCACTTTTGAACACAAGGAAGGACCCTCTCTCTAAAGACTGGGCAGCGTACCTCAAGGAAGTGAGGAGATGGGAAACCACAGGTAAGCCAAGGGGCCCCAGCTCCTCACCTCCAGGTGGGACTTGAAGCCCAGGGTGTAGGCAGAGGTGTAACCCAAGTAGCAGAAGGTAAGCTTGGTCAGCCTCTGAAAAAGGCCCACACCATCAAAAACAGAAAATCCCAACAAAGGGGGGATTGCATCCGAGAAAAATAATGACCAGAATGATGAGGACCTAAAAAGTAGTGACCTCAGATCCTCAGAACGGCTCTCAGTCTTAGCTGCACGCTCAAATCACCTGGGAGCTTAAATAGGAAACAAACACTGTTTGGCTCTACTATATTTAACTCTTCTGACACAAAATGTGTCAGAGTTTATTCCCCCTCCAAACAATCTTCTAGCTCTTTGGACACCAACTAGGTGTACCACAATTTAATTATGACGCTAACTACCTGGAGTTACTCCATATGCTACAGATTAAGGGCTCAGTCCCACAAAACTGCCCCCCAGACTTCAGATGCCAGTTGCAGGTAGTGAGTCCCTAGGTTACCCACACTTCTTTCTAACTTGGCTACATATGAAAGGTTTCCATTTGCTATGATGGCTCACAGAACTCAGGAAAACACTTGTGTTTATCTGTATTTGCCAGCTTTTTCTTTTTCCTTTTTTTGAGATAGGGTCTTGCTTTGTCTCCCAGGTTAGAGCGAAATGGTATGGCTACAGCTTACTGCAGCCTCGACCTCCCAGGCTCAAGCGATCCTCCCACCTCACCCTCCCAAGTACCTGGGACTATAGGCATGCACCTCCAAGCCTGGCTAAGTTTTTATTTTTCATGGAGATGGGGTCTCATTGTGTTGCCAGAGCTATTCTCAAACTCCTGAGCTCAAGTGATCCTCCCACCTAGGCCTCCCAAAGTGTTGGGATTATAGGCGTGAGCCACCATGCCTGGCCTGTTTACCAGCTTATTATAAAGGATATGATAGAGAATACAGATGAACAGCTAGATGAAGGGGTACACAGGGTGAGTCCAAAAGTGTCCTGAGGGCAAGAATTGGAGTGCACCACCCTTCTAGCATGCAGATGTGTTCACCAACCTAGAAGCTCTCTGAGTCTTGTAGTCTTATGAAGGCTTCATCACATTGGCATGCTGGATTATTAACTCAATCTCCAGCTCTGCTCCGCTTCCTGGAGAAAAGGGGATGGGACTGACTATTCCAAGCTTCTAATCTTGGCTTGGTCTTCCCATCCCAAAGCTATCCAGGAGCCCACCAAGAGTTGCCTAATAATTAATAGAACAAAAGGAGTCTGATGTCGAAGGACAGGAGAGAGACAGAGAAAGAGAGAGAGAGAGAGAAAACCCAGCAAGGTGCTTATGCCCCTTCTTATGCCTGTTTCATTCTAGCCAGGTCAATTTTTGTTTGTTTCTCTTTTTAGAGACAGTGTCTTGTCTGTTGCCCAGGCTAGAGTGCAGTGGTGCGATCATGGCTCACAGCAGCCTCAATGTCCCAGGCTCAAGCGATCCTCCCATATCAGGTCACCTGAGTACTACTGAGTACTAAGCTTACCGTTGTGCGCCACCACACCAAGCTAATTTAAAAAATTTCTTTTTGTAGAGACAGGGTCTCTTTTTGTTGTCCAGGTTGGTCTTGTACTTCTGGCCTCAGGTGACCCTTCCACCTTGGCCCCCCAAAGCGCTGGGATTACAGGCATGAGCCAAGGCACCCAGCCCATGTCAATATTTTTATGTACTTCTTATTATAGTAGAAAAGCATAACATAAAATTTACCATCTTAACCTTTTATTTTTTGGTGGTTGTTTTTTTTTTTTTTTTGTCTGAAACAGGGTCTCACTCTGTCACCCAGGCCAGAGTGCAGTGGTGCAATCATGGCTCACTTCAGCCTTGACCTCTCAGGCTTAGCTCATCCCCCTCACCTAGGTGGGACCACAGGTGTGCACCACCACGCTTGGGCTAATTTTTGTTTTTTTTGTAGAGACGGGGTTTTGCCATGTTTCCTAGGCTGGTCTCAAACTCCTGGACTCAAGCGATCCACCTGACTGGGCCTCCCAAAGGGCTGAGATTACAGGCCTGAGCCACTATACCTGGCCTCTGAACCATTTTGAATTGTATGGTTCAGTAATATTAAGTATATTCACATTGTTGTGAAACAGATCTCCAGAACTTCTTCACCTTGCAGATCTGAAACTCTGTACTCATTAAACAGCAACTTCCCTTTCCTCCTCCCCCAAACTCTGGTGACCATCATTCTTCAAACATCAGGTTTCAGGGTTTTGTTTTTTTTTTTTTTTTTAGATGGAGTCTCACTCTGTCACCCAGGTTGGAGTGCAGTGGCATGATCTTGGCTCACTGCAACCTCCACCTCCCATGTTCAAGCAATTCTCCTGTCTCAGCCTTGCAAGTAGCTGGGACTATGGGCACCCGCCACTGCACCCAGCTAACTTTTTTTTTTTTTTTGAGATGGAGTCTTGCTCTGTTGCCAGGGTGGAGTGCAGTGATGCGATCTCAGCTCGTTGCAACCTCCGCCTCCTGGGTTCAGGCGATTCTGCTAACTTAGCCATCCAAGTAGCTGGGACTATCGGGGTGCGCCACCACACCCAGCTAATTTTTGTATTTTTAGTAGAGACAGGATTTCACCATGTTGGCCAGGATATTCTCGATCTTCTGACCTTTGATCCACCTACCTTGGCCTCCCAAAGTGCTGGGATTACAGCTGTGAGCCACTGCTCCTAGCCTATACCCAACTAATTTTTGTATTTTTACCATATTGGTCAGGCTGGTCTTGAACTCGTGACCTCAGATGATCCACCCGCCTCGGCCTCCCAAAGTGCTGGGATTACAGGCGTGAGCCACCGCGACTGGCCCAACATCAGTATTTTTAAGCTTCTCAGATATTTTGCAACGTACAGCCAAAGCTGATTTCTTGTGCTCAGAAAAACTAAATTAGGGAATCATAGCCACTAAATGAGAACAGGTGGCTGTAAAATAACAGCACATTATCATTAGAAAGAATTAACAAAAGATGCTGAAAATAAAATACATGTAATTTTTGGAAGAAAAATAAATAATGCTCTGAGTATCAGACTAGACATGACCTTGAAGGCAGTCCCTTCCGATGCCTCTCTTCCCAGCACTCATTCAGCCTCCTTCCCCCCACCTGCCCTTTCACCCTGTCTTCTCTAACCCAATCCTAGACCCTGTGATTGTAGTTAAAAGAACATAATGATAGCACTCTTCCAAACAAGAGCAACAAAGGAAGTTTCCAGGAGGCCAGCAGCTGCAGGTCATGGGGGTTCTTCAAATGTGCTGTTTCTAATTGCTATAGCCTCCCTCTGCCTGAGGCTTTGCAGGATTCTGACTCAGCATGGGAGACTCACCTGCAACTTTCGGTGAGAGTACATGGGGAGGGGCCTTTGCAGGAGCAGTTCAGTAGACCTCTCATCGTACTTTCATCTTCTCTTTCTCCCCAACCTTCACCTTAGATTTATAGAAATATAAAATCTGATTAAAATTGGACAGTTTTAAAGGGAAAAACAAGCTCAAGAAAGCCACCTGCTAAGTGTGAATCAAAGGGGATCCTCCATCCCACCCACACCTGCCTACTGTCTCTACCTGGCCCTAACAGCTACAGCGGGCAGAGGAAGACTCGCTTTATTCCAGGGGCAACTCATCATTGGAATGAGATAGGGGGAATAGCAAACACATGACTTAGTGCAGGCTCCTCCAAGCAGTTCCGTTGGTAGGCTGAGAAAGTAAGAAGCGAGGAGCTGGCATTTTGGAACCTCACAGATCTCGGTTTTACTTCCTGGGCTGCTGCTTGCTTGTTTTGGGCCTAGAATGCCTTGGGTTTGAATCTCAGGTTGACACTTGGGACAAACATCTACAGGTGTGGAAGTGAGTACCGCGCCTCTAGCTGGACAGGCTTCTGAAGCTGGCAGGCTATATATGTCTTCCTGCATAGAGGGAAAGGGACGTCCTTTGAGACCCCCTAAGGGAAAGGCTCGGCTACTGACACACTGGGAGCAGATGGACCACAGGCTCCAGCTACCTCTGCCCGTAAGTTCCTCAGCATCTCTCCTATGGCACACTGCCTCCTGACAGCTTCCACGCCAGGTGTGATGCTACTTCCTTCCTCATCAACACAGCCTCATTGCTCAGCATACTGCTGCCTAAGCTTCCTCAATTCCATGGGGTTCCGGTTTTCAGCGTTAACAAATCCTAAGGGGCAGGAGCTGGGGAAGGCAATGAAACAAAAGGCTATAATATCCTTCTCGTCTTCTCCATACTGTCTTCAATATCTTAAAAGCTGGAGGACCATACAACCGTTCCTAAATGCCCAGGAAGAAAAGAGATTGGAAAATGGAGCTCCTGGGCCCAGTCTTGCTGGGGGCAAGTTTCTTTGACTCAGGAAAGCAGGGGAGGTAAAGGCCAACTCACCATGGCAGGAAGCCGTGTCTGGGCAGCTTGTTTGGTCATTATATTTGTCTGTGTCTTCCACCTCTACCACCTACCAGGTCTGTTTTACTGTTTTTTTCTTATAATAAAGATAATTAAAAAAAAAAAAAAAAGGTTTGGCTCTAGGTAGATATCAACCCAATCCTGCTGCAAAGGGATGAGGAGATGGCGTGGCCACAAGAGCTGGTCAGTGTCCTGAGTGACCTTCCAGTTCCTGACTAATGGCCACCTTCCAGGGTGATATGATGTTCCTGCCCTAACCTTGAGGACTGGCAGAGTGGCTTTCTGGAGTTCCTATAAGGACAATATTTGTTTTCCTCACTTCCATGAACACCCTTATCTTAGTTGGTTCAGGCTGCTGTAACGAAAAGACCATAGACTGGGTGGTTTATAAACAACAGAAATTTATTTCTCACAGCTCTGGAGAGTGGGAAGTCCAAGATCAAAGATCCCATGTCTGAGGAGGGCCTTTTTTTTTAGAGACAGGGGCCTTGCTATGTTGCCCAGGCTGGTCTTAAACTCCTGGCCTCAAGCAGTCCTCCCACCTCAGCCTCCCAAAGCACTGGGATTACAGGTGTGAGCCACCATGTCTGGCCAAAGGTCACTTTCTGATTCATAGTTGGCCATCTTCTCACTGTGTCCTCACAAGGAAGAACGCATGAGGGAGCTCTCTGGAATCTTTTTTTATAAAGGCACTAATTCCATATATGAGGGCTCCACCCTCATGACCTGATCGCCTCCCAGAAGTCCTTACCTCCTAATACCATCACCTTGGGGATTAGGTTTCAACATAGAACATTCAGTTTATAACAACACTTAAAACTAATCTTGCATTAAACTAATGACACACAGTCTAGCATGGGTATACATGTGATAAATCAAGGTCTACAACATCTGGTATGTAAGAAATACCACTTTCTGTATTTCCTTTAAAAACAACCTAATTTCGATGCCCAAACCCCACCCCACTGGGCTGAAATCTTAAGCATTACCTGTCATCCTTGTTGGTTATTGTCTGTCTCCCCCACCAAATCCCATCCACAAAGGCAGGATCTTTGTTTTATTTCTGATGTGTTCCAAATACTTAGATAAGCAACCTGTAGGGCAATTCCCAGACATTCTCAGCACTCTTGGTGTCGCAGTGGATTTTTCAGTGTTCCTGGTCCAAAAGAAATGCCTAACAGTTCTGTTTTACTAAAGAGTTAGGTCTGAGCAACTTAATGAGTACTTACCTCCCAGCAACTTAGTAGCTATCTAAAAAATAATGCACACACATTGGAAAAAATTATCTTATTCTTGACCACCCTTACTTACCAATCAGATGTGAAACTACTGGGCACTGCAAACTTCTCAAACATTGGAATTTTTTGGATATTACCATCTCGCTTCCTGTTCCAAACTAATTTTTCTACAATACTTGTTTTCTGTTTTTTATCATAGCAGCTGCTGAAAGCCCACCTTTGCAAAACTGGACGGCATCTAAAGAGAAGTATAACAGTGCAATCTCATGTTGAAACTGGTAGTCACTTTGAGCCAGCAGTTCATGTGATGTCTCACAGATGTTTCCCTTGAAAATGTAAAATTTCCCTCGAAGCCCCTGTGAGCTCACTGCAGTGTTCTAGGTGCCTCCACATACGTTTTGGGAACCATAGTATGTGGTAGGCATTCAAAAGTATTTGTTGTGTGAACAACTTGAGGTCCCCTTTCCTGTCAATGTCAGTTTAGAATCCAGGAAGTTTATGTGGAACCAGGAAAACAAGAGAAGAGCCGCTAACCCTGGGCTGTGTAGTGTGGTAGTCACTGCCTGCACAGGGCTATTGAGCCTGGGAAATGTGGCCAATCTGAACTGGGATGTGCTGTGAGTATAAAATACACACTAGATTTCATACACTTACTATTTAGAAAAGTAAAATATTACAGTAATGTCTATATTGGTTATATGTTGAAATCTTAATATTTTAGATAGAAATAAAATGTTATTAAAATGAATTTCACCTGTGTCCTTTGACCATTTTTTGTTTTTTTGTTTTTTGAGCTGGAGTTTCACTCTTGTTCCCAGGCTGGGGTGCAATGGCGCAATCTTGGCTCACTGCAAGCTATTCTCCTGCCTCAGCCTCTCAAGTAGCTGGGGTTATAGGTGTTTGCCACCACACCCAGCTAATTTTGTATTTTTAGTAGAGACAGGGTTTCATCATGTTGGTCAGGCTGGTCTTGAACTCCTGACCTCAGATGATCCACCTGCCTTAGCCTCCCAAAGTGCTGGGATTACAGGCATGAGCCACCACACCCGGCCTTTTGACCGTTTTTTAACATGGCTACTAGACTCTAGTAGCTAGTAAATACAAATGTGGCTCATATATCTAATGGTTAGTGGTGCTCTGACCTCTGACCTCTCATGGTCAAGGCTGACATATTCATTGTCTAAGACCCCCAGGGTCCCTGGATTCCAGAGCACATGCCTTCTGGGCTACATGAGGCATTGGAAGATGGTGCTTCTTGCCTCAGCACACTGCATGGCCCTCCCCCGTGAGGCCGTGCCAGACACTCTGGGCTCTGCCCAGGTCCCCCAGCTCCTAGCCTCTTAGGACTAGTGCTCCCTGCCCCTCTCAGGGAGGCTTTCCTTCTCTATCCCTCTTCATGCACCCACAAGCCTTACCCACCTCCACCTCTCCTGAGACACCCAACATTCCCTATCAGTTCAACAGGCTCAGGCTTTCATAAAAGACAAGAGGAGCCACTGGCTTCAGCACCTTCTGTTCCCATGGGCTTCCTGCCTTACAAGCATCCCTCAGGCCACATGCTGAAGAAAGCACAGCCATCTACTTGAAAAGAGGAAGGAAGGGCACTCTAGAAAGAACAAAGGCCAAGCATCGTAGCTGATACCTGTAATCCCAGCACTTTGGGAGGCCAAGGCGGGAGGATCACTTGAGGTCAGGAGTTCAAGACCACCCTGGCCAACAAGATGAAACCCCATCTGTACTAAAAATGGAAAAATTAGCCAGATGTGGTGGCGGGTGCCTGTAATCCTAGCTACTCGGGAGACTAAGACAGGAGAATTACTCAAACCCAGTAGGTGGAGATTGCAGTGTGCCGAGATCACACCACTGCACTCCAGCCAGGGCAACAGCATGAGTGAGGCTCTGTCTCAAAAAAAAATAAGAAACGTAAGTGAATACTTCACTATATTGTCACAGAATTATTAACATTTCACATATTTGTTTTACTAGTCATGATTGTTTTATTAAGTGATAGCAAAAAAAAGTCTTTAGTTTTATTTTATTTAACAAGCATATATATAGCAGGTATTACAGTCCAGGAACTGTTCAGTGCTAACTCATTTAGTTCTCATACCAACCTTATAAAGTAGGTCCTAACATCTCCATTTTACAGATGAGGAAAAATACTGAGACACAGAGAAATTAAGTAACTTGCTTAAACTCACACAGTTAGGAAGTGGCAGAGTCAGGTTTTGAACCCAGACAGTTTGCCTTCAGACATTTCAATCCTAATCACATGGTAATTATTGAGGATTTCTCTTAAGAAATGAGTATTTATTTACTTAGTGAGTTAGTTGGTTAGCGACAGAGTCTTTTTCTGTCACCCAGGCTGGAGTGCAGTGAAGCTATCATAGCTCACCGCAGCCTCAAACTCCTGGGCTCAAGCAGTCCTCCCATCTTGGTCTCCCAAAGTGCTAAGATTACAGGTGTGAGGCACCATACCTAACTAAGAACTGAATATTTATTTATTTATTTATTTATGAGACAGCATCTTGCTTTGTCGGCCAGGCTGCATGCAGTGGCATAATCATGTCTCACTTCAGCCTCAACTGCTGTGCTTAAGCAATCCTCCCACCTCAGTCTCCCGAGTAGCTGGGGCTGCAGACATGCACCACTATGCCCAAATGATCCTCTTTTTCTTTTCTTTTATTTTTTTAAGTTTTCGTAGAGACAGTGTCTTGCTATGTTGCCCAGGCTGGTCCTAAACTCCTGAGCTCACACAGTTCTCCCACCTTGTCCTCCGAAAGTGCTGGGATTACGGGAGAACTGAATTTTTTAATTATACTTAATTTTATGATCAAAAACTCATTTTCCTTTAGGGTGACCTCTTTGATATACTTTAAAGATCACATCGTGGCCAGGCATGGTGGCTCATGCCTGTAATCTGAGCACTTTGGGAGGCCGAGGTGGGAGGATCACCTGAGGTCAGGAGTTTGAGACTAGCCTGGCTAACATGTGAAACCCCTGTCTCTACCAAAAATACAAAAATTAGCCGTGCATGGTAGTGCATGCCTGTAATCCCAGCTACTTGGCAGGCTGAGGCAGGAGAATTGCTTGAACCCGGGAGGCAGAGGTTGTGGTGAGCCGAGATGGAGCCACTGTACTCCAGCCTGCAGAATGGACGAGACTCCATCTCAAAAAAAGAAAAGAAAAAAGAAAAAAATCACATATCTATTCTTTGCTCTCTAAATCTGCCTTGCTACACCATTGACTAAAACACTTAAAGAATAACCTGCTTGGACTTTTCAGAAAGTAGCTTTCTAGGAGAAGCTTTCTCTCTGACACTATTAGAATCCTTGTTTTTTTGATTTAGCATTTGTCAGATAACTACAGTTTGATACGTAAAGCAAGAAAGATGGAGGCAACACTGCCAGAAAAATTTAAAATACAGCTGGTTGATTTCCAGCTACCAACTACATCATCCTTCAATGTGCAGGTGAGTCAGAATTATTTTTTTTGAGACGGAGGGTTTTTTTCACTCTTATTGCCTGCCCAGGCTAGAGTGCAATGGTGCAATCTCAACTCACTGCAACCTCTGCCTCCCGGGTTCAAGTGATTGACCTGCCTCAGACTCCCAAGTAGCTGGGATTACAGGCGCCCGACATGACACCCTGCTAATTTTTCCATTTTTAGTAG
Source organism: Ateles fusciceps (assembly GCA_036589455.1). Lineage (NCBI taxonomy): Eukaryota > Metazoa > Chordata > Mammalia > Primates > Atelidae > Ateles > Ateles fusciceps. The sequence goes on along the minus strand of JAZHEH010001667.1, from coordinate 8,125,476 downwards.
AGACGGGGTTTCACCATGTTGGCCAGGCTGGTCTCGAACTCCTGACCTCAGGTGTGCCAACTGCCTCAGCCTCCCAAAGTCCTGGGAGTAAGGTGTGAGCCACCACGCCTGGTGCAGAATTTTAAAAATATATGTGAAATATACATAAAAGAGTCTAGAAATACAAGGTGTCATGCTGTCGTCTCTACCTGTGAGAAACCTGAAAATAGAGGCAGTCCCACTGGCCCAATCCTGACACTGCAGCAGGAACCTCCAAGCTAGTCTTTGCCAAAGAGTGGGGCTCAAGAAGTAACCTAAGATGGAAGAAGCTCAATGATCTATGTGGAGTCACTCTGGTGGGTCTGAGCAGAGGCTGGGCAGAGAGGCACTGTTACACCAAACCACTTATAGCAGGAAGTTAAACAACAAATATTGCTCGGGAGTATCAACTTCATTCTACCAATTCTGTTAGCTTCACCTTGACTTTCATTCATTTAGAGTCAAGGCCATCTTTACTTTAGCGCTGGGGTCTCTAAGAACTCAGCTGACAGCTAAGTTCACTCCAAAATTCCTTATTGCCTCTGGACAGCATCACTGAAGGCTCAGCTGTGCAGTCAACATTTACCTTGTATCTGTGTTCATTTTTGCTGTGATAGTCTTAGATTCCAATTATGCTTATAGCCTTTGAGACTTGATTGTTTACTCCCACAGAGCAGTTTTCAGATCATAGATGCTAGCTCCTCAAGGGAAGGACTTTCTGAATTATCTTTGTGCTTCCAGGACTTGGCACAGAGAAGCCAGCACAGAATTCAACAAAGTTGTGCTAACTCATGCCTGTAACCCTAGCACTTTGAGAGGCCATGATGGGAGGATGGCTTGAGGCCGGGAGTTCGAGACAAAGGTGCACTGCGTGAAAGAATGGTAGCCAGTCTTCCTGTGTCATGCTGAGGGAACATTTTGGTGAGTTTCCCTTTTTCTAGAAATATTTTCCTGGCCAGGCACAGTGGCTCACACCTGTAATCCCAGCGCTTTGGGAGGCGGAGGTGGGTAGATCACAAGGTCAAGAGATCGAGATCATCCTAGCAAATAGGGTGAAACCCCGTCTCTACTAAAAATACAAAAATTAGCTGGGCGCAGTGGTGGGTGCCTGTAATTCCAGCTACGCGGGAGGCTGAGGCAGGATAATAGCTTGAACCAGGGATAATAGCTTGAACCAGAGTCGGAGGTTGCAATGAACCAAGATCACGCCACTGCACTCCAGCCTTGCGATAGAGCGAGCTTCCGTTTCAAAAAGGAAAAAAAAGAAGAAATATTTTCCCATAGGTGAGAAGATAAGGTATATACAATTTATAATCCTGCTTTTTTAAAAAATTAATATAGGCATTTTCCTATGTTACCATAAATTCTTCCCAAGCATTTTTTTTTTTTTTTTTTTTTTTTTTTGGACAGAGTCTCACTCAGTCACCAGGCGCCAGGCTGGAGTGCAGTGGCGCGACCTTGGCTCACTGCAACCTCCGCTGCCCAGGTTCAAGCATTCTCCTGCCTCAGCCTCCCGAGTAGCTGGGACTACAGGCGCGCGCCACCACGCCCAGCTAATTTTTTTGTATTTTTAGTAGAGACGGGGTTTCACCTTGTTGATCAGGACGGTCTCGATCTCTTGACCTCGTGATCCGCCCGCCTCGGCCTCCCAAAGTGCTGGGATTACAGGCGTGAGCCACCGCCCAAGCATTTTTTATATGTGTATGTGGTTGCTTAATATTCTATTGTATGAATGTGCCATACTTTTCTAAGCCATTCTCCTGGTGTTCGGCATTTTGATTACTTTATGTTATTTTCCAATTTTTTTCAAGATGGGAACATGTCACCCAGGCTAGAATGCAAGGCAAGATCATAGCTCACTATAATCTCAAACTCCTGGATTCAAAAGATCCTCCTGCCTCAGCCTGCTGAGCTGCTGTGATTACAGTTGAGAGCCACTATGCCTCACTATTTTCTGTTATTAACTATTATAAATAGAATTGTGACTAGCTTTTGCATTTGCGTTTTGGCTTAGTTTCTTAGGATTCCCTGACCTGGAATTTCTGAGTTAAATGATATTAATAGCTTTTTGCTAATTTTATAGTTGAAAACACGTCATCTTATGGTTTTAATCTGTATTTCTTTCCTTGCTAATGGTGCCAAACAGTTTTCTTTATCTTTGTTTACTAGTTGTATTTCCTCCTTTTCAAACTGTCTGTTCATGTCCTTTGTCGATTTCCTGGTAGAGTCTTAGTATTTTTCTTACCAATTTGCATGTTTTTTTTTTTTCCATTGTAAAGATCCTAAGCCTCATTATATTTACTGAAAACAATGTACCTCTTTCTGTGTTCTAGGTTTTAATTATAATGTTTGGTTATTGATATCGATATTTCCTAATTTTTCATAACAGTGTTTTCCCTTGTGATTATTTTATTTTATTTTATTTTTTAGAGACAGGGTCTTGCTCTATCACCCAGGCTGGAGTGCAGTGGCATGATCATAGCTCACTGCAGCCGTGAACTCCCAGGCTCAAGTGATCTTCCTGCCTCAGCCTCTCAAGTAGCTGGTGTGATAGACATGCACCACAATGCCCAGCTAATTTCCCTTCCAAATCCAGTATTGTCCAGCTGCTGACCTTATGACTTTGCAAGCTGCTCTCTCTAAAGTAATCCAGGACCTTCTGCTACTTTTCAAATCCAGTGGCACCACTTGACCCTTGGAGGCATCTGAAAGGGCAAGAGCACCCTCTCGTCTTGCTCTCCTAGGTAAACCCTACTGGTTTTCTCCCCCAGAATCATCTCTCCTTTGTCATTGGTTTCTCTTTCTCAGTTCCCTTTGCCAGGTCCTCCTCGTCCTCTTATTTCCAAAGATTCCAAGTGCTCCAGGGCTCATTCCCCATTAATACTTATTCCCTAGGTGATTCGTCTCCTCTAGTCTTCTGTCTTTAAATGGCAACTTGATGCTGATGCCTCTCCAGTTTCTATTGCCAGCCTCCATCTCTCCTCTGAACTAAAGACTCCATCTTCTTCCACAACATCTCCACTTGGCTATCCAACAGGTGTCCCAGACTTAACATGGGCATAAAACTAAAGTCAAAATCTTTATTTACTGTCTCCTCCCCCACCTGAGCAAAGGGCATCCTGACCTTAGAGATTCTCATTCTGAAAGGCTTGAAGTAATCTTTGACTCCTCCCCTCTGTCCCACCCTAAGTCAGTCTATCAGCAAATCTTATCAAATATATCTAGAACCCAGTCACTTCTCCCCACTTGCATCAATATGACTCAATCCAAGATTTCACTATCTCTCCCCTGGGCCACTGCAGTAGAATCCCAACTGGTTTATCTGCTTCTACTCTTGGCCTTTGTACCGTCTGTTGCCCACACCATAGATTTTTAAAAGCAAAGCAGATCACAACATCACACCCCTGTGCAGAACCTTCCAGGAAAGTCTCCACCATCTTCTCTAAATCTCTTTGTAATCACACCCCACCTCTCTGACTTGGTCTCCTCCCTTGCTCACTCAGCTCCAGCCACCTTGGTTGTGTGATTCGTGAAAGAGACCAAGCATGCTCCTGCCTCAGGGAGCTTGCACCTGCTCTTCCCTCTGGCTGGAATGCTGTTCTGCAGATGCCCACATGGCTTGCTGTCCCCTGTGTGCCAGGTTTTACTCAAATGACATTTCATAATAAAGGCTTTTCCTTACTCTGTGTTGATTTTCTTCCTAGGACTTATCACCCACCATATGATATATGTTTGTTTATTGCCTGTCTCCACTGACTAGAGTATTGTAGTAAGCAGCCTCAAAGTGGTTCCCCATGATCTGAACTTCCTGGTATTCATGCCCTTATGTAATCCCCTCCCCCTTCAGCATGGCCTGGACTTATTGGAAGTAATTCAAAATAAATATGGCAAAAGTAATGGGATGTCATTTCTGAGAATGTTTTACAAAAACACTGACTTCTGTCTGTTCCTTCCCACCCCCCAACTCCCAGCCCAATAGAGATGTCCATGTTGCAATGAGCTGACAACTCTGGCCAGTAGCCAGCAAGGACTTGGGGCCTGCCAGCTACCATGTGAGTGAGCTGGGGTTGCGTCCTCCCCCTGGTTGGCCTTAAAATGACTATAGCCCCAGCTGACATCTTTTTTTTTTTTTTTTTTTTTAGAGACAGGGTCTTACTCTTTTGCCCAGGCTGGAGTACAATGATACAATCTTGGCTCACTGCATCCTCTGCCACCCAGTTTCAAGCGATTCTCCTCCCTCAGCCTCCCAAGTAGCTGGGACTACAGGCACATGCCACCACGCCAAGCTGATTTTTATATTTTTAGTAGAGAGAGGGTTTTACCATGTTGGCCAGGCTGGTCTCAAACTCCTGACCTCAAGTGACCCACCCACCTCAGCCTCTCAAAGTGCTGGGATTACAGACGTGAGCCACCACGCCCAGCCCCAACCGACATTTTGATTGCAGCCTTATGAGAGATCCGAAGCCAGAGGCACCCAATAAGCCCTGCCCAGTTTCCTGACTCACAGAAACTGTAAAATAATAAATAATTGTTGTTTTAAGCTCTGAGTTTCAGGATAATGCAACAATAGATGACTAAAGGATCTCTGTCATTATCTCTGGCACCTAGAAAAAAACTGGCACACAGTAGGTACTCAGAAATGTTTTGGAATGAATAAGTGAATTTCAGGACTTCTTCTAGGAAGATGGTGTGTCTTGCTGTGGACGATGTGGTGTGCATATGTGAGTCCTGGAACTGCTTCAGCCACTCCATAATAATTTGTGAGGTCAGCCTGGATGCAAGGCCAACACAGAGGGCATATCCAAGAAAATAGCGAAGTTGCAAAGCCAGAGCCCCAACAAACACATCTACCCCTACTTATAAGTTGTTTTGGCTACTTGATCAAAGTTTAAGGTAGTTTGGGCTCAGTTTTCAATAACTTGTAACTAAAAGTTTCCTAATGATTACACTTTTTATGAGATCATTCTCACCCCTTTTTCTCTCTCTCCACGTTCTTTTTTTCTTTCCTCTGCCTACCTTATGGCAGATATTACAATGGTCTGCCCAGTTTCCATTCCTTTCATTCCTTACCAAGGGAACCTGATTTAGTTGGTACAGCAAGGGGCCTAGCTAAGAACTGCATTTCCAGCCCCCCCTTGAAAATAGTTCTAAGTTCTGGCCAATGTAAGCAGAAGTTATGTAGTGAGTCTCCTGGAAAGACTTCCTTAAAAGCAGCCCCACTTGGCTGGCAGACACCTTTTTCCTTTGGCCTCTTCCTCTTTCCTGCTGCCTGAAATAGGATGGTGGGGACCTACAGTAACCATTTTGTGAAACTAAAGCAAATTTGAGGATGGACCACACACACTAAGCATGGTAGAAGAAAAAGAGAGCCTGAGTGTCTAATGAAGCCAAGAGTCTGACCCCGAAAGCCTCACTGCTGAACTTTGTGATGAGAAGAAACCTATCCTAATCTTATTCATTGCCTTTTCTGTTATTTATTTATTTATTTAGAGACAGGATCTCACTCTGTCACCCAGGCTAGAGTGCAGCGGCACAGTCACAGCCCACTTGTAGCCTCAACTTTCTAGGCTCAAGCGATTCTCCAACCTCAGCCTCCCAAGTAGCTGGGACCACAGGCACATACTACCACACCTGGCTAATTTTTTGACTTTGTACAGAGATGAGTTTCATCATGTAGCTCAGGCTGGTCTCGAACTTCTGGGCTCAAATGATCCTACTGCTTCAGCCTCCCAAAGTGCTGAGGTTACAGGCATGAGCTGCCTTTTCTGTTACATGTATAATTGTTTAACATAAACCTGACTGATATATGCCTTACATGTGAAGTCCCCAGGGTCTGTCTCTGTCTTCTTTCCCAACATGCTCTCCCCAGGTTATCTCATCTGCTCCCATAATTCAAGAATGATCTCCTTTATAAGGACTTCCACTAATGCCTATACCTCATGAGTATCTCCCAAGCTCCAGACTCGGAGTCTCGAGTGACTCCTATATGTCCCAAACTAGATGGTACTTAGAAGCATACTAGGGAGCAAAGCATGGTTTATGGATTATGGAACCAGCTGGCTATAAGTTTCTGATCCTGACTCACTTTCTGAGTAACCATGGGTGAGCAGACATGATCTGTGAGCCTTCGTTTTCTTATTTCTGAAATGAGCACAAAAATATGACTTCATAGGGGTTTTATGACAAAAAATATCTGTAAAACAGTGCTGGCATATAACCAGTGCTAAATCCATTTAGTTCTCTCCTCCCCCGTCACCTGTCCCCATCCCTGTCCATATTCCCGGTCTTCTGAGTTCTCACCTTCAGGTAAGTGACTTTACTAACTACCAAGTCTTCCACACTACAGATCTTGGAATCTTCTTCAACTTCTCTCTGTCATTTGCCATCATTCCCTCATGGCAAGTCAACCAATTCTGTGGAGTTTATCCTAGAGCTGTGACCTTGCTTTCCTATCTCCATTGCAACTCCTGGCTTAAACTCGTTTTTTTTTTTTCTTTTTTTCCTCCTCCTCCCCGGCTTAAACTCTTATTAGCCCTTGTCTGGCTTATTCCTATTGCCATAGGCTCTTTACAACTTAATCTCCCACCCTTCTACCAAGGTTGTTCCCTTAAAAATAAAAACAGGATCATGTCTCAACATAGCTTACTGACCTTTCCTGACTTCTGTGGCCTTTAGAATAAAATCCAAATTCCACAGTCATTCAAGGGTGTCCCATCAAGGCCCTGTCCCCCCTCCACCCCACTCCAGCCTCTTCCTCCTCATTCCCCCGGGGACTCACCATTCTCCAGGCAGATCAGGCCCTTTCCTGACTGTCTTTGCACCTATTGGAATGTGTGTGTACTACACCTGGTCCTTTAATTATACCATCGCCTTCAATATGTATGTGGCCCAGTAATTGTTTAAAAGTTTAATTTGTTTTTCTCCCTGCCGTTCCCCCTTTCCTCTCCCCCATTCTAACAGAATCTGTTCTTAGTTTAAGGGCAGGCTGGGCAGGGTGACCACGGAGTTGGCTGCAGACTCTTCCCTTCCTGGCTCGTATTTCCCCAAGCCCTAAGCTCACTGAGGTGAACAGAGCTTGAGGCGAGGGTCTCTGATGGAAACAGACCTAGAGGGGAGGGATTTTCCCCACACCAGGAAGAGATGCTGGGCCTGAGAATAGGAAGGAGACATTTCTGGTGCCCATCAGTGACAGGGAACTGAGCCATGCTTTCTGGATGTATCAGGCACTGAGTGGAAATTCTCGTGGTACATCAGGGAGATGGAGTGTGATATAGCTTGGATATTTGTCCCCTCCAAATCTCATGTTAAAATATGACTCCCCCACCAGCTGGAGGTGGGGCTTAGTGGGAGATATTGGGTCACGGGGCAGATCATGAATGGCTTTGTGCCATCCCCTTGGCAATGAGTGAGTTCTCACTCTATTAGCGCACATGAAATTTGGTTGTTTCAAGGAGGCTAGCACTTCCTTCTCGCTCTCTTGCTCCCTCTCTTACCATGTAACATGCCTGCTCCCCCTTTGTCTTCGGCCATGGGCAAAAGCATCCTGAGCCCTCACCAGAAGCAGATGTTGGTGCCATGCTTATACAACCTGCAGAACTGAAAGCCAAATAAACCGTTTTTATTTATAAATTACCCAGTCTCGGGTATTCCCTTTTTTTTTTTTTTTTTTTTTTTGAGGCAGAGTCTCTCTCTGTTGCCCAGGCTGGAGTGCAGTGGCATCATCATGGCTCACTGCAGCCTCAACCTCTTGGTCTCAAAGGATCTTCCTGCCTCAACCTCCTAAACTCCCAGGTAGCTGGCCCTACAGGCATGTGCCACCATGATCAGCTAATTTTTAAATTTTTTTGTAGAGATGAGGTCTCCCTGTGTTGCCCAGGCTGGTCTCAAACCCCTAGGCTCAAGGGTTCTTCCATCTCAACCTCTGAAAGTGCTAGGATTGCAGGCATGAGCCACTGTACCCTGTCCAGGTATTTCTTCATAGCAATGCAAAACAAACAAATATAGGGTCCTACAGCCAGGGTTTCTATGTCACAGAAATAGTAGCACCAGGGGCTGAAGGGCCCTGCAGGCTAACTGAGACAACAGAATTTCAGCACAGCCTTGCATGCAGGGGGGAATCCCCAGGAAAGACTAACATGACTTTCCCACGGCCCTAACAGGATGAGGGCTGACTGTGAACATGCAGTTGAATGATAAGATAATGAAATGGAGTATTTATTGACCTGCTGAGCTTGTGCACTGAGATTCTGACCTGCTTGAGAAGTAGGCCTCCACCTGTCTTCCCTGGCTACTGCCCTGTTCTGCCTAAATGCCTGCTCTCTGCTCTCTGGCTCATGTCTTTCAACCCCAGACTTCTGGCTCCCTAGACCTGCTATCAGGGTTATTTGCCAACCTTCACCATTTCCCACCTGGTTCTTTGGACTTTGAGTTTCCTGAAGTTGGCTCTGCAGGCAGCTTGGGTTTTGGAATCTTCTATTACCTAGTTAGACGTGTGGCTACGGCCCTTGTTCCAACCCGCCTCCAGATGAGCCAACCTCTGGCCCCCAAGGGTAGAGAAAGAAGGAACACAAGCACAGAAACCTTTTTTCTCTTTGCCTCCTGACATAACTGTATTCATCCTTCAAGTCCTTGTTCTTGTGTTATCTCCTGGGATCATTCCCTGACCTCCTTAGGTAGGGTTCCTTTTCTGGGTTTCCATAGCATTTTGTTTATACATCTGTGCCCTCACAGTGTATTCTTTATACGTTTACATGGTGGTCTTTCCACCTTGACTATGTGCACCTTGGGGGCAGGGCCCCTGCTTCATTCACTTAGCACAATGTCAGCTACAGAATAAGTTCTCAAAAATGCTTGTTAAATGCCACTTTTCATGCAGTCTCCACACTGTCATGTACTGTTCTTTTTCTTTTTTTTTTTTTTTTAAGACGGGGTTTCACCCTGTTGGTCAGGCTGGTCTTGAACTCCCGACCTCAGGTGATCCGCCCGCCTTGGCCTCCAAAGTGCTTGGATTACAGGCATGAGCCACCACACCCGGCCATATTGTTCTTTTTCTAGCCTTTTTCTCTGTATCAGTAAGACATGCTTTTGGCTGCAAGTAACCGAGAGCCTGACTGCAATAATTTAATAGTTAGAGACTCTTTTTTTTCACATGAAAAGGAGTTTGGGCCAGGCACAGTGGCTCATACCTGTAATCCCAGCACTTTTGGAGGCCAAGGCAGGTGATCATTTGAGATCAGGAGTTCAAGACCAGCCTGGCCAATTTGGCAAAACCCTGTCTCTACTAAAAACACAAAAATTAGATGGGTGTGGTGGCAGGTGTCTGTAATCCCAGCTACTCAGGAGGCTGAGGCAGGAGAATCACTTGAACCCAGGAAGCGGAGGTTGCAGTGAGCTGAGATCATGCCACTGCACTCCAGCCTGGGCAACACAGCGAGACTCCATCTCCAAAAAAAAGGAGTTTAGAGGCCAGGTGCTGCGGCTAATGCTGTAATATCAGCACTTCGGGAGGCCAGGGTGAGAGGATCACTTGAGTCCCGGAGTTGGAGGCTGCAGTGACCTATGATTGCACCACTGCACTCAAGCCTGGGCAACAGAGTGAGATACTGTCTCAAAAAAAAAAAAAAAAAAGTCTGGGCCAGGCGCAGTGGCTCATGCCTGTGATCCCAGCACTTTGGAAGGTCAAGGCAGGTGAATCACTTGAGGCCAGTTCAAAACCCCATCTCTACTAAAAATACCAAAGTTAGTCGGGCATGGTGGCATATGCCAGTAATCCCAACTACTTGGGAGGCTGAGGTAGGAGAATTGCTTGAACCCAGGAGGCAGAGGTTGCAGTGAGCCAAGATCTTGCCACTGCACTCCAGCCTAGGCTACAGAGCAAGACTCTGTCTCAAAAAAAAAAAAGTACTCTGGAGGTAAGGAACCTAGGACCATCAGAGACCCAGCCTCTTCCTGCCTTTCTATCCTGTCCATTTTAATGTGCTGGACATAAGGTGGCTGCTGTGCCTCTGAGCATTGTATATCTGTTCTGGGCGGGAGAAGATAGAAAGGGTGAAGAGCCAACTCTGTCCCTTTTCATCAGGAAAGCACAGTTGTCCTAGAAGACTTCTGCTGACATCTCATTGGCCATAACTATGTCACATGGCCACCCCTAGCTGCAAGGGAAGCTGAGAAGGGGAAAGCAGAGGAGAAAGTGGAGAAGTGCCGGTGCGAATAAGAAAATTCTTGGACCTCACCCCAGACCTACTGAATCAGAAATGCTGGGGATGAGACCTGGCAACCTGTGATATAACAAGCCCTTCGGGGGATTTTGATGCAGCTGACATTGGAGAATCATAGCCAAATATGAAGGCCAGTATTATGATAGGAAAAAATTCTGGAGTAGAATTCAAGTCATCAATTTCTTGGTACAAGTTTTGTTACTAGCTAGCCAGGTGACCTTAGTTTCTCGTCTATAAAATGGGAGTATTAATGGTGGCTCTGACTTCATTCTCTGAATTGTTGTAAGGATCAGTTTAAACAATGTAGATGAAAACATGTTGAAAACTGTAAGTCATTAGATAATTGTACTGATTTTAAAATGGTAAAAGTTCTTATTGAATGAATGAAAGGTTGGGTGGTACTAAGGAAGGAGAAGTTTTGTATGAGGTAGGCTTAGAGTTCAAAAACAAAAATGAAATGTGAGAGAGTGTAGTGGTGAATTTTATGTGTCCGTGGAGAACACTGATGAATAAGAGAAAACTTTTTCTAACTGGGACTGAGTAGTTTATTTTGTTTCTCTGTATTGTTAGTCAAAATTCCAAAAGAGTGATAGTCTCTTGACACTGTTTTTGTGTTCAGAGATGATTGCATATAATTAATATAAGGCCAAAAATGTCTATGTGCTGGCCTTTTAGAGCTTTGGTCTCTCATAAGACATTTTGTTGGGTAATAATGATAGAATCTTGCAATAGCCTTGTCAAAGTTTATGTAGCTGAGGTGTTGGGCAGAGTGCAAACGCCTGGGAAAAGCAAAGCTACCCGTAAAAGGTATGAAGGGTTTGTTTGAAAAGCTACAACAGTCAGGGACAAAAATAGAAATGGAAACAAACCACAGACATTCAGAATACATTGTTATCAAAAACAAATGTTTGCAGCAGCTCCAGTGGTTGCTGCTACAGGTGGTTTCCATGAGCGGAAGGAGGACATAGACATACATGGTTTCAAAACAAACACTTTGGAGGATAATGAATTGGAGCATTTAGCAGAAAGGCTGGTAAGAAGATGTGAAACAAATGAAAGGGATTTAGTGTTCTGCCATCTGGAATAAAAATACTGAGATGCCATTGTCTGTGCACCAACCAAGGCGTCCATCCCTTACTGTATTAAAACTGCTCACTCAATTCCTTGTTCATTCGTTCCACAACAGTCACCCATATAACAGACATGGAGCAGTTTCCACCGGATGAACTTAGACAAGTCATCAGCTGCTAAGGAGGCACCAGGGAAGTCCCAGTCATATCTACATTTGCCTTCAGATAACCTTTACAGGTTTGGAAATTGCCATGATGAAAATAGCAGAGTCGTACTGAGCTTGGGAGTTTTACCTGTCTATTCAGGTGAAAACCACAGTATCAAGAAGGAAATGTTGACAGCTGTATGAAAACACTAAAAACCAATGATTTGCACATCTTCAATGGATGAATTATATAGCATGTAAATTTTATCTCTATAAAGCTGCTACCAAAAAAAAAAAAAAAGGAAGTGTTTTTAGGCAAAGATCTGGTGACACAGAGGCTGTGCGGTAGCTAAGAGACTTTGTATATGTGTCGGTTAAGTTTGTCTGCACAAAATGTGAAGCCAAGGTTTACTCATTGATTGATCTGTTTAACATCTGGACACTGACATGCAAGTGCTGTGATAAGAGAGTTTGTAGAAGCAAAATCACAAAACCACGTGCTCCCTGGTGCTGGGAACAGAGAATATAATCTGCATATGAAAAGCTGATGAGATGTAAACATCTGAAACTGGTGGGGACCCAAAGCCAAGGTCAATTCATACAAATAGGTCAGGCTAGGCATGGTGGCTCATGCCTATAATCTCAGCACTTTGGGAGGTCAAGGAAAGAGGATCACTTGAGCCCAGGACTTCGAGACCAGCCTAAGCAACATAATGAGATCTCATCTCTACAAAAAATAAAAATAATAAAATTAATAGCGTGGTGTGGTGGTACGTACCTGTAGTCCCAACTACTCAGGAGGCTGAGGTGGGAGGATCACTTGAGCCCAAGAGGTTGAGGCTGCAGTGAGCCATGAATGTGCCACTGCACTCCAGCCTAGGAGATAGAGCAAGACTCTGTCTCTAAAAAAAAAAAAAACAAAAACGACAACAACAAAAAAAGTAGGCCAGTGCTAGGTCAGGGATTCAAAATATTCAACACCTTTGGAACTGGACTTCCTGAGGGTGTTTTAGTTGTCAGTCAGGCAAATGGAGTCTTATCTGTTTGTCCTCTTCCCCTTCCAAGAATCCACTGTCCTCCTTCCTCCTCTTCAAGCCTTGAGTACCTAGTATGTAGGTAGCCAGGACAGCTGTAATTTGATATGTGAATGCATTTCCTCCTTTATGTCCTGGGAAATTGTTATGGTTATTGCTGCTCTCAAAGACAGGAATTGATATACAGCTTGGTTGCAGTGGAGAGTCTCAGAGTGAGGATTCCTGAGGTCAAGTGCCAGCCCCATCACTCACAGGTTATGTGACCTGAGTAAGTCATTGGATACCTCTTGATCTCATCCCTTCTCAGGTACTCAGGCTTTGCTACCACGATCACCCCTCTCTCCTGCAGCCAGTTTCAGCTTCTCAGCCATACCATTCTCACCAGCAATACCAGTAGTTGTTATTCCTCCCATAGTAAAAACCCAAAGAAAAGACAAAACCTCCCTGTCTTCCCATTCCCCCTCTAGTTCCACTTCAATCCTTTGCTTTCCTTTATAACAAAATTTCTAAGAAAAGAATTGCTTAGTGTTATGGGGTGAATTGTGTGTCTCGCAAATTCATATGTTGAAGCCCTAATCCCTAGCACTTCCAAATGTGACTGTATATGAACAGGTGCGGTGGTTCACACCTGTAATCCCAGCACTTTGGGAGGCCGAGGCTGTCAGATCACCTGAGGTCAGGAGTTCAAGACCAGCCTGACCAACATGGTGCAACCTGTCTCTACTAAAAATACAAAAATTAGCTAGACGTGGTGGTGTGCACCTGTAATCCCAGCTACTTGGGAGACTGAGGTAGAAGAATTGCTTGAACCCAGGAGGTGGAGGTTGCAATGAGCTGAGATTGTGCCACTGCACTCTAGCCTAGGTGACAGAGCAACACTCCATCTCAAAAAAAAAAAAAGAATGTGACTATATATGGGGATAGGGCTTTGAAAGAGGTAATCAAGAGGTCATTAGGGTGATCCCTAATCCAGTATGACTGGTGTCCTTATGAGAAGAAGAGATTAGGGCCCAGATAACACAGGCAGAGCATGTGGGCACACAGGGAGAAGACAACCATCCACAAGCCAAGGAGAGAGGCCTCAGCAGAAACCAGCCTGCCAACACCTTGATGTTGGACTTCCAGCCTCCAGAACTATCAAGAAAATACCTTTCTGTTCTTTAAGCCATCCAATCTGCAGTACTTAGTTATGGCAGCTCCAGAAATAAATACATTTAGACTTCCTATGTCTGCTTCCTCACCTCCAGTCTCCCTTTCTTGTAATTTTCCTTCCTCTTTTTAATCCACTCCAGTCAGGACTCCATGACCAACAATCATTCCTCGAGAACTGCCCACGTCAAAGTCACCGCTCACCGCCATTGACCACGATCTGTGGCTCTGGACCCCTGCTGACTCCAGTAGGGCTGGCACCATGTCAGAGAGGCCGAAAGAGACCTGGAGACAGCAAATGAGACATAGGGTTTGTTGGGTGGATTTACATCCAAGGACGGTCCAGTGGCAGTGAACTGGACAGGAGCACCATCCCCCATTTGTAAAAGACATGCAGTTTGTATAGCATTTTCACTTAGCAACCTCTACCTGGCAACCTTCGTTTAACCCCAAACAAAGGGCCTCCTTGCTCTGTACAACCCTCATTCCAAAAGGTAGGCCAGAGGTTTAGATGTCCTTCATGAATAATAAGTGAATTTCTGGTTGGCCACTCCCACATTCCTCAGCTCGTAACTCCAAACACACATCTTCTTGGACTACAGGTTATTTTTAGGGTATGTGTAAGTGAAGTTATTGCTATCAGTACATCTGCCGTAGACCATCTTGCTGGATCCAGAGGCCACCTCGCTGTCCTCATCGTATCTGGCTTCTCTGCAGTTGGTCCCACTTTCCTTCTGAAGACATTTTCAGTACTTTGATCCCAGGCCACCACACTCTCTTATTTTTCAGTCACCCCATTGGCCTGCCCCTCCTCACTCTTCTTGGCTGGGTATCCCTTATGTTCTTTCTTCTAAATGTCAGAGCCCTGGGCCCAGCTTTCAGGCCTCTCCTCTGTCCATAATCTCTCCCTAGCTCCTTCCATCCAGTTCTGTGGATGTAAATATTAAAGCTGGTAAGTTGCACATTTATATCACCACTCCCATCTCCTCTTTGAGCTCCAGACCCAAATATTCAATTGCCTTGGACATTTCTACCTGGATATAAAAAGCATTTCAAGCTCAATGTGTCCCCTCATCCTTTCTTTGTTTCTCCCTGTTTTTTATTTTTTTATTTTTATTTTTGGTTTTTGAGATGGAGTCTTGCTCTGTCACCCAGGCTAGAGTGCAGTGGCACGATCTCAGCTCACTGCAACCCTTGCCTCCCAGGTTCAAGTGATTCTCCTGACCTCAGCCTCCCAAGTAGCTGGGATTACAGGTGCCCACCACCACACCTGGGTAATTTTTGTATTTTTTAGTAGAGATGGGGTTTCACCATGTTGGCCAGGCTGGTCTCGAACTCCTGACCTCAAATGATCTGCCCACCTTGGCCTCCCAAAGTGCTGGGATTACAGGCATGAGCCATCATGCCTGGCCCCCATTCCCTTTAATAGCTTCATTGTTCACCCTATGAAATCAGAACCCCAAGCACCATCCTTGATTCTCTTTCTCTCACACTTCACATCAGTCCACTAAGCAGCCTTATTGTCTTCATCTCAGTCATTCATTTATCTCCTCCTCCACTTTTGCCATCCTGCTCCTAACCCCACCCTCCCTCCTCTTAATCACTGCATCTTATTTCCCTGCCTTTCATCTTACCCACTACGAGCTGTTTTCTACACAGTAGCCAGGGGATTCTTTTGAAATTATTGTACCCTCTCATTTCCCATCACATTTTGAATGAAATCTAGACTTTGCATTCTGGTTTGCATGTTCCCTCCTGGCCCAGACCCTGCCCACCTCTCTGATCTGGTCTCCTCCAGTCCCTTTCCCTCACTGCACTCCAGCTACACTGCTGGTCCTCTAAGCACCCCTGTGGCATACTGGGACCTTCACACACACTGTTCCTTCTGCCTCTACTACTAGTCACTGATTAGAGCTTCACAGAGCTTGTTTGCCCCTTTCATCATTCAGGGCTTGGCTCAGAACTCACCTTCTGGAGAGGCCTTCCCTGACCCCCCCCAGCTCATATAGCACTTGCCCGAATGTTGGAGAACCCAGCATGCTCAGGTTACTCTTAGGACCTTTTAATAAGCTCTTACTATAGTGCCAAGCACTGTATTAAATGCTTACATGCATTATCTCATTAACCTCGGAACCACTGAAGGAGGCATCCTAATCATCCCCATTTTATGCGTCAGGAAATGGAGGCTAAGAGAGGTCAAGCCCAAAGTCATTCAGCTTGCACTAAGGTCTGATTCTAGATTTAGGGCTCTTAACCATTAGATTCAACTAATTCAGCTGCTTCTCACTTTAAATTCTATTCTGAGTTGTGGATTATATGGCGTCCAGGAGTTTAATTTACAGGATTGATTGGTTTCTATTGCACTTGTGTTGAGCAGGTAAAGTAACTCAGGTGTATCAGTGTGTTCTAGGGAGGGACTTCTTTTCCAAACTATGGTTTTAAACATTCACATAATACAAAATGCAGGTTACGTGGGCACAAACTCAAGCATGGGTCAAGAACACCTCTGTGGTTCCTGCTTATAGACTTACTAAAGCAGATGAAGATATTTTTCTGTTAATTTTATGGTTTGAGGGGGCTCAGGTTCTCAGAAGCTATTCAAGCTTTTAAGCATTTTTCCTCTTATTTTCTTTTAAAATCTTATTTCCTTTTTAATCCATTTGAGGTTCAAAAAGGAAATAGATAAATAACATGGTGATTAGAGAGAAAGTCTTTCAAATGAGAAGCACTATCATTTGACGTGTTCCCCAAAGTTCATGAGTTAGAAATTAAATCCCCAAGGCAACAGCGTTGAGAGGTGGACCTTTAAGAGGTGATTAGGTCATGAGCACTCTCCCTCATAAATGGATTAATGCTGTTATCCCAGGAGTGGGTTAGTTATCATAGCAGTGGATTCCTGATAAAAGGATGAGTTTCACCCTCTTCCTCTCACCTGTGTGCATGTGCTTTCTTACCCTTCTGTGGGTCTGTCGACCTTGGATTTGCCAGACTCCACAATTGTAAGAAATAAATCTCTGTTCTTTATAAATTACCCAGTCTCAGGTATTCTGTTACAGCAACACAAAATTAACTAAGACAAGAAGGGTTTACATGCTGGTAAGAAAACCCAGAAGACAGCAAAGGAATTCAAAGTTCTACGGCTCTTCAGCTTGTAGGCCTATGGGTCCGGTCAGGTAACCATGAGATACCAGGTCATGCCAAATTCTCAGTTACACTGTGTAGCCTGAGCACAGTGCTGCTCTTAAGCACAGCAAGGACTCTTCTACCTCGGGCCTTTGCACTTGTTCTTTCTGCTCCTGGACCACTCTTACCCTATTCCCCTTTGTTCTCAATGCTCAAATGCCATCTCCTCAGAGTGTCCCTCCTGACCATTCTACTTCCCCACCAACTTCTCTGTAACCCTTTACCCAGCTTATCTTTCTTCACAGCACCCACTAAATTATATATTTACTTACTAGATGGAAGGTTCTTGAGGGCTAAGACTTCCCCTATTTTGTTCACTGCTATATCCCTGGTGCCTGGCACACAGAGTAAGTGCTCATTAAATAATTGTTGAATAAATGCATGCAGGCTGTGAACAGAAGAGGCACATAGGACACAATCTAACCTAAATGAATGAGTGGAGGATGTTCAACCTTTATGAGATTAACTACTCATGTCCTCCCTCTGTCTGAGCTGCAAAGAGAAATAAATGCTTACTCCCATCAAAGAGGAGTAAAGCAAGAAAAAGGCCCCAAAAGAATAGAAACTAAAAACCTTGCCTCAGATGATCAAAATCTATAGGGCTGGCTTTGCCAAAGCTATGAAAAACCTGGACATTTGAAAGCACAAATTCAGCTGGGTGCAGTGGCTCACACCTGTAATCCCAGCACTTTGGGAGGCCAAGGCAGGTGGATCACTGAGGTCAGGAGTTTGAGACCAGCCTGGCCAACATGATGAAACCCCGTCCCCACTAAAAATACAAAAAATTAGCTGGACATGGTGGCAGGTGGCTGTAATCCTCCTACTCAGGAGGCTGAGGCAGGAGAATGGCTTCAACCCCGGAGGCGGAAGTTGCAATGAGCTGAGATGGCACCACTGCACTCCAGCCTAGAAGGAGACTCCATCTTAAAAAAAAAAAAAAAAAAGCACAAATTCATCTTGCAAAATAAAATGGATATTTAAGGTAGTTCATTCATGCAAAAAAAAAAAAGAATCCAAGAAATAAGTTTTCCTTAAATAGGTAGATTACTTAGGCAGTGTGTGGCTTATGTAAGTAGTAACCATATTGTCTGCATCCTTTTGAAAAGGGCAGAAAGGAACTTGTACTCAAGCTGTCATCATAACAAAGCAATTCATGGTTACAGACCCACCTCGGGTTGCCTCTGGCACATGTGGATTGTTGGGCAGTGCCCAGAAGTAGCAGTGTCAGTGAAAAAGTCGCTTTGGCAGCAGGAGTTATAAAAGACCTTTGCTCACACACTTCAGCTAACCTCCGACAACCGCCCAAGACCGAGTCACGTCTGCCCCACACAATGCGCCTCTTCAAGCTTCAGGGCTCCTTGGAGCTGGGATGGTGTATGAAGGGCCCTTCTGTATCACATCTCTAGGCCATATCCATTAACGGATGACCTTGCTTTCTGCTCTAAGTTTTGTTTTGTTTTTTTTTTTTTGAGACAGAGTTTCGCTCTTGTTGCCATGCTGGAGTGCAGTGGCACAATCTCAGCTCACCGCAACCTCCACCTTCCGGGTTCAAATGATTCTTGTGCCTCAGCCTCCTGAGTAGCTGGGATTACAGGCATGCACCACCACGCCTGGCTAATTTTGTATTTTTAGTAGAGACAGGGTTTCTCCATGTTGGTCAGGCTGGTCTTGAACTCCTGATCTCAGGTTATCTGCCTGCCTTGGCCTCCCAAAATGCTGGGATTACAGATATGAGCTACCGTGCCCAGACTCTGCTCTAAGTTTTAATATAAATAATTGGGTTCTTATCTGTACATTCACCCAGAAACTAAGAAGCCTTGAAAGTTAGGACTTTCCAGAAACTGGAGAAAATACTCTAGGCCTGGAGCAATCATCAGTCAGCCACAATCCAGAGCAGGCTACCTGAGCTCTTGGGGACTCCTCCCTAGCACTGGTGACTGAATGATGTGGGCCCACCTACTTTCTCCTTTCTGCTGCCTCAGTCAGCACATGGATTTTAAGGATTTTATTTTAATCACCATGTGGAAATAGGGTTACACAAACAGACAAACATACAAAAGTCACAAAGGTTGCAGGGTCTTGAAAAGCTAAAATTCTTGACTCCTTCCTGAGATGGTAACTGGCAGCCCAGTTAGATAGATGTCTGTTTTGTTTTTATTTCAGAAAGCAGAGATCACAGAATTTCTTGCTTCCTTCTGTTCCAGCCTTTCTGGAGACCCAGACAGACCCTTTCTTTCCTTTCCTTGTCTTACGGCAATGGATGTCATTGGAATGCTAACTGATTGTTTATTGAAAATGCAATTTAAAAAAATTCTTGTCTTTCCCAGACACCTGGCAACATGTGTCCATGGTAGAAGCCCAGCCAATCCTGTTGATGGGTAGATAGAAAATGACCTAAGTGGACTTCACTTTGGGATTCTCCTCATTATAGACTGAACTTGGTTGCTTTGTGTTCTGAGGCTGCCCGGACTAGCCATCCTATGGGTTGGTAGGAAACATTCTTTAGCAGCCTCGATGTAACCGGCAGAGTGATGGCCACAGTCTGCTTTTGTAAGCAGGAGGCAGAGGCATTAGTTGTATTGTATCTGGTAGTTGGTGTGAATGTGGTCCTATATTGTGAGCCTTCAAAACAAAACTTGAGGTTGAATCCCTTTTGTTAGGGTAGATAAGGGAGTGTATTGAGCTCCATGGAAAACAGACAGGAGGACTCTGACAGATGGGGGAAATGGTCACCCCCACAGCAAGGGGTCAGCCTGGAAGTGGGTACTATAGCAACACGCTAAGAATTATTCTGTGAATTAAAGGATGGTTGGATTCACGGGATCTGCCCAGGCAGGGAACCTGGCTGGGCCTTTGTCAGCGAACAGATGAAAAGCCGGCTTGCATTTGTGTGATTTGACAGTTTGGTTGTGTTCAGACAGCTCTACGCTGTGGAGATGACATTACTCCTAAGTTTCACTGCAAGCATTTATGTAAACCAGTAGCATACCAGGGAGGGAGGCAATGGGAGTGATCCACCCCAGGTGCACTCAGTACACAGTAAATTTGTATGTCTGTGAAGAATCTTAAAATAAAATTGACTAAAAAGTCAGTTTACTTTTTATTATTCCAAACAATGTCAGTGGTAAAGTATTCCTCCCTCCTAGGGACAGACTTGCCTATGCTGCCCCGAGTCACTCCTTCCTTGCCACTGGGATAAACAAGCACCAGGTGGGAAGATTATAAATGAGCAACAAAGTAAACAGAAAGCCAGTGACTCCTGAGATAAGATGTTTTCATCACAAACACTCTATTTGGTGGAGTTTAGCGACATTGATCTCTGATGGGCATTTCTGTTAGCTCTGTGTTTTCGTTACCTATCGTTGCTTTAAACCCCAACATTTAGCGCCTTAAAACAATCATTTATTTGTTCACAATGCTGTCATTTTGGCAGGACTCTGGGGATGGTTTAACTGTTCCATATGGTGTCTGCTGGAGCTGGAACTTCCTAAGGGCTTTTTCACTCATGTGTCTGGTAGCTCAGCTGGGATGAGCTGAAGAGCTAGAACTGGCCTGGCATCTCTGTCTTTTCACATGGCCTCTCCTTGTGGGTGGCTTGGTCTTCCTCACAGCAGGGTGGTCTCTCCTTATGGGTGGCTGGCATTTTCCAAAGTACAAAGCAGAAGCTATCGGGTTTGCTTACTGCCGAGGTTTGGAAGTCCCAGAACATTCTTTCTGCCACATTCTGTTGGTCAGAGCAATCACAGGGCCAGCCCAGATTCAAAGGGAAGAAAAAATAGACTTTCATGATGAAGGGGATACTGTTGTGGTCATCTTTGGAAAAATGATCTACTTCATATTGGTTTTTTTCTATCATAACAAGATCATATGATTTCACATGTTGCTTTAACTGCGCTAAATCTTATCAAACTAGAAAAAGGTAGGCCTTTAGTTTTTAAAAATTAGCTTCTTGTAATTGTCATCATACTTCAGTTCTGAATGTGGAGATGGCGTCTTAGATGGATTCCTAGAAACAAGAGATCACGGGGCTCCTACCATAGCATTTGGGAGAAAATATTAGAATGAGCCTGATTTGTAAAAACCTAAAATCCAAAGCATGTTCAATTCTGTGAGACTATCTAGTTCACAATTTTAGTTCTTTCTCCCAAGATAAGGTCCACTGATCACCATATTTTGATCATTACTCCTTGGTGTGTGAGAATTCCCTGCACTGCAGTTTACATCCTTTAAAACCAGTATTGTTGGAAATGGACTGACTACAGGATTCCTGTGAGGGTCAGAATGTGTCTTTCAGATACTGTAATGTATCATAGGCTTCCCTCGAGGCTTGCTATACAGTTCACCCCGGCTCAGAGAACTACATCGCAGTCCAAACAGGATCCACATGAGAGCTGACAGGCATCAACGTGACTCACCTGCCTTTGCCAGACAGTTAATCCACCTATATGTGGACAGAGCCTTGGTTTGGAAAACACTTTCAAGCCCACTGTCTCACTCTCTTGTCACTATATATAACCTGGCGAGTTGGCAGGCCAGGCATGAATGCCCACACTTTCTTTGCAGGTATGCAAACAGAACAGAGCGCTAAGTTCCCTGGGTTACTATGAGAGCTGGGCTGCAGCGCCTGCCTGGGGAGGTGGCCGCTCCCACAGGGTGCTCTTGTTGTCCGCTGGAGCAGAGGCCCCCAAGCCGGCTGACCTCTCTGCCTTCAGGCCTGGTCTGGCAGTCCCTTCTGCCTCGCCCATAGGCAGGCGGAATCCAGAACCTGCAGCAGGCCCGGCCGGCTCTCAGTGGCGGTTTCTACAGCAGGTGGGGCCCGGCTCGGTGACTGAGTGGCCTCCTCTCCTCTAACTGGGCTCCGCAGCGGAGCCCCCCACCCCACCCCTGGCACCCCGGCTACACGTCTACCCCCCAGGCTGGCCAGGTGGGGCCCTCATAGGCATTAGCCCCAGCCCTCCCAGGGTCCTTAACGTTCCTCTCACAGGAAAAAAACGTTCCGCATCCTTCGTGCCCCAAAAGGACCTCTCACTCGGCCAGAGGGGTCGCTGAGGGCGAGCTCCCCCTCTGCTCTTCCGTCGCGGGACAGAACCTCCTCCGCGCCCCGCTCCCGCCGGCTGCCGGGAAGCAGGCCCAGGCCCCGGCGCTCCCCCTCCCCGGCCTAGCCCCTCTCTCCCACCCTTCCGCTCGCCCCGGCCTCCGCGCTGGGCTCCCGGGTTTTGTTGCCCGGGCTTGTTTCGGAGCGGAGCTCGTCCGGGCCGGGCGCCAGGTCACGTGCGTTGGTGACAACCTCTCGCAGGGCGGCCCCGGGGCCCCCGCGCCGCCGATTGGTGGGGGCCCGGCCTGGCGCGGCATGGTCGGGGCGGGGCGGCGGGGCCCGACGGCGGGCGGAGCGGCCGATCAGCTGTTGCGAGCGCTGCACAACAACAAAAGGACCCGGACTGGCCGGCCTGGGCGCAGCGACCCGAGGGCTGGAGCCGGCTCCGCGCCCGCCGTCCGGGGACCTGAGGGAGACGCAGCGCAGCCCGGCCCCGCCGCAGCTACCTCAGCAGCCCCGCGCCGCCCGCGTCCTTCGCCGCCGAGCCGGCGGCCGCCTCCTTCCCCCACTCAGCCCCGCGCGGCCCGGGCCCAGTAAGTGCCGGGGGGCGGGCGGGCGTCTGGGGCCGCCTCGCTGCCGACTGGGGCGGCGGCGCTGCCCGCTCCAGAGCCCGGCGGGACCGGCCGGGAGCGCTGCCCTCGGGGCGCCGGTTGCGCGTTCTCCGAGCCCCTCGGGGCCTCCCCCTCGCCGCCGCCGGGCCCAGTTGCCCACCCCGTCGGTCGGTCGGCGGCGGCTCCCCGGGCCCAGGGCGCGGACGGAGGCTGATGGAGGCGGCGGCGACCCTGACGAGGACCCGGTTGGGCCCCGGCGCTGGGCGGCGGTTGAGTGTTTGGTCTCTGCCTCCTTTCCTTGGCCGTGGCGGGACCTCCTCTAACTCCTCCTCCTCCTCACTCCCCTTCACTCCTCCTCCTCCGCCTGCGCTCGGCCGTTGGATGGGCCGCCAGCTCTGGACTCGGCATCGGGGCTCCGGCGGCCACAGTCGGGACGCGTCTCCCGAGACAGCGGCACTTGGGCTTGTGGCCCTGCGATCCCGTCCCCCGCCCCTGCCCTCCAGCTCCGGAGGTCCTGCGGCTACGGGGAACCCGCTCGGTGACCTGGCCACCGGCCCCCGCCTATCCGCGGCCTGTCCCTTGACCCAGCTTGATCTTACTCTTCGCTACCTGGCGTTGCACCTGTGGAAAGAGCGCTTTCTTTGCCCGTTAGCATTGAGATCCTTTGGATCGCTCACGCTGAGTGCCGAGTATGTGCCATATACTATGCTAGGGACTTTGCTTTATTGCCCCAGTTGATTCTCATAACCCTATGAAATAGGCTTATCTTACACGTAGGAAACCCGTGGCACAGAGAGATTAAGTAAGTTGCTCAGGGCCACACAGCCTATTGAAAGGAAATGGTGTTTGTATTTTAAAGTGGCAGGCGAATTTTACTGGGAGAGTCTTTGTTTTGCTTGTTTTCCTGGTCATATCTGCTCAGCAGTTAATTCCAATTCAGAGTGGATTATAAGAGCTTCTTTACATCTGTGACTCCCAAGGACTGGGGCATCCCTGGCTAAAAGAACTTTTTCTCAATGCACAATAGTTTTGGGAAAAGGGGGAAAACTGTGACCCTTGAGGTCATTGAAGAGAGGTCATAATGAGTTCCTTCAAGATACTGAAATCACCAGCGTGGTAATTGAAATACATTTTAATTTGCAGATGTGGAAAGCACTGGGAAGCTTTTAAGTCGCAATCAATAAAATAATGAACTGGCAGCATAATTTTAAAAGGCTCCTGCCTGGAACCAGGACCTTATTAATTTCTGTGACCAAGGTCTCGTTTTCTCATCCTATCTTTTGTTCTTTTCTGCCATTGCTTCCTGCTATGTCTCTTGGGAATGGCCCTGCTTTCAAAATTCAAGATTCTCAGGCTGTGAATTACCAATTACTCTTGTCTTTGTCCACTTTTTCAGCCTTCAGGGCAGGCAGGGGTGGGTCCCTGGGGGAATAACCTCCCTTGCATACTAGTTGAACAGTCTTCCTATAAGTGGAACAAGCAAAGACAGCTTTCTTGGCTAGGTTTTTTCTGCAGTTCAAAATCCGTTTTAAATTACTAGAATCTGCATTTTTTTTTTTTTAATAATGGAAGAGGGTGGGATAAAAAGAGAAGGATAATTCTGAGGCTGCTTTTCAATGACGGTACATTTAGCCACCTGATTTCCTGAAACTGTGAATGAGCCACAACTGTACACAAATTTAGAAGTTAGATCATCAAAGTTGCAGGCTTCTTTTTTTTTAATGTTTTTTGGAGCCGCCTACTGGCAGCCTTAACTAACTGACAAGGGCTGTTTTTTGAAGTTCGTAGACACAAGGTTGAGGCTGGGAGCCTAAAAGATCGTGTGTAGGGAAAACAAGGAATTGGAATCAGATGGATTTTTGTCCTAATGCTGACTCCACCCCAACCAGCTCTGTCACTTTTGAACAAGTTACTTAATTTCTGGGCCTTGGTTTCCTCATCAGTAAAATGGGACAAATAAGGCCCCGTTACATACAAGCATTCTGTAAATTGTAGCTCTAATTATAAAGTGGACATTTTATGGATAAACTCAAATGCTGTGATGCTAAATGACTTGTTCACAGCCTCACAACTGGCTTTGAATGAGCTTGTAGTTAATATTTACTCAGGCTTGCTATTCTAAGTAGTATACACTTAATCCTTACACATGTGCTGAGAAGGGTTATAACTGTCATTCCCATTTTAAGGATGAGAAAACAGAGACCCCAAGATGTTAGTAAATATCCTGAATTCACATAGCTTGCAAGTAGCAGAGCCAAGATTTCAAACGGAGCAGGCTAACTCCAGCGTCTGTCTTTTTTGGGGGGTGGGGGGATGGGGGGGAGACCAAGTCTTACTCTGTCAACCAGGCTGGAGTGTAGTGGTGGGATCACAGCTCACTGCAGCTTCAAACTCATGGGCTCAAGCTATCTTCCTACCTCAGCCTACCCGGTAGCTGGAACTACACGCGCACACCACCACACCCAGCTAATTTATTTTTTGTAGAGATGGGGATCTTTCTTTGTTGCCCAGGCTGGTTTTGAACTCTTGGCTTAAAGTGATCCTCCTGCCTTGGCCTCCCAAAGCTCTGGGATTATAGACATGAGCCACTGTGCCCAGCCTCAGAGCCAGCCTTTATTTAGGTACCACAACATACTGTCTCTTGGTGGGCTACCTGTCTTAAAAGTGAGAAAATAAATTATGCTAACAAGATCTTCCAAATTAACAATTCCTTTTCTAAGTAGTCAAACTAGATTGCTCTTCCCCATGTGTATTAGACTCAGTCAGCCACTTTTCTCTGCCTACAAAGCATCTCTGCTCATGTAATAATATGAAAAACATTGATGATAAAATATTAAGTAACAGTGTGATATGAGATACAAAACAGTGCATTCACAAGACTACAACTATGATAAAAAGAAACACTGTGTAAAATAAAAAACCAGAAGAAAATGCACCAATATACTAAGTGATGGGAACAAGGCAATGGAATAATACTTATTTTTCTTACTTTCTAAACTTTGTATAATGTGGTTTTGTTCATTTTATAATTAAAAAGACATAATTTATTTTTTAAAGGAAGGGATGGAGGTCTTTTGAGCCAAGCAGAACAGGGACAAAGCTGCCTTCTTGAAATGCTAGGGCCCAGACACTGTTTCTTTTCTCTATTGGGGGTTTCTTTTCTCTTTTGGGGAAACTGCTGGGCTGAGGCTGATTAAAGCTGAAAGCTTGCAGGTGCCTCAAAGAACAACAGTGCTACTCCACCTAACCTTTGCTTCACCTCTTTGCTGAATTCCAGAACTATATTTGTAAATTTGTCCTCTCAGGACACATGCTTTCTCTGGCATTTTAATTTTCATTATATCCTTGCCCTAGTGTTGTGACTGTTAGTGATCTGGGAAGGAGAGGAGTCTGAAGTTCTGCTTTCTCATTGACCTCCACTAGAACCAGCCCCATCAAGAGCCTCCATCCCTGGGCAGGAGCCAAGGTCAGCAGTAGCAGTGACTGGGCAGGGACAGTCTCTGGGTCATCAGTAGGAGGGTAGGCTGTTAAGATTTTAGGGAGATTTTTCTGGAACAGCCCTGTTCAACAGAAATAGATAATGTGAGCCACCTGTATGTTTGAATTTTCTAGTAGCCATATTTAAAAAGGAAAAAGTTGATTAATGTATTTAATATACTAAAATTATTTTTTCAACATGCAATCAGTATAAAAACTTTTGCATTTTGGGGGATACTAAGTCTTTGAAACATACTCTAGTGGTTTTTTTTTTACACATTCAGCACATCTCAATTCAGATACAAAGTTTTCATATGATGTACTTGATCTATATTTAGATATCATAAAATGTATAGGTGAATAAGTGGATTAACTTACCCTAACTATTCCAAACATACTTGAAAGTTAAAAAAAACTAAATTATCAGCTTTTAAGTTTAACTGGATTAAACTTAGTAAATGGATTAAATAGTAAAATGAAAAATGCAGTTCTTGATCATACTAGTCACATGTCAAGTGTTCTTTTGCATAATGTGCCTGGTGGCTACCTCAGTGGACAGTTTTAGCAATGGAGGGAGGGTCTTTCCAATAGGTCCTTGCCCTTTGGGACACTTTTGGAAAGCAGGGCCAAAGGAACTTGGCTTTGCTAGTTAAACCAGCCTCACTTTTTGTGCTAGAAGTTTGGGGGGAAAGAGAGTGATGAGGTGATTCAGCACATTCTCCCCATTTTCCCAACGGTGAGAAGGAAGCTCAGAAGGGCCAGTTTAGCTCCAGCCACCTGTGGTAGAGCCACAGTCAGAACTGCTGCTACAGATGGCCAGGCCCCTTCCGCCCTCCCCCAGGAACTCCATTCTGTGTTCTTCCCACATGGCCTCAGCAGATTTGCCATGCATTTTCGGCCTTATAGCTGCCAGTTATCTGACCTGGGGGACAAGGCATTTGCTCAGGACAAGCAAAGGTTCCCCTGTGTGGTTCTCCCCTCCCAGTGGCTATAGCTGATTCAGGGCTAGAGTCCAGCACCATGCTCTGGAGAATTGGGTTTATTCTCTCCACTGGTTCAGCAAACACAGAATTGTATGTGGGGCCAATGTCTGCCTCCATGATTTAAAATAAATGAAGGAAGGATTTTGAAAATTTATGTTTCCCTCCTAGCATGTATCCTCAAAAAATATTTATTTACATTAGACCTTATGATAACTCATTTTGGGATATAGCTATCACACCACAGCAGGTCCAACAAACTACAGAACCCACTTTTCTTCTCGTTTCTCTTACAAAGAGCATAAAGCTGACTTTGAATTCTTCTGCAGCTCTGGCCTTCATGATTTGGCCATGTTGCTTTCCAGGTTTCAGGAAGACTGGTTATGCAAGTGATACTTCCTGTTTACCCATTTTTAATAATTAATGGCTGAAGAAGATGTATTCTAATGTCATGTATTTGAAATGTTTTACTTGTGTAGTAGTGTGCCAAACAATTGTAGCAGTCCAGTTTATACAGAAGGAACTGAACCAGTAATCTCATTAGCTACAGATCCCAATGACTTTTACAGCTAAAGATTATTTTGAAAGTGAACTGTCAGGAGCCTGAAGTTGTAAATTTAAGTCTGATGCTTGTGATAAAAAGGTGGTGATTAGTGAGGTGCATTTCTTCAGCCCTGGTTGATCTCATCCATATATATAAATTTTTTTTTAAGACAAGGCCTTGCTGTGTCACTCACATTGGAGTACAGTGGCACAATCATAGCTTACTGCAGCCTCCAACTCCTGGGCTCGGGATCCTCCCACCTTAGCCTCCCAAGTAGCTAGGACTATAGGTGCATACCACTGCACTTGAGTAATTTTTAAAATTTTTTTGTAGAAACAGGTTCTCACTTTGTTGCCCAGGCTGGTCTCCAACTCCTAGGCTCAAGCAGTCCTCTGGCCTCGGCCTCCCAAAATGCTAGGATTGCAGACATGAGCTTCCACACCCACCGCATCCATTCTTATGCTTTTTATCATCGTCTTTGTGTTGACAGCTCCCAAATCTGTGCCCCTAGCTGCGACCACACTCCTGAGCTCCAAAGCTCTATATCCCCGCTGCATGCTAGACATCTCCAACTGCACTATTTTGCATATTCTCCAAATTTACCATGTTCGAAATGCCTAACCTATACTTCCTGCAATATTCATTCCTATTTCCCTAAATGGTCCCACCATCTCCTCTTTGGCCAAGCCAGAAACCTAGGTCTTTGACTTGTCCCCTCCCCCTTTCCCCGGGCTTACCTGGTTCCTGGTCAGCTGCCCCAGCCTGCTCCTGTGACCCTCCCCTCTGGACCTTGAGCGGTACGGAAGGTGCCACATTCTCACTCATGCACAGACTTCCATAGTGTTCCTTTGCCTCCTCCTCCATTCCTGATCTCAGTCACTCAAGAGTAAAGGAGGCATTTATGGCAGGAGTCCACTCAGGTAGTCTAGAGAATACCAAGTACTTCTTCCATGGCATTCATCACACACTAGGTTGTTAAACTGTGGGAGGGCCTTGTTCATAGCCCTCTGCCCAGGACTGCACCTGATGCATAACAGGTACTCAGTAAATACATGTAGAATAACAGTTGACCTGGACTGAGGACTTTATTCCAAGTGTTTTGCTAAGTCCATTGCCTTTAACAAGAGTAGGATCAGGGAGACTGTCTAGGAGGTAGTTCTGGCAGAGTCCTAGAGAGACAACAGTTTGGCTTAATCTAGGTTAAGAGTGGTAGAGGGAAGCAGGCAGGAGTTCTAGATTTATTTATCCATTTCTACCTCGCTACCTGCTGGGCATATGTATCTCAGTACACCAGTATTCCCTAAGGTAGGAGCTGTTGCCAACTGTAGTCATATAACTTTCTAACTCACACAGCGTGTGAGCAGCCAGCCAGAGTTTGAATGCAAGTGGCTCACCCCGGCACCCACCTGCTGAGCTGCTACACAGAAAGGGTGTTTCCCGTGCTAGGTGCAGCCAAGCTCAGTTTTCTACAGTGTAAATTTCTCCATGCCAGCTGTAGGAATAGTTTAGAAGTTCAAAGTATGCTTGCTGGGCTTATAGATTTTAAGTGTATTAGGTATGCTTACAGTTATAGACAAGAAGTACAGAGTGGAAGAGAAAATGAGCCAGAGGAGGGTGGGGACCTGGCATAATGGTGGTCACCAGGCACTGTTGCTGGGACTTCTGGGCAGTTTAATATCACATAGCAAGACTGTTAATATCTAGAATTTGGTCCTCTGCTTGCAGAAAAGTTTGAAGGGTATTACTCAAATTCATCCCTTATTATAAAAGAAACAACTCCTTTCCTTTTTCACATTTTAAGATATTTATAGGTTGAATTTGAGTAAATAAGAGTATTTACAAAACATTATGTTGCATGTCTTGTGTTTGACTCCTGTAGAAAGGGAATAACTGTAGAATGTAGGCCAAGGCATACGCTTCTTCTAGGGGTATGTGTATATGTATATGTACTTACGTACATATGTGTGTGCTGATTTGAAATAACTTTCTGTTTCATTTTAGGGATAATGACTTTTCTTGATTTTCATCTAAGTTGAATAAGCATCTTGTGCACTTTAACCTCCTGTCGGTACCGTCAGGCCAACTGAAGACAAGGTTTTGAAATCTCAGCTGTAAAAGACATCCAGCCAAACTGTCAGTCTTGCCTTAGCAATGTTCCAGAGGCTGAATAAAATGTTTGTGGGTGAAGTCAGTTCTTCCTCCAACCAAGAACCAGAATTCAGTGAGAAAGAAGATGACGAATGGATTCTTGTTGACTTCATAGGTAATGTATACTTGGATACTTGGTGGTTCATCTTCGCAGTAAAACTGGAAACTTGCATCTCTGTTTTTGCATAAGAAAACCAATAACTGAGGGTTTTTAAGCCTTAAAACTAAAGAGGAGTTTGTCTTTAAAAAATTGCAGGAAACCACCTGTGCTAGATGTCAGTGAAATTGACAGAAATCAATCAGACTTTTTAGTTTTGCAACTCTTACAGATTTATTAGATCAAGGGCACTTCAATAGAAAACCCTTATATTAGACAAGTAGTAACCCATATGGCTCATTACTTATTTATTCAGCAGAATAGAAACAATCTTAAAATCACTCCTGCAAAGCTAACATAATCCATCCCATATAGTGACACATGCACACAATTTCTGTGCTCAGAAGTAATTTTATAATCATATAAATGAATATAAAGGGGTTTGTTTCTGAACTAAAAGAAGATATGTGAGCATCAGCTAATAGTATCATCTCTTCTTTTTCTGTGCTGTGAATCTGATGGGTGACTTTATAATGACTGCCCAATGTGATAATCATCCTCCTGTGGGACTCTTCAACAACACACATGGACTGCAATATGGACTACGATCTAGATACTTGCACTGGTTTCTCAGCAGAAGAGGAAGAAGAAGAAGAGGAGGACATTAACGAAGAGTCACCTGCTGAGCACCCTTCAGTCTTTTCCTGTTTACCAGCATCTCTTGAGTGCTTGGCTGATACAAGTGATTCCTGCTTCCTCCAGTTTGAGTCATGTCCAATGGAGGAGAGCTGGTTTATCACCCCACCCCCCATGTTTTACTGCAGGTGGATTAACCACTATCAAGGTGGAAACAAGTCCTATGGAAAACCTTCTCATTGAACATCCCAGCATGTCTGTCTATGCTGTGCATAACTCTTGCCCCGGTCTCAGCGAGGCCACCTGTGGGACTGATGAATTACATAACCCAAGTAGTCCCAGGTACGTTACAAATATTTTACTCTCTGTAGGCAGTCCACTGAGCATGAGTTTTATTTCTACTATAATTCAAAGCTAAGTTACTAGAAGATGCAAAAGTAATTTTGTTAGAGATTTATGAAAGCATGTGCATAATGCACAAGGTGAGCCGTAAAATAACTTGTTGACCAGGCGTGGTGTCTCACACCTGTAATCCCAGCACTTTGGGAGGCCAATGCAGGCAGATCACTTGAGCTCAGGAGTTCAAGACGAGCCTGGGCCACATGGTGAAACCCGATCTGTATGAAAAATAACAAAAAATTAGCAGGGTGTGGTGATGCCTTCCTGTAGTCCCAGCTTCTCAGGAGGCTGAGGTGGGAGGATGGCTTGAACCCAGGAGGCAGAGGTTGCAGTGAGCCAAGATTGTGCCACTGCGCTTCAGCCTGGGTGACAGAGTGAGACTTGTTCATTTTAGACTTTTTAAGAAAGTTAGATGTAGCATGGCCCCAGTTATATAATAGAATTCTCATTTACAAATTCTGCTCCTGATTAGAAATAAGACTGGCATTTCTGCTAAGTGTCAGAATGTAACTCTGACTTTATAGACTGGATTATTTAGGGTATCAAATTAAAATAGAATATCAGGTCTTAAAATTTATTTTCTTCTAAGTATTTCTAGCTAGGTCACATCAAATGATGTAACCCCATCTATACAAAAAATCAAATGATTTAACTTTGAAGATTTTTGGAATGTAAGAATAACAAACTCAGTTTCTTCCTGCAATACTCACACTGCGCGGTCACCCAGTGCTTCTGACAACAGATGTGTGGGTTTTTCCCACACACCAAGCAAGCAATCCCCCAGCAGTAGACACCCTCTAGTGTCTTCTGATTCAATTCAATTCTGACAATAGCTACCTGGAGATGGCATCAGATCCCATAGGTTGAAGGCTTAGTCCCATAAGACTGCCTCCCATTTCTGATGCCAATCTCAAGCCCCAGGTTTTACTTGTGCTTCTGAGCAACCAGCTGTAAACTGGGGTACCCACGACCCCCCTCCTTGGATTTGATTAATTTGCTAGAGCATCTTATAGAACTTGGGGTAACATGTTTACCAATTTATTATAAAGGATACAGATGAAGGGATGCATAGGGCAAGGCAGGTGGGAAGGGCATGGGGCTTCCAGGCCCTCTGTGCACCCCACCCTCTGGGAACCTCCATATGTTCAGCTCTCCAGAGGCTCCCTGAACCCAGTACTTTTGGGGTCTTATGGAGACATCAGTACATAGGCATAATTGATTAAATCATTGGCCATTGGTGATTGGCTTAACCTTTAGACCCTCTTCCCCTCTCTAGAGTTTGAGGGGTGGAGCTAAAACCTGCAACTCTAACCGTGCCTTGGTCTTTCTAGTGACCAAATCCCATCCTGAAGCTGCCTAGGTGCTGCCAACCACCAGTCAACTCATTAGCACACACTTTGCATATTGGAGATTCCAAGGATTTTAGGAGTGGTATGCCAGGAGACAGATAAGACCAAGTATATATTTCACAATATTCACAGTCCAGCCTCAGTCTTCAAACTTGGATTCCTTTCAGCAAATGGATATGGAACTCAAAAAATACTGGCACAACACCAGAATCCCATTCAGTCAGTAATTCATTCAGTCCATCATCGTATTCTATGAGCATGTCTCCCACGGTGAGGCCACTCAGGTTTGCAGGTTCATTGATCTTGTTGGTTTCCAAAAGCAGAAATGGTCTTGGCAAACATGTAGCTTTGCCCTTTCAGGCATCTGGTATACCTGAGCTTAGAGACAGTGTCATCATTTTTTTTTGAGACGGAGTCTCGCTCTGTCACCGGGCTGGAGTGAACTGGCACACTCTCAGCTCACTGCAACCTCCACCTCCCGGGTTCAAGCAATTCTCCTGCTTCAGCCTCCAAAGTAGCTGGGATTACAGGCACACACCACCATGCCCAGCTAATTTGTGTATTTTTTAGTAGAGATAGGGTTTCACTATTTTGGTCAGGCTGGTCTCAAACTACTGACCTTGGGATCCGCCTGCCTCGGCCTCCCAAAGTTCTGTGATTGCAGATGTGAGCCACCACGCCCGGTGAGAGACAGTGTCATCTTTTTATCTGAGCCTGTTTCAAGGTGTTAATGAATTGATCCCAATTCATAACCAATTTATTCATTCATTTATCCTCTTTCTCTTTGTTTATTCCCAAATTTTTCCATCTCCGGAAGGGACCTTAGATTTAGCCACTGTGCTGGTCTAGATTGCAGGCAGCAATACTAGTCTAGCAAGTACTTCTCCCTCAGTCCACTCGCATTCAGATAGGGTAAGATAACGTAGGTGCAAAATTAGTGGGCTGTTTTTACCCCAGACAATATAGCTGCATTCGTTGTTGACTCCAGTTTTACAAGATGGGTATAGGCAACCCCCATAAGGCCCTTAGGAATTTTGACATAAGGTTTAAAAACACAATTATAGCTTCTTGCTCAGGAACCATACCTACTTCCAGTACTTGTAGTTGCAGCCCTGCATACAGTAGGGGGAAGAAAATGAGGTGATGTGGGAAAGAAGAAAAAGTTAAAGTCATTATACCAGCATACTCATCCCTTGGCTAGAACTGCATAAATTATACCAGTATTCTCCCCATCCTTTCTTCCTCAGATCACCAGAAAAACAGGAAGATCTTGTGGGGACACTCCTTAGTCCCATTCATGTTGAGTGTAAGCCACCCTTTTGTACTTTTATCTTCCCGTTTTGTTTTTGCTTTTGTTTTTGTTTTGAGATGGAGTCTTACTCTGTCAACCAGGCTGGAATTCAGTGGCAGAATCTAGGCTCATTGCACCCTCTGTCTCCCGGGTTCAAATGATTCTCCTTCTCAGCCTCGCGAGTAGCTGGGGATTACAGGCTCCTGCCACCACACCTGGCTAATTTTTGTACTTTTAGTAGAGAGGGGGGTTTCACCATATTGTCCAGGCTGGTCTCGAACTCATGACCTCTAGTGATCCACCCGCCTCCACCTCCCAAAGTGTTGTTGGGGATTATGGGCTGTATAGTGTGTTCTTTGGTCTGAAGAAATGACAGTCAACTATCCACATCCAGGCAGTATCTTCTGTTCTGGGCTTTTTGTGGCACTCTGAGCATTTGCATCTTCCATTGGGTAAGCAAAGCCCACTCCAGAGACTGTCTATTCTTCTTAAGACCCATTTGTAGCTCCCAGGGTTACCAGCACCAGTCTCACTTGCAGCTATGCTCAGGGCCTTCCCACCAGGGAATCTGCCATCAATCGTCTGTCTCTTTTGCTGACTGGCAGAACGGTTCCCATTGGCATTTGTGCCTGAGAGGGTAGAAGAGGAACGTCTAGATGTAGCCCGTCTCTGCATTGCCCGTACCACTCATTTCATGAACCCAGGAGGGTACCTCTAGGGAGCACCTGGGGGATATATCTGCTTCCAATCCCAGTCACCTTCCAAACCTGGAAGAGAGTTCTTGTGATGGCCATCAGCATATCCTAATGTACCCCTCAAATTTCCATAGGGTTGTGCTCCCTATGGAAGCCAACCCTTTAAAAGTCCAGGTTTTCATTGTGATTCTGCCTGGCCATGTGGACAGGCCATTCACCACTGCCCATGAGTCAGTAAAAACCCTAACAGAGGGGTTCCATCACCACTAGGAAAACAGCGTGCAGTTCAGCCCACAGTGCTGATTTGTTTTTACCTTCTTTGCTCAAAGTGGCATCCTTCAAAACAGGATGCTGTCTCTTCACCTTGGAATTGCCATCCACAACCAAGAAGCTCTTTGTCATTCAGTTGAGAGCTATTGGCACTGTGGAATCCAGCTCCTCACAGAGTTCCAGAGTCAGTCCATGGTGGAAAGAGGCTCCCTGCTCGTGGTTGTGTCCTCCTTACATTCCCTACATAACATGATCCTGTAGAAACCATTTCCATTTGTTA
The DNA here is from genome assembly GCA_036589455.1 of Ateles fusciceps. NCBI lineage: Eukaryota > Metazoa > Chordata > Mammalia > Primates > Atelidae > Ateles > Ateles fusciceps. Next base: position 8,090,847 of record JAZHEH010001667.1, on the reverse strand, counting down.
TGGAACTCTTCTGGACACCGACCTCTCAATTAGTGTTTCTCTGACATCCCCCAGAGATAGCATGGGTATTTCAGGTTTCAAGATCATCTTATGCCCTTCAATCATAGGAGTAGCTTCAATTAATGTCCCATAGCAAGAGAGTAAATGCCTCTCATGTGGAAATTCCCTACTCCAAAGTCCCAGTAGTTGTTACTGAGAGGTGCTCACAGTCTTTTGCCATAAGTGCCAGTTTCCATTCCACATAGGACTATCAGACAGATCATTTATCCCTGCCAGCACTCCAGCTTCTATTGTGCACTGTGTGGGCCTGGGCCACGTTACTGGTTCCCATTTAGCATGGCCAATTAATATTGTCCTGAAGGGCAGATTTACATGCCTTTTGTTTTACAGTATGAGGTAGGGGAAGTGTGTCTCCAGCCAGACATATCCAATCTCACAAAACATTTAGGTAAAGGGGATATAACTTCTTTACTTAAAGACGACTTAAACATCCTACCTTTCATAATCCTTTTAGCCCTTACATTTTTATGTTCTCGTAATCTGATTGTAACTTGAATCAGGGCTTTACCAATGGATGTTGATACCACTGCACATGGAGCCTCCCATACCAAGGAGACCCAGGAGTTTATCTTCACCATCCCCATTTTACCCACTTGTGTAGGAGAGGCCGTTGGTTCCCAGCAGAGACTGAGAAATAGATCCTTGCCCATTTGTCAGTCATTATCTTGATTAATCAGTCTGTCTATTGCCCCACGCAATTGTTGGTCACCTTTCTTGTAATCTCTGCCTTCTGGGTTTTTTAAGCTTTCCCAAACTTAAAGACATTATGTGATCTTTGTCCAGAGAATATATCCAGGAACTATCTGAGATTGCTTCCACCCACTGAAGTAAAGCCCATCACCCTGTTAATTAGCTGAAAGTTCCGCTGTTCTATCCTGTACCTTAGTGAAATGTTTCCTGTTAAAGTATTTTGGGAGCGTTGGCATTCCCTCTCTTAGGCTGAGGGTCCAGGTGGATATGGATCTTTGGGCCAGTTCAGAATATCCCTGTTGTTAGTGCTGTCATGCCCAGGTTCTGACTCTACTAAGAAGAGTATTGTATCTATGATATATCTGTCTGTCTACTATTTCCTGTTTTCCAGATATAAACAAACCTTAGGCAGGACATTAATTTGTTAACTTTACCAGAGCTTGCTGTACTCTCAAGTCTCAATATTGTAGATGATCTTTATGAGGTTAAACACATTTCATTTTGCTTTGTACCAAAATGAAAAACAATTTTCTTATATGTTACATGATGCCAGGCTATATCCTAGGTAAGATCTTGGGTGGGGAATGTTACTTTAACTGGCACTGTATTCCATGTTCCAAGTTTATTAAGAGGTGTTTCAGGCATTCCAACAAAAATTTAAAATATAACTTCTTGGAGTTGGTATTGATTTAACTGCTTTAGAGTTGCTTCAGATTCATTTCTTTTTCTTTCTTTTTTTTTTTTTTTTTTAAAAAGACGGGGGTTTCACCATATTGGTGAGGCTGGTCTTGAACTCCTGACCTCAGGTGATCCACCCGCCTCAGCCTCCCAAAGAGCTGGGATTACAGGCGTGAGCCACCGCACCCAGCTACTCTTTTTTTTTTTTTTTTTTTGAGATGGAGTCTTGCTCTGTCTCGCAGGCTGGAATGTAATGGCGTAATCTCAGCTCACTGCAACCTCCACCTCCTGGGTTCAAGCAATTCTCCTGTCTCAGTCTTCTGAGTAGCTGGGACTACAGGTGCCCACTACCATGTCTGGCTAATTTTTGTATTTTTAGTAGAGACAGGGTTTTGCCGTGTGGGCCAGACTGGTTTTGAACTCCTGACCTCAGGTGACCTGCCCACCTCAGCCTCCCAAAGTGCTGGGATTACAGGAGTGAGCCACTACGCCTGGTGCAGATTCATTTCATTCCTAAAAAATTCTTCCCTCCTGATTATGATTTCTGATCTCTGAGGAATTCCACTTAAGAATTTATATAATTAGGCCAGGCATGATGGATCACACCTGTAATCTCAACACTTTGGGAGGCCAAGGCAGGGGGGATCACCTGAGGTCAGGAGTTCAAGACCAGCCTGGCCAACATGGCAAAACCCTGTCTCTACTAAAAATAAAAAAATTAAGTGGGCGTGATGGTGGGTGCCTGTAGTCGTCCCAGCTACTCGGGAGGCTGAGGAGGCTGAAGCAGGAGAATCACTTGAACCCTGGGAGGCTTAGGTTGCCATGAACTGAGATCGTGCTATTGCACTCCAGCCTGGGCAACAGAGCAAGGCTCTATCTCAAAAAAAAAGGAATTTATATTAATAGTTAACTTTAAACTTACTGGCATTTGTATGTTTACTTTTCAGTGTTTAAAGTGTGTATGGTCAGCAGCTTTGCAAAAGAATTTACAGAAACAGTATATGTGCAATGTAAAAAATTAGAAAATATGCAAAACTTCAAGAAATTACCTTTTCATGACCCAGAGATGAATACTTTTAACATCCTAGAGTATCCTTCCAGATTGTGTTTTTTTTCTGTGCCTGTATGTATACATACTTTTAACCTAAATGGCATCATGCCATATATACTTTTTTTTTTTTTTTTGAGACAGAGTCTTGCTCTATCATCAGGCTGGAGTGCAGTGCTGCAGTCTCAGCTCACTGCAACCTCTGCCTCCCAGATTCAAGCAATTCTCATGCCTCACCCTCCCAAGTAGCTGAGACTGCAGGTGCGCACCACCACACCTAATTGTTGTGTTTTTAGTAGAGACAGGGCTTTACCATGTTGACAAGGCTGGTCTCGAACTCCTGTGACCTCAGGTGATCCACCTGCCTTGGCCTCCCAAAGTGCTGGGATTATAGGCGTGAGCCACTGCGCCTGGTCCGTATATACTGTTTTATAAACTACTTTTGTAGGCAGTGATCTTCCCCATTTTGTTTCAGTAGATTTCTTCTTCTTTCTTCTTTTTCCTTCTTCCTCCTTCCTTCTTTCTTTTTCAAGGTTGTTATATGTTTCTAGTTTTGGTACAGTGAGAATGTTGTTTTTATAGCTTGTTCGTTTTTGCATTTATATATGATAGACGTAACTTATAGGACAGTTAAATAAATATGTGCTTTTCCATATATAAAGGATTAAAATAATGCACTAAATTTTTATTTATTTATTTACTTATTTACTTATTTTAAGTTGGAGTCTCACTCTGTTGCCCAGGCTGGATTGTAGTGGTGCAGTCTCGGCTCACTGCAACCTCCGCCTCCCAGGTTCAAGCAATTCTCCTGCCTCAGCCTGCTGAGTAATGGGGATTACAAGTGCACACCACCATGCCCAGCTAATTTTTTGTATTTTTAGTAGAGATGGGGTTGGCCAGGGTGGTCTTGAACTTCTGACCTCAAGTGATCTGCCCGTCTTGGTCTCCCGAAGTGCTGGAATTGCAGGCATGAGCCACTGTGCCCAGCCAGAATGCACTAAATTTTATATGAATCCTTTCTGCACATAGGAAAATCCTGTAAATTATTACAGTTTTATAATAGTAACTATAATTTTTTTAACATCCTTATTTTGAGATATTAAATTCTTATGAGTAAGTCTTGCTAAATCAAGATTGAAATTAGGTGTTACCAAAATTAGGCTAGTTTTGTAGTAAATACCTGTTTTTATAGCAGGAAATAAATCATATGTCTTTCAGAAGTCAAATTGCTTCCACTGTGTCTATCCTTGGGGATATTACCATAAAGCACAGAAAATTAAGGTGCTTTGTAATTTCAGTGAGCTTCAGGGTATACGTTTCATTGCATTTTAGTCTTTATAAATAATTGTTTTTGAAGGTTTTACATGTTGTCATAATCTTAAGTACATGTACATGCCTTTAATGGCACATAGTAAACCAGTTTTAATAAAAGTTGACCACGTCCTAATAGTAAAGTTACAATAGCATTTTAAATCTTACTAGTGATTTAATAGTTCGCCATTTAACATTTGTAGGGCCAGGAAAAGCTGCTTATAAGACTCACGGGCACAGAGTAAGTATATTCACTTTGAGACTGTGTGATATATGTATGCATAGGGAGGCGAAGGAACCCAATGCTGACCTTTTAAAAATGACTTTCTTTTTTCTTTTCTTTTCTCTTTTTTTTTGAGATGGAGTCTCACTCTGTCAGCCAGGCTGAAGTGCAAATGGCATGATCTCAGCTCACTGCCGCCTCCACCTCCTGGGTTCAAGTGATTCTACTGTCTCAGCCTCCCAAGTAGCTGGGATTACAAGCCTACGCCACGACACCTGGCTAATTTTTGTATTTTTAGTAGAGATGGAGTTTCACCATGTTGGCCAGGCTGGCCTTGAACTCTTGACCTCAGGTGATCCGCCCGCCTTGGCCTCCCAAAGTGTTGGGATTACAGGAGTGAGCCATAGCACCCAGCCTAAAAATAACTTTCTTTATATTAACTTTTTTTCTATTAGTTTCTTAATGTGGCCTCTTAAAATTCTACTTTAAAAATATATATACATACACATATATATGTATATATGTATATATATATATATGTAGTGAAAGATAATAATGTTTTCCTCAGGTGATTTTAGGCAGAATATGTAACTGCCCTTCCTGTGTAAAATAATCCCTAAAAATTGTAAAGCTCTTCATGTTATGTGTTGACATAGAGTAATCCTGGTTGATTAGCTTTTTTATATGGAAAACATAATCATACTGTGTGTAGCCATATTTTAAGATTGTGTTATTCAAGAGTCTTATGATATTGCCATGTAAATACCATCTCAAAATGTGCCCTGTTGTGAGATAAATAAAAACTTAAGGGATTTAAAGCATGTTTCCTAGAACATTTTACTAATAGGAAATGTTTTGTGAAGGTGTTGTGAGCACACTGCTTTCTGATCAGTAAAATTTGGGAATTAAAATGTTTTCCTTTTAAGATTATGGTGAGAATTAAAATATATATTTGCAAAAGAATGGCAAATGCAGATATTCAGTAAATGTTAGCTCTCCTCCCAGACAAGCTTATATAAATGTATGTGCTCTGTAAATGAAATTCAAAGCATAAAGTGTATTTTTAGAATACAGTCTACTTGGTGAGCCATCTGGGGCTTACATGGCATCTTTCTAGTAACAGTTGGCTCTCCTCCCCACCACTATCAGTCAGGGGGGGGGATCACAGAATAATAAACTTGTCTGTCAGCCGTGAGACACAAGCTCTCATTCAGCCATAAACAAATTAGTGCGGCACATTGAATTGCTAAGTAACTTTTCCAGTTTCGTTAATAACATACTCTGTTATTTAATACATTCCCCACGTTTTTCTGTTTCAGAGTGGAAGCTCAAAATGAAATGGGGCAGCACATTCATTGTTATGTTGCAGCTCTTGCTGCTCATACAACTTTTCTGGAACAACCCAAGAGCTTTCGTCCTTCCCAGTGGATAAAAGAACACAGTGAAAGACAGTCTCTTAACAGAAATAGCCTTCGTCGCCAAAATCTTACCAGGGATTGCCACTCTCGGCAAGTCAAGCACAATGGCTGGGTTGTTCACCAGCCCTGCCCGCGTCAGTACAATTACTAAGAATTTCAAGTTTTGCTGGTTGGTTTCTCTTGGTTTGTGCATATGTGTGTGGATGTGTGAATATGTACAATGAAAATGTTGTCTCTTTAAAACCAATTGATAACCAATCACATAGTTTTATCAGTGTATTTAGACACTATCTTGAAAACCAGATTTATATGCTGTGTATCACATAATGCCTTGCCTTTAACATTTACTTTTTTGTACAATTTTTCAGATTATTTTTGGAAACATATCAATATAATTACAGTGTTTGGTGTTTGGGGGTGTCTTTAAATCTATTAGAGTGTACGTTAGTCAGCATTTTAAAGACATTTCTTCCCAAGTACGAGAATAGGCATCTTCATTTTCATTTTATTTTGTATTACTTAATCTTTTGAGCAAGCAAAAATTTATTCTCAGGGTCAGCTGTACACTTTATTGACCAGTACTTGATATTCTCTGTATATGATGAATACATTTTTACACACTAACATGAGCATTAACAGGTGATAGTTGCCATGGATATAATGGAATTATGGCTGGACTTTCTTTTGAAAGAAAACTTGATACATTTCTGTGTGTATGGTTTTTCCCCAGATTAGTTATGCAGTTCATTTGGAATTGAGGTACATTAAGCTTTAGCGAAGAGCGCATTCAGTAATTCCAATGTGACTGCATGACATGGTACAGACATTACAGGTGTTGTAGACTTGCCTCGTGCAGAGGGATTAAATTAGACCTGTGAAATTATATTTGGAAAAATTCATGTCTGTAACTAACCCATTAGTCCAGTATTTAAGTTGTTCTGATTACTTCCTGCCAATTCTGCCCGCTTCTCACCTCACATCAGTTATAAATTCGGAAGTACTTGTCCAGCCACTTGAGTGACTTCATATTTCTCTCTGCCTGCAGGAAAAGAGATAGGCTTTATATTTCCACACAGAATGAAAAATCCTGTCACGAAGCCTGTCCTACCAAGTGGCAAGCAAGGATGTAGGGGAATTTCTGGTGATGATGTCTTTCATGGCATCTGAGTGAAAAGTGACAGGTTGGCTCAACTTTTTTCTTTTTTTTTTTTTTTAATTGCCTTGTATTGTGGGTATTCTTCCCTGCAGTCCAAATGACTTTTCGTTTTTTGTTTTAACTTCAGGCAAAATCTTTAACCACTCTGGCCTCTGTTTCTTCCATCAACAGGGGGGAGCAGTGACATTTACCTCCCTCACAGAGTCATTGTGAGAATTCTCTACTGATTGGAAGTGGGGCTGTTCAGAACTGAACCTTGTAGGAAATTCCAAGGGCCTTTCTACTGAATCTAGTGATGGGGTGGGGCCGTGGCACTTTCTCTGCCACAGCTGTTCTTCACAGTGTTGGTGCTAATGAGGCCAGGGTGCAGGGTTCGAGTCACACATAGGCCAGTTAACATAGAGAAAATCTATTTCCTTACCTCCAGCCAGTCACTTCCTTTTTCCGCAGTTGTGATGGGTTTTGCTGAGCCATCCACTCTGACTGATTTCCTCTGAAGTTAAGTAAACCCATTTACAATCCAAAGCACATTCTACTGACAAAAGTGTCGCCTTCATAATCAAACAGCTTGTTTTTCCATCTCTGCAACCCTAATTAAATGAGTACCGGTCTATAAAATGTTTTCAAAGAGAAAAGCAGCATATACTTACGTGAAGTATTATAATTAATACCCCTGTAGTGGCTTGATGCGGGGGAACCCTGGGAGACTTTCAGGGAAGAGCTGTGCTCTTTTCTGACTAGACTAGAGCGTTGGAGTGGAAGAGGTCAAATGTGTAGTTACATGGAGGTTTTAGAATGTTCTTCTGGCTGTGATGAAGTGCCAGGATGTCTCTTTAGAACAAGAGTCTAGATTCCCCCCTTTCTCCTTAATTGCCCCTCCCATTTTGACTTCCCCTTTATTTATTTGTTTTCTAATTAGGGGCCAAGTCTGTAAAGTGTTGTCAAACTGAGTTAGAAGTTGTTTTCTTACTATTTGTGTTTACCAGAGTTGGAAGAAACGGTATAGTTTCCACGAAGGTGTGTATGTTTTGTACGATGTTTGTTATATGGCCATGCATTGGTAACTTGAAAATAGACCAGCTTAATGTCTTCAGGCTGTAAGCCTCTGAATACATGGTGTCTCTTTTCATACATTGCATGTAAGTTGTTAGTACCTCACAAGTTGCAGAAGTTTAGCCATGAGATTTTGTTTGGCAGCATAAACAGATTTGTATATAACGGCAAAGGCCTTTTTTCAGATTTCCTACTGACTTTTTGTTTGCCTTATCTGGGGCTAGTTTTTTATGCGTTGTGTGTAGAAAGCAAAAAATTACATTCATTGGGCTTTTTTCAAGGTTGGGATTACCATACCACCTGGAATATCATGCTGTGGTTTCTGCCTAAAATTGGCACATGTAAGAATTAAAGAAAATGGTTATATAATGCAGTTGAAGCTCTTGGTCATTAGATGTTAGGCATCTCCTGTATGTAAGACACAAGGCCAGCCACAACACAGAACGATAATATTGTTAAGTATTCTCTGAAACATGGCCAAAAATGCATTTTATTATGAGCTTTTTTTTTTTTTTTTTTGCTATTGTAATTAGTGGTTTACAATGTGCTTTAGTCATATTTCTTTAAAATGCATGCAGTGAGAAGTAAGACCCCTCTGAGTTAGCAGCTCTAACTGATAACAGAATGTTACTTGGAAAAAGTCTGGAATATGTGATGTACACAAGCAGTGCTTCGTGAATGAGTTGCTTAGCTTTTACATTGTACCATGTTTCTCAAAGTTTGTTTTTGTTGATAAAACATTTTATAATGTATATCTTATGTTTATTTTTCTTCCTCAACTAATTGAACTGTGTCCTGCACTGTAAGTTGAAAATTAGTAATCCATTGTTTATCTTCTGTGGCAATGCATTTATATGGTCGATTGGCTGGGGAATTTTTTGCAGAAAGATGCAAAGTGATTGGATTTTTGACTTCCTATCACAGGGACCTTTTAAAAATGTATTAATTTCCTGTACATTTTTCCAATCCCCATGAAAACTGTTCCTGTTTACATACATTCTCTGTTGTATCAGTACTTTGATGAGTGAGAAGAGAGTTTACTTAAAACTTGAGCGGGCTGTTGAGCATTGTTTCTGCTTCTCAAATCTGTGTAGCACACTGGTTTGTAATCGTTATGTCTTCATTGAAATCCTTGCTACTTCTCTTCCTCCTCAATGAAATACATTATATATTATCTTTATGTATTCCTTATTCTCATTTGCTTTGAGTTGGAAACCAAAACATGAAGGACTCCAACTAGAAGATAGATATTTACATTTAAATAGATTAGGGGAAAAATTGAAGAGTTTCCAGGTATTAGTTTTTATTTTTTGAGTCAATTAAGAGACTGCTCCTTTTACCAGGAGACACTAGTATATGTTTGTAATGTTACTTTAAAATTATCTTTTTATTTTATAAGGCCCATAAATACTGCTTAAACTGTTAAAAGTTGGGCTTCTATCATGGATGGTTTCACTGCCATCAGCCATGCTGATATATTAGTAATGACATCCCTATCTACTTATTTTAATGCTTAAAATTATACATAAAATGCTTTATTTAGAAAATCTACATAATACAGTGGTGTCAGCCTTGCCATATGTCAATTTCACTTGAAATTTGACACCAATTAAAATGGTTTAGGGTGGAGAAGGAGATACTGGAAAACATGCAGATGAGAATATCTTTTATTTGCAACAGTATCCTCTGCGTGGGAGGAGAAGTTACTCTTGAAAGGCAGGCAGCTTAAGTGGATAGTGTTTGTGTATCATTGAGAATTTTCTTTATGACATTTTTTAACATTGTGTAATTGTTAAATGTCCATTTTTGCTCTGTTTACCTGAAGTTTTAGTATTTGTTTTCTAGGTGGACCTCTGAAAACCAAACCAGTACCTGGGGAGGTGAGATGTGTGTTTCAGGCTTGGAGTGTATGAGTGGTTTTGCTTGTGTTTTGGTTGTTTTCTTCTAGAGATTTTAAACTTTAGTAATTGTGTGCGTTATTTTTTTTTAAGTGGCTTTTTTTCTCAAGTAAAATTGTGAACATATTTTCTTTATAAGGGCAGGGCGTGAGTTATGGAGACTGAAGAGTATTTTAGACTGTACCATGTGCCTTCTTAATGTGTTTCTGGACACACTTTTTTTTCATCAACTTGAAAATTCAAAAGGGACATTTGGTTAGGTTACTGTACATCAATCTATGCATAAATGGCAGCTTGTTTTCTTGAGCCACTGTCTAAATTTTTTGTTTTTATAGAAATTTTTTATACTGATTGGTTCATAGATGGTCAGTTTTGTACACAGACTGAACAATACAGCACTTTGCCAAAAATGAGTGTAGCATTTAAACATTGTGTGTTAACACCTGTTCTTTGTAATTGGGTTCAGTGGTGCATTTTGCACCATGTTTTTAATCTGTCAGTAAATAAAATGTCCTTTAACTTCACACTTGTCAGATTCTTTTATTTTATAGTTGGAGATACCACTTACTGTTTAGTTTTGTTTGTCCAAAAGATGTGTTTAATATGCATTTTAAGTATGTTTTTAAAAGCATGTATGAAATTTGTATATTAAGGCTGGGCAAAGTGGCTCACGCCTGTAATCCCAACACTTTGGGAGGCCGAGGTAGGCGGATCACATGAGACCAGAAGTTGAGACCAGCCTGGCCAACATGGCAAAACCCCGTCTCTACTAAAAATACAAAAATTAGCTGGGTGTGGTGGTGTGCACATGTCGCCCCAGCTACTTGGGAGGCTGAGGCAGGAGAATTGCTTGAACTTGGGAGGTGGAGGTTGCAGTGAGCTGAAATTGTTCCACTGCACTCCACCCTGAACAACAGAGCAAGACTGTCTCAAAAAAAAAAAAAAAATTTTTTTTTTTTAACCTAAAATGAGGAGTCACTTAAGTGAACAGGAATTGGCAGGTGATCCCCAACCAGTACCTTTCCCCACCAATCAATGTTTAAAAATAAAGAATGTAATACATAGTTCTTAAGTCTTTTTAAAGCCAGGTGCATGAACTCCCAATGGATCTTCTCCCAAATGAATGGAGATAGAATCTTATATAGTAGTGTTTTAGGACAATATGGCCTTCCCTGATGCCATTGATACCCTACTGTGGAGCTCTAGTTTAAATAGGACAGTAAACATTCAGAATAATTGAACAGAAAGCCCAAAGAATAACTCCCAGGTGAATGAATGTTTGGGGCAGATCAGTATTCTACAACTGTAGCCTATTGAAAGACAGATTTTTATTATCTGACTCTTTCTGCTGAGATGAAAACTTGGGTGCCAGGGGTAAGAAGGAGTTAACCAAAGATGAAAATTAAGTTATGAACGCTGACTTGAGGAGCAAATTGAAATGAAAGCCCCACTTTGGGCCAGGCACAATAGCTCATGCCTGTAATCCCAGCACTTTGGGAGGCTGAGGTGGGCGGATCATCTGAGGTCAGGAGTTCACAACCAGCCTGGCCAACATGGTGAAACCCCATCTCTACTAAAAATACAAAAATGAGTCAGGCATGGTGGTGCATGCCTATAATCCCAGCTACTTCGGAGGCTGAGGCAGGAAAATTGCTTGAACTGAGGAGGTGGAGGTTGCAGTGAGCTGAGATCATGCCACTGCACTCCAGCCTTGGTGACAGAGTGAGACTCTATCTTGAAAAGAAAAAAAACCCTACTCTGGAATGGCAGGGGAAATGGCTGCTGCTCAGAAGATTGCTGCCAGGAATCTAGTAACTTGGTCAGGTCTCAAGGCAGTGACTGTGTGGAGTCTAAAGTGGGTAGTCAAATGTGAAGGTGCCTTGTAGGGATGGGCACATCAAGGGTTCACAGTTTGATAGGTGGCCTCAGATTACCTTGCTCCTTTGCTGTGAATTTGTGCAAACCACAGGGTTATTCATTGAAGCACTCTCTACTGAAAATGTAAATTCAAAAACCTAAATCCTGTGGATAGATTAGTTGAATATATTATGACACATCCACACAATCGAGGTCTATGCAGCTTTTTTGAAAACTAAGGAAGAGCTTTATGAACTGATTGATTTCTAAACATACTCAAGCGAAAAAAAGCAAAATTAGAGTATCTGTAATAAGCTACACTTCATGTAGGAAGGGAATATAAGAAAACACACCACTATCAGCTCATTATGCAAAAGAAATACAGGAAGAAAAAGCCAGAAATGAAGGAGTGGTTACTTACAGAGGGTAGATAAAAAGGCTTGGAATAGAAAGGAATTGGAATAGGTTAGTGAGGATGAGAAGGGAGCATTTCTCTGAGAACCTTTTTGTATAGCTTTAGCCTTTAGAACTATTAGTAATGTTTCCAACAGTTCTTCAGTCATACTAATCATACTTCAAGTTTTCCACAGCCACATGGGGCTAGGGCTACCATATTGGACAGTGCAGACAGAACATTTCTGTCATCCAGAAGGTTCTGTTGGACAGTTTTCTTTGGACCTATCAACAGTTCCACAGACTGTATATAGCAGTCTTGGACCACTACTCTGCTTTTTCTCAGACCTTACCTGCTTCCTGTTACCAGAAACATTCAGGTTGCCACCACCTTTCTTCATGACCACCCTCCTTCCTTTCCAGCTACACTTTCATTCTGCACCAGTTTGGCCATTCTCATGGTCGCATGTCAACTTTCAATCTTTTCTCTTTCTGACATGCCTGTTCTGCTGACCTCCAACCACATACCAATCGGAATGCAGGGCTTGTTTCTACACTTGAGCTGCCTAAGAGCTACTGGAAAAAAAAAATGACTTTTGTGGGGGATCAGGGCTATGAGATATGGAGGGCATACAAGCTCAAGTGCCAGTTTGGCAATTCTTTTGTGTACAACTGCTCAGTTCTCTACAATTCCTTCTCTGCTCTCTTCAAGATCCCTAACACAGTGCTTATCAAACTTTAAAATGCAAACAGATTATCTGGGGGATCCTGTTAAAAATGCAGATTCAGCTGGGTGCAGTGGCTCACACCTGTAATCTCAATACTTTGGGAGGCTGAGGTGGGTGGATCACCTGAGGTCAGGAGTCTCAGAACAGTCTGACAAATATGTTGAAATCCTGTGTCTACTAAAAATACAAAAAATTAGCCGGACGTGGTGGCAGGTGCCTGTAATTCCAGCTACTCGAGAGGCTGAGGCAGGAGAATCGCTTTAACTTGGGAGGCGGAGGTTGCAGTGAGCCGAGATCAAGCCACTGCACTCCAGCCTGGGAAACAAGAGCAAAACGCTATCTCAAAAAAAAAAAAAAAAGAAGCAGGTATTTTTTTTTTTGAGATGGTGTCTTACTCTGTTGCCAGGCTAGAGTGCAGTGGCGCGATCTCAGCTTACTGCAACCTCTGCCTCCTGGGTTCAAACAATTCTCGTACCTCAGCCTCCTGAGGAGCTGGGACTACAGGCATACACCATCACGCCCAGCTAATTTTTGTATTTTTAGTAGAGACGGGGTTTCATCATGTTGGCCAGGCTGGTCTTGATCTGTTGACCTTGTGATCTGCCCACCTCAGCCTCTCAAAGTGCTGGGATTACAGGCGTGAGCCACCGCTCCCAGCCGAAAAAGAAGCAGATTCTAATCCAGTAGGTCTGTTGTGTATGGGACCAGAGATTCTGCTTTCTAGCATGATCCGCATGCTGCTAGCTCAAGAGCCATGAGTAGCAAGGCCCTAACCCACTGGTTCTCCAACTTCAGTGTGCACAGTTTCCTGCAGGGCTTATTAAAACACAGATTGCTGGACCCCATTTCTGAAATTTCTAATTCAGTAAATCCAGGATAGAGCCTGAAAATGCGTGTTTCTAATAAATTCCCAGGTGATACTGCCACTACTGTTCCAGGGAACACACTTTGAAACCATTGCCCTAAACCATTGCTGGCCTTCTGTCTCCTATTTCGCAGAGGCAATTGAGGCTAATGAGTGAGAAGCCCTATTTGAGCTCCTGTGACACCTGCTCTTCCCATATTTCCGCCATCATCACACTACTGAAGAATGTTAATCTGCATTTTTAATAGGATTCCCCGGATGGTTTGTTTGCATTTTAAAGTTTGATAAGCACTGTGTTACAGATCTTGAAGAGAGTAGAGAAGAAATTGTATAGAGCACTGGGCGGAATACATTTGTAATTAAGAAAAACACTGAGTAAAGAGGGGGATGTATTTGTGAACATTCTGCATCCATTTTCCTTCTGATAATAGTTTCCCAATTTTCTTCTAGGGTTCTACTTCTCTCTCCAGAATCCAGGTTAGTTTCAGATGGCATTAACTATTCCCAGCTCCAGGAGTAAGCATATGAATCAGACCTGGCCAATCAGATATGCATTTCCCCGGCCACAGGATAGCTCAAGGGAAGGACTGTGCCCCAGTCAAAGCTAATGAGATGCACTGAGGCTCTCTGGGACTGCTGAGGGAGGCTGAGACTCATCTTCACTTGACTTCAGTCAAGAAACATGTGAAGATTCGAGAACTATGGCAACTACCTTGCTCCACAAGTGGGTGAAGTTGACAGAGACACAGCCAGTGTGCAAGGACAGGGGAGATGACTTGCCATAATGACATAATTTAATATCTTGATCAAGCTCTACCCTTGGACTATTATGTGAGATAAAATTCCTTTTAAACTAGTTAGGGTTGGGGTTTCTGTCACTTGTGAGTAGGCTGTTTGTATGTCTCATTGGCTTCAGTAAAGGAATTTAAGAGTGTTTTCTTAGGGCTAATTCTAGCAAGGTATTCCCAGAGCTGGAGAGGATGAAGGTGAGTGCTTTTGAGTGTGGAGATTGGCCCTGATGGGCAGCTGAAAACTATGAGCAGAGATGGGAATTCAAGGCTTTCATTTCTACAGAGGCTCAGCTGCAGCTGAATGCAGAACCCCCAAATGAGGGACAGCTGCGGGATGCTCACAGTGGCTAGTTGGCAACAGCCTGTGAGCAGTGTGCAGCTTTCCGGGAGCAAGCTGGGGCTGGGGGTGGAGGGTCAAGTGTAGTGGGGCTCCGGAGTGGCATCCTGGAGCGCCCATGCCTGGGCAGACATTCTGCAGCAACACCGGGCTATAGCAGCCATGATGGCAGGCAGTGGGGACTCAAGCCCCAGCCCTCCCCTTGTTTTCTTCGACCACATACTGTGGTCGGTGTACCACTCTAGGTGAGGGACACGCAGGGACTACAATCACTGCTGCAGTGATTAGGCCCTAAGTGCTCTGCCCTTACGAATGAGATTAATGTCCTTATAAAAGAGGCTTCAGAACTGCTTGGCCTTCCCCTCCTTCTGCCATGTGAGGATACTGCAAGAGGAGCCATCCTGAAGGCGGAGTGGGACTTTGCCAGACACCAAATCTGCCTGTGCCTTGACCGCGGACTTCACAGCCTCCAGAACTGTGAGAAATATATTTCTATTTATAAATTACCAGTCTAGGGTATTGTGTTATAGCGCAGGAATGAACTAGGACACCTGGTTAGGATCTTTTCATCGATGATTCAAGACATTACCTTGAGTTCTATCTAGATGGTTCTTTTATTTTCTTTTGTCTTTTTTTTTTTTTTTTTTTTTTTTTGAGACAGTCTCACTGTCACCCAGGCTGGAGTGCAGTGGCACGATCTCAGCTCACTGCAATCTCCGCCTTCCAGGTTCAAGCGATTCCCCTGCCTCAGCCTCCTGAGTAGTTGGGACTACAGGTGTGCACCACCACGCCCAGCTAGATTTTTTGTATTTTAGTAGCGATGGGGTTTCACCATGTTGGCCAGGATGGTCTCGATCTCCTGACCTCATGATCCGCCCGCATTGGCCTCCCAAAATGCTGGGATTACAGGCATGAGCCACTGCGCCCAGCCCCTTTTAACATTTTCTTTTGGAGGTCACATCCTCTAAGAAAGGGTATTTTAACATGAAGTGTGACCTGCCAAAGTGAACACACTATAGGAAATTCTATGCTAAAAAAAAAAAATCCCACAGAGTCTTCCTGAATCTGCTCCACTTTAGAAATTTTGTGACCTAACATTTAGGTCCAAGTGTGGATTTCTTAATTTGTCACTGCAATGCTTTATACCTTGTTGCTAACTTGCTTGGTTTGCAATGTTGATTGTGGATGACAATTTAGACAATACAGAGCACCTGGAATCCCTGCCTTTAAGGTCAGTGCTGAGAACATCAGGGCTCTCCTGCTGCACACACTCAGCATATCCTGCAGATGAGGATGCTGGCCTGTTTCCAGGAGACAGGATAGTGCACTCACTGCCGCCAGGGGGTTCCAGTGTGGCCTGGGAGGAGTGGATATCACGCTAGAGGGCTTAGAGCATCCTCTCTGTCCCGGGGATGGATTAAGTGTAGCCAAAAGCAAGTGGGCAGACTCAACGCTATGTATTCCGGGGTAGCTCTGAAAATGACAGAGCAAATCATGGGAACTGCACAAAATATATGACATTCTAAACTGTTTTTTTTTTTTTTTTTTTTTTTTGAGACAGAGTCTTGCTCTGTTGCCAGGCTGGAGTGTGACTTCTTACTTGAGAATAAACAAGAACCAGGAGTCTCTCTGAGCCTACTCTGACTCAGGTAGCTGCCCGATAAAAAGAAAAATAAATAAATAAAAAATAAACAAGAACCAGTAATTATGGGGCACACTCAATTAAAAAGTGAAGTAATCACAGGCACAGGGGCTCACACCTGTACTCCCAGCTACTTGGGAGGCTGAGGTGGGAGGACTGCTTGAGCTTGGGAGATCAAGGCTGAAGTGAGCTGTGATTCTGCCTCTGCACTTCAACCTGAGTGACAGAGCAAGACCCTATCTTTAAAAAAAAAAAAAGGTAATAACCACTTAAAAATACTTCCAAATAATTACACTGGCTCATCTAGTTATCTATTGGTGTAAAATTTTATTTCTAAGTTATTTAAGCTGGAAATACATGTATTTCAAAAGATAGTCCTAAAAGAAGTGAGGGATTTCCTTCCTCTGTAACAAGAATAAAACTTAAGTTTTTCAAGTTTTTTTTTTTTTTTTTTTTGCCGTTGAATTATCTGGCTAAAAAGAATGTGTCCCAAAGTTGCTTCAATACACCCTGGCCTATAGGTTTTAAATAAAACTTAACCTCACTATATTAAAACTAGTGTCATATCCAAACGCAAGGAATAAAAAGGGAAATGAATTATATCAGTTGGTCAGCATTTAATAAACACCTCCCAAGGGTGAAATACAGGGAATGGGTTGGAAAGAGAAGGATGCTGGAGATCCTGTGAACACAGAATTGATGAGTGTGATGGGGTGCAGGGAGGAGGGCAAAAGAAGGAGGAAGCAAAGGATGGGAGTATTCCAGTTTGGGGGAACCTGGGGATACACATAGAACACACTCTGGCTTATGTATCCCCATATGGGGTGATCTCTAATGTGGAAATACAAGGATAAAATTATTCCTGTGAAGAAACGTTTGAAAACTGTATTCAAGAGTATGTCATAACATAAAAAAAATCAATGAAATGATAATAGCTATCTCACAGGCTAAAAATAGCCTCTAGAGAAGTCTGCAAAGGTGAAAACTGGATTAGTAATTAACGTGTGGACCAGGATTGCCTGTGATCATCCCAGCCTCTGAAATAACATTAACAGAGCCTGAAGTGGTGGCTTCCCCAGAAGCTTATTTCTTGTCCAGTCTCCCAGGGCCTACTCTGCACCATCACGTCTGGAAACCCTGGGAAGTGCAAGCCAGGGTTCTGCTTCAAACCAAGCCTGGGCCCTAGAGGACACGAAATGTTCCTCTGTGTTTAGATTCGAGTCATTCTTTGAGGCTGGCTTTGCGTCTCTGGTGCACCCAGATTGCATCCATGGCACTTATCAGGAAGGGAGTCAGATTGGTGAGGTTGGCACACTTGAAGTTGTTTTAAAAGTCAGGCAGAATTTCATTCTGAAAAAAAAAAATTACAAATATTTACTCAGAAATCCAGAACAAGTTAGAAAGTCTTGGAACTAAGAAACAACTTATAAAATTTCGCTGATCAATAAAAAACTTGACTAAACAGACACTTGGCAACATGTGCTGCAGAATATCAATTCACAGCCTCCCGAGATGTGCAGAAATACCTAGGGACCATGAGCATAAAGAGGCTTTCACTAATATTCTCACGTGTAAGAAGCAAATATGAAGAGATTGATGTATTTTATATTCTTAAAGCAAACTAAACTTAAGAATTATCACTTGTATATCTTGTCCTAAAATGGGGTTGGTAAAACACGAATGCACGTGGTCATACCATTTAGGGGAGGATTTGACAAAGAGCAAGATGACATTAGTTCTGTGTTCCAACTAAAATGTTTGCCCTTTTTATAATAGAATTTGTACGTTTCTTTGACATTTTCTATACACTCTATAGTGTTGATGCACTACATTTTTTCTAAGACTTGAGTTTTTTTTGTGATTGAATTTTCTATTTTAAAGCCAATTTTGGGGGATGCCATTGCCAATACACATTAGTAATTCAACCACCTGATTGTTACACAAAAATAATTCATTTTGGACCCAAAGTTTTGCATATCTTACTGTCAACTTTGGCAGAACTTAATTTCTATTTGCAATTGTTGTATTAGGAGGTAAATATACTAGTCTGAGAAATGTGGACTCGTTGTATTCCACAGCAATATGTGTGTTATAGTATGAATTCCATTAAGTATGTTAGACTACCTTGCAGATTTCAGATTAATACAAAGATATATATATATTTTTTATTTATTTTTTATTTTTTTATAAAGATGGGGTTTCACCATGATGGCCAGGCTGGTCTTGAACTCCTGACCTCAGGTGATCCACCCACCTCGGCCTCCCAAAGTGCTGGGATTACAGGCTTGAGCCACCTCGCCCGGCCAATACAAAGATATTTGTAAATACCTCTGCAGCTCTCACGAGACACACTGGAATAGGTAAAAACAAGAGGACTAAAATCCTTAGCTTACTGTAGTAGTGTTACTTTTTATTATATAAACTTCTATGTTGATATATACTATTTAATGATTTGTCTTCCAATTTATTATTTGTGGCTTTTATTTATTTATTTTTTTTTGCTGAGATGGAGTCTTGCTCTGTCACCCAGGCTGGAGTACAGTGGTGCGATTTTGGGTCACTGCAACCTCCGTCTCCCAGGTTCAAGCGATTCTCCTGCCTCGGCCTCCTGAGTACCTGGAGTTATAGGCACACGCCACCACACCCGACTGCTAATTTTTGTATTTTTAGTAGAGAGGGGATTTCACCATATTGGCCGGGCTGGTCTCGAACTCCTGACCTCAAGTGATCCACCTGCCTTGGCCTCCCAAAGTGCTGGGATTGCAGGTGTGAGCCACCATACCCAGCCCTCACTTTTCTATTTTTAAGGACCATACATTCATTTTTTTTTATTTTTTTATTTTTTTTTAAGACGGGGTTTCACCACATTGGTTAAGCTGGTCTCGAACTCCCGACCTCAGGTGATCCTCCCGCCTTGGCCTCCAAAGTGCTTGGATTACAGGCATGAGCCACCACACCCGGCCCATACATTCATTTTTGTGTGCAGAGCCTGGGGCATTGGCAACCTAAGACCTTTTCTGATAAAACTAGTAAAAGGAATCTGTTTTATTTTACATATATATGTAAATAAATTTTATTTGTAACCTCAGTTGGTATATAGAACAAAATGTTTGTTTCTATAAATGACATCATTTCAGTGTGGTTAAGCTAGTTATTCACAGCAATCAGAACCTTTGTTGATAGCTGTACAGATGTAATTCCAAGGGTAAAGGGGTCTCTGGTTGGGGAAAAAAAAAAAAAAATTGAGAGTCACTGTCCTAGGTCCTTAACAGTAAATGAATGTATCTGGGAACTGATATTTCTTTTATCACATAAAATTTTATTCCAAAACATTCAGTTCACAATTCCTTATTCACAATTTTGAAGTCTAAGAAGCTCTTTAAATTAAAAAGTGTTCCCTAAGTTCAGTACCAAAACTTACCTCACGGCAAAACCTGGCTTAAACTGATTTAAGATTTAGTGGTGTCATGGCATTCTTCCCAAATATCCACTGTGTGCTATATTTTGTTGCTTTTGTTGCTTTTTTTTTGTTCTTTTGTAACCAAGAAAATGTCAAATAGAGTCAAAGATACCCCAGTGGGTAATAGTGAGAAGATAAAAAGAAGAAAAACATCTCTCATTACAATAGTGCAGGGTAATGTTATTATAGAAGCCTGGTCCAGGTGTGTCTTGTGAGGCATTTTACTAAAGATTAAGGAGTAGAACCATTATCATATAAGACACAAAAAAACATGTTTTATAGTGATGATGAACAAGAATAAAAATAGGAAAACATTGCATAGGACAAAAATTTTAGATCTTCACTATGTTTGAGTGGATTCAACAAGTGAATGTATAACTAGAATTAGAATATACCATAAAATAACTGGATCTTGAAGGTGTGTGTGAACATCCATTAGGTTAGCTATAAAAATACAAGGGACTGGGCATGGTGGCTCACGCCTGTAATCCCAACACTTTGGGATACTGAGGCAGGTAGATCACCTGAGGTCAGGAGTTTGAGACAAGCCTGGCCAACATGGTGAAACCCCATCTCTACTAAAAACACAAAAATCAGCCAGGCATGGTGGTGTGCACCTGTAATCCCAGTTACTCGGGAGGCCGAGACAGGAGAATAGCTGGAACACAGAAGGTGGAGGTTTCAGTGAGCCAAGATTGTACCACTGCACTCCAGTCTGGGCAACAGAGCAACGCTGTCTCAAAAAATATATATATATGATACATATATATATCATATTTATGTTATACAAGATATATGTATACATATATTTATATATATTATACTTTAAGTTCTGGGGTACATGTGCAGATCCTGCATGTTTGTTACATAGGTATACACGTGCCATGGTGGTTTGCTGCATCCATCCCCCCGTCATCTACATTAGGTATTCCTCCTAATGTTAGCACTCCCCCAATTCCCTCAATCTCCCGACAGGCCCTGGTGTGTGATGATGTTCCCCTCCCTGTGTCCATGTGTTCTCATTGTTCAACACTCACTTATGAGTGAGAACATGTAGTGTCTGGTTTTCTGTTCTTGTGTCAGTTTGCTGAGAATGATGGTTTCCAGGTTCATCCATGTCCCTGCAAGGATGTGAACTCATCCTTTTTTATGGCTGTATAGTATTCCATGGTGTGTATGTGCCACATTTTCTTTATCCAGTCTATATCATTGATGGGCATTTGGGTTGGTTCCAAGTCTTTGCTATTGTAAACAGTGCTGCAGTAAACATACATGTGCATGTGTCTTCATAATAGAATGATTTATAATCCTTTGGGTATATACCCAGTAATGGGATTGCTAGGTCAAATGGTATTTCTATTTCTAGATTCTTGAGGAATCACCACACTGTCTTCCACAGTGGTTGAACTAATTTACATTCCCACCAACAGGGTAAAAACGTTCCTATTTCTCCACATCCTCTCCAGCATCTGTTGTCTCCTGATTTTTTTTTTTTTAATGATCGCCATTCTAACTGGTGTGAGATGGTATCTCAATGTGGTTTTGATTTGCATTTCTGTAATGACCAGTGATGAGTTTTTTCCATGTTTGTTGGCTGCATAAATGTCTTCTTTTGAAAAGTGTCTGTTCATATCCTTCACCCACTTTTTGATGGGGTTGTTTTTTTCTTGTAAATTTGCTTAAGTTCTTTGTAGATTTTGGTTATTAGCCCTTTGTCAGATGGGTAGATTGCAAAAATTTTTTCCTATTCTGTTGGTTGCTGGTTCACTCTGATAGTTTCTTTTGCTGTGCAGAGCCTCTTAAGTTTAATTAGATCCCATTTGTCTATATATATATCATATATATTATATATATGAATATATAATACAATATATGGAGCATAATTGTATAAAATAATCTAAAACCAAAATGGAGAAACCTCCTGATCACTAGAAAATTATATTGAGAAATTTGATAAAAATCATATCTGATAAGAACCTTAGTCTTTTTTTTTTTTTTTTGAGACAGAGTTTTGCTCTTGTTCCCCAGGCTGGAGTGCAATGGTGCAATTTTGGCTCACTGTAACCTCCGCCTCCCAGATTCAAGTGATTCTCCTGCCTGAGCCTCCCGAGTAGCTGGAATTACAGGCACCTGCCACCACACCTGGTTAATTTTTGTATTTTTAATAGATTCAGTTTTAACCATGTTGGCCAGGCCAGTCTTGAACTCCTGACCTCAGGTGATCCACCCACGTCGGCCTCCCAAAGTGCTGGGATTACAGGCTTAAGCCACCGTGCCTGGTCAAGAACCTTAGTCTTGAGCAAATTGACAGTGCTGAAGAAACAGCTGTTTTCTGGTGGCACATTCTGGAAAAACATTTCACAGTGTTAGTGTGTGAGCACCCACAGGCTTTGAGGAACTGGCTGACTATTCTGAGGTGTGCCACTATTGTTGGCCATGTGAGATAAAACAGGCAGTGGCTGGAAAGAGCAATAGCCAAAATGTTTGAGAGGTAAACATAACTTACCCAGGCATTACTATGCAAACAAAACATGAGTAACTAGATGAGTACTTTCTGGCTGGTCGATAACTACTCCATAGCAGCTGCATGAGTTCCCTGCAGCGGCATGTATGCTGGCTTACAGAGATGTCTGAAACCAAATCTACAGATGAAGACTTGAAAGGATTTTATATCACTAATAAGAAGACTACTTTATTCCCACAGTTTATCCACTAGAACTATAAAACCGACATCAAATCAATATTCCACATTGACAGCGAAGCTCCTGATGTGCCTGTCTGAAGTGAAGAAACCACTGCAAAAAAAAAAATTTTTTTTAAGAGACAAGGTCTCATGCTGGAGCATGCCTGTAATCCTAGCACTCTGGGAGGCCGAAGCTGGCAGATCGTTAAGTTTGAGACCAGCCTGGCCAATATGGTGAAACCCTGTCTCTATTAAAAATACAAAAATTAGCCAGGTGTGGTGGTGCCTGCCTGTAGTCTCAGCTACTCAGGAGGCTGAGACAGGAGAATCGCTTAAGCCTGGGAGGTGGAGGTGGAGGTTGCAGTGAGTTGAGATCACACCACTGTACTCCAGCCTGGGTGACGGAGCAATACTTGGTCTAAAAAAAAAAAGAGAGAGAAGGTCTCGCTCTGTCACTACGGCTGGAGTGCAAAGATGTGATGAGAGCTCACTGCAGCTCACATTCTTGAGCTCAAGCAATCTTCTCACCTTAGCCTCTTGAGTAGCTGGGACTATAGGTGTGTGCCACCATGTCCAGCTGATTTTTAAAACTGTTTTGTAGAGATGAGGTCTTGCATTGTTGTCCAGGCTAGTCTTGAACTCCTGGCCTCAAGAGATCCTACTACTTGGCCTCCCAAAGTGCTGGGATTACAGGTGTGAGCCACTGTGGCTGGCCCGTAGCATCCTTACTAACGTGCCAAGGCTGGAAATATCTCATTTTGTTGTCTCAAGAATAAATGATCCAGGACAGCTTGAACTTTAGACATCTGTTTTGGCTATTCAGAGGCCCATCTCCTTCCTTCCTACTTCTCAGCTGGGTTAGTAATAACTGAGGTACTTGGTAAATAACCCCTGGAGGGCCAAGGCACCATTGTGTATTATTCATACTTTGTCTCTAAAAGGACTAAGGAGAGAAGTAGTGATTATTTGCTGGATCTTTGTGGAGACACTAATCCATCTCTTTGGAAGGCCAAGGCGAAGTTGAGAACATGAAGAGAACACACATCAGTAGTGGACCCAACACATTCTGCATTGGTTTTAATATTCTACTCCAAATTGCTTGTGTGGAAGAAAAAATAATATTTATAAAAAGGATTGTTACACACTTCGTATACTTCCTTTAATCATACATTGTGAGGTAGGTATTATTCCCCTTTTATAGATGAAGACTGAGGTTAGGTAATTTATTAATTCTAAACCTCTCATGAATATTAAGTGATAAAAACTAGCTTATAATCCATCTATTTATCTCAAACCCATGCTCCTTACATTTTTCACTTCATTAAAAAAAATCACAATATCAATACATGCTTGCTGTAAAAGTCAAATACAGACATGTTAATGTCTCCTCCCCAGCCCAAATCTGCTCTCATGGTAACAAATTTTAATAGCTGAGGTGGCATCTTGCCACTTCTTTCTCCAGGCTCATATAATCATGGACACAGACATACGAAGATTTCCTTATTTTTCTCCAAAGTAAGATTTTTCCATTAACATTCTGCAATTTTTATCATTTATGAATGTATCACAGACAGCTTTTCAAGTCCACACAGGTAATCTTAACTCATTTTAAAACAATAATTGCATGATATATTCTGTATTACAGATGAACCATACTTTTTTAAACAGTTCCTGATAAAATTAAATTATCTTTAGGTTTTTGCTATTACAAATAAAGGTCTAGTAAACTTTCTTGAACATATAGTCTTACAAATTGGAACCTTGATTTCCATAAACTAAATGAAAAGTGACATTACCGAATGTAATCTTTAGGTCTGAGCTGTTCCTATTGTCAGGTTTTGACTCATAGAGATATGGAAGGCCAAACAATGGAATGCCTTCCCAACAGTCCTGGAAAAGTCATTTCCACTGGACAGAAAGCAAGATTCTGTTAGATTCTGTGCAATGTGAACTCTCAGCAGGGGGTGGGGTCTACACCAGGAGGTATCAGAGAAAGAAAGAAATGAGTTATTATTTTATTAACTTTCAAGCTCAGAGGCCTCTATCAAAACCAGTTCCAGCCTGGTGGGGTAGCTCACACCTACAATCCCAGCACTTTGGGAGGCTGAGGTGGGTCGATCACCTGAGGTCAGGAGTTTGAGACCATTTTGAGTAGAGACGGGGTTTCACCATGTTGGTCAGGCTGGTCTCAAACTCCTGACCTCAGGTGATCCACCCACCTCGGCCTCCCAAAGTTCTGGGATTACAGGCATGAGCCACCGTGCCCAGTCAGCTTTTTTTTTTTTTTGAAATTCTTAAACTGGATATGTATCTTTGGAACCATATATAAATTCTCCAATCTTTATTTTCCTCTTTTGGAAAATAAGTGAGGGGTTCAGAATTTGTGATGTGTGAAGCCACTTCCAATTCTCAGATTCTATAAAATAATTCTAGTTATAAAATGTGGATAAATTTCCTATAACATTTGTATGAATTCATACAAATACAAAATTTGAAGTCAAGGCTTGGGTTCAAGTCCCAGTCTGCAAGCTAAGTAATCTTAGATAAGCCCTCTGACTCCTCTGAGTCTTCTTCCTCAGCTATAAATCTGGCAAAATAAACCTCATAGGGTTGTTGCAAGACTCGACTGAGGGGATAGTGAAATAACTTGTGAACGATAAAGATATTAAAATAAATGTAGCACAGGCTGGGAGTGGTGGCTCACATCTGTACTCCAAGCACTTTGGGAAGCTTAGATGGGAGGATTACTTGAGGTCAGGAGTTCAAGGACAGCCTGGGCAACATCGCAAGACCCCATCTCTACAGCAAATTTAAAAATTGGCCAGGGAAGAGAGTGCACACCTGTAGTCTCAACTACTTGGGAGGCTGAGGTAGGAGGATCACTTGAGCCCAGGAGGTTGAGTCTGTAGTGGGCTATGAATGTACAATTATACTCCAGCATGGGCGACAGAGTGAGACTGTCTCTAAAAGTAAACAAATAAATAAATGTGACATAGTATTCTTACTAAATCTAAGCCATTAGTTCTCATTTCTCTGCTCAACTTAAACTTCACTAATCAAATATTTAAGTCATTCATTCCACAAATATTTATGGAATGTCTCCTGTTTTAGGCACTATACCTCAGTGAATAAGACACCGAATTTTTATTTACTATCCATCACTGGCCAGGCACGATGCGAAGTACTGGGCACACAATGGTGCACAATTAAGAGCTCTTGGCCAGGCGTGGTGGCTCACACCTGTAATCCCAGCACTGGGGAGGCCGAGGTGGGCAGATCACAAGGTCAGGAGTTTGAGACCAGGCTGGCCAACATGGTGAAAGCCCGTCTCTACTTAAAATACAAAAATTAGCTGGGCATGGTGGCGCATGCCTGTAGTCCCAGCTACTCAGGAGGCTGAGGCAAGAGAATCGCTTGAATCCGGAGGTGGAGGGTGCAGTGAGCCGAGATTGCACCACTGCATTCCAGCCTGGGCAACAGAGTAAGACTCTGTCAAAAAAAAAAAAGAAAAAAAAAAAAAGAGAGAGCTCTTGTGGGAGACACAGGCAAACTCACATCATGGGACTTGGATTTGAAAATGTCCTTTTACAGTGTGAATCAAATACAGAAATCTAAACATATTTTAGCAAGGCACATACAAGGGAAATAAACTGTATTCAACATAGTAGAGAGATGAATGTAGTACCTACTATGACCCGATACATAGGGGCCAGCTGCTGTTTTAGGTACTGGAGATTCAGCAATGAATGAAGCAGACTAAGTCCCTGGCCTTTTGAGCTTACATTCTATTAGAAAGGCTGAATCATAGGCACATGTTCTCAGGACCTCCTGAGGGATGTGTCATGGGACTAAAATTAAAAAAGAAAGTTTGAATCAGCCAGACTATTACTAATTACATAGGGAAGACACAGGCAAAGAAAAGTATGAGGCAGATGTGAGAATTATGAGGCACAGTTCTGGATGCAGCACTTCCGGCCTCTTCTCTTGCTAGTACTCAGTTCTCCTTATTAGAACTGAAGGCATGATGAACTCTGTTCTTTCAATCTATCTGTGTCTCATACAGCGCAAGGACTCCTGCAGCCAATAATGGATCACTAGCCTCCATCTAACCTCTAATTATTATTATTATTATTATTTTTTTTTGAGATGGAGTCTTGCTCTGTCACCCAGGCTGAAGTGTAGTGGCTCGATCTCGGCTCAACTGCAACCTCCTCCTCCCAGGTTCAAGGGATTCTCCTGCCTCAGGCTCCTGAGTAGCTGGGATTACAGGCGCGTACCACCACACCCGGCCAATTTCTTTTTTCTTTCTTTTTTTTTTTTTTGAGACAGTCTCGTTCTGTCGCCAGGCGCCAGACTAGAGTGCAGTGGCGCAATCTCGGCTCCTGCAACCTCCGCCTCCTGGATTCAAGCGATTCTCCTGCCTCAGCCTCCTGAGTAGCTGGGATTACAGGCGTGCACCACCATGCCCAGCTAATTTTTTGTAGTTTTTAGTAGAGACGGGGTTTCACCATGTTGGCCAGGATGGTCTCGATCTCTTGACCTTGTGATCCACCCGCCTCGGCCTCCCAAAGTGCTGGGATTACAGGCGTGAGCCACCGC
Organism: Ateles fusciceps; assembly: GCA_036589455.1. Lineage (NCBI taxonomy): Eukaryota > Metazoa > Chordata > Mammalia > Primates > Atelidae > Ateles > Ateles fusciceps. The sequence continues at coordinate 8,063,957 of JAZHEH010001667.1, read as the reverse complement.
GCCCGGCTAACCTCTAATTATTGCTCATACATGACTTCATTATTGTGTCCAACAATTGCAAATTCTTTAGCATGACGCACTGTGCAAGGTCCTTGCTTCCTGGCATTTATGATCAGATTGAAAACTTAACAGAAATACAAACAACTCCAGTATTAGATGGTATGAGCTGATGCCATTTGATTATATGAGATACAGGAGCTTCAAGGAGAAAGACATCACTTCTGGCTGGAGTAACTACAGTAGAGAAGGATGCAGCTCTTGGGAGACGGTTTTGTGCTGGCCACAGTGTGAGACATTTTACATACATTCTCTCACTTGCCAGAAAGGCTTCATGAAGGACTTGGAAGTCTAAGACCTTGAGGAAGAATTTGGTAAGGCAGACATGTAGTTTCAACTGAATTTTCATTTACTGTCCAACACTGGCCAGGCACAATGCTAGGTACTGGACACATGATGGTGATGGTACAACTAAGGACTTGTAGCGGGAGACACAGACAAACAGGCAATTACAACTACCCTATAGTGTAATGTATACTATAATAGATAAAGCACAGGGGCAATGGCAGAACAAGGTCAGGTGTATTTGTCATGATTCTCTCAGTTGCACGTGACAAAATGACTCAAAATATCTTAAGCTAAAACGTGATGGACTGGCTTATGTTACTAGGAACCACCAAGGTGGATCCAGGACGTAAGCCAGGACACTCCCCTCTGCTCTGTGTCAGCAGTGTCCTTTAATACTACAAATGGGAGGTTCCCAGGTGAACATTCTTTGACACAGTGACCCTAGAGGCAAGAGGCAGGGTTCTTGACTAGCTCTTGTGGAGGGAAGGACTTTGGCCCTGCTTGGACCATTTATCCTTTCCTGAAACAATCCCTGTGGCCAAGAAAAGGGGCACCACAATCAACAAACTGGGTTTACACACCTAGCCCTGCTGTTGGGTTAGGTTCTGATACCAGCAGAAAGGGAGAGGGAAGAAATACATATGGGGTCACCACAAATAACAGTTACCACATGGAAGCCCTGAAGTGACAGTGCAGCCGTGGGAACAGCAGGGACACAGGGAAAGGGGTGTGTGGGATGAGTTCCTAGGATGGTGAATAGATTAGTTTGGCTGGAGCAGTGGTCACACCTAAGAGCACAGAGAAAAACCAAAGGGGGCAGGGCAGACTGTGGAGGAACTTGAATACCTGCTAAGGACTCTATAGCAGCCCGATGGGAGCGTGGTGACAGCTTTGCTCAGAATCTCTAGGGCGATCATTTGTAGTTCATAAACATGATGACTGGGTGTTCATGTGCACGTGTGAGATGTGCCACCCTCAAATCTTGTTATGATGCTGGTGCATTACCTATCTGACATGGAAAAAAATATAAATAAAATAATTTTTAAAAATATAGGGCAACAAGAATGAAGGTGTGAAACACCTACAGACTGCATCTTTGGTGAAATGAGGAAGTGACAAAGTTTACAAATTTCACATTGTGTGTGGTGTCACCCCCAAACCAGCACAGTAATCTACAACGTGTGGGCAGGTGCCACAGGGAACACCAGAAACTGCACAGGAGTCCAGCTGGTGGCAGATCCCAGCCATCCCCCAGGGAAATTTAACCCTAAGAGGAGAGGACTCACCCTAGATGGGAACCACTGTGAGAAGGACCAAGAAGGAAGAGGGCAAGAACACTAGGAGAGGAAGAAGGAAATCACCAGAGTGCCTGGAGGACTCCCAGGCAGCTTTGGGAAGTGCAGCTTCCAACAGAGAGAGGAGCACCTTGGCAGGAAGAGGCAGGATGCCTCTGAATCAGTGGCTGGGGAAGGGCCAGGGAAGCTCTGGGGCTGGTGAAACCCATCCAAGTGAGGTTACAATCCTAAAGTCAGAGGAAATTTGGCTACACAGAGGTGCCATCCAGTAAACAAAGTAGACCTCACTACAGCAGAGGAGGGAGCCCTCTAGCTGAGAATCAAGGAAAGCTGCCTCTATCCTCACAGCACAGAATTCTCTTGTCAACTGTTGGTTCAGAAAAATCCAACCCATCAAAAAATAAATGATAAAAAAAATCCACAAAAGGTTCTGCCAGAAAAAAAAAATCTGAAAAGGAGTGGCAAAACTTCCTCCCTGCGGAAAGAAAACTCATCCAAAATATCGTACCACAAAGATGGAGTCTCGCTCAGTTGGGCTGGAGTGCAATGGTGTGATCTCAGCTCACTGCAACCTCCGCCTCCTGGATTCAAGTGATTCTCCTGCCTCAGCCTCCCAAGTCGCTGGGATTACAGGCATGTGCCACCAGGCCCAGCTAATTTTTATAATTTTAGTAGAGACAGAGCTTCACCATGTTGGCCAGGCTGGCTCAAACTCCTGACCTCAGGTAATCTGCCTGCCCTGGCCTCCCAAAGTGCTGGGATTATAGGCGTGAGCCACCACACCTGGCCAGAAGAAAATTTTAACCCCTATTCTATTATGATTTTTTTAAAAAATGTAATGAGGCAATGACAGTTATGCAGGAAGATGACAAAGCAGAAATAAAGAATTCAAGGAAGGGGTGGTCAGGCAGCAGAAGGTTACAAACCATGGGAGGGCATGAAAAGGAGCTGATAGATTAAAAACTGCTTTAGGAAAGAAATGGGAAAAGAAATACAGAAAAACTGCAGAAACAAAAACAAATTACAAGGAACACAAAGGAGAAGAGACACTACTATGAAAGATACTGCGGAAGACAAAGAACAGAAGAAAAGTAAAAAATAGAAACTTACCATTAAAGAAGTGACAGGTGGAACTGCATAAACAGAGTCTCTGAAGGAAAAAAAACGGAACACAACAAATTATTTTAAAATATGGTTCAATTTTAAGTAGGGTTTGGAACTGGGATTAGAAGGACAGCTTGGCCCAGTTCACAGACCTAGACTTAGGAAACAAAAGGGAAAGGGAAGCCTGCAAGTTGTCTCAAGGCTGTGGAGCCAGGGGCAGGTCAGAGGTGTTCTTTGTCCACAGGAACCCTCTGCCCTGAGTCTCTAAGAGGGAGGCATAGGGGTCAGAAAGGACAGTGCTGCCCTACCCACATCCTGGTTCAGCCCAGCCTCAATTAAGTGAGTAAACAGTTCAGAAACAGTGCCTTAAAAACTAACAAGTTACCAATTAGAGAACCAAAAACTAGAGATTAATCTCTGTGCATCCATCACTCAGTTTATTAAATATTAACATTTTACTCTACTTGTTTCAGATGCTTTTAAGGAAATAACAATATTACAGATATAGCTGAAGCCTATTATAAACCTCTCTGATCCCATTCATCACCCCTCCCCTACCCAAGATGCCATGGTCCTGAAACTGATGATTACTTTTGTGAAGCATGCTTTTATGCTATTACTGCATAAGTATGTATCTACAACTACATGTAATTTGTATCACATGCTTTCAAATTTTATATAAATGGTATCATAATGAATGTGACCTACAATTTTTGTTTTTGATAAACATTGTTTCTGAGATTTACCCTGGTTGATATACACAGGTGTGCTTCATTGTAACTGTGGCAGTTTCGTTGCTGTTGTTTTCTTTTTCTTGAGACAGGGTCTCTCTCTCTGTCAACCAGGCTAGAGTGCATACAGTGCAGTGGCGCAATCTCAGCTCACTGCAGCCTCGACCTCCTGGGATCAAGTGATCCTCCCACCTCGGCATCCTGAGTAGCCAGGACCATAGGGGCACAACACTACACCCAGCTAACTTCTTTATTTTTTGTAGAGACAGGGTCTCCCTATGTTGCCCAGGCTGGTCTTGAACTCGTAGGCTCAAGAAATCCTCCTGTCTCCACCTCCCAAAGTGCTGGGATTACAGGTCTGAGCCATTGCATCCAGCCCCTATTAGTTTTTAAAATAAAATATACACCTACCCTGTGACCTCACAATTCCACTCTTAGGTATATGTTCAAAAGAAATGAATGTGGGCTGGGCACGGTGGCTCACGCCTATAATCCCAGCACTTTGGGAGGCCGAGGTGGGCAGATCACCTGATGTCAGGAGTTCACGACCAGCCTGGCCAACATGATGAAACCCACCTCTACTAAATATATAAAAATTAGCTGGGCGTGGTGGTGGGTACCTGTAATCCCAGCTGCTCGGGAGGCTGAGGCAGGAGAATCGCTTGAACCCAGGAGATGAAGGTTGAAGTCCAACATGGTGCCCCCGCACTCCAGCCTGGGCGACAGAGTGAGACTCTGTCTCAAAAAATAAAAATAAAAAAATTTAAAAAATAATATGTATGTCCACAAAAAGACTTCCTTGTGAATATACAAGAATGTCCACAGTGCTGTTGTTCACAATAGCTAATAATTTAAAAATAACAAAGTGTGGCATATCCATACAATGGAATACTAAGCAACAAAAAGGAGCAAAGTACTGATAGATGCAACAACATGAATGAAATTAAAAACAATGTGATGGTAACGTTCCACAACTTGACAAGAGTTTGGGTTACACAAGTCTATTTATTAAGATTATATACTTGAGAGTCATACCTTTTTCTTTTTCTGAGACAAGGTCTCACTCTGTCACCCAGACTGGAGTGCAGTGGCATGATCTGGGCTCACTGCAATGTCCACCTCCCGGGTTCAAGCAACTCTTGTGGCTTAGCTTCTAGAATGACTGGAATTAGAGGCATGGGTCACCACGCCCAGCTAATTTTTTTTTTTTTAGATAGTTTCACTATGTTGGTCAGGCTGGTTTTGAACTCCTGGCCTCAAGTGATCCATCTGCCTCAACCTTTCAAAGTGCTGGGATTACAGATGTGAGCCACCATACCTGGGCCATATGTTTCATATTGAACTTTTAATGCTATGCATGCTAAAGTACTTAGGGAGACATGTACTGGTATCTCTTTTTTTTTTCCGGGGCGGCCAGTGGGGGGATGCACCAGAAAATAAGATGGAATGACGGATGGATGTAAAGGTCTGTGATGAAGTAAGAATAGCAAAATGTTGATAGTGGAATTTAGGTGGTTTGACATATGAGCGTTCATTATAAAATCCTTTCAACTTTGCTGAATATTTAAAATTTTTCATAATAGGCTGGGCACAGTGGCTTACTCTTATAATCCCAGCACTTTGGGAGGCCAAGGCAGGCGGATCACTTGAGGCCAGGAGTTGGAGACCAGCCTGGCCAACATGGTGAAACTCTGACTCTACTAAAAATACAAAAAAACTTAGCCAGGTGGTGCTGTATGAGAATTACTTGAACCCAGGAGGTGGAGGTTGCAGTGAGCTGAGAGTGCACCACTGCACTCCAGCAAGACTCTGCCAAATAGTAATAACAGTGATAATAAGAAAATGCACAGGAAATTTTAAAACATTTAACCTGTCCAAAACCAACTCCTGATTCTGTCCTACCCACAGCTGCTCCACTGAGTGACAGCCGTTCATTCGTCTAGTTGCTTGCCTTTTACTTGTCTCACAGTCGCCTCAGTCTGTCCATCAGCACAACTCTACTTTCAGTGTATATCCTGAGTGTGCTGCTCCACATCTCCACCATCCAGCCCGCTCCCACAAACCATCCCCTTCCCCCGCCTTGCACCCATCTCCTATCCAGTCACTGCTTCCACTCTTTTGCCCTGCTGGAGTCTACGCTTCACATAGCAGCCAGCTGGATACTTTTAAAACATTCTCTCCCACTGCATCTCCTTCCCCCTCACTCCCTTGCTCACTATGTTCCAGCCATACGAACCTCCTTGTGCACTGAATATGCCAAGGTCCTCTGGACTTTCTGTCTCCTCCGCGTAGGAAGTTCTTCCTTCCTATCTGCATGGCTTATTCTTTCTTCATAGTTCTCAGCTCGAATGTCTCACCAGGAGGCCTTGCCTGAATATTTAACATTGCACCTCCTGTTATCTCATACCCTGCTCTTATTTTTCATCTTAGTTCTTATTACTATCTGACACGTTTATTATTTTCTATGATATTACTCCTCCCTTATACTAGATTTAAGCTCTAAGGGGCAGGAATTGTTTGCTTTACTGTGCCCTAGTGTTGTTGAATTAATGAATAAACTAAATGTCACCTCCTCTGTGAGTCCTCCCCAGATCACTCCCTGCCCCTGCAGTCCCCTCTACCATACCATCTTATCTTTTGCATCATGCCTAACAATAGTTATCTGTTCCACATTTAGCCTCTGTTCCCCAATCCAACAGAACTCAAGCTCTGGGTATAGAGAACAGCGTTTCTTGGTAACTGCCATATCCTCCTCAGTGGAGAGCAGGGCCCCGCCCAGAGCACTCTGTGCCCTCCTGCCTATTCCAACCTCCCAGAGCTTCTGGATTTCCACTGCTGCCCAACTTTTCTGTTCTCTCTCCTCATTGGAGTTTCAGGAATCGTGAAGGAACTGGACCAACCATCTCTGAGGTGTGCTCTCTACGTTTCACACGTATAATGCCTTCCTTCTTAAGGGCCCTCCCTCTGAGGTGGCAGCCAAAAAGGCAGCGCTGGCAGAGCCAGAGGCTCATCTGCCTAGACTCCCCAGGTGCCTCCTTGGTCCCCAGAACTCAGGAGCAGGGGGCAGTGCTCTGCTGCCACCCTGCTGAGCCCTCCAAGGTGCCAGCTGCAAAGCTCTTTCAAGGGAGTGTTTCCTGAAGTTAGGTTCTGAGGGCCACCCCCTGAGAGCACACCTTGCCCCCTCCCCCTCCATTCATCCCACAAAGAGGGCTGGTGTCTACTAAGCCCCAGGCCAGTCCTGAAGAGACAGCCCCTGCCCCCCAGAGGCTCCCTACAGCCTGGCAGAGGCAAGAAGAAGCAGAGGCAAGCATAAGTTGGAGAAGAGGGGGTAAAACGGAAAGTTCTACTTCAGTAAAGGGCAAGACAACTTTCTAGAAAAGGCAGTGTTTGAGTATTAATGAATAAATGGGAACTAGCTGGGGAAAGGTAATGGCGGTGGGGAGAATGAGGTGCAGGTGCAAAGGTCCCAAGGTGAGAAGTGCAGGGGGTGTGGAAAACTCGATGTGGGTGGATCTCCTGGGCACAAGAGGCCTTGTGTATTTCAGTTTTGGGGTTTGACTGTTAATCCAAGGCGAGGCATAGAAAGGTCTTCAGGGGTGGTATGGATGGCATCTGTGCTTTGGAAGGGCAGTTTGGCAATAGGTTGGAAGGCAGACTGCAAGGGGTAATGCATGTCAGGAAAAACAGAAGAGTATTGCACTGAAGACAGAATGGTGTCCTGAACTGAGGCAGAGGGAAATAAAAGCGTAATATGGAAATGACTTGGAAACTGAAGAGAAAGGACTTTGGTGATAAATGGAGGCAGCACAGCACCAGGGGAGCTGGAGTCAGACTCTACTGTGGCTCTTAGGCAAGCTACACTTGTGTCTCAACTTCCTCATTTATAAACCAGGAATGATAGTCATTTGCACCTGTCTCATAGTGTTGGTGGAGGACTAAAGGAGTTAATAGTATGTGAAGGCTTAGGGTACAGCCTAGTACATCATCTTACCCAGGAAAGGTTAACTATGATTATGGAGCTCAGAAAAAAGAAGAAAGGAATGACTAAGTTCACTCCCAGGATTCTGGTTTGGGCAACTATGTATGCAGTTCTCAAAGTGTGTTCTGTGGACATCAAGAGGTCACAATGACCCTTCCACATAGAATGTGAAGTCAAAACTATGTTATAGTAAAAATGTATTTAATAGTTTTTAAAACTTCATCTCACCTGATTCTAATTTTAAAAATTGTCCAGGTGCAGTGGCTCATGCCTGTAATCCCTGCACTTTGGGAGGCCAAGCAGAAGGATGATTTGAGGTCAGGAGTTTGAGACCAGCCTGACCAACATGGTGAAACTCATCTCTACTAAAATACAAAGATTTTTTTTAATTTTACATATGTTTTAGATAAGCATGAAGGATAAGCAAATTTCATTAAATGGGAAGAAAATTTTTTATTCCTTTCTCGTTACATGAGAAATACCGATTATCATTAAGCACCATTTTTGCTTAGCTTCAAACGAGTCTCATGACACTAAAAATGTAGGAAAAATACCTTGGTGAAAGTTTTGAACAATTTGAACAACCAAGATAACGTATTGAGTTATAATTCAAATTATAAAATGAGTATCCATAAGTACACACTGATAGGAATAAATGACTAAGTTAATGAATGAAGAATAGATTAAAATCTCCAATGCAGAAGAAATTAAAATAATACAGATGCTTCATCCTAAAAAAGATCACTCCTCACTCCTTAGGTGTGGGCTGCACACAGTGACTTCCTTCCAAAGAGCACAGTATGGAAAGGGAGGAAAAAGAGTAATTTTACAATGGAGAAACCTGACAAACATTACCTCAGCCACGTGATCAAGATCAACATCAAGAGTAATAAATCATGATGTCAGTATGAACTTTTTTTTTTTTTTGAGAGTTTCACTCTGTCACCCAGGCTGGAGTGCAGTGGTGCAGTCTTGGCTCACTGCAACCTCCGCCTCCCGGGTTCAAACGATTCTCCTGCTTCAGCCTCACAAGTAGATGAGACTATAGGCATGTGCCACCATACCCGGCTAATTTTTATGTTTTTAGTAGAAACAGGGTTTCACTGTTGGCCAGGCTGGTCTCGAACTCCTGACCTCGTAATCCACCCACCTCAGCCTCCCAAAGTGCTAGGATTACAAGTGTGAGCCACTGTGCCTGGCTGGTATGAGCTCTTAATATGATGTGATGAAAATGGTACTTTACCGCCATGATCTTCCTCCCCCAAACCCATAACCCCAGTCAACTCCTCTACTAGAATTCATCTGATGTTTTCCTCCTGGTTAGCCTACAAAATACTTGACCAGCACTCCTCAAAACTGTGAAGGTAATCAAAACAAGAAAAGTCTGAGAAACTGCCATGGCCAAGAGGAACCTAAGACATGACATTTAAATGTGATAGGTATCCGGGATGAGATCCTAGATCAGTAAGAAGGTATTAGGTAAAAACTAAAGACACAGGAATAAAGTATGGACTTTAGTTAATAATAACACATTGACATTGATTCATTAATGGTAAACATATCATAGGGTAATAAATGTGCCATACTATATGATGTCAGTAACAAGAGAAACTGCATGTGGCAGGTGGGAAGTGGGGGAGTGGGTATATGGAAGTCCTGTTCTACCTGTTCATTTTTTCTTTAAATCTAAAACTGTTCTTAAAAAAAAGTCTATTAATGTTTTTAAAAGCCTGGTATTTACTGGGAATAATTCCACCATCGATCAATCATCCATCATTGTAACCTAGAGACTTAAAGTTCTTTAATGGGATATCCTACACATAATTCAAATCAACATTTACCCAAGTCCTACTATACATGCCTTTGAACTGCTGAATACTGGCTATAAAAAGAACAAAACAATTTCCAAGGCTTAGTTCGAAATAAAAGACATCTAAATAAGTTAATTTTTGACCTGTAAGATGAACATAACTGCAGCACAGAGAAAAGGATCTGGGAAGCTTCAACAGAGGAGATACATCAAAGAAAAGGCACAGAATAAAGAAATGGGCAGGCTAAGCCTGAATTTTTGTTTTTTTAAAGCCAGTGCCTCCAAGAATCTTCTGGGGTTTTTTCCTCCTGAAAATGATTGTTGGAGCAATCAAAATAGTTACTCCAAAGAAGTATTATAGAGGCCAATAGTTTATTTGCCAAACTATAGAGGCCAATAGTTTATTTACATGTACAATAGGGGGAAAATAGGTGAATTTTAAAACTGGGATGAGTAGGAAAAGAACAAGCTAAAAGCAAACACACTTGCCCCCCTAACTTTATTTTTTTTTAAGAGACCCACTTGTCTGCTGACCAGGTACCTGTAATACGGGAGAATTTACCCTATTCCTTTCTACACAATGTCTTGGAATTTTCTAATTTCTCCTTTACTATGATTGCATTCTGTTCACGTAACAGTCAATGGATGACAAAGGACATTTATAAGAGCCGTGTCTTTTAAAATTAATTTACTAGTTAGGATTGAGTATACATTCATCATTCAAAGATGAATCCCACAAACGTTACTCGACATCTTGGTTTTCGGTAATATTTTATCAAATTCAACCACGAGGGCCACCAGTTCTGCTTAAGATCAGGTGACGCTTGTTGGGAGACCCCCGATCCCTTTTCTTGCCATCATGCTGTTAAACCTTTCAGCTATACCGGTAACAGCGCTTTGAGGGACTGCAAAAGGGAAGCAACTTCTGCTCCGCGAGTGCCATCCTAAGCGTTAGAAATGGCAGGAAGTTTCTTGGGACTGACAAGGCATGGGCTTCTCCTGATGCTGTCACCTTGAGAAAGGCTCTTACAGGTAAATTAGGGAGAGAAACAGTTACTTTGCCGGCGTTACGAGACGAAAAAGTGTGGAAAAGGACTTCGCCCTCCCCAAAGCGTCCATCTAGCGGTGGCTTTTTCCCGGGCCTCATGAGCGCTCGAGCCGCGCAGCACAAAAGCCTGGCGGGAGCCGGGTGCGCCGGCGCCGCCTCCCGGTGCATCTCGGGAAGGGCTCCCGCCCTCGCCGCAGCGTCTCCCTGGCGCGGCCCGCTTGCCCGCCTGCCTCCTCGCCCAGTGCCAGGGCAGACGCGGCCCGCACGAGCTGCCGCGGGTTCCGAGAGACATTCGCACCGCTCCTGCACCCCCGGGGTCTTTGTTCCCGGAGCTGTTCCCCGTCCCGCAGCTCCCGCCCTAAAACTTGTTTAAGGAGTACCAGCCTAAAGTCTCACTTGACGATGGGCAGTATTGGGGTGCGCTGGTTGGGCCGGGGGGGGGTTCAGAGACAGCGAAGGGACCCCTGAGCTTAAACACCGGGGGAGGGAAAAGGAAGAGCGTCAGGCCCGCCTCCTCCCAATAGCGCTCGAGCGCGGACGGCGCCGTCCCGCGCTGGCGGCTCGCGCGGGCTCCGCAGGGCGGGCTGGCGGCAGCGGCGGGGCGGGGCGCGGCAGGCACGTGGTGGCGACCGTTCTTCCCACCCGGCCAGGTCCCGTGGGACCACCGTGCTGACGGGGAGGGGGAGATGCCGTTCCCGGGCCCCGCTAGGGAGAGGGGTTTTATCCTCGGGGACCCTGGAATTGGAGGTGGGGAAGAGAAGGAGCAAGGGAGGGCGCGGCGTGGCGCGAGGGTTTCCAGCGCGGGGACTGCGGGGTGGCAGCTAGAGGCCATTGCAGGGGCAGGACAGCGGGCTAGGGGAGCGATTCATCCATGGGGAGGGAAACCCAGTCGGGGGAGCTGGAAAGCAGGTTTGATAGGTACCTGGGTGGGCGGACTGGAGATGCCTTCCCTGGGCGTGCAGCGCAGGACTGGCGGAGCGGGCTCCGGATGGTCGCCGGGCCGGGACCCGGGCTCGCAGAGCCGCACGTGGCCCCGCGAGCGGTGGAGCCGTGTTTACATTCTGCAGCCGCTCCACGTTGTGCTGCTGCCCGTGCCTCCCATTGGCCAGCTCGTCAGTCAACGCTTCGCTCCTCCCCCCAGGGGCGGGCCCTGGGGGGTCCCCGCGTAGCTCAGGGAAGACCCGGGTTCTCTAGGCCTTGGCGGGACGGCCAGGGTGCGCCCCAGGACTGTCACTTCCCAGCCACCCTATGCTCACCTGAGGCGCGTTCCCCTGTCATGCGCCTGGGCAGAGCCGCAGCCTGACACCCCCGAAATCCAGGAGTTGCAGTGGGATGGGGCAAGAGCAAACTGGCGGGAGATGCGGGAGCTGGGCGGCGGGAAGGCCAGCAGCGGAAAAGGAGCCTCTGAGAGTCTCCCAGCCGCCGCCGGCCGCACCGTGGGGCGTGGTGGACGGGGACCGAAAGCCTGGGAGAGTCGACCCCCACGGCCGCTCCAGGTGACGGGTGCTTAGTGAGGACAGGGCGCGATGCGCGGGCTCGCGGACGAACCGGCGGGCGGGAGAGGGGAGCGCGCTGTCCGGAGGTGTCAGTCTGAGGCGCATGCGTGCGGGGCGGGCCTGGCTCGGCCTATATATTGGGTTGGCGCCGGCGCCAGCTGAGCTGAGCGGTAGCGGGTTTGGCGGTGAGGAGCTGCTGTGCGTAAGGGAAATGCGGGAGGAAAGAAAGCCCAGTTGGGCCGATCCCTTACCGCAGGCGGGAGCCTCAGGGAGGAAATACGGGAGGGCTGAGAACTAGGCGACTGGGGGTCATGGGTCCCCCGCGTTCCGTCCCTGTCAGGACCCTTGGCAGGGGACCGGGAAGCGATGGGGCATGAAGAGCCGCCCCTCATTCTAGGGGCTTCTCTATCCCACTTTCATTTGGGGAGCTATCTCGTGGGAGAGAGGATGGGAGGCCGGGTGCCCTCCATGGGTAGAAAAGTTCCCGGCCAGGCCAGTCTCCCTTTTCTTTAGCTCCTTTCCCTGCCCCCCCCCGCCTCCCCACCTGGAGTTGGGGTCCCGGCGCCCCCTCCGAGCGGCGGTAGGGGTTCGGGACCGGGAAGGAGGGAAAGGAGACAGGAGGCCGTGACACCAGTCAGTTCCTCCGCCCCCTGCTTCCCCGCCACCGCCGCTCTCCGAATTGGCGCGGAACCGGCTTCTCCACAGCCTTTCGCCTCCACAACCCCCTCTCCCGCGCTCGTCCAGGACGGGAGGCGGGAGGTGGGCGCTGCCCAAGCCCCAATCTCGGTGTACGGGGAGAGGGTGGAAGACCCAGAAAAACCCGTTTGGGGAAGGGTGCTTCCCTGCGCGTTCAAGGTGCCGGGAGTGCTTGGTAAATTTCTGGACACCCGCGTCCGGGCTGTACATTCAGTTCAGATGCAGGCGTGTATCCAAAATGAATTACCATGAGCTAGCTAACAGCACAGAAGACGGCAGGGTCATACGGCCCAGGCCCCCTTCCGAGGGACTGAGCTAAAACCTCCGAATCAGCGTCTTACTGGCACTTGGAGAATGTGAATGACAATGTACTTGACTGCGGCTTTTCCTCTACCCCCTTCAGAGGTTTTATCCACCTGAAAGAAGAGAATGTCAAGACGAAGGTAACATTATCTGTCTTAGAGACGTGTTTCAAATTAGTTGCTGCCTTTGACTAATTACACTTCCTTTTTAAAAATTCACCACAGTAGCCGTTTACAGGCTAAGCAGCAGCCCCAGCCCAGCCAGACGGAATCCCCCCCCAAGAAGCCCAGATAATCCAGGCCAAGAAGAGGAAAACAACCCAGGTAATTTAAGGAGAAAGAGGGAGGAACGAAATTCCATGTTGGGACTTTAGTTTACCAATGATCTTTTCTATTTTCCAGGATGTCAAAAAAAAAGAGAGGAGGTCACCAAGAAACATCAGTATGAAATTAGGGTAATGCAGAACTGGGCTGGGTGGTTTTTGGGGGGGGAATGGAGGATAGACGAATAAGAATAGAATTATGTGTTTATTGCTTTTCAATAGATTCCTCTGACACTTTTTAATGCCCCTAGAGGTCAGCAGGAAAGCGCTTATCTTTGGGTGGTTTGTATGTGCCCGAATCCTACTACAGCTGCAGAGTAAGTGCCTTCAAGCAGCTGGTTCCTTTTTGTAAATCCCTCCCTCTTGGAGCTGCCTGGTGCACCCGGGCCCGCCTAATTTATCCAATATACTGCTCTTTGTTCCCTCGCAGACTCTAGTAGACGGTCCTAATAGCTGCTTCTTGGGCATAAATAGGATGTGAGATCACCGACAGCCTGGCATGCAGCCCTTTGGTATCTCTTCCTATGTGTTTTTGTACTGAAAGTACTTTGGAGATAGTGATTCCCTTTGAAACCAGCATTATTGGGAAAAGGATCCTTTAAGTAATTGGTTCCACTTGATTCCAGTTTTAAGGTTTTGCCTTCAAATATTCAAAAGTATCAGAGCAGACTAAACTTTTTTTAAAAAAGAGCCTTTTATTTTAAAAAGTCCCTACTACTATTGCGAGATACAGAGAACTGCAATTCTATGATGTTGAAAGTGATTAGTATTTTAGACCATAGATGTATTTTGTTATTACTCTCCTCCTTCAACACCTAGCGTCTTCTATTACCAGAATTGTATGTTGTTGTCTAAAACATCCTGTTACTCTTTATAAAAATTAACATGAGCTATATGGGTTGTTTATAAAATATGAATGTCAAATTATTGCCATGTATGTTAGCTAAAATTACAGATTCTTCGGATGTATTAGCGTTCATTTATGAAAGATCCATGACAAAAACTAAGGTTTCCCTTGCACAAATTGATATTTTTTCTTTTTTTTTTTTTTTTTTTGACAGAATTGTTGGCCACCTGTATTATCTGGGGGGGATCAGTCCTTGCATTATCATTGAAACACCTCACAAAGAAATAGGAACAAGTGATTTCTCCAGATTTACAAATTACAGATTTAAAAATCTTTTTATTAATCCTTCACCTTTGCCTGATTTAAGGTAAGAAAAATTTCAGTAATTTTATTTCAAAGATACAAAATGGTGCCGATTTAATACATGGCATTATTTTGTCCTTTGCTGTCATTACAAAATAGAAAAACTTGTAAAAATTGTTTACTAATATTTAAGCATGTATCATTTTATCTGATAGTAGGGCTGTTTGCAAATGATATGGGTATTTAAAACACCGATTCTATAAAGTTATTTTCATTTGCTTGCTGAGTTCTGTAAAGACTTAATAGGACTGAATTTTTTGTTAAGATTGGAAGCATTTTACATGTTCAGCTTTTTCCTTTAAAATTTTTATTCTTGTTTCTTGCAGTTTCAACTTGAAGCTTTTTCAATTAATCTATCAAACTATTTATTTCTTAGTAAGGTCTGTACTTTTTTTTTCTAGTTCATAACTAAGAGGTACAGCTTATACAAAACATGTAGTGTATTAATTTATGATTGGCCTTAATAAGCAAGTTAATGGAATCAGACATTTAAACTCACCAATCCCCCTTTCCCTGCACTCTGTCCTGCCTTACCCACCCCACAGGTGACCCTGCTATAGAGGTGATTGAGACTTCTCTTAACTGTGATCACATGCTTTACATATTTAACTTTTTCCTATTGCTCTTGAGAAAACTTTTTTTTTTTTTTTTTTTTTTTTTCTGAGACGGAGTCTCACTCTGTCGCCAGGCTGGAGTGCAGTGGCGTGATCTCAGCTCTCTGCAACCTCTGCCTCCCAAGTAGCTGGCACTACAGGCGTGTACCACCATGAATGCTAATTTTTGTGTATTTAGTAGAGACAGGGTTTCACCATTTTGGCCAGGATGGTCTCTGTCTCTTATTTTTTCTTTTTGCTAGCCAAACATCTCTTGTTTCTTGATATGGTCTCTATCTCTGACCTCATGATCAGCCCGCCTTGGCCTCCCAAAGTGCTGAGATTACAGGTGTGCACCTTTTTTTTTTAATTGCATTTATTTTAATGCTGAATTTACTCCCATGCCATAAGTTTTTGTTTATTTAGTTTCTTCTGGGATATCTTTTTCTTCTGGGCAACCTCCTCTTCTGGTTTAGGAACAATTTGTTCCTTTTCACTAAACATCATCTTGATGTGGCAGGGAGAGATCATGTATGAGTTAATCCAACCATGAGCTCTGTAGGTCCGTCAGCACATCCTAGGTGCTTTGTTCACTTCAAGATGCTCAATGACCAGAGAATCTACATCTAAACCCTTAAGTTCAGCATTACTCTCTGCATTTTTTTTTTTTGAGATGGAGTCTTCCTCTCTTGCCCAGGCTGGAGTATAGTGGCGCAGTCTCAGCTCACTGCAACCTCTGCCTCCCAGGTTCAAGCAATCCTCCTGCCTCAGCTGCCTGAGTAGCTGGGATTACAGGCATGCGCCACCAACCCAGCTAATTTTTTTGTTGTTGTATTTTTAGTGGAGATGGGGTTTCACCGTATTGGTCAGGCTGGTCTCGAACTCCTGACCTCAGTGATCCACCTGCCTCAGCCTCCTAAAGTGCAGGGATTATAGGCATGAGCCACCGTGCCCAGCCACTTCATGGTTTTTTGTATATGCATATCCTTGATGGCCTGGGCAGTTTCATAAGTGTTCTTACAGTGAACACAAAGATTTGAACCTCTTGATTTGCATGATTTTGTGGGGTTTTCCAGGTCAAGTGAATAGCCAATTATTTTCACAGATTACCTCAGACCACTTAGGGGAAGAGCAACATGGTTATCTTTTAACAGCAACCTTTATAAAGTATAAACAAGTGAGACTAGAAAGCACTCTCTTGAAGTCTGCAGGTTTGGATGATCATAGTGCAGGTTCTCAGTGTGTTATTTAGGCTTCTGTTTATTCACACAAAGGAAATCGTTTCCAAAAATAAAGGTAGGAGGTTTTTTTCTAATTTACTTTAAGAGCTTTTTCCAAGTTCTAATTAAAAATTGGATTTCAGTGTCTGAAAGTTGAATTTTATCTATGTGAAACAGAGCTTGTATATTACATGGATTGCACAATTTAAATTACGGTTTTTGGCCCGTTGTGGTGGGTCACACCTATAATCTCAGCACTTTGAGAGTGAACCAGGCAGATCACTTGAGGTCAGGAGTTCGAGACCAGCCCAGCCAACATGGTGAAACCCCATCTCTACTAAAAATACAAAAATTAGCCAGGCTTCGTGGCCAGCACCTGTAACCCCCAGCTACTTGGGAGGCTGAGGCACAAGAATCGCTTGAACCCAGGAGGTGGATATTACAGTGAGCCAAGATTGTGCCACTGTACTCTAGCCTGGGCAACAGAGCAAGACTCTGCCTCAAATATATATATATGTATATATGTATATAT
This sequence comes from Ateles fusciceps, assembly GCA_036589455.1. NCBI lineage: Eukaryota > Metazoa > Chordata > Mammalia > Primates > Atelidae > Ateles > Ateles fusciceps. The sequence goes on along the minus strand of JAZHEH010001667.1, from coordinate 8,047,273 downwards.
ATGTATATATGTATATATGTGTTTTGTTTTTCTCTCTTTGCATAGCTGGGGATGTTCAAAGGAAGTCTGGCTAAACATGTTAAAAAAGGAGAGCAGATATGTTCATGACAAACATTTTGAAGTTCTGCATTCTGACTTGGAACCACAGATGAGGTCTGTACTTCTAGACTGGCTTTTAGAGGTATGTTCCAGCAATACAAATTTCCTTTCTCTGTATGATGGAGAAATATTTAGCTGTAAATGTGCTTTCCATGTACTCTGAGTTTATTGTGCATCCCCAGGAAGCTTTTTTGAGGTACTTACTGTAGTTGATGGCACCCAAAGTGGAAAGTGACTCTATAAGAGTAAAATCATAACAAAGCTACTACATATAACTAAACCCAATTCAGAATTCCTGTTATCTGTGGGGTACTGCTATGTACCAGCCACTGTTCTAGGAGCCACAGATACTCAAGGTGAATAGAATGTATAGTTGATTAGGTTTTGAATTCTGCTATACAAAGTGAAGAACTAGAACTAGGCTTCAGGGCCCTTGGAAGTCTTTTTCTGTATTGCCAAAATCAAATGATGATGAGGAATCCTGGTTTCTATATTCTAAACCATAATGAGACTACGGATATCTGGAAGCCCTGAACTCTCTATGCTTCAGGTTCCTTCTCTTTATTATCTTCTTCTGTTCTTTTCAGAAATATACTATACCACTAATTTAAAGCAATGGTGATCCTGAAGCCTCTATAGATTTGTGCCAGAATTCTCTCTCTTGTTTAGGCTTAGTCCCTTTCTCTGGATAATAACTGTAAAAAAGTCTCAAATTATTATTGAGGAAATGATTACTTATATTGATGACAAACTGATTTTTTCTCCAACTCTTGGTTATTTGCTCTGTAGTCTGTCTTTAAGACAGACATGAAGCCTTCTCAGGAAAAAGACCACAGACTTTTTGGAGGAGTAGCACATGGCAGGAATAGCTCTCAGAAGCTATTAGGAAAGTTTTTAAGACTATAAAATGTTGTCCTTTTGCATCAGGTCATCTTTTTCCTTATTCTGACTAGAAGGAAAGATTGGATTTTAATCATGGGCACAAGAAGGCATTGGGTTTTGACTTTTTCTGAGTGTCTAGTGATCACGGAATTAACTTAAGCGCAATTATGTTAATTTTTAATTTTTTCCTTTTTGTTATACTGGTATTTATCCAGTGGCTACCCTATTCAATTTATTCCTGTTTTTGCCTAAGCATACAGAATATATCAAATCCAGCAATGTTGAACTCTACTTTGTCTTAGTTTATTCTTCAGTCTAGGAATGCAAACTTGATTCAGCATTTGAAAATCTATTAATTTATTACCTTAACAGTAAATGAGAAAAATGCTGAGATCTCAACAGATGTGAAAAACATTTTTTTTTGAAATTTAACTTTTTTTTTTTTTTTTTTTTTTTTTTGAGACAGAGCTTTGCTTTTGTCACCCAGGCTGGAGTACAATGGCATGATTTTGGCTCACTGCAACCTCTGCCTGCCAGGTTCAAGTGACTCTTCTGCCTCAGCCTCCTGAGTAGCTGGGATTACAGGCACGGGCCACCATGCCTGGCTAAATTTTGTATTTTTAATAGAGATGGGGTTTCACCATATTGGCCAGGCTGGTTTTGAACTCGTGACCTCAAGTGATCCACCCACCGTGGCCTTCCAAAGTGCTGGGATTATAGGTGTGAGCCACTACACTCGACCAGCAGAGATTTTTTTTTAATCCACTATTAGAAACTCATGTGGCCGGGTGTGGTGGCTCATAACTGTAATGCCAGCATTTTGGAGGCCGAGGAGGGCAAATCAGTTGAAGCCAGGAGTTCAAGAGCAGGGTGGCCAACATGGCAAAATCCCATCTCTACTAAAAATACAAAAAAGTTGTCTGACATGGTGACACATACTGGTAATCTCAGCTTCTCAGGAGGCTAAGACAGGAGAATTGCCTGAACTCAGGAGAGAAGTTTGCAGTGCCACTACTGCATTCTCCAGCCTGGGTGACAAAGTGAAACCCTGTCTCCAAAAAAAAAGAACTCTGGTATGTATCTCTATTTCCTCACCTCCAAAATGTCGATAATGGTACCTACTTACAGAGTTACTGTGAGAATTAAAAGCTTTCCCTGTAAGTGTGGAAATGACAGATACTATTTATTATTAACAATAGTAACAGTAGTAAAGCATCAGGGCAATTCCCATTAAAGTCAGAAACAAGGGATAAGATTTTATCACCAGTGTTAACCATTCAGTATCTTTCGATAATTCTTAACCAGTGCAGTAAAATATGAAAAATAAATGTTAAGAAAAAAAAAAAAACTATAAAACTACTAAATGTGGTAATAGATTTGTTTATCCTAATAGTTAATGTTAGTTTCTTTTTTCCATTCCTGTCTTAGCTTTGTCATCAGTTTGGCTTTAAGTGTAAAGTCTGAAATGCTAAGAAAAGACTTTCTAATTTGGAGAAATTCAGAGGATAATATTTAAATGTTTGGATTCTTCTCTAGGTATGTGAAGTATACACACTTCATAGGGAAACATTTTATCTTGCACAAGACTTTTTTGATAGATTTATGTTGACACAAAAGGATATAAATAAAAATATGCTTCAACTCATTGGAATTACCTCATTATTCATTGCTTCCAAACTTGAGGTAAGTTCTTAAAGTTTATCCTTAGATATATTTATCCCAAACTTTTTTTTAAATCAACATATTAATCTCAGAGAATACCATGTTTTATATTAACTCCTTAGGAAAGTGAATGTTTTTGTTTCTCAGTACATTTTCTGAACATTATCACAGGGATGAATGATAAATTATCATCGTTCCCTTTGTAATGTCTGAGCCTTATTACAAGTCTCTGGTTTAGATTCTGGGATTAGTATATAGGTGAAATGTCCCATGGCTTGTTCTGCCAAATGAAACATATTGATGCTCTATTTATATACATAATTATAGCATTTGTATTCAATAGAATGACCTTTGAAAACTAACCAGCAAATAAAATGAATACTGTGTTGGGTTAGAATAATGGTTTATCCAGCCCAATATTTTTATATCCAATGGTGCTGCCATGATAAAAGGCAACTCCTTTCTTAAGATTTTCCTTCACATAAGCTCAATTTACTTTTCTTAAACAATACATGATGGATATCATTAATACTTTCATCTAAAACTTTCATAGATGGTATCATTTTGAGAGTAAGAGAGGGACTGTGATCATATATTAATTTTTTAAGTGTATTTTTTTAAAATGTCTTTTGAGCTTTAAGAGCTATCCCCAAATCTGCCGAATTTGGGACATAAATTTGTATTCAGTCTATCCTTACTTAAAATTACACTGTTTTAGACAACTTTCTAGACTGAAATCCTGGTCTTTTAGCCTGTTCTCCTATGTGGGAGACACGTTTTCTAATCCTTTGATGATTCTACTTCTTCTCTGGAGTGCTAAAACAGACCTGTTAGCTAAACTGCATGAAGTATTTTTTGATTAACCATATTTTTGTACTAGGATAAAGGAAATATTTTTAGTTTCTAGATCTTATTTGTTGGGTGTCTTTTGGTTTTTGTTTTTTTGAGACAGGGTCTTGCTCTGTCACCCAGGCTGGTTGCAGTGACACTATCACAGCTCACTACAGCCACAATCTCCCTGGCTACAAGCGATCCTCCCACCTCAGCCTCCGAATAGCTGAGACTACAGGCATGCACTACCATGCCTGGCTATTTTTTCTTGTAGTAACAAGGTTTCTCTATGTTGCTCACGCTGGTCTTAAAACTCCTGGGCTCAGGTGATCCTCCCACCTCGGCCTCCCAAAGGGCTGGGATTATAGGTGTGAGTTGCTGCAATGCACCAGGCAGAGTGTCTCCTTTTGATCTGACCAACATATTAGGCCATTTTAAAACAAGTTTGGCTGTTTTCTAACTGTAACGACTTAAGATATTCTGGTTGTATTAATGAAAATTCAAAGTCAATTCTATGAAGTTTCAATAATCAACATAGTTGCTAATTTAGATACCTAGATATGAAAATATCTTAATAAGGTTTTGACTATAGTAGAATTGTTTTACTAAGATTTACAATTACTTAGTGAGGCTGTCCTTAAATCTGAAGCCTATATGTGATTTGTATGTATAGACGGTCCCCTATTTACCATGGTTTGACTTTATGATGGTTGAAAAACAACCTGCATTCATTATGCTCCTTGACATACAACAGGGCAATGTCTGCATAGGTTGAAAATATCGTAAGTTGAAAATCCACTTCCTGGTCGGGTGCAGTGGCCCACGCCTGTAATCCCAGTGCTTTGGGAGGCTGAGGCCGGCGAATCATTTGTGGTCAGGAGTCGAGACCAGTCTGGCCTACGTGGTGAAATCCTGTCTCTAGTGAAAATACAAAAAATAGCTGGGTGTGTTGGCACATGCCTGTAAACCCAGCTACTCGGTAGGCTGAGGCACAAGAATCATTTGAGCCTGGAAGGCAAAGGTTGCAGTGAGCCAAGTTTGCGCCACTGCACTCCAGCCTGAGCGACAGAGTGAGACTGCCTCAAAAGAGAAAAAAGGTTGGGTGTGGTGGCTCACGCCTGTAATCTCAACACTTTGGGAGGCCAGGACGGGCAGATCACGAGGTCAGGAGGTCGAGACCATCCGGGCCAACACAGTGAAACCCCATCTCTACTAAAATACAAAAAAAATTAGCCAGGCATGGTGGCGAGTGCCTGTAGTCCCAGCTACTCAAGAGGCTGAGGCAGGGTAATGGCTTGAATCTGAGAGGTGGAGGTTGCAGTGAGCCAAGATAGTGCCACTGTACTCCAGCCTGGTAACAGAGCAAGACTTCATCTCAAAAAAAAAAAAAAAAAAGAAAATGCACTTTTTTGTTTTGGTTATTTCTCTAAGTAAAAGAAAACGCACTTTCTACTTAAACAATATTTTGGTTTATTGGGATGTAACCCCATTGTAAACTGAGGAACATTTGTGGTTCTTTTAATTTCTATCTCAATTGTGCTCAATAAAAAAATTATAATTTAAAGGAAATCTACGCTCCTAAACTCCAAGAGTTTGCTTATGTCACTGATGGTGCTTGCAGTGAAGAGGATATCTTAAAGATGGAACTCATTATATTAAAGGTAATAATTATTGTTTTCCTAGTTGCAAAAAAGAAACTATGTTACTAAGTAAGTTATGATCAAATCTCAAATACAATGTAAAAAGTCAAAACTGAGATTTGTATTAGGATCCAGTTCTAAGAGGTTAATGCATCAAAATATTGACAATGATTATGGTTGGATGGGGAATGAACCTCTAAACTCTACTATATAATGTGGTATATGTGTTTACATTCATTAACAGGAATTTTAACATTTTGTTAACAGGCTTTAAAATGGGAACTTTGTCCTGTAACAGTCATCTCCTGGCTAAATCTCTTTCTCCAAGTTGATGCTCTTAAAGATGCTCCTAAAGTTCTTCTACCTCAGTATTCTCAGGAAACATTCATTCAAATAGCTCAGGTACTGACATTTTTATTGATTAAATGGTAATGTTATTATTACGGGTTTTAATGCACATATAGTCTTAAATAGGCTTTACCACAAAATAATGACATACTGAATTCACTCCTTAATTCTAAACCAAAACTTCTGATGTATAAAGTTCTGTCCCCAATGTTTATGTTGCTTAATATTTCTAGAAAACAAAGTCCTTACACTTTACTAAAGTATCTCTTTTGGATATAAAATGGGGGGAAAAGTATTTTTTAGCCAGTTGTGTTTAAGCTTTATAATGGCATAGAATTATTCTGTATGATGTCTTTACATTTGGATACATAGAGTACCTATCTAAGTTAAATATTAGAATTAAAATTACTTTTGTTATAAAATTTTTTAGAATATAAATTCAAATTAAACTTTTCTAGGCTAGCATATGTAGCCAAGTAAGTAAGTAGAGGAGGACGACTTGGCCGGGTGCTGTGGCTCAGGTCTGTAATGCCAGCACTTAGGAGGCTGAGGCAGGCAGATCACTTGAGGTCAGGATTTTGAGACCAGCCTGGCCAACATGTTACTTGGGAAGCTGAGGCAGGAGAATTGCTTGAACCCGGGAGGCGGAGGTTGCAGTGAGCCAAGATCGCACCACTGTACTTCAGCCTGAGCAACAGCGAGACTCCATCTCAAAAAATTAAAAAAAAAAAAAAAAAAAGGAAGAGATCCCATTCTTTCTTATTTGTTGTAAGTAATCGTAAGGCTGCTGTATCTGCCATACAACAAGTGAAGAAAATCTACATTCTTACTCTGTGTGAGATGTGAAAATCTAACATGGAAGACATTTGGGGAGGAGTATTAGGTCATCTAGGTTAAAATTTGTGGGCAGTGGTGCTTAAATCTAGCATGTTATGCATACTCAAACTGGATAACCAATTTTAAGTATACTAGAATTGGTTTATTTTGTAAAACTTTTTATTATAAAAGCTTAATTTTTTCATCCAGAATTCCTCACATCCCAAATTGCCTTAGGCAGCTATATCCTTTTAACAGGGTAAATCTTTGATAAGCTGATAAACAATGTGGAGTTTCTAGAGTATGTAACAGTAATATTTCACTTCAAATTCCCAACTCTTCTCCCATTTCTCCTACATTCTGGACCAATGAGGACAAACAGATTTGAAGTTTAATTCCACTACATAAGTATCATCTCAAATCTATGAAATCTAGCCCTTTTATGCTATACCATTCCATTGCTACTTGTTCAGCTCTCTTATTGCCTGGATTATACAGCCTTTTAACTAATCTCACTGCTTAACAAACGTGTTTCCTTCTAATCTGTCTGCTTCACTCCACTCTAAGCTATCTTTCTTAAAATGGAACTTTGATTTAAAAATCTTCCAGTAAAACTACAAGAATCAACCTATGAAGTTCTGACTTCTTAAAGACCCTTTGTGATCCAATCTAGACCATGCCTCTAGCCACTACCCCTCATCCTTGATAAGAAATGAAGGAAAGGTACTCCTTGCTTATTTCATATTTTTCATCTTAGGAGTTCTGAACTACTGTGAACTGAGTTCCAAGTGATGTTCCTATACCTAGAACATTCTCTGCCTCCCAATCTTCCTGGCTACCTTATAAGACTCTTTTATGGCAACTTGAGGCCATCACTATCTTTTCCAATCTGGATTAGGTGCCCTTCCTGCTAGTTTATGTCACACTGTATTCCAACAATCCTTCCTTGTCTACTTCCTTCAGGTTGGTGGCTTATTTATCTCTAGATCCCTAAAGTTTCAGCAAGAGACATTTAGTACTCATCCTTCTCCTAAATTGCTTGTACTTTTGTTTTTCCTTTGTTAGCTTTTAGATCTGTGTATTCTAGCCATTGATTCATTAGAGTTCCAGTACAGAATACTGACTGCTGCTGCCTTGTGCCATTTTACCTCCATTGAAGTGGTTAAGAAAGCCTCAGGTAAGACTGTTTGTTGTCTTACTTTTTCACAACTTCTAATGGGACTATAGTCTGAACTTTAACATTCTGCTAAACATGTATTTAAAACTTTGGCAGAAAAAAATTAGCTGTTCAGTGATTATCTTCCTTTCTGTTGAAAGTACTTTCCAATACTCAGTACATATCTACAAACGAAAAGACCAAATGGAATTTAAATACATTTGGAACAAATCGACATTATACTTCTGCTTTAAGAGTTGTTTGGGATTTGACCATTTCAGTTTCATGTAGAAGGTACTGGTTAAGAAGTTCTGAAGTCCTTTTTCCCTTCAACATGGTCATATAGTTTGAGAGTGATGTTTTGACATGCTAAACTTGTTATAATTTGTTTTGGTTTCTTTTTAAAATAAGTTCAAAATTTAGAAACAGCAGCAAGTAGATCAGGCATATGTAAGATAGTTTCTGATGTATACCCTTCATGCTTTTCTAACTTTATTTAGGTTTGGAGTGGGACAGTATTTCAGAATGTGTAGATTGGATGGTACCTTTTGTCAATGTAGTAAAAAGTACTAGTCCAGTGAAGCTGAAGACTTTTAAGAAGATTCCTACGGAAGACAGACATAATATCCAGACACATACAAGTTACCTGGCTATGCTGGTATGTTTTTCTTTTTTTGGAGTTTTTTGGCTATTTGAATCTAGTAAGTCACTAAAACTGATGGTAGGAATAGAGTGCTCCTTCAGGCAGTTAGATACGATGGTCAGGGGAAAGAAAGTTCTACAGGGCAAAGGCAAAATGATTTCAAAATGTAGAAAAGTTAATAAAATTACTTTGAAATCAAAGCAAGATTTGTGAAGTGTCTCAAGATCAATGCCAACAGTCTACATAAGTTAAAAAATGTATATAACGTTACAAAAACTTTCAGAATATGACCATTCACACTTGCAAAGACTTTATAAAAAGACTATTAGGCCTAAATAATCTCAAATAAGTACCCAGAAGTCTGGTTTAATTTTGTTTTATGAAATCAGTGCATGATTTCTTCCCATGTATAGGAAGAAGTAAATTACATAAACACCTTCAGAAAAGGGGGACAGTTGTCACCAGTGTGCAATGGAGGCATTATGACGCCACCGAAGAGCACCGAAAAACCACCAGGAAAACACTAAAGAAGATAACTAAGCAAACAGGTTGGAATTCACCAAGTATTGGGTAAAACTGGTATCACTGAACTACTCAAGTTTTACAGGAAAATAGTGCTGTGATTGTCCTAGCCAATTCAGAAGTTACACTGCCATTTTTTTATTTTAAAACTTAAAATTGGCACTAAAGAATATAATTAATTCCTATATTAGCTGTTAAAGAAACAGCAGGACTTGTTTACAAAGATGTGACTTCATTCCCAAGGTTTTACTGGATAGAAGCCAGCCACATTTTATACCATAGCAATGTTTTTCCTTTGATCCAGTATTACTGTGTTTATCTTGATAAACTAGAAATTTTACCATTGGAGTTTTGGACTCGTAAGTGCTACCTTAAAGGGTATACTAAATGATATAGTACTTTGAATCTAGTTGTTAGATTCTCAAAATTCCTACACTCTTGACTAGTGCAATTTGGTTCTTGAAAATTAAACTTGTTTACAAAGGTTTAGTTTTGTAATAAGGTGACTAATTTATAGCTGCTATAGCAAGCTATTATGAAACTTGAATTTCTACAAATGGTGAAATTTAATGTTTTTTAACTAGTTTATTTGCCTTGCCATAACACATTTTTTAATAAGGCTTAGATGAACATGGTCTTCAACCTGTGCTCTAAACAGTGGGAGTACCAAAGAAATTATAAACAAGATAAATGCTGTGGCTCCTTCCTATGTGGGGCTTTATTGACATGTAGGTTGCTTGATATTAACCTTTTTGTACATCACAATTTGGGTGAAAAACTTAAGTACCCTTTCAAACTATTTATATGAGGAAGTCACTTTATTACTCTAAGATATCCCTAAATTTTTTTTTTTAATTTAGTGTGACTAAGGCTTTATTTATGTTTGTAAAACTGTTAAGGTCCTTTCTAAATTTCTACATTGTGAGATAAGGATAGTGTCAAAGTGATAAAAGCTTAACACTTGACCTAAACTTCTATTTTCTTAAGGAAGAAGAGTATTAAATATATACTGACTCCTAGAAATCTATTTATTAAGACACAAAAACTTGCTGTACATAGGCTAGCTACTTCTACTATTTTAGCTTTTTATTAAAAAATCCAGCCTCATAAAATAGATTTAATTAGAAAACTAGATTGCTAGTTTATTTTGTTATCTGATATGTGAATCTCTTCTCCATTTGAAGAAATTATAAATTTAAGCTATTGTTATGAAGTCTTCTGTATAGTTTGTTTTTAAACTAATATTTGTTTCAGTATGTTGTCTGAAAAGAAAACACCACTAAATGTGTACATATGTATTATATAAACTTAACCTTTTAATACTGTTTATTTTTAGCCCATTGTTTAAAAAATAAAAGTTAAAAAAATTTAACTGCTTAAAAGTAAAGTTTTGCCATTGCTTGGAGAAACTTTTTTTTCCTTCTCTGCGCTGCCAGCTGTAACACTTCTTCTGGATTGCTTGCATTCAACTCTGTCTGGCCGATGGCTTTTATCTTCCAAAACAGAAAAGTGAGGTTATTAGAGGTCTGTCAAAAATTAAGTTTTGTTGGTACAAGTAATATAAAGCTATCTACATGCTAACAATGCTAAGGTTTTTAATGATTAACTGAACCTCTAATTGTAAAACCCAAGAGTCTTGGAAAAAATTAAAGATTGACTAGGGCCACTAAAGGAAAAATGGACTCAGCCACAGTTTATGGAATTATCTTAATTCACGTAAATTTATTTGACTGAAAGTATAAGTAAGCTCTACATGGTAATTTTTAGAATTAAACTAGGGCTCTACTTTTTTTTTTTTGTCTTTTTGAGATGGAGTGTTTGTTGCCCAGGCTGGAGTGCAATGGCACAATCTCAGCTCACTGCAACCTCTGCCTCCTGGGTTCAAGTGATTCTCCTGCCTCAGCCTCCCAAGTAGCTGGGATTACAGGCATGCACCACCACACCTGGCTAATTTTCTATTTTTAGTAGAGACAGAATTTCTCCATGTTGGTCAGGCTGGTCTCGAACTCCCGACCTCAGGTAATCCGCCTGCCTTGGCCTCCCAAAGTGCTAGGATTACAGGCATGAGCCACTGCATCTAGCCCAGGCTCTGCTTCTTAATGTGCAAAAATAACTACTTGCTCAGCACTATAGTAGCATACAGTGCCTCAACCAACTTAAATATACAGTTTTCTGCTATGGAGTGTTTAGTGAGAACACAGGTTAGAACCTTAAAATCGATAGATTTAAAAAAAAATTTTTTTTTTTTGAGACGGAATTTCGCTCTTACCACCCAGGCTGGTGTGCAATGGCGCAATCTTGGCTCACCGCTACCTTCCAGCAATTCTCCTCCCTCAGCCTCCCGAGTAGCTGGGATTACAGATGCCTGCCACCTCACCCGGCTAATTTTTGTATTTTTAGTAGAGACAGCATTTCACCACGTTGGCCAGGCTGTTCTTGAACTCCTGACCTCAGGTGATTCACCCACCTCAGCCTCCCAAAGTTCTGGGATTACAGGAGTGAGCCATTGTGCCCAGTCTAGCATTTCCTTAAACAATAAGACTTCTGATACATGGCTTGAAAAGAGAAATGACTATTCAGGTATGATCGTCAGGGAATAGGAGAAATTGCTGGATGATGCCATTTCAACATGAAGGAATGCACATGGCAAAAGTTGGTAGTAAAGTATAATCAGAGTTGTTTCAAACAAACCAGGTATTCCAAAGACAACTGGCTATAAAAATCCAAAGTGAGATAGAAGTTGGAATAGGAGCCAGATATTTGAGAGAAGTAATACACTCCATGTGGACAGTAATCAAAACCAAGAGTGGATTAAATTACCTGGGGATCACAGAAGCCAGAAGAATAAAGAAATTTCAAGAACGAAGGAGATGTAATCAGGAAAATAACTGAAAAGTATCCACTGGATCTGGCATTTGGTGGCTCTTGAGAGAAAAGATAAGAGCAGTGATGGCAGAAGTCAAGTTGCTGGGTTGCAGAGCTTCAAACCCTAGGCAGAGAGGGATGAGAGGGCTGGAGGTGGAGGCACAGACAGCACAAACTTGTAGGATGAAATCTGTTATATGCCATGGGAGAGGTTGACAATATAGGAAATCAAGTAACTCATTAAAAGGTTACTGAGGGGGAGATAATTCAAAGCATAAAAATTTGCCTTCATCAACCTCTTTTACTGGCTGCATAGTGGGCTTAACAATGAGTACAGCTGTAGATTATTTTAAAGGCACAAAGCAGAGAATGAAATAGGAATCTGAAGCTAGCCCTCACAAGGTCACCATTCCTAAGTCTGTAACATCCATGAGGACAGGGCCTGGCCAGTCTTTACTGGTGTATCCAAAGCACAGAAGAGGTAAAGAAGTTACTGAGACTAGAAAAGGCAGAGAGAGGACAGGGCCTTAATAGGAAAGTCCAAGAGTCCCCAAAGAGAACGTGGACCACCGACTACTGGCAGGTAAAACAAAAAAGCTGAGGGGCCAACTAAGGTTGGAGACTGGTTTGGCAATGGCACCAGTATGTACTGCTGGCCTAGTTGTAGGACTTTTCCGATAGTTTCAGTGACCCAAGAAAATAAAACACATAAATTACTGAACTTATGCAGGGCTAGGGCTTTCCCAGGTGAGGTAAAGGATAAAGTAAAGATGCTAAAAATACTGATCAAGAGTAGTTCTATCATAGCAGGGGTTCCCAAGCCTGGTTTATCATCACACTACCTGGGAAACTTAAAAACTGGATTCCAGAGTCCACTTTGGGCAAACTGAATCAGTATCTCTCAGTGTGCAGAATGGTATTTGCCATACTCAAGATGAGTAGAGAAGGGAAGATGGAAGGGAATGAGGGGGAAAAAAATTCACCTGAACATCTCAGAGTGTGAAGGGCTTGAGAGCCAGGAAGTAAGAGGAGGATAGGTTATGGGCAGAGAGTAGGGCTGCAGTATAAGATCATACGTAGAACAGTTGTGCCTGACAATAAGACATGGCTTGGGTGTGAGTGGCTGGTACAGAGTAAAGATGACACTCCACAGAGCTGAGGCTGGCAAGGACTTGTAAAGCTCAGGGTGACAAGTAAATTCATTACATCTTTTTACACATGTAGAGGAATAACCAGATGCTTACATGAGCTAGTAAGGAAGGTATATGCTTCAAAGAATAAGGGTCTCAAATATGATGCAAGTAGAAACGGTCTGGAAATAGCAAAGGGGAGTTAGGAAAATTTTTCAATATTGACCTTCCAGCCCCAGGTAAAATTAGAAAAGGGAGAATGAATAGCCTCCAATCAAGTGGAACTGGCATTCACGTTTTTTTTTTCCTTTTTTTAGGTGCTGTTATTATTTGCTTCTTCTAAACGATGGGCATACACTTTAGTCCAAGTACAAACTTTAAAAGACACTTAATAAAGAGCATTTATTAATATAAGTGAAAGAGCAAAGAAAGTATCTGTGGTGATACTGCTGCAGTAAATGTTAGACAAGTAAATATGGCCATACGATTTAGAATGTTTTGGCCCATACATCAAATTTAGATAAAGAATTCATCTAGGCCGGGCGCGGTGGCTCAAGCCTGTAATCCCAGCACTTTGGGAGGCCGAGGCGGGCGGATCACGAGGTCAAGAGATTGAGACCATCCTGGCCAACATGGTGAAACCCCATCTCTACTAAAAATACAAAAAAAATTAACTGGGCGTGGTGGCGTGTGCCTGTAGTCCCAGCTACCTGGGAGGCTGAGGCAGGAGAATTGCTTGACCCCGGGAGGCAGAGGTTGCAGTAGATCACACCACTGCACTCCAGCCTGGCGCCTGGTGACAGAGCAAGACTCTGTCTCAAAAAAAAAAAAAAAAAATTCATCGAATCGGTGATTCTGGAGCACCTAATATGTGCCAAGCACCATTCTAGGTACCAACTATGACAAAACAAGTCCTTACTTTCATGAGGAAATAACTAATAAGTAAATATACAGTATGTCAGATGTTGATAAGTGTCCCAGAGAAAAATGTAAAAAGAAGTAAGAGTGCTGGAGGGAAAAAGGAAGCAGAAATTGTTACTTTATCAGATGATCAGGAAAGGATGATTAATTGAGAAGAGATCTGAGGGAAGGTGGATGTTCTTGGAAGAGAAAATTTCAAAGGCCCTTCATAGACGGTGAATGTTCTTGGCTTGTTCAAACAACAGTAGGGGTACTGGTGTAGCAGAAATTAGCAAGGAGGAAAGTTAGGTGGGTAAGCTAGAGGTCAAGTTGTATATTGTAAGGCTTTTAACTGTGTGTGAGATAAAAAGCCATTGGAAGGTTTGGAGCTGAGAAATGACATGATCTAACATTTTAAATCAATGTATAATGAGATGGAACAGCTAAAACCTTATCAAAGGATCTTTTATAAACACTGATAATCAAATTCTGGCAGTAACTAGGCACACTATCTTTCGTTGGTTCACATCTTAACAATTGTTTAATATTCTGGAAACTAAGTATATCACTGAAGAAAGGCATAAGGTAACTTACTGCAATTTGTCTTTTATCTGTTTCTCCTCTTTTATGATGAAGATCTAATGAATCAGTTAAGAAAAATCTGATAGTATTAAATATGAGAGAATCTCAACTCTTTCAGTTTTGATTTGGAAAACATACAATATTAAATACTCCTTTAATTTACAAAAATGGATCATTCTAACATCACACACTGATGAAAGGATACAAGTCAAGTATTCCAGAATGGTAACATCCCATATGTAGTCGTAGTAGGAGTCCATAGCATCATGACTGAAAGACAGAATTCAGTTACTTCTTAAGCAGAAAAATGTTGACCTCATTATTTTTTTAAAAAAGTATTCATACCTGTTTTGTTCCTGCAGAGATTTAAACGCTGTTTTGTAGTCAATTTCTCTGAGGAACTGACATAAAATGGCCACCTACATCAACAAAGATTTGAAAATGGTTTCAAGTCATGACAGTTTGGTTTTACAGGGTAATCTTATATGAAGAATATAATCTTTAAGAAGCCTTATAGATCACACTGAATCAGCTCATATTTATGGATTCCATCCAATTTTAATTTCAAAAACCTTTGTACACATGTCTGTCTGACCAATATTTTCTTCGTCAGTGACCTAAACCACAAATTTTTAGAGCTTTGTTTGAATGAGAAGCTGGAAAAAGCCAGTTCAGAAAACTGAACTGAAGGGGTGGAAAACTGCCAAGCAAAAGTGTCATGACATTCAAGGACATACAGAGTGTGCAATTAAACCTTTCACAGCTGGCAAGCACAGAAGCTTGTATTGGCAAAATTTAGGCTGCCAGTCTGCTTAACATAGAAAATGTCTATTTCATGCAGGTCATAATGTCCACCTCTATAAAAACTAGTTTTTATTGATTTAATTCACAAACCATAAAAGTTACCTTCTCAAAGTACCCAATCTGGTGGTTTTTAGTATATTCACCAAGTGGTACAACCATCACCACTACGTGATTTCAAAACATTTTCATTACTTCCCCCAAAAAAGTCCATGAGCAGTCACTCTCCATTCCCTCTCCACCTCAAGTCTCTGATAACCACTAATTTACCTTGTCTCCATAGATTTGCCTACTCTGAACATTTCATATGAATGAAACCAAAGACTGTGCAGCCCTTTGTGTCTAGCTTCTTTCACTTAGTATAATCTTTCAAGGTTTAGCCATACATACGATAGCATGTAACAGTAATTCATTCCTTTTTATGGCTGAATAATATTTCATTGCATGGATATGCTGCATTGATCATTTGATGGACATTAGGGTTGTTTCTACTTTTTGGCTATTATGAATAAAGCTGCTATGAACACTTGTGTACAACTTTTTCTCTGGACCTATGTTTTCAGTTCTCTTGGGTATACACCTAGGAGTGGAACTGCTGGGTCATATAGTAATTCTTAGGGTTAGCTTTTTGAAGAACTGGGAAACTGTTTTCCTGAGGCTACACCATTTTGATGCTATACCATTTTACATTCCTACCAGCAACATATGAGGGTGTCAATTTCCCCCACTTCCTCAACAACACTTATTAGATGTCTTTAGATTACAGCCATTCCAGTGGGTAGGAAGTAGGATCTCATGGTTTTCATCTGCATTTCCCTAATGACTAATGCACATTTCTAATCTAGAGTATCTTTAAAAACTTGATGCTTTTTTCCTACTTAGGAAGTTTAAAGGTCAATGTTTTTAATTCATACTTTTATTTTAGTTGACATTCTATAAACTATTTTTAAAAAATTAAAGAATATGCCAAACTCTTACAAACCCTAAGTGATTTTGATATGGAAAATAAAAGCTAATTTCCAGTTCAATGCTTTATATTTATTATAAACTCTAACATACATGAAAATAAAACAACTTCATAATATTATAAACTAACCTGTGTGTGGCAATTCAGCAAAGAACAACATTTTATCATTCGTTTTATCACCTACAAAAGCAAAATTCTCATTATTTTCAAAAACCAGCTAACATGGATTATAACAAATGTGTCACTCTGGTATGGAATGTCAACATAGGGGGAAGCTGGATGTGGAGGAACGGGGGTGTACAGGAACTCTGTACCACTTATTCAATTTTGCTGTGAACCTAAAAGTGCTATAAAAAATAAACTTTAAAAATGTAATAAATGTTCGATCTTATTTTGAAAGCCATTGTAAGTATTTTAAAACTATCATTTGTAAAGTTATGATACTGGTAGCCTAAATCAGAGGAAACAACAATGCATATTTAAAAAATGGACAAAATTTGATACCAGGTACAGGAATGGGGAGGAAATGGGGAGAAGTAGATCAAAAGGCACAAATTTGAAATCAGAATAAGTCTAGCAAGCTGACAACAGAAAGTCTAGCAAGCTGACATACAGTATGAGGACTAGAATTCATTATACTGTACTGTATACTAAACATTTGCTGTGAGTAGATTTTAGGTGCTCTTATCACAAAAAACAGGTAACTAAGAAAGGCAATGGATATGTTTTTTTTGTTTGTAGTAATCATTTCACTGGGTATATGTGTATTAAAACATTATTCTGTACACCTTAAATATATACCAAAGAAATTAGGGGAAAAAATAGGGATTTAGGAGATAGAATCTATGTGATTTGAGAGCTAACTGGATGGTGGCAGGAAGGTCAGTAAAGACAAAAGCCAAAAATGATGGTCAGGGTTTGGGCTTGAACAACTCAAATGGTTAAACAAAAATGTTTGGCATTTTGCAGTTGTTTTGTTTTTGAAAGGGCAGCTGAATTTATTAGGAGTGTATTAGGAGTTTATTACTTTATGGTAAAATAAGACACAAATCAGGATTTGGACAGGTTGAATTTGAGGTGTTTTGGGGAAATCAAAACAGCAACAGGTGCTAGAAATTGGGACAATGAAAATATGGAGAGCAATCTGGTCTAGAGCCATGAACCTGGGATTTACCATCACGTTACATGGAAATGCGTAAGTTCAGCCAAAAGGGGGCCCAGGAAGAACATATAAAGGTAGGCAAGAAGCCAGCCAGCCCATGAAAACAATTTACCTGGTCTGTATAAACATCAGGGGGCACAGCCTTATTAAAGAAGTCAGAACACACAGCTCCTGCCTGGAGGTAATAGTGAAGAGCTGCTGAATACTGATTCGTTGCTGAAGCAGAAAAACAGACATAAAGCATTAGAGGTAACAGTTGAAAAACAGGGCTTCCTTTGTGAAGAGTCAGGTATAACTTCATGAGTTAACAAAAGCAGACTGAAACCGTACATCTACAAATAAAACTTTAGTTCAGATTTCTTGTCAAATGTCCCAGTACAGAATTTAGTATTTGGAGATTTTATTTCCCAAATGTCCAAACTAGAAACAAATCCTAATTTTGTAAAGTAGTACAGAATAAGTATATCAAGAACTTGATAGCTATCAAGTGAGTATCTTGAATTTGACAGATATCAAGAATTTGATAGCTTCTTTTGGGGGCTGGGGTGGAAATGAGCATTAAAATCGGTATTTGCTTCAAAATAATCCAGACAAGAGAGGAATGGTGTGAGAAAGGGGACACATGAAACACGACTGGCCATGAGCTAATGACTGTTAATTAGTAGCTGGGTGACAGACACATGGGTGTTCAGCACACTATCCCTTTTATCTTCACATCTTGAACTTTGGCTTTAAAAAATTCAACTCTTAACAAGCGTGAGGAAAAAATTTTAAAAATCAAAACCCAACTCCTAAAACAAAGATTCTAAAATAATGCTCGTCAGAAATTTCATTTGATCTGCAGAGTAATAAAAGCATTGAAAATTTTATATCAAGTGGGAAAACACTATCACATATAACCCAGCAAGGGGGTGATGGGGAGAGCTAGGCTGTATCTCCAAGAATACAAATAATGATCAAGTGTACCTGGAGAGATTTTAGAATCTCTAACCAGTAGTTTTGCAAACAAAACCTCATTCTCCTTAAAGATGTTTTACCGATTAGATTTTTAAAACTCACTATTTTTTAAAAGAAGAATAAACGTAGTCAACATAAAATTAAAAGCATCTGGACCAAAGATTCTACACTAAAAAAAGTATAAATACTTTCAGTGCTTTAATTTTACTAAAGACAAGTAAATCTCAAGAAAACTTAATAGTAATAAAATAGTAGTGCAGTGTAGTATAATAAAATATGTCACGTATTTACTTTCACTTCAAAAGGTGCTATAAAAACAAAACACAAAGCAACCGAACATCTCACTTACCAAAATAAATATCTGCCTGGATAATTAACCAGGAATGGTTATTTGGATTTATACTGAGTGTATACCGAACTAGCTCTTTCACTGTGATTGCCACAGCTTCAAAGTCCACAGACTGGAGGCTAAAGGAAAGACACATAACATTAATCTATATTTTAAAAGTCAACTTTAAATTCCAAGTACGTATTAAAAACAAAAAGATTTAGCCAAAATTTAGGTGAACATAAATATAATGCTAAATACTAGGAGTAAATCTATTATAAGAACTATCAACCAAGTCTAAGAAAGTGTGATGAGCTAACATTTTATGAGGGGTTGAAAACAATCTGATTTTTGTTCTGTTTTCCTCAAAATGTCAAAGGCAGACAAGACTGCACCACGGAAGTGAATTTGCATCTTTTACAAATGTTTAAAGCATATAAAAGTAAGATAAAACTGTTACCTCTGTTTTTAGCAAAATTTACAGGCAACAAAACAAAAGAGACTCATAAAAATTCCCCAAAATAACTTTTTTTTTTTTTTTTTTTTTTTTGAGACAGAGTCTCGCTCTATCGCCCAGGCTGGAGTGGCAGATCTCAGCTCACTGCAACCTCTGCCTCCCGGGTTCAACAGATTCTCCCGCCTCAGCCTCCCGAGGAACTGGGATGGGATTACAGGTGCCTGCCACCACACCCAGCTAATTTTTTTTTTTTTTAGTAGAGACAGGGTTTCACCATGTTGGCCAGGCTGGTCTCAAACTTCTGACCTCAGGCAATCTGACCACCTCAGCCTCCCAAAGTGCTGGGATTACAGGCATGAGCCACTACACCTAGCCTGCAAATAATTTTTAAGTTCTGTCATCTATGAGAAGCCACAAAAAAATCAATAACTCAGACACTGACAATGCTGCCATGTGGCTTTACATCCACCTTAAGGCTTCTTGTAAGAATTACTGACTCCCCTGGAGGCGATGTTTCAGGGGCCTTAATGGGGTGAGGGACCAGACAAGTATATCACGTGAGTGCATTTGGCAGCCCCCAAGAATCAAGAAAAAGGGTACTGTGAGCCTGGCTAAATGTGGACACCCTGAGGTACAAAGTCACAAGGTGGAACTATGAGGACAAAAGCCAGGCTGGCACCCAAGAAACTGCTAACTGCTCCTGCTTCCTACAAGCCGTAAAGCACAGGGGCAGAGAATATAGACTGTGGATCCGACACATGGCTCTATCATTTACAAGGTGAATTCAGACAAGGCACTTCCGCTGCCCTGAGGGGGTTAGAGTTTACCATAACTCACCACTGTGCATTTGTAATGTTTACAAATGTTATAAGTCTAAGAATTCTATACATCAAATAGTTGGTTTTAAAAAAGTAATCTTCAATCCAGTGCCATTCCTACTATTCTTGGAATCCATAGATGCCCACTCAGGAGAAATACTTTCTCTGGTCAAACATTCAGTCATATTTTGTTTTCTTTGGGTCAATTTACATTAAAGTATTTTCAGCATGACGATAATAGTTAAGCCTACTATGTACCAGGCTTTATTCTAAATGTGTAGCTTAGGAAACATACTATTTCATCCCCCACAGTTCTGAGGCAGGTACTATTTCAGAGCTGGGAAACCTGGCACTGAAAGCAACTTACTCAAAGTCATATCCTCTAAGCAGAAAGGCTGGGGCTCAAACCCTGTGAGCCTGGCCCAGAGCCCCTAAGGTAAACTAAACTATTCTTTTGCCTCATTTATAAACACATTGGAAAACAATCATTACAGTCTAAACTTAGGCCACTGAGGTAATACTACAAGGGCTAAAAAACACAACCACTGGGCAGGGCACAGTGGTTCATGCCTGCAATCTCAGCACTTTGGAAGGCCAAGGCAGTGTCAGATCACTTGAGTCAGGAGTTCAAGACTAGCCTGGCGAACATGGTGAAACCCCGTCTCTACTAAAAACATAAAAATTAGCCAGGTGTGGTGGCGCATGCCTGTAGTCCCAGCTACTCAGGAGGCTGAGGCTGGAGAATTGCTCAAATCTGAGAAGTGGGAGGTCACAGTAAACCCAGATCATGCCACTGCACTCCAGCTTGGGTGACAGAGTGAGACTTTCTCAAAAAAAACAAACAAAAAACCCCACAACCACTGAAACCAACAATTAAAACTGCAAAACTGGGCAGGTACAGTGGCTCACGCCTATAATCTTAGAGTTCTGGGAAGCCAAGGTGGGAGGATCTCTTGAGGCCAGGAGTTCAAGACCAGCCTGGCCACCACGGTGAAACTCCACCTCTACTAAAAATACAAATTAATAGCCGGACATGGTGGTGCACACCTGTAATCCCAGCTACTTGGGAGGCTGAGGCATGAGAATCACTTGAACCTGGCAACGGATGTTGCAGTGAGCTGAGATCTTGCCACTGCACTCCAGCCTGGGCGACAGAGCAAGACTATATCTCAAAAGAAAAAAAAAAAAGAAAAACTGTCTCTACCTGATTCTTTGATTGCTATCTAACAACAGATTTTATATAAAAATCAGAAACACATGGACTCTGCAGTTCAAATGCTGTGGAGCGCACATACATGCTTCATGCAGCATGGCGCTGCCTTGGGAAACAAGACTCAGTAAGTGAAGGGCAGGGGCACTCACCTGCTCTGACCCTCCAAATCCCTGGATGAGACAGAGAGCTTTTCCAATCTCTAAGACTGAGATGGAAGCACATTCTTTACTGTTATTCTATTATCGGCTCACCTACCCACCAAAATCTCTTCTTCTTCAAAGATGCCGCAGAAGGCTTGGACAAGCACAAAGTAAAAAGACTGAGAGGGAGGGCAGGGAGGAAAAACATTTGTGAGGAAACAAGTGGATTCCCCTACATGAGAAGTTGCTACATGTGGGAAAAGAAAAATGAAAATGATGTCTTCAAGTAAATGAAGACTTTTTCCTCCCCTAAAAAAAGTCCCCATCATCTTACTGTGATTCTCAGGTAATGCATGCAAAAGGGAATAATTCTCAAAGTAACTAAAGAAGTTTAGTTTAGTTCCTATAACAACTAAAAGAGATTGGGAGCCTTTGATAATCATAGCATTAGATGAGACATACAAAAAATTATGAAAAAACAAATCACTTTGAAACGGGTACTTGTAAAAGAGATAAGATGCTGGAAACCTGATAGAAAGTCATTCTTTCATTGGCCCCAATTTTCCAATTCTACTGACAATTAATCAGGACCACTTAGATCTTCTGTTCTAAGGCTGATAAATCTTAACTCCTACTTAACAGTTATGCTGGGCCAGGTGTGGTGGCTCCTGCCTGTAATCTCAGCACTTTGGGAAGCTGAGGGGAGTGGATCACTTGAGGTCAGGAGTTCAAGACCAGCCCGGCCAACATGGCAAAACCATGTCTCTACTAAAAATACAAAAATTAGCCAGGCGTGGTGGTGGGCACCTGTAATCCCAGCTATTTGGGAGGCTGAGGCAAGAGAACTGCTTGAACCTGGGAGGCGGACGTTGCGGAGCTTACACCACAGCATTCCAGCCTGGGCAACAGAGTGAGACTCAGTCTCAAAAAATAAAAATAAAAAAGTTATGCCTTCTCCACAATTTATAGGAAGATAATTATCATAATAGAGAAACACAAAGACTGTAGAATCTTAGAAGGGATTTCTGGCCCTTTAATAAAATTATCTAAGGGTATCTATACTAGTCAGAATGGTTTCCAAATACATAACTCATTCAATAAAACATAAGCCATACCACTACTTACTTGGGAATGGAAGATGGCCAAATAGAAATGTGTTCAGCTGTAATATCATTCACAATGTCCTCCTTTAAAAAGAAAAAGAAAAAGGTGTGATTTACAAAGAAATTTCTTTCCAATTTTTAAAAATGAAATTATGAAATACTTACCCGAACATTGTGAAGTTTCACAAAGAGTGATAAAATAATAGTCAAAACCAGTGGTTCCTATGAGAAAGAATACACAGTATCCTTAAATAGTGTGTGTATTTATTTAATATTTCTCCTGTCGACCTCACAGACATCAAGCATTTTTAAAGACCCCTGTCTTTTTCAAATTTAGCATCTGCTTTAGAGCAAACTAAAAGTCAACATTATTTTTAATTGCATGGGGTGGGGAAAATCATGGTATGTGATTTACATAAAATTAGCATATTTAAATGTTGTCTTAAGGTGCTATCTCCAAGCTCAACTCCTCAAATGACTCTTAAGTGACTTTTTATTCCTTAAAATAATATTCAAAGCATGAAACCTAGGTTATGTCCAGTAAATAAATATGACATTGATCCTACTAAGCAAAAATTAAAGCCAGGCTTCACCCACCTAGCTCCTATTATGAAGACTTCCTTAAAATTTAAAGAAATGCCTGCTCTGTTCACTAAAACATGGTAAAGTAAATGCAAACAAACTTTTCCAATCAGATCACCCCCACCCACCAATAATGATCACTCAAGAAAAGCACATTAACAGGTCACTTTAATAATTTATCTAGAGGCCAGGCAAGGTGGCTAACACCTGTAATCCCAGCACTTTGAGGGGCCAAGAAGGATCACTGGAGGCCAGGAGTTGGTAACTAGCCTGAGCAGAAAGGCAAGACCTCATCCGTACAAAAAATTAGCTGGGCACGGTGACATGTGCCTGCAATCCCAGCTACTCAGAAAGCTGAGGCGGGAGGATTGCTTAAAGCTCAAGAGTTGGAAGATGGAGTGAAACACCTCAGCACTCCAGCTTGGGTGACAGAAAAACCCCGTGTCTTAAAAAAAATAAATAAACTAAAACAAAAAATAATTCAATCAGTTTTTGAAGTAACCAGTATTTTTTAGTCATATTCTACAAAAACCAGCAATGGTAATTAGAGCAATTTTTAATAAAACTTACTCGTAATTTTTTGATAAAAGAAAGCAGTTCACTCCTACAAAACAAAAATTTTTGAATACACATTTAATAATAGAAATTAAAAATGAAATCAAGAAAGAAAATTACAGGTGAAGGTTTATTCTTAATGCTCCAATTCTGCAAGTATGAAAAAGAATGTAATAGTCTATTGTTATACTAACCTAATAACATTTCTTCCCTGTTTTAATCACATGTGAAGTCTTTAATACTATTCAACCTGAAACACTGCTGATTTTGAATTCCAATTGCTTAAATGATTTCTTAAAATGACATATAAACAGAAGACATTTCCAAAGGTGGCCATGGCACACAGGTGCATCACAGACAGATACCACAGAACTCCTAAGACTGTCCATCTTTATGATACACAGAATAAAAGTTGATGTTCTTGAAATCAACCTTTAATAGGTTAATAGAATAAACAGGATAAATAATAACTCAAATGCAACTGACAGAAACATACCAATACATACCGATACATGATACCTAGCGTAGATTCCCTCTGCTTTATTAAACTGACTCTGCCATCATTTCCTCGCTTGTGCTGACTGGACACACTGCAAATTTGAACAACAACTTCCCAAAGGTCTTTGGCTGTCCGTCTACTTTCTTTAGGGCCTGGAAGTTCTTTGCATGTAGCTGCTAAAAGCTGTCCAAGCTATAACATGAAAAACAAAATACACAAAAGATAATGTGTAACGTCATGCATATTAGTTCTATTATCAAGGCACACTGGAGGACAGATGCAACGACTGCCCAGACAGACTAAGAACAGTTATTTTATGCTGTGCATTCTGTACAACTGAGGAATTCAGGGCTTGCCGTCTACTGACAGATCTGAACCTGAGAAAGATCCTCTCAGTTCAAGCAGACAAACTTTGTCTCTGAGCAATTATAGTCTAGTGAAAATGAAAATGAGACAATGCAAAGAGACAGATGATTTATCAAGTGCAGAAAAAAACACAAGTTGCTAAATACACATAGTATGATCCCATGTTAGTTACACAGAAAAAGAAAAGGTGTAATGGAAGGCATACACCAAGATTTTAACTGTAGTAAAAGCCCAGGGGGGTGAGATTAAAATAATGCGTAGATTTCTCTCTCTCTCTCACATACACACAGCTTTTAATCACTGAAAAAAATTGTTTTAATGAGAAAAATAAGGAAAGGAATAAGGAAACTGAAGTTGGCAGAAATAAGAGATAGAGACTTAAAGCAATTTTTCTCTAAGAAAATTGGTAGCAATTGGGAATGAAGCTACTGTTCATCTGAGGAGGTGGAAGTAAGACAGGCCAGGTTACACAAAGTGACTCATGTGAATAAAAGCAGTTTCAAGGACCCAAGACGTAGGGAGCACCCAGAAATAAAGAGTGGAAAGGCTAAAAGCAAAAAGCAGAAAAAGACTGACTCACATCAAATTCAGAATTTTTTTTTTTTTTTTTTTTTTTTTGGAGACAGGGTCTTGCTCTGCACCCAGGCTGGAGTACAGTGGCACGATCTTGGCTCACTGCAACCTCTGCCTCCTAAGCTCAAACAATTCTTGTGCCTCAGCCTCCTGAGTAGCTGGGATTACAGGCATGTGCCACCATGCCCAGCTAATTTCTGTATTTTTGGTAGACACAGGGTTTCACCATGTTGGCCAGGCTGGTCTCGAGCTCCTGGCCTCAAGTGATTCATCCGCCTTAGCCCCTCAAAGTGCTGAGATTACAGGGATGAGCCACAGCACCCAGCCAAATTCAGAATTGGGCCCCTTTACCCTTGTTCATATTAACTTTTATACCCCATGCCTCTTGTAGAGGGTGCAGTAGCGAGTAATTTTGAATTCATCAGGAACCCCTGGCTCCTACTAAAACTGGACCTACAAAGTTTTCTAGGGGTCCCTACTGCTTAAGGTGGCTTTTTTAAGGAGGTGGCAAGATTGTGACAAAGACAAAAATTGGTGGTCTTCCCACATTTTTTTATTACCAAAAATTTTAAACAGAAAAATCAAAAGAATAGTTCAATAAATACCTGACACACTGTGACTATTCCGCCATGCTTGCTTTATATATCTACATAAATTGTTTTGTTAAACCCTATTAAACTAAGGCACAACATTTCATCCCTAAATGCTTTCATATACATCTTCTAAGAACAAGGACATTCTTCTCCATAGCCACAACTCTGTGATCATAAAAATTAACAAGAGTACTGTGGCTTTCCAAAGCTAGTGAGAATGACATAAAAACCCTACCTATACGAGGTGAATGGACATGGACCAATAGCCTAGCAGACATTTCACCCAGCATGCTCCCCTAACATATTCTTCTCTCACAACTGGGATCACAATACACGCAGCTATTTACTGCAGTGTAATGCCAAGGCTACGGCAGCTCTTAGCTCAAACTCATCTGCTGTTGTCAGTGATCACATGCTTTAGGTCACTAAATTTATTTTTTTTTAATTTATTTTATTGCACTTTAGGTCATTAAATTCTTTTAACATAAGTTTAAAAGAATTTTCAGGGCCGGGCGTGGTGGCTCATGACTGTAATCCCAGCACTTTGGGAGGCCAAGGTGGGCAGATCACCTGAGGTCGGGAGTTCGAGACCAGCCTGGCCAACACGGCAAAACCCCATCTCTACTAAAAATACAAAATTAGCCGGACGTGGTGGCGCACGCCTGTAATCCCAGCTACCCAGGAGGCTGAGGCAGGAGAATCACGTGAACCTGGGAGGCAGGGGTTGCAGTGAGCTGAGATCACGCCATTGCACTCCAGCCTGGGCCACACCAGGGAAACTCCGTCTCAAAAAAAAAAAAAAAAGAATTTTCAGAGGTCTTAGGCCCCAAACCAACTGAATTCCACAAACATTCTTGAGCACCTACTATGTGCTAGGCATCATGGAAAGCACAACATAAAAATCAACTGCCCTGAAGCAGCTCATCAGAGAAGACAAGGGACAAATAACTTACTATTCAGCATAAACACAACAAAAGAAGTACCTCAACTGTACAACAGCAGCAGCATCAGTACAACATACAACGGCAGCAGGAAGAGGAAGCGAGTCGGCTCATTTACACAGAAAAGAGTATGAGAAAGCATCAGAGAAATCACACCAACAGGCAAAGCTGGGAAGGACATCCAGGCTAAGAAGACAAACAGTGCGTGCACAGGTGCAGAATGAGAAACATGGCATGGGCATGCTAGTGCTGCCAGCACAGGGCTGGAAGGCCAAGGGGCAGGGGAGCTGCACCTGGAGAAGAAGCACGCACACCTTAAGAGGCCTGGCAGGCCACGTGAACAACCTAAGGTTTTAGCCTACACCAGCACCTACACTGTGACTGCCAACCCCTCCTACTGCTACCTAGACTTTTACCATGCAAGTGCCTATAAATCCTGTGCCTTTCCCATTATGTGGCACTGCCTCCCACTCTGATCCAAGGGGCACACTAGACAGTTTCATATTATTTCAAAAGGGTATATTTTAGTCACATGCTTACAAATTTTCTGTTCCTATTTGTGATTACATAATACATATTCGAGTAAGAAAATATGTAACAGAATAGAAAACATTAAAATCACCTAATATCTCATTATCCAGAGATAATGGCTGTTAATATCCTTTCAGACTTTTTCCTACACGTGTGTGTGTGTGTGTGCGCGCGTGTGTGTGTATGTGTGTGGCGTGTGTATTCCACACTACATTGGAAGTGTGGAAACTTCTCCAAATTGTATTTTTTTCCAAACACGATCCCTCATTCTAAACTTTTTTTTTTTTTTTTTAGATGGGGTTTCACCATGATGGCCAGGCTGGTCTTGAACTCCTGACTTCAGGTGATCCACCCACCTCGGCCTCCCAAAGTGCTAGGATTACAGGCGTGAGCCACTGCGCCCGGCTCTAAACTTCTTTCTCTAATTCCTTTTTCCTTGACATTAACAAGGCAGTGAGGCCAATTATGTATGGAAGGTGGCACACAAAACCCTAACAACCAGATGACATGAGGAGACACCTAAGTGACTCTTCTTTAACAAAGTCACCACACATCCTTCCTCTTTTGGATCAGATCAGGGGAACTGCAGGAAGCAGTGAGATAGCCTCTCAGAGTTAGGCAACCTACAAAACAATTTCCTGTGTCCTTACACATTGCAGACCCTCAAGCATTCATTACACAATCACATGCCTATCTCTCCTGCTGCACAGCTCCACAGAATTCACTGCCAGAGGTAAAGAGAAAAGTTACTACACTGTCTTAGCACTCCGCGACAAGCTACGATTCTACGTGTAAATGACAGTAACTGGAACAAAATGGTTCCCTCATCTGATTTTCTTAAGGCTGAGAAAAGACCGTTAGGCATAAGACGACAAGTGGCCAAGATATTAAGAACTCATATGCCAGAAAGTTCACTAAAGAGATAGATATGATTCAGGACAGGCACAGTGGCTTCGCCTGTAATCCCAGCACTCTGGGAGGCCCAGGTGGGTGGATCACCTGAGGTCAGGAGTTCGAGACCAGCCATGGCAAAACCCCATCTCTATTAAAAATACAAAAAAGAAAATTAGCCAGGTGTGGTGATGCACACCTGTAAACCCAGCTACTTGGGAGGCTGAGGCACAAGAATCACTTGAACCTGGAAGGCGCAGGTTGCAGTGAGTCGAGATGGTGCCACTGTACTCCAGCCTGAGTGACAGAGAGGACTCAGTCTCCAAAAAAAAAAAAGAGAGAGAGAGAGAGAGAGAATTCAATGTCTGAAATTTCAAAGAAAAGGATAATTCAAGTATGGCAATTTTCCTGAGCAAGTGTAAAGACGACAAAAAGGGGGGAAAAAAACTGAAGAAATCAACAAACGCTCAATAAATCCTCAAAGGGTACAAATGAAATGAGCTCAGGTTTTAAAAGGACATGCATGAAATATGAAGGAAGAAACAAGTAACCAAACACAAACGTTACAAAGTGGTACAGTTTTACAGGAGTTCCCGGAGAAACACAGATTTAAAGGATTAAGTATTATTAAAGACAAGTTGGGGCAAATAAGGAAGAATAACAAAAGGTAATAGGAACACTCAGAAATAATTACAAAATCTGAAGGACCAAATATACCCAAAAAGGGAGAGAGGGACTTACTATGTGAAATCACGTTTTATTTTTTTTAACTGTAAGACCAGAAAGTGAGAAGAGTCCACTACTTATTCAGAGTGTGCATAATATTAACATATGAAAGATACAATCTTAGCAAATACCTCCAGTTTCTCTTTAGTTTTGATATTTTCTGTATTCAGAAGCACTTTAGGTTGCAAAGGATATAATTAAGACAACGAAATAAACAACTTACTACTGATTTACTAAATAAATTCTTTCATTAGAGGAATAATTACTAATAGCAAACTTGGTAGAGATTCAGACATATCAAATTTAGAAGGGTAAAATTCTAAAGGAGGGTAAAGTGTTCAAATGGAAACAAGAAGTGCATCCCTGATGGTATCCATCAGTTCTAGAGCATGATCATAGCAACCAAAGCAAAGGAAGTGAATCTCTCACTACCTTAGGGTTACACCAATGTGTTGTCTGTCAACTAATCTGTGACTACATGCTCATGAACTATATGGTATTAAAAATATATTAGAGCACGATGAAATGCATGAATTATCAAAAACTATCAACAAGCATTTGTCCAATCATTTGTACATAGAAATTAGACATGTTCCCAAAGTAGTGTAAAGTTAAACAAGTATAATACTACTATCCTAACAATCCTTTTATTTCAACATTAGTTACCTTCACATATGGATTACTCTGAAGCAAAAATGCAGGAACTTGGAGTGTAAGGTATTCATTTTCCCTCCAGTTTAACATAAAGGCAACACACTCCTCAGCTATAACTTGACGAAGAGGAATATCTAAAAAGCAAAGAAGAAAACAGTTGGAATTACTATCACAACATTAAAGTAAGAACAAAGCAAATACTTGCCCAGAGTTCAACTGAATAAAAAAACTGGCCAGCTATGGTGACTCATACCTGTAATCCCAACACTTTGGGAGGCCAAGGCAGGAGGCTCACTTGAGGCCAGGAGTTTGCGAGCAGACTGGGCAACAGAGTGAAACCTGTCTCAAAAACAAACAACAAAACTTTGAAGAGACAGGGTCTCGCTCTGTCGCCCAGTATGGCGTACAGTGGTGTGATCATGGTTCACTGCACCCTTGACCTCCCAGGCTCAAGTGATCCTTCCATCTCAACCTCCCCCAAGTAGCTGGGACCACAGGTCCCACTATAACTGGCTAATTTTTGCATTTTTGTAGAGATGGGGTCTCATTATGTTGTCCAGGTTGATCTCAAACTCCTGAGCTCAAGAGCTCCACATGCCTCGGCCTCCCAAAGTGCTGGGATTTCAGGTGTGAGCCACCATGCTTGGCTACAAAAATGTTTTAAAAATTAACCAAGAGTGGTAACATGTGCCCGTATTCGGGAGGCTGAGGCAGGAGGATCTCTGGAGCCCAAAAGTTTCAGGCTACAATGAGCTATGACCATGCCAATGTAGCCGTCCTGGGGTGGCAGAGCAAGACCCCGTCCCAATCAATCAATAAAATTTGAAAACCAATAGCTACAGAAAAAATAAAAATAAAAAAATACTAACATTTCACACATTTCTGCAAAATTTCCAACAATAGATTGCATGTCCCCACTTTAATCAACAAAATCACCTATCCTTAGGAGCCAACATTCCTTTGTGCAAATCTAAGAGTAGACACTTATCTTCCAGAAGTTTATCATTCAAGTGAGCAGACAACAATTACACAAATAAAACAAGTACAAAGTAGTATGGAATAAACTTTCAGCACATTTACAGCAAAGCAGGTAAACCATATAATCAAACTGTAGTAAAATCTGAGTTGACGTATTTATCCCATTCTTTTTCTGATTAAAATACTCATAAGAGACAAGTCATTCAACAAATATTTACTGCACCAGAAACAATTTTAGGTAAATAATACGAAAAAAATAACCCAGGCTTATTTTGAACATTACTTCCTTTGAAATAAATAATTGTTAAATATACCCTAATATATTGTGATTTTTTTTGTGGCTCAAAGTATGTAACGTCAGGTTTTAACGTACTTCAGGAAAAAAGCAAAGAAACCAAAATGAATCCTGAATAACAATGTTAAGACTGAAAATGGGGAGATTTATTAAACGCCTCCTTTTCTAGAGTAACTATATTTCTCAGTTTTTCTAAAAAGATAGGGCCTATGACTATTTATTTAACTCTCATCTTATTCCAAAAGAAAAAAAATTTTGACATAACAAAAAAGATGCATAAGAACACAGCAAAATGAAAATACATTATTTGCACCATCTTCTAAAGAAGGAACAGGCCGGGTGCGATGGCTCACACCTGTAATCCCAGCTCCTAAGAAGGCTGAGGCAGGAGAATCACGTGCCTCTAGAAGGTGGAGGCTGCAGTCAGCCCAGATCATGCCACTGTACTCCACCCTGGGTGACAGAGTAAGACTTCGTCTCAAAAAAAAAAAAAAAAGAAGAAATGAAGACAGAAGTGAGATTAGTTCCCCAAATACATGTACATCATTGAGTTCTATACATTCTGCCACAAGGATTCCTTTCATCACCAGGCACTCTCAAGGCTTCATCACCTGACACTCTGATTAGTAATACCAGCTGACGAGAGGAATAATTTTTTTTTTTTTTGAGGTGGAGTCTGGCTCTGTCGCCCAGGCTGAAGTGCAGTGGTGTGATCTCAGCTCACTGCAACCTCCACCTCCTGGGCTCAAGCAATTCTTCTGCCTCAGCCTCCCGAGTAGCTGGGACAACAGGCACATGCCACCACACCTGGCTAATTTTTGTATTTTTAGTAGAGATGGGGTTTCACCATATTGACTGGCCAGGCTGGTCTCGAACTCCTGACCTTGTGATCCACCCGCCTCAGCCTCCCAAAGTGCTGGAATTATAGGCATGAGCTACTGTGCCCGGCCTAGAGGAATAATTCTTAAGGGAGAATTAGAATCTAGGGAGTAGGGTTCTGATACAGCCTGAGAGGCAGTGACTTAGAGATTAAACTTCCCTTAAACAGTGCTTAAAGCACCTCCAATACAATTATTCATTAAAAGTGAGTGCCAAGTCATATGCTTTAACAGCCAGAGCCCACCTAACATTTGGTTTTGTTGAAACAGGAATATACAGTGTGTCTGCATAGCAAGAGCCACCCTAGGCCAGGCACGGTAGCTCACACCTGTAATCTCAACACTTTAAAAGGCTGAGGGAGGCGGATTACCTGAGTCCACAAGTTCAAGACCAGTCTGGGCAACACGGCGAAACCCAATCACTACAAAAAAATACGAAAACTAGCCAGTTGTGGCGGTGAACACCTGTAGTCCCACCTGCCAAGGGAGGTTGAGTTGGGAGCCTTGCTTGAGCCCAGGAGGTGGAGGGTACACTCCAGCCGGAGAAATAGAAAGAAGCCCTGGCTCAAAAAAAAAAAAAAAAAAAGAAGGCATCCTACTTAGCTACAAAGGTATTAAAAGTCAAGGTCTCTCTCCCAGAGATATAATTGGTCTTAGAATAAATTTGTAGCCCCCCTCATCCCACCTTTTTTTTGAGACAGGGTCTCACTCTGTCACCCCAGCTGGAGAGCAGTGGTGCCATCTCAGCTCGCCGCAGCCTCGATCTTCCTGGCTCAGACAATCCTCCTAACTCAGCCTCCCTGAGCCTCCATGATAGCTGGGACTTTAGGTACACACTACCATGCCCAGCTAATTTCTGTATTTTTTGTAGAGACGAAGTCTCACTACGTTGCCCACAGCGGTCTCAAACTCCTGGCCTCACGCTATGCTCCTGCCTCAGCCTGGGATAAGCTGGGATGACAGGGGTGAGCAACCACGCCTGGCCCCTGATTTCTATAATAACTAAAAAGTTGGATTTCTTGTCAGTTAAGATCACTTCTTGTTCCTAATAAAGCCAGGTCAACCCATATAAAAGAGTGCTTCCCTGTCTGTGTTCTACAGAGGGGCATGCATCTAATTCATCCAAAAATTGGCCTTTTATCACTAGGGAATTTTTTTTCTTAAAGGAGAGCAGAAAAGGTGGCAGATGATGCTCTCCATGGAGAGACTATGCCTATCAACCCTGACACTTTCAGCGGTACTGGGGTACAGAGGGGCGAGAGCATCACAGCCACGAGGCTATGCCAGACTCGGATAGCTTAGTCCGTAATTGAGGCCCGGTCAAAGTCAAAGACAAGAATTGTACCTGTGGAAAAAGATCGTTTTAGTGTTCTTCCTATCTGAAACAATAGTACCGTTCCTTCTTATTTGTTTTTTTTGAGACTGAGTTTCACTCTTGTTGCCCAGGCTGGAGTGCAGTGATGCGACATCAGCTCACCACAACCTCTGCCTCCCAGGTTCAAGTGATTCTCCCGCCTCAGCCTCCCGAGTAGTTGGGATTACAGGCATGCACCACCACGCCCGGCTAATTTTTGTATTTGTAGTAGAGACAGGATTTCTCCATGTTAGCCAGGCTGGTCTCAATCTCCTGGCCTCCAGTGATCTGCCCGCCTTGGCCTCCCAAAGTGCTGGAATTACAGGCGTGAGCCACCACACCCAGACTCCTTCTTATTTTCGGTACTATTTATAAGCACAAGCTATAGGACAAATTGCTGAACATTTAATAAGTTAGGAGTTTACAAAAATTGTATGCAGTGCTATCAATCCTTTACCTTCCCTACCCTCAAAAAACTGATGTGAACTACAAACTGTTAAGCCGAAACGGTAATACAAAGACTAATTATTTAAAGGCATTTTCACTCATTTCAAAGAGTAGAGCACAGGCTTCAAAGCTGGGCTGATGGAGTAAAGTCATAGTTCTGTCTCTTCCTGTGTGACTGTGGGCAAATTCCTCAACCTCTCTGCACCTCAGTTTCTTAGTTATTAAAATGGGGATAAGGAAATAGCAGCTGCTTCACGGAGCTGCTACGAGGACTAAATGAGTTATGCACCGAAAGCTTAGAACAATGCCTAACATGTAGTTAGCACTCAACAAATAGGGTTTAAACACTCTTTCTGATTTTAGAAAAACCCTGTATGGAAAACCTACCTCCTGCTTTTAAAAAGTAAACATGTATATAAGCAGCGTGTGTCCTTTGGTGCCAGCATATTGTTAGATCAATTCTCATGAAGACATTACAACATTTAACAGCAGTGATGTGTTAAAGGTCAAAGGTATTCTCTCTATAGGGTACTAAAAAGTTGGGATCTATGACTGCATGCCCCTGCTGGAAATTAGACTTTAATAGAAATTAACTCAAGACTCAAGACGGTATCACTTGTTTCTGTTCCGACACATAGCTGGCACCTTCCTTTACGATGCAATTTCACTGTTTATACTATTAAATGTGTACAGTATGATTTAATTGCTCTAAATACTCCTAAAACAGAAAAGAAAGAAGCCGCTTTAACTAAGAAAGATTTATATATGTCATAGATGATCATTTATACGGTAAGCCCCTTTTTGTAGTAAGACATTTACAATCAGAATTAAGCACCCAAGATCTGTTCCTAAAGTAGACACAGGTGAATTTCTAGCCCACCGGCAATCAGTATGAGGGCATTTTGTGGCTGTAATGAGAAAATAAAACTTCAACCTGTACACTCAAGGACATTCTGATTCTTTCAAACACCGGAAAATTGCAATACAGTTTCTCTAGTGTGTAGAAGTATCCCCCAAAATTCATGTGTACCTGGAACCTGAGAATGGGACCTTATTTGGAAACAGTCTTTGCAGATGTAATTAGATATGAAGAGGTCAGCTGGATTAGGGTGGAACCCAGATTCAATGACCAGTGTCCTTATAAGGAGAGAACACACATACACAGGGAGAAGGCCATGTGAAGACAGCAGCGGAGACTGGAGCAATGCAGCCACAAGCCAAAGATTGCTGGGCCACCAGAAGCTAGGAAGACACAAAGCAGAGAGTCTTCCTTGGAGCCTTTGGGGGCAGCACAGCCCTGCAGACACTTCGACTTCAGACATCTGGCCTCCAGAACTGGGAGAGAATACATTTCTGTTGTTTTAAGTCACCCAGTTTGTGGTACTTTGTTACAGAAATCCCAGGGAACAAACAGTTTCATTTTTCCCCATGTTCTCAAGTGAACACCAAACCCAAATTCTGTTTAAGAGTGAAATAACTTTTTTTTAAAGATGATAGACTCAAGTAAATGTTCTTCTAAATTTTCCCCCACAATTATTTGAGTACTCAGTTTCAGAAATTTGTCTCTGTGAAAACAGTCTTACCAGGAAGCCTCATTTCCAGATAGCCTCGGACCCTACTAATAAGGTCGGATGGCGGTCTCTCCCTGCCTGCCCCGTACCAGCTTCATGTGTATGAATATCCAAAAGCAACATCTCATTCAGCATGACCTGACGGAGCTTTGGTGAGAACTCTGTTACCAACTCCAAACAAGCAGCAAAGAGCTGTTTAGCATGGGAGAAGTCCTATGAAAAGGGAAAGAACAGCCTAGGTCACCTTTCCTTTGGAGCCAAAAAATGTGTGTCTTTATGTTGACAGAGCAGAGAGGAGAAGGATTAATTCAAATGGTTAGCGTTGCTTATCTCAGACAGTGATGCCAGACTCTCTTTCATCATCCTTGTATTATTGATTTATTCCAATAAGTATTTAATACCTTTGTAATTTAAAAAATCCAATAAACAATATAAAATACATGCTATATTGTTAAACAAGTTTTATAAAAGTTATAAAATAACCAAGGACTTCCATATTTATACAGGTGTAAAATTCTATTACAAGCACCCTTCTCCAGCCAACATATTCAGAATTAGACCACAGACCATTCAAGGGTTGTACATTCTAAAATCTTCACACACCACCCTACTGGCCTATAGAATTGGCTAACAAATCAAGTAAATTAAATCAGCTACGATCTAAGTCCTTTCCTACTCATCTCACTCACGTTTCCAAAGACTAGATTCTATTTCTCCACATACTTCACTCCAATCATCTGGCTTCTACGTCCATCATTACAAAGAAATAGCTCTCACAAGCCAAAGATCTTTTAATTGTCCATCTACTGAACACTCATCTGTTATCTTACAGGAATTAGGAGCTGCAACTCGGTGCTATGTATCACCCTTTTCCTGACATTTTCTTTTACCCTAGCAATTACACCCTCTACATCTGTCTGCTCCTCACCCCCATCACACCACTCTTTCTTGGACCTAGTGTTGCATTCCCTAGGGTCTCATCCTCTTTATATTCTCTCTGGGTGATCTTTGGTAACTCCTAAATCTGTAACTCCAGTCCAGACCATTCTCCAAGCTTCAGGCTGTTTCCAACCATAGCCTCAAATTAAAATTGTAAACATAGACTCATAATCTGCTCTGCAAAAATGTGCTTCTGCACATTCAATTGCTGACACTGCCACCTGTTCTGACTCCCAAACCAAAGTCTGAGCATCATGCTCAATTCTTTCTCCCTCTCTTGCCTTCGACATTAAATCAGTTACCAATTGCTTCCAATTTTACCCTCCTAAATATTTCGCTAATATGTTCTCTCTATCCCTTCTAACACTTGTGACACTTACTAGCTGTGTGCCCTTGGAGAATGTAACACCTTTAAAACTGAGATCATACCTTTCACAAACTTTTCGTGAATAAATGAAATAACAAATGTATATGAAATTGCAGAACAGTCTCTGTGCCCAGTAAATGTTATGTTAGCTGTGGAAGGAGAAAAGCTGCTAACTACATTCTCCCTATTAAAACTTTTCAGTGGCTTACAATTATCTCATGATGCACTGTCCAATATGGCAGCCACTAGCTAGATGTGCTGTTGAGCATGTGCAATGTGACCAGTCCAAATTGAGAGATTCTATAAAGTATAAAATACTTACTGGATTTGGAAGACTTAGCACATATACTTTTAAAAGAACGCAAAACATACCAACTTTTTCTATCAATTACACGTTGAAATGATAGTTTAGACATAGTGAGTTAAATAAATCATTTAAATCAACCTCACTTTATGAAATTATAGATTACATATGTGGCCTACATTATGTTTCCACTGGACAATGTTGGTCTACAGCAGCAGTTCTCAAACTTTAGCATGCAACAAAATGACTTCAAGGGCTTATTTTAAAAGATGTTGTGCCCCATCCCAGAATTTGATTCATTAGGTCTAGGATGGGGCCCCAGAATTTGTATTTCCAGCAAGTTCCGACCATGTTAGTGGCTCATGCCTGTGATGCCAGCACTTTGGGAGGCTGATGTGGAAGGACTATTTGAGCCCAGAAGTTCAAGACCAGCCTGGCCAACACAGTGAGACCCTGTCTCTACAAAAAAAATTTATTTTGAATAAGCTGGGCATGGTGGCGCATGCCTGTGGTCCCAGCTACTTAGGGGGCTGAGGTGGGAAGATCGGTTGAGCCCAGGAAAGTTGAGGCTGCACTGAGCCATGATCATGCCACTACACCCCGGTCTGGGTGACAGGGTAACACCCTGTCTCAAAAGTTACCAAATATCACAGATGCTGCTGGTGTGGGGACATAGATAACTTACTTAACCCTCAATTTTAGTTCATTTCTGCCTTCCAAATGCTGCCTTTAACCTTCCTACAGAACTTAGTGTATCATCAGTCATGCAACTGCACTACTTTATATGCTCTAACATTCCACTTAAGTCTCAACATCTCAGACTGCAAACTCATGTAAAGTACACGACAAAAGTAACTTTAAACAATTTTGTTTTTTAATCTTGGTACACCATCTTTACTAATTGAATTCTAAAGAATACAAGTAATATCTTTGCATGTTCTCTAGACTTTTAAAAGGCACAGAGCAGTATCCATTTATTTGATCAAGACCATTTTTTTTTTAATTTTATTTTTTTCTTTTTATTCATGGTCACAGGAGACTGATGAGTAAATAGGAGCTGTAGCCGAAGACCATTTTAATTACAAGGGTAAAGGAGAAAGAACAAACCAGAATGCCTTTTCAAATACCCTTTTAGGCCATGATTGTAATTTTAAAGATTAGGAAAAGTTAAGAATTTCTGGTTCCTGACTTCCTGCTAAAATTAGTAAAGCATACACTTTTTTTTTTTGAGATGGAGCATTGCTCTGCCACCCAAGTTGGAGTGCAGTGACATAATCTCAGCTCATTCTAACCCTCCACCTTCCAAGAGATTCTCCTACTTCAGACTGCAGAGTAGCTGGGATTACAGGTACCCAGTTAATTTTTGTATTTTTAGTAGAGACAGGGTTTCACCATGTTGCCCAGGCTGGTCTCAACCTCAGTTGATCTGCCTGTCTCAGCCTCCCAAAGCGCCAGGATTACAGGTGTGAGCCACGGCACCTGGTCATAAGGCATATTCTTCTACACACCTTGGCCTCCCAAAGTGCTAGGATTACAGATGTGAGCCACTGCATCTGACCCCATAAAGCATATTCTTAGCAAGTGTTTGATACACACTTTTACTCACCTTAACAGTACTGCAGTGCAAACCTTTGGCCATAAGAATATAAACCAAATCTCTTGTTAAATTGTCTTTAATTCCCAGGATAACACCACTATAGACAGAAGGTACTTCCCACTAAAAGAAACAAAAAAATACATATAAACACACACACACACACACACACACACAACGAGAAAGCCAAATCGAGATAAGAATCTTTGAATAATCTTTAATCGCAAATAATTCATAGGTGGTCTCTTAAAGAGAAAGGAAAATGATAGCCATAATATAACGCTGATGAAAATGAACATATTCACTACAATCAGCGCATAATAAATAATGGATTGGGACTTTCTGAAGGATTACTGTTAGGAAAAAAAGACACACAAAGACTAGGAGTTTTATATATATTAATTCAGGTAATCCTCACAACAATACTAAGGTAAGTACTATTACGCTACTATTATCATTTTGCAAATGAGGAAACTGCAACACAAAGAAGTTAAATAACTTGTTCAAGATCATACAGCTATTTAAGTATGAAGCTGGCATTCAAACTAAAGCAGGCAGTTAGTCCCAGAATATCCTAGAACAACTATTATGCTATACTTGTACTTCTTTAAAATTTTTGCTTTTTGAGACAGAGTCTCACTCTGCTGCCCACGCTGGAGTGCAGTGGCGTGCTCTCTCTC
Organism: Ateles fusciceps; assembly: GCA_036589455.1. Taxonomy (NCBI): domain Eukaryota; kingdom Metazoa; phylum Chordata; class Mammalia; order Primates; family Atelidae; genus Ateles; species Ateles fusciceps. The sequence continues at coordinate 8,008,933 of JAZHEH010001667.1, read as the reverse complement.
ACTTCAACCTCTGCCTCCCAGATTCAAGTGATTCTCCTGCCTCGGCCTCCCAAGTAGCTGGAAATACAGGTACCCACCATCATGCCCGGCTCATTTTTGTTATTTTTAGTAGAGACAGAGTTTCGCCACGTTGGCTAGGCGGGTCTTGAACTCCCGGCCTCAAGTGATCCACCCACCTCGGCTCCTCAGAGTGCTGGGATTACACGAACGAGCCACTGCATTTGCCCACATCTTAAAAATTCACACTAATAGCATCAATGCTAAAAAAAAAAAAAAAAGCCCAGCTAATTTTTAGAGCCATTTTTTTTCATTTCTCTGTGCTTGTATGTTTAAACCCTGTTTTAAAAAATACAGGCTGGGTGCAGTGGCTCATGCCTGTAATCCCAGCACTTTGGAAGGCTGAGTCGGGTGGATCACCTGAGGGTGGGAGTTCGAGAGTTCCCTGGAGAAACTCGTCTCTGCTAAAAATACAAAATTAGCCGGGTATGGTGGCACATGCCTGTAATCCCAGCTACTCGGGAGGCTGAGGCAGGAGAATCACTTGAACCCGAGAGGTGGAGGTTGCAGTGAGCTGAGATTGCGCCATTGCACTCCAGCCTGGGCAACAAGAGCGAAACTCTGTCTCAAAAAAAAAAAAAAAAACATATTTCTGGCTGCCTTTTTACTACATCTTCAGCAGGGGAGGAGTAAGTATATAGTTAGTTAGGAGCACTACCATATTGCTTTAATTTCTCCTGTATCTGTAGATTACTTCCTTTGTATCTTTCAGCTACATTCCACTGAAATGGTGTCTTAAAAACTACTTCCAATTGCCTTTCTATGCAGGAAAACTTTCTAATAAATAAACTCAGAAACAGGTAAATATATTAGCTGGGATTTTTTTAAAGGAACATTTAAAACCAAAAATGTTCTATCATGAAGTATTAATGAACTAGTTCCAAACTATAGGCTTTAGATTTCAAGAGGGTATTAAAAAACCAAAAATAAAATACCCTATACAACACAGAACATGTACTGGCTACAGACTGCATAAATAATATACCATTTACATATATTTACAATTATATTTAAAATGCAGCTGGACATGGTGGCTCATGTCTGTAATTCCAGCACTTTGGGAGACCAAGGCAGGCAGGTCACTTGTGGTCAGGAATTCAAGACCATCCTGGCCAACATGGTGAAACTCTATCTCTACTAAAAATACAAAAATTAGCTAGGCATGGTGGCAGGTGCCTATAATCCCAGCTACCTAGCTACCTGGGAGGCTGAGGCAGGAGAATCACTTGAACCTGGGAGGCGGAGGTTGCAATAAACCAAGACAGCGCCACTGCACTCCACCATGGGTGACAAAGAGAGACTCCATCTCAAAGAAATAAATAAAATGCATGTAGATATTTTGTCAACAAACGGAAAAACTCATTTTTAGATGTTACTCATTTAATGGTATCTTTTTGTTTCTGACATTTTCTACTTTCTCTGTCAATGGATGTTTAAAAATGCACTTATGGTCATGTGAAGGTCTTAAAACCGTTAAGCAAAAGAGGTCCTTATTAAAAAGGTCAGGGAACAGCTTTTCTATTAAATTACCTCAAAAAACAAGGGCAATTTTCTTATCTGGTCTTGACAAAAGGTTTCTTACCTTATTAGACACTGTCCAGAATTGGCGCTCTGAAGTCATACCATGTAACTCAATTAAAATCTGTCTAATCCTCCAAGGATCCACTGACAATATAAGCTGATGCTCTAACTGACCAATGTTGACACTTGCTGAGGCTAAAACAAAGATTTATATTTCAACAATTTAATTCAAAGACACAGCTATGACAATTTACTTAAATTATTATATCTATAAATTAAAAGTTGCTATCATCTTGAGAACTGATTCATTCAACATAGTGTATATTACATATCAACTTTATCCTCACATAGATAACCTAACACAATTTTATTATACCTACATTTAGTAAGTGCATGCATTTTAAAAATAAAGATAATGAAAATATAAACAAGATAAAAAGATCAAGTTCATGCAAAGAACTATGTGGAATATATGAAAAGAATTAACATATATAGATTCCTACTTTTGAACATAATATACTAACAAAAGCATTTATAAAATGTTAATTTTGAGGAATAAACATTAAGCATGTGTTTTCTGAGAGAGAAGGGGGCATGTTCTTTCCAGAGACCCAAAAATAATTACCAAAATCCCTAATTACAGCTCAGCTATCAGAGGCAGTCTTCAGTAATGCATTTCCAGCAGTTCTGTATGTGTTAACCTTACCCTTTTCCTTTACAACTGGACGTTCAACCAGTTTAAACCTAGTGAAGGTCAAAGAAGCTAAAATTGTGCTTTTGGAAAACCAACTGAATTCTCTCTCATCTATACTAAATTTTGAAGTTTATGTTTCTTATTTTAAAATAGCATTGTATTTTCTGCTTGTATTTGTAAAGGCAAAAACAGGAGAAAAAAAAATCAAACAAATAAGCCAAAAATGGCAATACTGCCAAAGCTTTTCCGCCAGCAGATACTAGCACAGTTATACAGACTGACATGCACGAACGTCTGTCCTCTTTTTGGTCCCAGCATCTCTCACCACTCCTCTCCCTATTTTTGTTGTTACCTGCATGAACATACTGGCAGCAGTGTTACCTTGGTCTATTTCCCCCAGCTAAAATCTTTCATGTATCTAGGCCTGATTCTGCACTAATCATTGGCTCGGCAGAGCTCGCACATGACTGCTTACACAGAAATCTGATATGTAAGAGAGGTGAATTTCTATTAATTACCAACAAAAGTGTTAATTACAACAAATAAGAGAGAATCCTCACATATATTTCCATGGTAATTTGAATAGAGGGACAAAACATGCCAACATTTTAGCTGGCAGACTGGAGAGCTAACCTGGGATATCATAAAATGAAGTTACAGGTTTAATGCAGAGATTTACTCTAGGGGATCTCTTCCTCATCTGATCAACAAGCAGCTTTCGTTCTTCATCTTTCAACAACGTAATGAAAAGCTCATGTGAAGAAATCATGAAAACATACTGCAGATCTTCCAACCCCAGACACACATTCCTAGATCAGTAAGAAATATTGTAAAACAAAAAAGTGTGTAATTTAGTTCGAGAAAAACAATCATATCAACGAACTTTAATAAGTCATTTTAAAAGCCACCATTACATAAACTGTATAATGATATTCTGAAATAGATTTTAAAATTTCCCTTTGGTCCTTATTTAAAATTGTGATGTCAATGCCACAATATACAAAAAGGGTAACTATAAAATCCTAACATCTCACATGGCTACACAAATTTGAACTTAATGGGTTCTCAAACCCCAGTTACTGCCTGGTTATAAGACACCCAAAACAAAAAAAAAGTAGTAACAGATACTTTTTTCACAGGACTAAGTTCAAAGTTAAAAAAAAAAAAAAAAAGAAAGGTACTTACTTTAGAAAAGCAGCCATGTTTCCTTTCAAAGACTCTGAAGCTTTTTCTAAATTTATTGATCGGGAACATACCTAGGAATTTGAGTAATTTTCATTTGAATATGGTACTTTAAAAAATGTAGATTATAATTTGAAAAGGTTAGATTTAAAAACAACTGAATTTTCCTTTTTCAATCATATACCAATGACAGATTTGGTTAAGTAACTTAACAGGAGATGAGACCAAGGAGTAAGAATCCATTAAAAAGGGGGAATGGAATCTGACCATTTTAATAACTGCAGGTGTATACACGCAGCAAAGAATAACCCAGCTACCATGCTGTACAGTTCTCGCAGAATTTATCAAGTATGTTGCCAAATTATATTAAGTGATAAACCACAGAAATCAGTAGCTCCTGTCAGAAGAGTTGAATAAAAATTTTTTTTAAAACAAAAAGAAAATGGTTGAAAAGAATGACTGATTTATCATGAAAATAGAATTAATGGTTCCATATTCATGAGTAGCTCATGAATAGTTAAAAAGGTAACCAAAGCTTAAAAAGTAAACAATGCAAACAAAGAATAGAAACTAGTTATGGTTATATTAGCCATCTACAAATAATATTTTCGTAATATTATTTTGAATTCATTAGAATAGTATTCTTCACCATGTATTATTCATAAGAAGCCAAAACAGTGTAGAAGTCCCTAATCTCAAGAAATTGTTAAATATTTTCTACATTGACACACACACATAAAATAGAATGTTCATAGAAGTATTATTCACAGTTGCCAAAAAGTAGAAATAACCTTAAATCTACCAACTAATGAATGAACACACAAAATTTATGGCACATTCATTCAATGAAGTATTATTCAGCCATAAAAAGGAATGTAGTACTGATACCTGTTACAATACTGAAAACATGCTAAGTGAAGGAAGCCAGTTATAAAAGACCATCTATTTCATAGTTCCATTTATATAAAATATCCAGAACAGACAAAACTATAGAGATAGAGAGCAGATTAGTAGTTGCCTCAGGTGGTAGGGGACTGAGGGAAAATGAGGAGTGAGAGGTAACGATTAAGAGATTATCTTTTTGAGGTGAAAAAAGTGAAGTGATAGTTGTCCAACTCTAGGAATACACTAAAAACCACTGACTTATACACTAAAAGTGTGTGAACTGTATGGTATGTGAATTATATCTCAATGGAACTGTTAAAAAAAAAAAAAACAGGCCGGGCGCGGTGGGCACTCTAGGAGGTCGGGCACTTTGGGAGGCCGAGGAGGGTGGATCACCTGAGGTCAACAGTTCAAGACTAGCCTGGCTAACAGGGTGAACCTCGTCTCTAATAAAAATACAAAAAAAATTAGCTGGGCATGATGGTGTGCGCCTATAGTCCCAGCTACTCGGGGAGGCTGAGGCAGGAGAATCACTTGAACCTAGAAGGCAGACTTTGCAGTGAGCCAAGACCACGCCACTGCACTCCGGCCTGACGCCTGGCGACGGAACCAGACTCTGTCTCAAAAAAAAAAAAAAAAAAAAGAGTGACACTTAATCTCAAAAAAACAAAAACAAAAACAAAAGCCTAGTAGTTAAAAATTACTATGTTCAAAAAAAAAAAATTACTATGTTCAAATATCATTTTCTGATTAACAAATTAACCTATCAGTAAATAACATCTGAGTATTTTGGAGTATATGAAATATACTTACATTCTAATAATCTTGCTTCTTTGCTGCTACATGTAAGATATTATGTTGAATAATAAATATCTGAGTCTCCTTTTACAAAAGATTATTCACATAGTAAGATGCATTGTACATGTGTCATGGAATAATGTAGGGAGCATATGTTAACTTTTGTTAAGCAACAGATCATGTTATGTGAGTTTCACTCACCTCGATTTTTAAAAAGAAAAACTCGAACTAGTGGGTATCTCTGTAGATGCTTTAATATTAAAAAGATAAATTCTGCCTGTAATTCCAGCACTTTGGGAGGCTGAGGTGGGCGGATCACGAGGTCAAGAGATCGAGACCATCCTGGCCAACATGATGAAACCCCGTCTCTACTAAAAAAATGCAAAAATCAGCTGGGTTGGTGGTGCGTGCCTGTAGTCCTAGCTACTCGGGAGGCTGAGGCAGGAGAATTGCTTGAACCCGGAAGGCAGAGGTTGAAGTGAGCTGAGACTGTGCCACTGCACTCCAGCCTGGCACCTGGAGGAGAGCAAGACTCTGACTCAAAAAAAAAAAAAAGAGAATAAATTTTAATACTAATAAACTTATGATGAAGTGAACAGATCCTTAGAAAATAACTTCTTTTTTTTTCCTTTTTTTTCTTAGATTCTGGTGAGGTAGAAAATAACTTCTTAAAACTAAATCTAGAGAAAAGAGAATATAGCTCTATAATCACTGATCAAAAACCTTCCCACAAAAAAGTTACCCAGGCCCAGGCTTTACTGGTAATTCTACCCAAAACTGAAAGAAGCAATGACTTCACTTTTACACAAACTTTTCCAGACAATAAAAAAAACAGATGTCTCAACTTATTTACAGGACAAGTATGACCTTGACACCAACATCAAAGGCAAGACAAGAAAGAAAAAAATAAGTGCACTGGCCAGGTGTGGTGGCTCACACCTGTAATCCTAGCACTTTGGGAGGCCGAGGTGGGAGGATCCCTTGAGGTCAGGAGTTTGAAATCAAGCTGGCCAGCATGGTGAAACCCCATCTCTACTTAAAATACAAAAAAAAAAAAATTAGCCAGGCATGGTGGCAGGTGCCTGTAATCTCAGCTACTCTGGAGGTTGAGGCAGGAGAATCACTTGAACCTGGGAGAAGGAGGTTGCAGTGAGCCAAGATCGCACCACTACACTCCAGTCTGGGTGACAGAGTGAGACTCCATCTCAAAAAAATAAAAAATTAAAATATGTGCATCAATCTCATACATGAATATAGAAAAAAAAAACAAATATTAGCAAATCAAATTCAGTAATTTCTATTAAAAAAAGATCATGACCTAGTTGGGTTTATTCTAGACATGCAAAGGTGGTTTAACACTTGAAAATCAATTATGCTTTATCACATTAATAGGTAAGAAGAGAGAAATTATGTGATCATTACAATAGACATAGAAAAAACATTCAATAGAATCTAAAAATAATTCATTATTTTAAAAACAGGACATTCAGTGAACTAAGGAAGGAAGGAAACCTCCTTAATCAGACAAGGGATAGCTACAAGAAAAACCTACAATAAACATCATTCTAAATGGTGAAGTAGTGTAAGCTTTCCTTCTGAGACTGGGAGTGAGATGAGGCAGTTCACCATTCATACTTCTACTGGACACTGTAGGTAACAGCCAGCACATTAAGTAAAAAGACATCAAAACTAAAAGGTTAGAAATGGAATAAACAAAATAAATGCATTCCTCACAGATGACTGACTGCATGCATAGAAAAATGAAATAATTTAAGGATAAATTAATGGAATTTTTAAAAGCTAAGCAAAGTTGTTGGATACAAAATTATTAGAAAGTTCACTTATACTTCTGTATCAATGCACAAAGTATTTTCTTTCTTTTTTTTTTTTTTTTGAGATGGAGTCTCGCTCTGTCATCCTGGCTGGAGTGCCGTGGCACGATGTCAGCCGACTGCAACCTCTGCCTCCCAAGTTCAAGTGATTCTCCTTCCTCAGCCTCCTGAGAGCTGGGGATTACAGGCACACTCCACCATGCCCAGCTAATTTTTGCATATTTAGTAGAGAAAGGATTTCACCGTGTTGGTCAGGCTGGACTTGAACTCCTGACCTTGTGATCCACCCACCTCAGCCTCCCAAAGTGCTGGGATTACAGGCATGAGCCACCAAGCTCGGCTGCATAAGCTATTTTCAAGTCTACATTTAAAGAACTATGAAAAAAAAAATTTAAGACTTCTATGTAAAAATTAGAAAGCTCTAAAGGACACTAAAGATTACCTAAAGAAATCAAGAGCCATACCCATTCATGGATTAGGATACTCAATAATGTAAAGATGTAAATTCTTGGGGGGGTCTCCCTGAGCATATTTTGGCTTGGGAAGCTACCCATAAAATTTTTTATAAAAAAAGAAGCCTAAAAAAAAAAAAGACATCCTTTCTTTCCAAACTGGGTTCTAAATTTAATGTAATTGCAAACAAAGATTCAACAGATTTGTGAAACTTGACAATCTGAGTCTAATGTTTACACATAAAAATGCAAAGGACAAGAATAACCAATACGACCTTGCAAACAAGGTAGAAGAACTTGCTCTCGATGGTATCAGGACACAGACATAACGAGGTAGGGACAGACAAATAGCAAAGTGGTACAAAACGGCTCAGAAACAGGCCCATGCATGTATAGACACTTGGCATACAATACAGATGGCCCTAGAGATTGGTGGAAAAGATTAACCTTTCAATAAATGGTGCTGGAACAGTCCCTACTTCACCCTGCTTCACACAAAAGCAACTGTAGGTTGATTAAAGACCTAAATGTGAAAGGAAGGCTATGCTATAAAGCTTTTAGAAGACATAACACAGAAGAAAATCTTCATGACATGATACAAAAAAAGCTTTCTTAAACAAGACACAGAAATCACTGTCACAAAGGAAAAAAAAATGGCAAATTTGATATTAAACTTTGGAACAATATAAAGAAAATTAAGCTGGGTGTGGTGGCTCATGCCTGTAATCCCAGCACTTTGGGAAGCCGAGGTGGGTGGATCACTCAGGAGTCTGAGACCAGCTTGGGCAACATGACGAAACCCCATCTTTACCAAAAATACAAAATATTAGCCAGGCATGGTGGCACGCACCTGCAGTCCCAGCTACTCAGGAGGCTGAGGTGGGAGAATGGCTTGAACCCGGGAGTTGGAGGTTACAGTGTGCTGAGATCAAATCACTATACTCCAACCTGGGTGACACAGTGAGATCCTGTCTCAGAAAAGAGAGAACTAAAAGTCAAACTCAGAGAAGATACCTGCAATATTTAAAATTGGTTAAAAAAAAAAAAAAAAAAAAACAATATGTAAAGATCTCCTACCAAAAAAATAGAAAAATGAGACATAACACAGCGGGGTGCAGCGGCTGATTCTTGTAATCCTGGCACTTTCGGAGGCCAAGGCAGGAGGATCACTTGAGGTCAGGAGTTAGAGACCAGCCTGGCCAACATAGTGAAACCTGTCTCTACTACAAATACAAAAATTAGCCGGGCGTGGTGGCACATGCCTGTAATCCCAGCTACTTGGGAGGCTGAGGCCTGAGAACTGCTTGAACCTGGGAGGCAGAGGTTGCAGTGAGCTGAGATCAAGCCATTGTACTCCAACCTGGGTGACAAGAGCAGAACCCTGTCTCAAAAAAAAAGAAAAAACAAAAAGAGGCATAACACTTGGAAAAGGTACCTCAAAAAACAAAATCCATGAGTAAAAACTAAATGAAGAGCTGTAGAAATGAAAACCTCAATGAGGTACTGTTATAAAACCACCTCACAGGTGATCTGACAATATCAAATGTTAACAAGGATACTGCACAATGAGAACACTCAGGCATGCTGGTGGTACAAACCACTTGGATATTAAAAACTAATGCTGCAGATATATTTTTCCCTAGGTATATAATGTAAACTGGTACGTATGTGCACCTAGATACATGTACAAGTATGTTCCAAGCAGCAAAAACTCTAAACACAAATATTCATCATCATATGTGTATACAGCCATAAACTATAAAAAACACAAATGTCTCCCATCATAAGAATGAAGAAACTGTGGCATGGTCCATATAATATTCTAACATCTTAAAGTAATGAAAAAAATTGTGTTTATATACGACTTGAATAAATCTCACAAATATAATGTTTAGTGAAAGAAGATAAAGAACACATATTGTATGATTCCATTTACATGAAGTTCAAAACAGGCAAATTAAAGATTGTTTTTTAAGGATGTATACAGTGGGGATACGACTGAAAAGAAAGCAAGAAAATGATGATCACAGAAGTCCAGGGCAGTGGCTGCCTCAAGGGAAGAAGAGGAGGTTGTAAAGACCACAACAAACGCTTCTAGAGTGCTGGCAACATTGTATTTTTGGAAGTGGTATTACCTGTGCTTTATCTCTTTCTCTCAATGTCTGTAACATTAAGACTGTTAAGACAGAGGTAGAGTGATGCAGTAGAAACACAGACCCCACAGCACACAGGAGAGACTAGAGGTTTGATTTGGGAGTTCTTAGTAAACAGCTGATGAAACAAATGAGTGAAGCTTTGGAAGTGAATAAAAAATGAGTGAGCCAAAGATAAAAGTTGTATAAACAGAAACACTAAAGGAAGAGCAAAGGAGAAGTCAATGAAGGACTGAGGAGAACTCAATAAAGATTCTGAAGAAACATGGGGGAGAACTAGAAAAAGAGTTACAGTAGAAGAGGAGGCGGAAGGGTGTAATCTGTCAAAACTGCCAACTGTTGAGCACAGAAAGGCAAGGCAGACAGAAAAAAGGCACTGGATTTGGCAATTAAGAGGTTACTGGTAAGCTTAAAGCAAATTATAAATCAAAAGGGGAAAGAAAAACATGTCATACCTCAAGAAGAAAGTCTATTTTCTCTTTATTTGGTCTAAGAAATAGCTGGTTGAATTGAACACTAATTGTTCTGCCTTCCAGTATATCACGGACTGTATTACAGGCACAAACTTTAAAACAGATTTCATCTAGAGCTTCATTTCTGTAGAACACAAAAGTAGATCAACTAGCGTTATTTTTAGTGTAAAGAAAAGTGTATATTACAAAATTACATTCGCAAGAATGAGCCATTTGTTTTTGAGAGGTAAGATTTTAGGATATTCAAGCAATTCAAGCATACTAATAAATACATACCAAATTATGGGAAAAAGCAAGCAGACAGGTTTTGAATTTATCAAGGGACAATTTAGTTACATATCAGGCAACAGAATGAAATTCTGCTATATATAATTTTTCCCCCAAGAATTTTTTTTTTGAGATGGACTCTGTTTTGTCACCCAGGCTGGAGTGCAGTAGTGCAATCTCAGCTCACAGCAACCTCCACCTCTTGGGTTCAAGCAATTCTTGTGCCTCAGCCTCCTGAGTGGCTGGGACTACAGGTGTGCACCACCATGCCCAGCTAATTTTTATATTTTTTGGTAGAGACAGGGTTTCACCACGTTGGCCAGGCTGGTCTTGAACACCTGATCTCAACTGATCCAGCCACCTCGGCCTCTCAAAGTGTTAGGATTACAGGCATGAGCCACAGCGACTGGCCCCTCCAAGCACTTTTAAAATGGACTAGACAGAGGAACACCAGAGTGGCTCCTCTGGCTATGTTTATTTCCCGTATATTAACAACATGAAAATAATGTCAGAGTCATAAAAGTAATTCGAAGGTGTGGTTCTGATAAACCAGAATGCACTGCTATTTTATTCAAAAACCAAAAAGTAATTTTTCAACTTACTCACTTACCCCTGTTGAGCTTTCTGAAAGAGTTCTCTTAGTACTGACTGTCGGAACTGGACAGGTAAACTCAAGTTTAAGTTGTCTTCAATGAAAATCTGTATTACCTCCTAGAACACATACAAAAAGTTGCACCCATTTCAAAAAATCATGGCAAAGTTTTGCTTTTGTTTTGTTTTTTACTTTAAACAAGTCTTTCTATAATGGAAAATACAAGTTGAAACAAAAATCACAGAAATATCTTACCTTTTCTTCCTAAAATTCTAAAATTTGGTTAAGGGTAAAAAACAGCCCTGCTACCCCTTTTTTAAAATTGAAGATCACAAACCAAAAATTAGAGGTAAGAAAAGAATCAATCAGTAAGGGGCAATTCAGGTATGTTATTAGAAAAAAATTGTAGGCTGGGCATGGTGCATCACGCCTGTAATCCCAGCACTTTTGGAGGCCAAGGCAGGTGGATCATGAGGTCCGGAATTCAAGACCAGTCAGGCCAACATGGTGAAACCCTGTCCCTAATGAAAATACAAAAATTAGCTGGGTGTCACGATGTGTGCCTATAATCCCAGCTACTCAGGAGGCTTGAAAATTTTTTCAAGCGGTTCTCTTGAACTCAGGAGGCAGAGGTTGCATTGGGCCGAGATCGAGCCACTGCACTCCAGCCTGGGCGACAGAGCAAGGCTCTATCTCAAAAAAACAAAAAATTCTCTGTACTTTAAACACAAGTTCGTAAGACAAACTAAAAGATACTAATTAACAGCTGTGGGTGGTGGCTCATGCCTGTAATCCCAGCACTTTGGGAGGCCCAGGCGGGTGGATCACCTGAGGTCAGGAGTAAGACCAGCCTGACCAATATGGTGAAACCCCATCTCTTAAAAAATAATAATAATAATAATTCAAAAATTCAGCTGAAAAAACATGCTAAGAAGTGATTCTATAAATCATTTATAAATGATTTAAAATATATTATCTGTAGACTACAAAAGAAAAACCATTGTTACATATAGACTTTTTCTCAGCTCCTTCTCAAGCAATGGAAGAGCAGGAAAGAGATGGAGGAGTGTTAGTGAGAGAAGGGGGAAGGGAGATTTCGGAAAATGAAGCTAATCAGCCACTACCAGGAAAGTACTGACAAAAGTGGTTTCAAAACTATGAAGCAAGCACCACCTTCACCTCCACAACAAAACACAAGCAAGGCAGAGCTCTACAGGAGCAACACAGCAGCTTCCCAAATATGAGAAGACACACCTGTTACAGCTGCTCAACTACTTCTTCACCAGCACTAAACAGAACACACATTGTTCATAAAAACACAAGCCCATTCGAAGAAATAAAATTTCTAAGAAATACAATTTCTAAGATACTTCTGCATGTGTAAGGGATGAATCAGAGTTGCCACAAAACTGTTATGGTCACCTTCTTAGCTACCCATTACACTATTTTCTGATTTACATATTTTGTAACTTTATTGCAGTCACAATGACACGTGCCTTTCTCTGGGTGATATTCCTAAGGTCTTACTGGCACAGATCTTACCACGCCAGTGAGGCTTGTTTGCTTTTTGGGTTTTTGTTTCGTTTCATTTTTGAGGCAGGGTCTTGCTCTGTCACCCAGGCTGCAGTACAGCGGTGCTATGATAGCTCACTGCAACCTTGAACTCCTGGGCTCAAGCAATCCTCCTGCCTTGGCCTCCCAAGTGCTAGGATTACAGGTGTGAGCCACCACACCCAGCCAACTTGTTAAAGAATCTGTATTTTATGATAATTGACCTCACCCTTCATAAACCTTCACTAAGGAGATATAACTGAAAGCTCTCTAGTCTTTATTAAATTCACTTGTTTATGTAATTAAACTTTAAGAAAGTTTAATTTTCTTTCCTAGAACAAAGCAATACTTTTAAAAAAGGGCCAAAAATAGGGGAAAGAAGTGCCATCTTGTTTCCTCTCTTCCTTCATTTACTGTGAAAAACAAAAAATCCCCTAGATAAGAAAACTGTAAAGCTGGAATAATACCCAATTGGAGACACAAAACTAAAAGTCAGTTATGGCTTTGTCATTTCATGATTCCTATTTTGAGTTAAACAACATGAATGAATGCACTGTTTCCTCTTTAGAATGCTTTCCAATAAAGACTTTAAAAACATAATTCTAATTCCCAGTGATTTTCATAATAAAACTGAAGATAAACACCAAGAGGTAGGGGAAGGGAGGCAAGGAAAGTCTCAAACGACTCATAAAGGTCTTTTCATGAATCAAACTGAGATGGTGAGTAGGCTTAAGGGCAGGTGGGCTCTGTCTGCAACAGACCATCCAAACTCACCAGAACTGCCATGTTCACTGTGCTCCCTTTCTCCTTCAGTCTTATTGTTTGGAAGGGCTAATAAAGCTGGGCTACAAGCCATATATCCAAAAGACACAAGACTTAATGTTTCGTAAAACTAAAAGCTATTAATATATTAGCAGCCAACAATCCCAGCTGCTAAACAAACACACACAACTAAAGGCTGTCTACCTGCAATTTTTTAATGTTAAAAGTTCTGCTTACAAGTATTTCTTACAAAATGTATTTAAAATAGGCAAACTTTATGCCTTTAAGAAAAGACAATAACAATGAAAAAGTAACATCTGTGTAATGCTTTGCCTTAGAAATTATGAACTATAACTTCTCACTAGATTTTCATAAGAATCTCAGGAAATGGGATAATTATTACCATTATGTTACAGGCCAGTCTGACAGTGTAAATGACTTGCCCCAACGCGCATAACTGGTAAACTGGTGGTGCCAGGATTTGAACTTAGTTTTGTCTGGCTTCCAAAACTTTTCAACTACACCACGGCATCCCCCTTATACATCTTACCTGATAGCTGCCAGATCTCAAACAAATATGAACTTGACTATATGGAGTCAACTGTTGAGACGTACTATCAGAAGAAGGTACAAGAACATCACATGCTTGACAATAGCCAGCTAACCGCTTCTCATCTATGGTACAATGAAGAGATAATGAACCTATCTGTAAAGTAAGAGGTATACACCATTATCCACTCATGTAATATAAACAACAGTCTAGCATCACCTTAGCATGTTTTAACCGTACACGGAAATGCTAATAAATTGCTAATGAAAAGGAAATGCTAATGAAAAATTCAAAATTGGAGGAATCAAAAAACAAAAAGATTAAAGGTTTAGAACAGGGGTCAAAAAACTGTTGCTCATAGGCCAAATCCAGCCTATGGTCTGTTTTTGTTTGTCCCTTGAGCTAAGAACAATTTCTGTGGGCTGTAAACTACTCAAATGGGACAAAAAATACTAAGAATACGCAATAGAGACTGAATGTGGCCCAGAAAGCCTGGAATATTTAGTAGCTGGCCCTTTACAAAGAAAGTTTGCTGAAGCTTGGTTTAGCGTTTTCAGGCCAATATACAAAGGTGGACATCATTATCATACCAAGTAGGTATGAAAAGACATTAACAAAGAACAAATGGTGTTAAAATTAAAGACAAGCTTAAAGGTTTTAAAAGACATATACCAGGCAGAGATTTAAAGGAGACAGCAGGCTGGGCAAGGTGGCTCACGCCTGTAATCCCAGCACTTTGGGAGGCTGAGGTGGACAGATCACGAAGTCAGGAGATTGAGGCCATCCTAGCCAACATGGTGAAACGCTGTCTCTACTAAAAATACAAAAATTAGCTGGGTGTGGTGGCATGTCCCTGTAATCCCAGCTACTCAGGAGGCTGAGGCAGGAGAATCGCTTGAACCAGGGAGTTGGAGGTTGCAGTGAGCCGAGATCATGCCACTGCACTCCAGCCTGGCAAGAGTGAGACTCCGTCTCAAAAAAAAAAGAAAAAAAAAAAAGGAGATAGCAAAGAAAACATAATCATCACTCAACTGGAAAGAACAGAAATGCTTCTACCCAGAGAATTAAAAAAAAAAGTTTGAAAAAATAGGAAAGTTTTATATTACTGTATCTGAAATGCCACAAAATTAGAAACCTGATGAATTTCCTAGGCAAAGTAAAATGGGGATTTCTAGTGGGTCTAGCTAGAATAATGAAAGCATTTAAACCTCTAGGGCATTTAATCAATATCTCTACTAAGGACAGCAGAGATTGAAGCGGGAATTTTTGTAGGCACCAGGCATTCAAAAACCTAGTTGTATACTTCACAATTCAGTCATCTGAATCAGAAAAATAAAAACGCGAATCATAAACACAGTAAAAATGTTTACTCATATTAGGAATTAATGAAAGACAAGTTTATAAAAGATACTGTATTTCACCCAAGTTAGAAAAAAAAAATTTTTTTTAAACACTCACTGCTAACTGAAGTGTCCTGAAAGAAATGTACCTGGAAAGTAATTTGGGTTGATAAATTATAGCCTCGAAAAAATAAATAACCACTGACATGGTAATGCTTGTACAAACTTAAACATATCTGAAATCTGAAGAAAAATTTACGCTTGAAGATACAAATATTGCAGCTTTATAATAAACAACCTAAATGCCCAAGCATAAGGGAAATGAAGCAGAGTACTTCCACATGAACATTTATAATGCCTAGTCAAAGATTTAAGTAAGATACAGAGTATTTACAATGAGCTTAACTGTACAAAGACATATAAAGAGGAAAAAAACAGGAAGAAAGATTAGATTTGCCAAAGGGGTTATTTTCAGGTTATATTACTACAAATTTTTTAAAACCAGTTTTAGCACTTTCCTGAACATCACACATAATAATGAACACATTTTTATCATCAGAAAAATCAAAGCCAAAAAAATGTATAGATGTTTTAAAGAACCGCATATTAAGTGCCTGTTATGACTGGATTTACCTCTGCAATTAGTTCTTTGGTTCTAAAAAATTTTTCCCTGGCGTTTTCATAGACAGCTGAATTTGTGGAGCCTTGCTGGAAGTATGCTGCACCCAAATCATAGCACACCTGAAATAATAATGAACACCAATTTGCTTAATAATTTCTCAGGTACTCAAATGCTGACAGAACCAAAATTCTCTTTATATCAGGAAAACAAAGAAAAAAAGACAGAAAAACACATATTCCAGGGAGTGGTGCTACCGTCAATGTTCTTAGTCACAAGCAACATAAACCAACCCTGGTCAATTTAAGCAGAAAACTGATTTACTGAGATTTCAGGTTGCCTACAGAATTGTTAGAAAGACTAAAGAATCTGACTAGAAAAAAGGGTAAGAGAGGCAGGATGAGAGCGAACACGGGTCTAATGAAGACACCACTGCGGACGATCTCAACACAAGATTCCATAGCTCCTGTCACCTGTAGCCACCAGGACCAGACCCTGAAAGCAGCAGCTACATTCCGCAAGTGCTGCCCCTGGAAACCAGATTTTACTGTCACTGTTGCGGCTACCTACCACCACAGTGGATTCTCCATCACCCTCAATGCTGTGACTTACTAGGACTAGCTCCTGATTCAGTCTAAAAGAAGCATACCCATCTGTTTGTAACACTTACGTGCTATGCCTGCCTTCGAGCCAGATAAGGCTAGAGAAAGCTAGTACTGGAGTTTCAGTTTATTTTATAAGAAGCAGGCTCTGCCTCCTACAAGTCTGAAAAGATAGGAAATTCTTCTAATACAGGAGAGGGAAAAAAAGCTGGGGAGCCCCTCAAAAGTGAAGGTGGTATACATCTAACATAACATACTGGTTAAATTGAGAAATTTAAACTAGAAAACTTTTCCAGTCGTATGTTTCTGTGAGAGAAGTTGCAGGTAAGATGTGAACAATAGGCAAAAAAGAAAAGAATTTATGTTTTTCCAAAAGCTCTTAGATTGACACCTGGAATTACCGAATGCAAAACTCAAAAAAGACTCAGATTATTTAGTTCAACTTGGCCATTTTATGGATAAGAATACAAAGGCCCAGAGAGTGACGCGAAAAGCATACAAGTAGTGGCAGAGCCCATATTTGAACTCAGATGTCTAAACTCCTCAAATTTATTCTACACATGGCCGACAGATCAAGTCTTCTTAATCTGACCGACTTAAAAAGTCTTTGCCGGGTGAGGTGGCTCATGCCTGTAATCCCAGCACTTTGGGAGGCCAAGGCGGGTGGATCACGAGGTCAAGAGATGGAGACCGTCCTGGCCAACACGGTGAAGCCCTGTCGCTACTAAAAATATAAAAATTAACTGGGCATGGTGGTGCACATCTGTAGTCCCAGCTACTCAGGAGAATCACTTGAACTTAGAAGGCGAAGGTTGCAGTAAGCCGAGATTACGACACTGCACTCCACCCTGGCGACAGCGTGAGACTCCATCTCAAAAAAAAAAAAAAAAAAAGTCAATTATTCCCCCAAAACAGAAGAAAGTTCAAACTCCTTCCCCTGATATGTAAGGATCTCAGAATCTGGCCTAATCTCCTTCTAAACCTTTCTACCGTACTCTATTTTAATCATACCAGTCTTCTCAATTCCCCATTCACATGAGATCCCAGAAGTAAGCTTCATTCCACATCCCTTACTCCTTTTATACCACCAAACCAACCTCTGGCAACAGATACTTACTCCTCTTCCAAACTCCTATGCCTAATCATGCCTGGTGTTCATCATGAAACCACTCTTTACTGATAGCTTTAAAAATATGGTTCTGTGGAATTCAATGAATCCAAGTTAATTCTTTTTAGCCTCTACAACATTGCTTTACACTATTTAGACCACACTACATGTTTGGCTGATTTTCTTTTTCTTTTCTTTTTCTTTTTTTTTTTTAACTGCAACCTCCTCCTCCTGGGTTCAAGCAGTTCTCCTGCCTCAGCATCCCGAGTAGTTGGGATTACAGCTAATTTTTGTATTTTTTCGTAGAGACAGGATTTCACGACATTAGCCACGCTGGTCTCAAAACTCCTAACCTCAGGTGATCCGCCCGCCTCGGCCTCCCTTGGCTGATTTTCTGGAGTAAAAGGATGCTAAAAGAGCAAAAAAAAAAAACAAAAAACACACTCTCACTCACACACACACACACACACACACACACACACACACGCATACTTATTATAGTTATGTATAATTCTGCTTTCCAGGCAAAGATTGACTGCAAAATACCAAAAGATATTTTCAAGTATTACTCTAGTAACTGACTAGCCACTACAATGAGTTTAGAAGTTAAGAGGTGGTCAATAGATTTATTATAAAAACAAAAAAACCTGATAATGAAGCTGCCCTGAAGGGCAGTAAGACATGGTTTTATTCGGGAAAAAAATAACAATTTTCCTTTTAAGTCTCAGGTAAATTTTAATAATGTAAAGAACCTACTTTAAATATTATCATGCCAGAAAATGAGTGCTACCATTAATTTGCCTTTCAAAAAACAGGAATTGTCACTCAGCTATGTAAGTAAAAGAACATTTGATAGTTTACCTAGCACATATAGATGTTTTATAGAAGTTTTGTTTTCAGGTTGTATCGTCCACCATATTGTGAAAATCAGAAGTGTTATCAACAACTTCTAAACAAGTTTTGAAAGATCATGAGAAACTATGCACCAGTAACACTACTATATGCAAGTATCATCAGTGATTTTAAAAGGTTACCACCAAGTATCCTGTAATCCCAGTACTTTGGGGGGCCGAGGTGGGAGGATTCCTTGAGCCCAGGAGTTAGAGATCAGCCTGGGCAACATAGGGAGACTCTGTCTCTATAAATAATTTAAAATTTAAAGAAAAAAAAGGTTACCAAGTATCAATACTTCATCACTCCCACTCCTGCTGTAAACTCCAGCTCTTCAGGCCTTAAACAAACCATTACCTTCAGCTCTGGAAACAGCTCATCTGTACAGGCACCTTCCCAAAACTGTCATAACTATTTTTACACCTTTCCAGAAAAGGAATTAGTGATAAGCCATGCCAACTCATACGACTGAAGAAAGAGAATACAATTTAGGAGGCATGATTCTAGTAGCTCTCTCTAGGAAACTGCTGAATACTTTAATATCTCTATTTTACTCAAAGTTCTATTCTAGAAAGACACAGAACATTAAAAAAAAAAAAAAAAAGAGATGTCAAAGAGTTTATAATCCAGTAGGGAAAAAAGAAGACATACACACATAAAGTAGTATCTGACAATAAGCATCAACTGAAAGCTGTGCAAGGAATTAGGCGCCCAGTGTTAGAGAAAGGAGGCAAACTTAAGATCCCTGAAAAGCCAGACAGTGTCTCTTGAGGTCCAGATTTTTCAAAGTCCAGCACATTATTCGTTTTTATTTTCTTTTGTTCTGATTACATGTCTCATAATATGTATGAACTGCAAATCAATTATATATAACTGTATTCTCAGTACTTAAACTCTGTCTCCTAAATACAATCAGGAAACTATTTCAGAGACAATAGATCACATAAAATTTCCCATTTCTTTCAGAAAAATGTCAAATCTTATAAATGTATAAATACAATGCAGCTTTAATAGCACCTTAAGAGACAAAAGCAGAAATAAATTCTAATTAAAAATAGGAGGATAACCTCATATAAGATTTTCCAAAAAACTGCCATACATTAATTAAATATCAAACAAATACCTGGCACTGCATTTCTTCGGTTCTGACTTTCAATCCAGCAGTAGAACTCTCAGTTTCTCCATTTACCATGCCTGGTTCCATGGCCAATAAATCTAGAGTTCTCATTGTATGGACATAAAGATCCTTGTTTAATTTTAGGGCTGCCTCTAGTACCAAAATAGAATCAGCAGCTTGTTCTTTCAGCTACAAAAATCAATAAACAAATTAAAATACAAAAACAGCAATTGATTATACTGACCAAAAATATGTACAGTATATTTAGTAGCTCAGTGCACTAAGCTATTAAAACATATTTAACACAGCAAGAGTACAATTAAATTTGTTGAAATAAAGTTACCTTAAATCAAAGAAAATAAGTTCCTACTGTGAGATTAGAAAATATGAAAGACAGGAAAGACTGGTATATTTTTTCTGTAGAAAAGTTAATGCTTTAGGCTAGGTGCAGTGGCTCACACCTGTAATCCCAACACCTCGGGAGACCAAGCGAGGTAGGAGGATCATCTGAGGCCAGGAGTTCGAGACCTGCCTAGCCAACATGGAGAAATCCCATTTCAACTAAAACTATAAAAATTAGCTGGGCGTGGTAGTGCACACTTGTAATCCCAGCTACTTGGAAGGCTGAGGCATGAGAATTGCTTGAACCCAAGAGGCAGAGGTTGCAGTAAGCTAAGATTGTGCCACTGCACTCCAGCCTGGGTGACAAAATAATACTCTGCCTAAAAAAGAAAAGCTAATGCTTTGAAGATTTAGCTGGACACAGTGGCTCATGTATGTAATCCCAGCACTTTGGGGGTCTGAGGTGGGTGAATCACTTGAGTGCAGAAGTTGAGACCTGACTGAACAACATGGCAAAATCCCATCTCTACAAACGATACAAAAATTATCCAAGTTTGGTGGCACATGCCTGTAGTCCCAGACACTGAGAACACTGAGGTGGGAGGATCACTTGAGGCCAGGAGGTGGAGGCCACAATGAGCCAAGATCAGGCCACTGCACTCCAGCCTGGGCAACAGAGTCAGATACTGTCTAAAAAAGATTTGCACTGTTCCACTTGATTTATTCAAGAAAGGCCTGTGTGCTTCAACATGCCAGCCATTTTATAAGGAACTAGATAACACAACTTCCACATTCAAAATAATACAGTATATTGCTATACAAGCAAATACAGATCGTTTCTTACCTTTCTCTCTCCTTGCCCAGCCCCTATACCTCACATGGTAATCTGGAACACTGTAGGTATTAATTACAGAGATCATCTCTAAATTATAGAAACTCTCAGGTTTCTAATTTTCCATTATGTAGATCAATTTAAAAATAACTGCTAGGCCCGGTGCAGTGGCTCACGCCTATAATTCTAACACTTTGGGAGGCCGAGGCGAGCAGATCACTTGAGGTCAGGTGTTCAAGACCAGCCTGGCCAACGGGGTAAAACCCCGTCTCTACTAAAAATACAAAAAATTAGCTGGGCATGGTGGCATAGGCCTATAGTCCCAGCTACTTGGGGGGCTGAGGCAGGAGAATTGCTTGAACCCGGGAGGCAGAGGTTGCAGTGAGCCAAGATCGCATCACTGTCACTCCAGCCTGGGCGACAGAGCAAGACGCTGTCTCAAAAAAAATTAAAATTAAAAACTGCTATAACTTATTATAAAAGTAATTTTTAAAATACAAAGTATACATGTTTGTCACAGAGTTTTTGGAAAATACAAAAGAATATAAAGACATCACCTATAAAATCAGTTTCTCATATCAACTAATGTATCATGAAATAGTCAAAAATAGAAACAATAGCGGTAAAGTACTCTACTATTAGAATTGAAAGTCTATGTGTGATTTAGAATAATACCTATATCCTAATAGTAAAAACCTTAATGTCACTGCACTTAGACCTTCTCAACTCTGTGTGTCCCCCAGATTAGAAGATGCATCTCTAAGGTCCCCAACCCCTAGGCCACGTACTGGTACCAGGAACCAGGCTGCACAGCAGGAAGTGAGGAGCAGGTAAGCAAGAGAAGCTTCATCTGTATTCACAGCCGCTCCCCATTGCTCACATTACGGCCTGAGCAACACTTTCTATCAGATCAACGGGGTCACTAGATTCTCATCAGAGCACAACCCTATCGTGAACTACACGTGTGAGGGATCCATGTTGCACGCTACTTATAAAAATTAATGCCTGATGAGCTGTCACTGTTTCCCACCACCCCCAGATGGAACCACCTAGCTGCAGGAAAACAAGCTCAGCGTTCCCACTGATTCTAAGTGAGTTGGATAATTATTTCCTTATATATTACAATGTAATAATAACGGAAATAAAGTGCACAATAAATGTAATGTGTTTGAATCATCCTGAAACCTCCCCGCCCCACCCCCCCCCCATCCAGTTTCGTGGAAATCGTCTTCCTCAAAACCAATCCCTGGTGCCAAAAAGGTTGGGGACTGCTGCTCTGAAGTTATTCCTGAAATGTTACTGTGTGACAGACACCAGTACTTACCACTTTCAAAATGTTTTCTGTTAGCTCTTTTTCCTGTTGCATTTGATTCATACTAAAGAAAAACAATTGAAAATAAAAGTATTAAAAGTTACTCTCAAGACTAAAAAAAATCTAAAGAGCATCATTCTTGAAATTCAGGTTCAGTTTAAATAAGACCGTTTTTAATGTTATTTATTTCCATGTTTGGAAAAAAACCTCAACTATTATGATGCTCATTAACTTACCAGTATTTTCTCATTTACTTTGTTTGGGTTTTCTGCTTGCTTTTCAGACAGGGTCTCCCTGTCACCCAGGCTGCAGTGCTGTGGCATGATCACTGCAACTTCAACCTCCTGGGCTCAAGTAATCCTCCCACCTCAACCTCCCAAAGTGTTAGGGTAACAGGTGTGAGCCACAGCACCCAGTCTCATTTACTCAATTTAAGAGCAAAACTTAACAAAAGCTCATTTGTATCAAGTTAGAAACTATGCTTTCTAGCTCCAAATTTGGGTAAGCTGCCACATGGAAATTAAGATCAGGTTTAAAACTCCATCGTTCTCCACTCCCACAGCTTCACCTGACTAGCCTTAAAAACAAAAAATTTAGGCCAGGCATGGTGGCTCACACCTGTAAGCCCAGCACTTTGGGAAGCCAAGAAGGGAGGATCACAAGGTCAGGAGTTCAAGACCAGCCTGGCCAACATGGTGAAACCCCATCTCTACTAAAAAATACAAAAAGATTAGCCAGGCATGGTGGCACGTGCCTGTAGTCCCAGCTACTCAGGAGTCTGAGGCAGGAGAATCGCTTCAACCCAGGAGGTGGAGGTTGCAGTGAGCTGAGATCATGCCACTGCACTCCAGCTTGGGCAAGAGAGTGAGATTTCCTCTCAAAAATAAGAATTAAATTAAATTTAAAAACCTCCAGATACAATCAACTATTATAATTGTACTCTAATATTTACATATATTAATTTTCCCACATAGAAATGTATCTTCTTCAAGACACTTTAATCAAATGAAAAAAATATCAGGCTGGGTGCCATGGCTCACACCAGTAATCCCAGCACCTTGGGAAGCCAAGAGAGGTGCATCACCTGAGATCAGGAGTTCAACACCAGCCTGGCCTACATGGCAAAACCCCATCTCTACTAAAACATACAAAAATGAGCTGGGCGTGGTGGCGAACACCTGCACTCCTAGCTACTCAGGAGCCTGAGATAGGAGAATCACTTGAACCCAGGAGGCAGAGGCTGCAGTGAGCTGAGATTGTACCAATGCACTCCAGCCTGGGCGACAGATCGAGTCTCCATCTCAAAAAACAAAACGAAACAAAAACTTAATGCTTTCAGATAAATGGCACAATTTCCAAAGTGCTTCCCTTCTCAGAGCTCTGTATCTAGCACACTACCTGACTCTCTAGTCCCTCTAACTCCTTCAAACAAACCTTCACACAGGTCTTCTGCCCTCCTATTCTTATTCTACTTCTTAAAACAGGTTATTAAAAACTTGCAAATATTTTTAAAACTCTAATGAAAAAAGTGCCAGGAAGGGTCATAGCTGCCAACTTACACACTTAACTGAGGGGGTCCAGGTTTTGCCTGTTTGATTGGAAAACTACTTTGAACAATCGTCCTAATTGCCCTGAAGAAAAGACAGGAAAAAGAAAATTTAATATAGTATAAATGTCATTTCAATTATTTCTTCAACTACTCCTCAGGTTTGTATAAATTATCTGAAGCATTAAATAGCACGTGGTAAATCCTTCATTAGTCATCCACATTTTTATTAGACTGCTTTTCATCTATGCAGTCACAAATTTTCTCCACCATCAGACTCACAGTTCCCAAGATCTGAGAAATCTCTGCAGCAGAATGGGTCCATTAAAAGCATACCACTAAAAGCCACAGTGCAATAAAACAGAGGTTGTCCAACACCTTCTGGTTTTATGAAAACATTTACCATCTATTGTAGAGAAGTATAGCCATGGCAGTGGTTGGAGGTAAAGTGGCCAGATCCATGTCTACATGCTTCGTCCCAGGAGGAACTTTACTGATACAGAGTAGTTCATTTAGTAGCATATTCAACACTGGAACAGACAAACTTAAAAGAAGCAAAACGTACATGTTTGCATGTTAACTGCAAAAGAAACACAAAATACACACAACAATTCTGTATCCTCACTGAAAATAGCTACATTGTCAAGGACCCACATCTTCGGGTTTACCAATCAAATACAGAAAGATGTTAAGAACTTTTTATTATGAAAAAACTTAAAAGTAGGCAGAATATTGCCAGGTGTGGTGGCTCACACCTATAATCCCAGCAATTTGAGAGGCCGAGGCGGGCAGATCACCTGATATTGGGAGTTCAAGACCAACCTGACCAATATGTAGAAACCCCATCTCTACTAAAAATACAAAACTTAGCCAGGTGTGGTGACACACACCTGTAATCCCAGCTACTCAGGAGGCTGAGGCAGGAGAATCACTTGAATCTGGGAGGTGAAGGTTGTGGTGAGCCAGGATGGTGCCATTGCACTCCAGCCTGGGCAACAAGATCAAAACTCCATCTCAAAAAAAAAAAGTAGACAGAATATAATGAACCCCTATGTAACCATCATTTAGCAATTACCATCTGATGGCCAATCTTATTTCATCTCTACTCTTACCCACTTCCCAAATCATTTTGTCCATAAATATTTCAGAATATATCTCAAAATTAACTCTTAACACAATCACGATATTAATTTCACATTTAAAAAATTTAGACTTGCTTACTGTCAAACAGCCTATCGGTGTTCAATTTTCCAGCTGCCTCACACATGCCATAATTCTTTGTATTCACTGCTATCTGTTGATGTCTCTTCAGTCTATCACGTACGGGTTCCCCCCTCAGATTAAAAACACATTTTAAAAATTCTAATATTTAATGCTGAAGAATGTGGTTAAAAAGGGGAGTTTCTGAATACTACTAGTTAGAGTATAAACTCTTTTGGAATGTAATCGGCAATATGTATCTGTCTTAAAAATGTTTATACCACATGATCCAGCAATTTAAGTATCCTAAGGATACAACACAAAATACAGATAATTTTATGAGCAAAGATATTTAAGGCCCTGTGATTTGTAATAGTGAAAAACTAGAAATAAACTAATTTACTGTCAATTAAGGAACCGTTAACAAATTATCCATACAATGGAATCCTCTCCAAGAAATTAAAAAGGGGAAATGTTCATAGGGTATGATCACAACTTTGAGTCTATGGAGAGGAAAGAACAAAAATTACATGAACATGTTTAAAAAAAAAACAAACCTCCCCTCCCCAATTAATTCCTATTTTCTGAATTTTTCCCAACTTCCTATAAGGTATTTAATTGTGATGAGAAGGGGATGAAAATAAATCATTTTCTAACCACAAGCTTCAAAGTATTTTTAAGCAAATAAGCACTGATTCTAGATCAGCTATTTTAATAAGAGATAGTGATTTATGACCAGTAAAATTAACTCAATTATTCAATAGCAAATCATCCGTAATACTACACAACTATCATTAATTTTTATTCATTGTCTTCAGATACATAAGTCAATTGAGAAATTTACAACAGTTTGTTATTCCTGCATATTTTATCAAGAATATATAGTCTTTATCATTTTTTTTTTTCCTGAGTCTCACTCTATCACCCAGGCTGGACAACCTCAGCCTCCCAGGTTCAAGCAGTTCTCGTGCCTCAGCCTCTCAAGTAGCTGGGATTTCAGGCACCCACTACCACACCTGGCTAGAAATGGGGTTTCACCTTGATGACCAGGATGGTCTGGAACGCCTGACCTCAAGTAATCTGCCTGCCTTGGCCTCCCAAAGTGGTTGGGATTACAGGTGTGGTGCCACAGCGCCCAGCCTGTAATTTTTAATAGCCAATATCATAAAAGCATATATAGAAATAAACTAAGATTTTTAAATAGTATACTTCAAATGAAATTTCACTGAAATCTTATGTACCTTTTCTCTAATATGTCTAAGTCCCACTTCAAATGTGCAGCAACTTTAAGAGCAAGTAGTTTTAAAATACGATTTCTCTTGTTATCAGGCGGAGGTTGAACTTGGTTTTGTTCATTAACTGAAGGTTTGGAAGCCTGTTCCAAAAACTGAACTATAAGTTGAACTGGTGCAGGATCTAGGATTTAAAAGAATATAAATTCTTAAATTTAAGTTTTAATTATGAAGATACAAAGGATTTTTTTTTTTTTTGCCCCAAAAGGAATCCAAACAGCTGTGCTGTTATAATGACTAAGAAATACCATATGTAAAAAGTGTGCTTGGGAGTTAAAGGGGAAGATCAGGAAGAGTGGTAAGGAGGAAGGGTAACAGATCAGAGTGGAAGAAAGCAAAAAAAGGACCTCACAGGGTAGCACATGATAGTTATAGATTTCTGGTTCTGCAAATAACCACTGCCAATTAGAAGAATGAGATACAAGCATCAGAACTATTATTTTAACACTTAATTAGTGGGCCCTCCATCAAGTTACCTCAGCACCTGTTTCCTCCAATGCAAAATAGAGGCTATTACCTACTTCACATGATCATTATGAAGATTGAATTAAAGGAGGTAACAGATGTGAACAATTAAGCACAGTGCATGGCACCCTGTAAGCACTCAACAAGTATCTTTCAAAAGGAATGAATCAGGGCATTATACAGCTGGCAAAACTGCCTAAGTACGCTAACTACTTACACAGTGGTCTCTATCAGTTAACGCCAGTCTATGAGACTGAATAAGCCATATACAGATTTGAATTTAGCAAAATGCTATCCGAGGAACTTACCTTTTCGTGCCAATACCTTTTTTGAGAATGCCTGGAGTCTTCCTCCTTCCCTAATCACAACCATTTAACTGGGCTATTAATCATTATCACCAGTATAAAAAACCATCTTGTAAAAGTGCAGCAGTTCCTGCTTTAAAAAATTTTCTTTTTATTTACAACCCAACTTTGGAATAATTAAAAGTCAATAAAATTCCTTCACTGAAAAACAAATTGTTTAAGAACCTAGTAACTAGCGTCAGAATCAGCATCCAACAGCTGATTCTCCCCCATTTCCCTGAATTTATTCCGCTTGGGGTTCAGTGAAGGAGGGGTCCGGGTCAGCCTTCCCGACCCAAGCAACCACAGCACCCGCCTCTCAGGCTCAAAACCCCAACAGTAAAAAGGCAAATCGTAAAAAGGACCGACGGGTTTGGGCTGACAGCGCCAAGCCCGCCCCCTCCTGGGGTGGGAGAACCTTTGTTTCCAGCTTTTCTTTGACCCTCCACCCCGGCATGTTTTAGGCAAGCCAAGAGCCCCGCCGGAGCTGGGCTCCCTTGCGCGCCTCCCAGGCCGCAGCTTCGGTGGCCGAGAAGGCGGGGAACGGAGGGACGCCGGGCGGACAACGCCGGTGGCGGCGTCCCGCTCCCCAGGTGCAGACGCCGCGCTCACCCGGGCAGGGCTTGCGCAGATGTTTCTCCAACAGGGACTCCTCCAGCAGGAACTCAAACCAGCAGGTCTGCGGCGGGGTGCAGGGCCGGCTGGAGGTGGCCGCCTCCCGGTCCGCCGCCTCCGCGCTCATCCTGCCCCCGCCGCCGCTACCACCAGGGCCGCTTCCCGGCTCCAACCTGACACTTGGATGCGGGCCGGGGCCTGCGGTCAGCGGAACGCGGCGAGAGAGAGGACACGCTCCGAACGCCCCGGAAACTCACACAACCCAAAATGGCGGCACGGGCTAGCCAGCGCAGCGATCCTGGATCCGCCTCCTCGCGCCACCGCCGCGCCTTCGGACCAATCGTTGTTAGGGTTGGAGAAGAAAGGGGCGTGACTAACCTTCGAACCACGCCTCCTCCCGGTTGCCATAGGAGACGGCAACGCGTGAAGCCGGATCGCGGGTGGTGGTGGTTACCTGTTTCCTGATAGTTCTCCAGAGAGAAAATGAGACAACCTCATCTAGGGTTGCAACGGGCCTCAATATTTTCGTAAAGGCGAATGCGACGGGTTCTAGTTGTGACCCAGGCAAAGTTTATCAGCGGTGCTTTCCATTTCCCCGTTCCCATTTCTGAGATTTCCTAGCACCTGTGTCTCTCCCGCAGATGCTTCCGCTGTCCTGCAGGGGGCACGAGCGTCCCGCCCGCTTCCTGGACGGTGGCTGCATGCAGTGAGAGCCAGCCTTGCTCCTGTTTCTCAGGGCTAGCTCCCGATACACAGAGCCTAGTTAATCCTTTTGATATCCCCCGCTAGAGGCGTTGTTAACCCCATCTTACATTTACCTCCGTTCTGTGATGGTCTGGTATTTTTCATTAACAAACGATTAAAACTGAAAAAAGGTACATTCACAGATCGTGACCTGATTAAGAGTGCAAGCTCTAGAATTCACCTTCTAATACTTTGGATAGGCTATTTAACCTCTCTGAATCTTAGTTTCCACATTTGTAAAGCAGGGATAATAATGCCTAATTTTAGGGTTGATCAAAGAATTGAAGCACAGCTAAAGGATAACGCAGGTAAATGAAATAATACAGGTAAGCTGCTGCTGCTGCTGCTTCTAGACGAAGTTTCAAAAAAAAAGAAAAAAGAAAAAAAGTCGCCCAGGCTGAAGTGCAATGACCCGATCTCGGCTCACCATAACCTCCGCCTCTCGGGTTCAAGCGATTCTCCTGCCTTAGTCTCCAAAGTAGCTGGGATTACAGGCATGCACCATCACGCCTGGCTAATTTTTGTGTTTTCAGTAGAGAGGGGGGCTTCGCCATGTTGGTCAGGCTGTTCTCAAACTCCTGACCTCAGGTTATCCACCCGCTTCTACCTCCCAAAATACTGGGATTACAGGCATGAGCCACCGGCCAGGTAAGCTTCGTAAACAGGTCCTGACGCCTTGAAACACTGATAAATGTTAGCTAATATCATACAGTGCTTTTAGATGTGCAAATTATTTTCATACACAGTAGTCCCCCTTTACAGTTTTGCGTTTTAGAGTTTCAGCTACCCACAGTCAAACGAGATTGGAAAATATTAAATGGGAAATTCTAGAAATAAACAACTTATGAGTTTTAAATTGTGTGCTGTTGTCAATAGCATGATGGAATCTCCCACCCTCCATCCGCCGAGGACCATGAGTCATCCCTGTATCCAGTGTATCAACGCTGTCTACACTACCTGCTGTTAGTCACTTAGTATCCTCTCAGTTATCAGCTGTATAATCAAGGTATCACAGTGCTTGTGTTCAAGTAACTCTTATTCTACTTCATAATGGCCCCAAAGCACAAGAGCAGTGATGCTGGCATAGGGTTATAATTGTTCTATTTTATTATTAGTTATTATTGTTAATCTCTTACTGTGCCTAATTTATAAATTGAATTTTATCATAGGTACGTATATATGGGGAAAAATATGCAGAGCTAGGTACCATCCTTGGTTTCAGGCATCCATTAGGAGTACTGGAATGTCTCCCCCTAGGTAAGAGACTACTGTACCTGATTCTGATATTCTCTTACAATCCTTTATACACCTTTTAACCAATGAGAAAACTAAGGATTCCAGAATGTGATCTCCCTGAGGTGAGCCAGGGCTTCTGGTGATCATTCTACCGTACTCAGGCTGCTGCCAACATTGGATAGAGAGGATACGATCTATGCCTTATAATCTTGCCCAAAATGAAGAAGGAAAGTTTGAACATAGTTTTAGGAAAGATAAATGAAAATAGTCCTTCACAAGTAAAAGTAAACAGAATGCTTCAATGGCAACAATTGCTTTGTTCTCCTGTGCAATATCTTTCCTTGGCTCTGAGCTACCTCTTCCCACGCTTTCATTCTGGTCTAATGAACTCAGAAAAGTAGAGGGCCCTGTCTCTGGAGTTAGAAACATAGGAGCCGTCCATTCTCCCATTGCTTTTTATGCCTAATTGGTGAATGAAACATGCCACATCTACCACAAAAATATTGAATCTGCCTCTTGTTATTTTTTTAATTTAGGCCCTCATGATTGTATTAGTTTAACTCATGATTGCTAAACTGTGTTCTTCAGAGCCAGAAGAGTTTCTTGGTTGGGGGGAGGAGGGAAGCTGTGTGTGTGTGTGTGTGTGTGTGTGTGTGCGCGTGTGCGAGCACATGCAGGGTCTTGTGCATACGGGGCTTTGGGTTGAGCACCCTCTATTGAGCCATAGCTTATCTATTTTACATATTGGGTATTAGAAGAACTCATTAATCAACAAATGTTTAAAATGGCTACTTTGGACCAGGCAGCATTGGAGATGCTAAGGAGGCAATGGTAAACAAGACAGCAGACATGGCCTCTGTGTCTGCTCACAGTGTTCACACAGAGCTCACAATGTAATCGGGAAAGCCAGTCATTAAATGTGAATCCTGGCCAGGTGCAGTGGCTCATGCCTATAATCTCAGCACTTTGGAATGTTGAGACGGGAGGATTGCAGGAGCCCAGGAGTTCAAGACCGGCCTGGGCAACATAGTGAGACTCCCATCTGTATATTCTTAAAAAAGTGAATCCTGAAATTGCTAAATCTTTTCTTTTTTTCAATTTTTGAAATTGCTAAATCCTAACAAAGAGGAAGCGTAGGATGTTGTATTTACCAAGGAGTAGCCTAGTTTGGGGAGTGAAGGAAAATGTAAGTGGTGAGTTTCAGACTATTAAGCAGAAATCTGAAAAATAAGTAGACGTTACCTTAGGTAAAGAGGACAGGAGAAGCCGCTGGGGCAGCTCTGTGTGTAGGGAAATCATTCAGGCAGAATTTGCAGTATTCATATAGAGGCCTGAGGAAGGAAAAAGCCTGGCATGTTAAGGAAATCAAAATAATTCTGATACAACCAGGCCATGGAAAGGAAGGAACAGAATGTCATGGGAAAAGAATGAAGAGGTCATTAGAGGCTAAGTTTTTGTTTTGGTTTGGTTTGATTTGGTTTGGTTTTGTTTTTTTGCAGCCTCGAACTCCTGGGCTCAAGCAATCCTCCTTCCTCAGCGTCCCAATTAGTGGAGACTATAGGCGGGTGCCACAACATGTGGCTAAATGTTTTAATTTTTTGCAGAAATGGGGTCTTGCTATGTTGCCCAGGCTAGTCTCAAACTCCTGGCCTCAAGCAATCATCCCACCTTGGCCTCCCAAAGTGCTGGAATTATAGATGTGAGCTGTAATTCTAAGCTATCTAAGACAAAATAAGCCTTAGATAAGGTTAAGATTTTGGCCTTGTCTTTTTTTTTTTTTCAAATTTATGATGGCATACGGAAAACTGTTTGGAAAAGAGTAAAAGTGAAAAGATTTTGGCAGGTTCCAGAAAGATAGGGACAGTGCACCGGAGTCCAGGGAGCCAGGGAGAAAAAGAGGAGAGGTTAAGGGAGAGGGACTAATTCTGCAGAGTTATATATCACAGTAAAGATTTGGAATTTTATTCTAAGAACAACAGGAAGCCCTGGAAGGCTTTCAGGAGGGGGAATGACATGAGACTGACCTTTGAAATCCACCACTCTGACTCCCATATGGAGAATGGATTGCAGTGTGTTAGTGGAGGTGGGGTTGAGGGAGATCTTGTACTTCATTTTCTTATTTTTCTTGTTTAGTAGGAAAGGTCTGACCATGTTCAGATATTGATGGTAGAGATCAGTAGAGGGAAAAAGTTGAAGACACAGAAGTGTGAGGAGATCATCTATGAAGCCAGGATGCTGGCTATTGATTGAAGAGGTATGTCTTTTACCAGAATAAGAAAAAAGGAAGCACCTGGGCCTGGGAGGGATTTTAGTTTAGCCAGTGGTTGGTCGAAAGGTTCCCATCTGCTGGCTTGCATTTCTCTGAGATAGGCCTTCTTTCTCTATGGACCCATTGTTCTCTTTCTTCGTGTCCTTGGTTATGACATTTTGCCTATGCCCATGAATCTTCTTTTCCAGAGAACAGTATCTTCAACTTGTCTCTACAAATGCCCTCCACTGAAGGAAAAAGAAGAGAATAAACAAATGGAAGAAAGGGAGGGCAGGCCAGGTGCAATGGCTCACATCTGTAATCCCAGCACTTTGGGAGGTTGAGGCAGGCAGATCACTTGAGGCCAGGAGTTTGAGACCAGCCTGGCCAACATAGTGAAACCCTCTCTCTATAAAAATACAAAAAGTTAGCTGGTTGTGGTGGTGTGCACCTGTAATCTCAGCTACTTGGGAGGCTGAGGGAGGAGAATCGCTTGAACCCAGGAGGTGGAGGTTGCAGTGAGCTGAGATCATACCACTGCACTCCAGGCTGAGTGACAAAGTGAGACTCTGCCAGAAAAAAAGAAAGAGAAAGAAGGAAAGGAGGAAGGAGAGGAAGGATAGAAGGAAGGAAGAAAGGAAGGAAGGAAGGAGGGGAAGGAAGGAAAGGGAGGGAGGGAGAGGAAAAAGAGAAAGGGAGGGAGGGGAAGGAGAAGGAGGGAGGGAGGGAGAAGAAAGAAAGGAGGGAGGGAGGGGAAGGAAGGAAGGGAGGGAGAGGAAGAAAGGAAGGAAGGGAAAAGAGAGAGAAAGGAGGAAGGGAGGGAAGGAGGGAGGGAGGGAGGGGAAGGGAAGGGAAGGAAGGGAGGGAGGGAGGGGAAGGGAAGGGAAAAGAAGGAAGGAAGGAAAAGAGAGAGAGAAAGAGGGAGGGAAGGGAGGAAGGAGGGGAAGGAAGGAGGGAAGGAGAAAGAAGGACCACATGCAACAATTGTGAAGACCTTCCTCCCCAAGCCTTTAGATAGAGGTTTAATAACAAAATGAGAGTTAAAACTGGAGCAAACCAAACTGTGGCCAGACAAATCTCAGCTAGGGGAGTTTCTCTGTCATATTAATTAACCAATAACAAACAATCATCTTGCTTAACCGCTAATGTAATATCATGATGAAGTGGTATAAATACAAAAACTTTAAAAAAATCTGTCCAGTAGTAACAGGAGAAATCACAGAGTCAATAAAAAATATCAAGGTACATGAAATTCATAGCTCTTCATTGTGGTCCATATGAAATAAATATGTTCCACAGACTGTAATAATTTTGTATATCACTAAGGTTTAAGAAATCAGCACAAGCTGGACATGGTGGCTCGTGCCTATAATCCCAGCACTTTGAGAGCCGAGGTAGTAGGATTGCTGGAGCCCAGGACTTCAGAGCCTCCCTAGGCAACATAGTGAGACCTCATCTCTACTAAACGTTTTTTTGTTTTGTTTTGAGGCACAGTTTTGCTCTTGTTGCATAGGCTGGAGTGCAATGGCACGATCTTTGCTCACGGCAACTTCCGCCTCCCAGGTTCAAGCGATTCTCCTGCCTCGGCCTCCTGAGTAGCTGGGATTACAGGCATGTGCCACCACACCCAGCTAATTTTGTATTTTTAGTAGAGACGGGGTTTCTCCGTGTTGGTCAGGCTGATCTCGAACTCCGGACCTCAAGTGATTCACCTGCCTTGGCCTCCCAAAGTGCTGGGATTACAGGCATGAGCCACCATGTCCAGCCCAAATTTTTTTTTTTTTAATTAGTTGGATATGTTGACATACACCTATGGTCCCAGCTACTCAGGAGGCTGAGGTGGGAGGATCACCTAAGCCTGAGAGATTGAGGTTGCAGTGAGCTGTGATTGTGCCATGCACTCCAGCCTGGGCAACAGAGTGAGACCCTGTCTCACAAAAAGAAAAAATTAAAAATAGGGGAAAAAAGAAATCAGTGCAGACTAACTTGACATTTTGATATTTATATTACATATATAAAATGAAAGTGTTTTAATTGAGAAAGAGTTCACTATTTTACTACCATCTAATACAACAATAACATTATACAGTTTCAGTAAGTCCCTAGGTGCTTTATTTAGACTCAAAAAATGTCCTACCGGCCGGGCGTAGTGGCTCACGCCTGTAATCCAAGCACTTTGGAGGCCAAGGCGGGCGGATCACCTGAGGTCGGGAGTTCAAGACCTGCCTGACCAACATGGTGAAACCCTGTCTTTAAAAAAAAAAAAAAAAGTCCTACCATAAAAGTGCTACAGGTTAAAAGAAAAAGAGTGTCACAGCGCTGAACTCCCCATTTCAGAGTGCGTACTTAAATACTTGAAGGTTGACAGAGATCTTGAAGGTTTTTAAATCAAACTTAGAGATCCTCTCTTAGAGGGAGTCATAGTTTAAGACTTCATCAACACTGGAGGAGTCTCACGACCTCAAGCTTCCAGCCAGGGATTCTTGTCCCTCTGATGCAGGGCAGGTGAGCCCCCAAATTGGAGCTTAGCCCCAGAGAGCTCTTTGCTTTGTCCAGGAAAGAATTCAAGAGTGAGCCAGTGGTAGAAGAGAAGAGCGTTATTGAAGTGGCAGTGTTCCAGCTCTGTGACTGCCCCTGCAGAGCAGGGCTGCCCCACAGGCCGCGGGCTGACAACAGCAGCTCAGGGCACTTCTAGAGGCATATTTACACCTACTTGTAATTGCATGCAGATTAAGGGGAAGTTTATGCAGAAATTTCTAGGAAAAGGGTAGTAACTTCTGGGTCATCGGGTTATTACCATGGAATGGGGTGGCAATGCCCAGGTGTTGCCATGGCAATGGTAAACGGAGATGGCACATTGTTGAGTACGTCTTATGGAAAGCTGCTGCCACCCATCCCTGTTTTAGTGAGTCCTCAATTTGGTCCAGTGTCCAAACCCTGCCTCCAGAGTTGCGTTTCACCTCCTACCTCACCTCTGAGCAGTTATGTCTGCAGGGTGTCTGTCAGAAGACCTTGAAAATCACCAGCTTCTTCTGCTCTGATGCAAGACACATATTCTGTGAAGTCTAGAATCCTACCTGCGGCCAAGTTTGCTTCTCCAGGTCTGGAGTGACACGCCTTTCCCTGTCAGTGTGTGGCAATCCTAGTGTGGGCTGAGTGTTCTTGAAAGGTTTCCCAGAATGTCCAAAAGCCAAGGCTTCTTCAACTTGCTATGTCTTAGGCTTTCAGAAACAAGAGAGACAAAGAAAATATCTACAATTTCTACTTAAAAAGTAATACATTTGGAAAGATACCATCAGGAAAGTGGAATGACAGCCCACAGACTGGGAGAAAATAAGTGCAAATCATATGTCTGATAAGGGACTTACATCCAGAATATGTAAAGAACTCTTGCAACTCAACAATAAAAGAGTGAGTAAAGGATTTGAATTGGCCAGGTGTGGTGGCTCACACCTGTAATCCCAGCACTTTGGGAGGCAGAGGCGGGCGGATCACCTGAGGTCAGGAATTCGAGACCAGCCTGGCCAACGTGGTAAAACCCCATCTCTATAATTTTTGTATAAAAATACAAAAATTAGCCTCAGGTGATGGCAGGTGCCTATAATCCCAGCTATTTGGGAGGCTGAGGCAGGAGAATTGCTTGAACCCAGGAGACAGATGTAGGTATCCAAGGTATGTATCCAAGAGAAAGGAGAAACATGTGCCCACACAAAGACGTGAAAGTTTAGAACAGCAGTATCCACAGTAGCCGAAAGTAAAAACCAAGGTCTATCACCTGGTGAATAGACAAACAAAATGTGACATACTCATTTTATCTGTTTCACGTGGCTGCTGTTACAAATTACTGCAAACTTGGTGGTTTAAAACAACAGAACCTGGCCAGGCGCAGTGAGTGACTCATGCTGGTAATCCCAGCAGTTTGAGAGGCTGAGGTGGGAGAGTTCAGGAGTTCAAGACACACCTGGGCAACATAATGAGACTTCTGCCTCTACAAAAAAATAAAAACAAAAAATAAGCCAAGCATGGTGGAATGTGTCTGTAATCCTGGCTGCACAACATACTGAGGTGGGAGGATTGCTTGAGCTCAAGAGGTTGAGGCTGCAGTGAGCCGAATCGCACCACTGCACTCAGGTGGGCGACAACGTGAGACCCTCTCTCAAAAAAGCAAAATTTAAAAAAGAATGAGAACATGAGAAGAGACTGTGGTCATTCAGACTTGGGTATTTAGCAGACATTTTCTTGAACAAAGTGAGCCTGTCATGTCACATCATGGAAAGGAACTGAGACATTTGTGGCCAATAATAACATCCAATTTTTTTTTTTTTAGACAAAGTTTTGCTCTTGTCACTCAGGCTGGGGTGCAATGGTGTGATCTCCGCTCACTGCAACCTCCTCCTCCTGGGTTCAAGCGATCTCCAACCTTAGCCTCTTGAGTAGCTGGAATTACAGGCACGCCACCACCACGCCTGGCTAATTTTTGTATTTTTAGGAGAGACGGGGTTTCGCCATGTTGGTCAGGCTGGTCTCAAACTCCTGACCTCAGGTGATCTGCCTCCCTTGGCCTCCCAAAGTGCTGGGATTACAGGCATGCACCACTGCGCCTGGCTAACATTCAAATTTTTAAGTAAAAATTAGAATTTTAGAAAACTGTAAACTTGGGAGCTTCCCAATACGAGACATTTCTGATGACATCAATGGTGATATTAACAAACGTTGTATATTTAAATGTGTCAACTTTCAGATTACCATCACAATTTAATAAAACAATCAGTATTTTCCTAATATATGGCTAAAAGATTTATTTAAATTGCAAGACAAGCCGAGCATGGTAGCTCATACCTGTAATCCCAACACTTCGGGAGGCTAAGGCGAGATGATCACTTGAGCCAGGAGTTGGAGACGGAAGTGAGCTATGATCGTGCTACTGTACTCCAGCCTGGGTGACAGAGCAAGACCCTGTCTCTTAAAAGTAAATCAATAAAAAATTTTGGCCGGGTGAGGTGGCTCACACCTGTAATCCCAGCACTTTGGGAGGCTGAGGAGGGCGGGAGTAACACTGAGGTCAGGAGTTCAAAACCAGCCTGGCCAACATGGTGAAACCCTGTCTCTACTAAAAGTACAAAAATTAGCCAGACGTGGTGGTGGGCACCTGTAATCCCAGCTACTGAGGAAGGCTGAGGCAGGAGAATTGCTTGAACCCAGGAGGCGAAGGTTGTAGTGAGCTGAGACTGAGCCACTGCACTCCAG
Source organism: Ateles fusciceps (assembly GCA_036589455.1). NCBI lineage: Eukaryota > Metazoa > Chordata > Mammalia > Primates > Atelidae > Ateles > Ateles fusciceps. The sequence goes on along the minus strand of JAZHEH010001667.1, from coordinate 7,972,064 downwards.
CCTGGGTAACAGAGCAAGACTCAGCCTCAAAAAAGATTTTTTTAAGACAGATTGATGGATTGTAATGGAATGGAATTTGAAAAGTTAATTGATGATTTCAGATTTCAAATTGAAACTAATCTTTAAGAAACTACCACTTTCTCAGGTTGTGGCATAATATCAAAGAAAATCCACAATTATCTGAAAAGATTTAAAATACTTCTTTTTTAACTAACTCATCTACGTGAACAATGCCACTCTTCTAATTTTTTTTTTTTTTTTTTTGAGATGGAATTTTGCTCTTGCTGCCCAGGCTAGAGTGCAGTGGCACGATCTTGGCTCACTACAACCTCCGCCTCCCAGGTTCAAGCGATTCTCCTGCCTCAGCCTCCCGAGTAGCTGGGATTACAGGCACGTACCACCATGCCCAGCTAATTTTGTATTTTAAGTAGAGATGGGGTTTCGCCATGTTGGACAGGCTGGTTTCGAACTCCTGACCTCAAGTGATCCACCCGCCTCGGCCTCCCAAAGTGCTGGGATTACAGGTGTGAGCCACTGCGCCCAGCCACTCTTCTAATTTTTAAAATGAAAATAGTTATTTTGTATAAAATTGTATTTGTCAGCATGTAATAGAATTGTTTTTATTTTTATATGATTTTTGTGTTGTTTTAATTATTTTAAAAACGAATGTGGTAAATATTATGAACAAAGACTCTTGGGGTGCTTAACAATGTTTCAGTGTAAAGGGGTCCTGAGACTTAAAAGTTTGAGAAACTATTTTATTGAAGCATGCACATCAAAATCCTTCTGTGTTTGGCTCTGAAAGAAAAGGAGGAAGGAGGATAGAACAGGGGGTGGGTGAAGGAGGGGGGAGGGGAGAGGTGAACCTGGGAGGGAGTAGAGGGTGAGGAGGGGGGTCACAGGTACTTCAACTTTATCTGTAATTTTTTTTTTTTTTTTTTTTTGAGATGGAGTCTCGCTCTGTCACCCAGGCTGAAGTACAGTAGTACAATCTCGGCTCACTGCAACTTCTGCCTCCCAGGTTCAAGCAATTCTCCTGCCTCAGCCTCCAGAGTAGCTGGGATTACAGGTGCCTACCACCACACCTGGCTAATTTTTGTATTTTTAGTAGAGACAAGGTTTCACTGTGTTGGTCAGGCTGGTCTCGAACTCCTGACCTCAAGTGATCCACCTGCCTGGGCCTCCCGAAGTGCTGGGATTACAGGCATGAGCCACCGTGCCTGGCCTGTGTTTTTTTGAGATGGTCTCTCTCTGTTGCCCAGGCTGGAGTGCTGTGACATTTAGCTCATTGCATCCTTGACATCCCTGGGTTCAAGTGATCATTCTGCCTCAGCCTCCTGAGTAGCTGGGACCACAGATGAATACCATCATCCCAGCTAATTATTTATTTTTTGCAGAGACAGGGTCTTGCTTTGTTGCCCAAGCTGTTCTGGAGCTCCTGGGCTCAAGTGATCCTCCCACCTTGGCCTCCCAAAGTGCTGGGATTACAGGCATAAGCCACTGTGCCCAGCCATATATTGATGTTTTTAAAGTCCCTGATATCGCCTCAAAACCCATGAAAAATTCTATGGGCTTATAGAAACAAACTATTATGGAACATTTGTTACACATCATGACCAAATTAGATCCTTTATATCCTCATTTCTTCATTTGATCTTTTGACATCCTAGAAAGTAGGCATTATGAGCCCACCTTACAGCTGAAGAAGTTGAGGATCAGAGAAGTTATTGTTCTTAATTTTTTTCTGTGGATTTACAACTATTTAAAAAACAAATAGGCCAGGTGCGGTGGCTCACGCCTGTAATCCCAGCACTTTGGGAGGCGGAGGTGGGTGGATCACGAGGTCAGGCGTTCGAGACCAGCCTGGCCAATATGGTGAAACCCCCACCTCTACTAAAAATACAAACAAATTAGCCGGGCGTGGTGGTGGGCACCTGTAATCCTAGCTACTCAGGAGGCTAAGGCAGGAGAATCGCTTGAACCCGGGAGGTGGAGGTTGTCGTGAGCCGAGATCCTGCCACTATACTACAGCCTGGGCGACAGAGCATGACCTTGTCTCAGAAAAAAAAAAAAAAAAAGGAAGGCTCTGCTCTTGTTTGCAGCTGATCTAGGGGCACAATGGTTTTGGCACACACAAAAAAATTGGAATCCATGCATAGTTTTTTCACAATATGTATTTTTCATGAAATTTTTGAAGACCCCTTGTGTCTACAATGAAATATTTTTCAGCCTTGAAAAAGAAGAAAATCCTGTCATCTTACAACAGAGATGAACTTTGATGACATGACATTAAGTGAAATAAGCCAGTCACACACACACAGACACACACACACACAAATCAATCAATAAACAAACAGCACACAAATTTGATGGAACTTTTATTATCATTGCACCGAATCTATAGATAAATTTGAGAATACAGTAATGAGATTCCTTATCTAACAGCAGAATAAGTAGCTTCCTCAAAGTCTCCCGGAGAATAAATGTTAGAACCAGGGTTTGGTCCCTGACTTGAACTTCGTTAAATTGAACCACTGCTATGGTCTGAATGTTTGTGTTCCCCCCCAAATTTATGTGTTGAAAACTAACCCCCAAGGTTAGGAGGAGGGGTCTTTAGGAAGTGATTAGATCATGAGGGCAAGATCGCATGTGGAAGACCTGTGATGCCACTGCACTCCAGCCTGGGTGACAGAGCAAGACTCCACCTCAAAAAAAAAAAAAAAAAGAAAGAAAGAAAGAAAATAATAAAAGTGTCATTGAAAAACATAGGATCTAAATAAATGGAGAGAAAAATTCTCCTAGAGAGGGAGTCTCATTACTGTATTCTCAAATTTATCTACAGATTCGGTGCAATGATAATAAAAGTTCCATCAAATTTGTATGCTGTTTGTTTATTTATTATTGTTTTAAGACGGAGTCTTGCTCTGTTGCCCAGGCTGGAGTGCAGTGGCATGATCTCAGCTCAGTACAACCTCCGCCCCCAGGTGCAAGCAATTCTCCTGCCTCAGCCTCTCAAGTAGCAGGGACTAACCACCACGCCCGACTAATTTTTGTATTCTCAGTAGAGATGGGGTTTCACCATGTTGGCCAGGCTAGTATCAAACTCCTGACCTGAGGTGATCCATCCTCCTCGGCCTCCCAAAGTGCTGGGATTACAGGCGAGAGCCACTGTGCCCAGCTGGGGTTTTTTGTTTGTTTTTAAAAATAGTTGTAAATACATGAAAAAAATTTAAGAACGGTGTAAAGAACTCTCATATCCCCTTCACCCAAATGTCTCAGTTGTTAATATTTTACCATACTTCCTCTCTCCACAACCGCTCCCCCACATCCTTGTATACTGGGTAGGACCAGCTGTCTTAGTCCATTTTGTGCTGCTATCACGAAATGCCTGAGACTGGGTAATTTCTAAGGAACAGATATTTACTTCTCACATTTCTGAGGCTGGGAAGTCCAAGATCAAGGTTTGGCCTCTGGTTCTAAGCTGTCAGCTTGTTGCTGCGTCCTACAGAGAGGAGGACTGCTATGTCCTCACATAGCAGAAAGGCAGAAGAGCAAGGGAGAATGAATCACTGTTGCAAGCCCTTTTTACAGCAGCATTAATCCTTTATGAGGGCAGAGTCCTCAGGACCTAAACACCTCCCAAAAGGCCTCACCTCTCAAAACTGTTGCATAAGAATAATTAGGTTTCCAACGCATGAATTTTGGAGGGGGCAAAAACATTAAAACCACAGTACCAACTGTGTCAATTTTAAAACTGGAAGTCCTGCATTCTGGTGACCCTCTCAGTGTGGGCACACGCTAACCCCAGGCACGCCACCTGTGCAACCACACCCCCCTCGTCCTCAGCTGCTCGGATACCACGTGCTGACAACTCCACGTGGAGAAGAAGATGGGAAGGGAAGCTTGTAGTTAATTATCAATTAGTCAAACGGCCTGAAAAATGCCACAAGGCCTGAAAGGTTCTAGAGTGCTTAACTTTAGAGCAAGGGAAAATTCACAAATGCAGTGGTAGCAGATTTAGTAACATCATAAGAAAAAGTGAAAATTCTGGCAAACCCTTTAATAGTGATGATTATGTATTCACAGAGCCCCTGGCAAAGTTCATATGCTGTATGTCTTTACCAATTACCACCAAGTAGAAATTTATGTTTTATGTTGATCATAAACCACAGTATCTAGTCCTGTTCTCCTCCTTCATGACAGTTTCAAATGTTTGATTCTACACCCTCCCTGCTTCCTTGTTATTCTGGTAGCTCACAGACTCATCCCCTTTGAAATCTGGGTCTCTACAAAGCATAGCAAACTAGATGAGCTACATTAAAAAAATAAAAATAAAAAAGCAGAGACATTACCATTACACAGCCTAAGGATGAAAAGTATTTTCATCAAGGACCTCTGAAAATCACATAAATAAATAATAAACTTAGGACGGGCACTGTGGCTCATGCCTATAATCCCAGGACTTTGTGGGGGCTGAGGTGGGAGGATCACCTGAGGTCAGCAGTTTGAGACTAGCCTGGCCAACACAGTGAAACTCCGTTTCTACTAAAAATTAAAAAAAAAAATTAGCCGGGCAAGGTGGTGCGTGCCTGTAATCCCAGCTCCTCGGGAGGCTGAGGCAGGAGAATCACTTGAACCCAGTAGGTAGAGGTTGCAGTGAGCTGAGATTGCACCACTGCACTCCAGCTTGGGCAACAAAGTAAGCTCCCTCTCAAAACAAACACAAAACTCAAAATTGGTTCATTTCTTTGGCATTTCTTAAAAAAAAAAAAAAATATATATATATATATATATATATATATATGTGGGCCGGGTGTGGTGGCTCACCTGTAATCCCAGCACTTTGGGAGGCCGAGGCAGGCGGATTACGAGATCAGGAGTTCAAGATCAGCCTGGCCAACATGGTGAAAACCTGTCTCTACCAAAAATACAAAATTAGCTGGGCATGGTGGCACATGCCCGAAATCCCAGCTACTCGGGAGACTGAAGCAGAATTGCTTGAACCAGGACCCAGGAGGCAGAGGTTGCAGTGAGCCAAGACTGCACCACTGCACTCCAGCCTGGGCTACAGAGGGAGATCCCATCTCAAAAAATTTATATATATATATATATATATATATATGCGATAAAATTCAGATATACACATATAATTTAAAACTTTATTCAATAAACATTTTTGAGGTAGGAAGAAACTAGCTGATGGATTCTACTGCCATCTTGTGGCCATTGGGGATAGTGTCCATATCTACAAGTAGTACAGGCTAAGTGGAATCGCCTCTTCCTTATACTTTCAAGTATGGAAGAAGGAATATGACATGAGGCCTGTGATTGGAAGTAACTAATTCTTTGTACAAGCTATTCTGCAACAACTAATTGAATTACATCTTCTTAGGGACTTCCAAAAACAGATCTTTCAAGAGGTAATAAGTCAAGTCCTATCAAACTTGACTCTTCTCTGCGGTCTTCACTACCCCCTTGGGCAGGTAGGCATCCTGTATGTGGCCACGGAGCTGTGCATCCCTGTCATGGCTGTCATCTCACCTCCTTGCCGTTACCTATTTAACAGTCTCACTTCCCTGGTAGACGCCAAGATCTTGGAGGTGGGGGGTGGGGAGAGCAGGATGGTGGTTATATTGTTTACCTAGCACAGCCTCTAGTTCACAGCAGGACACCCAGTAAATATTTGCTAAACAAATATTTTATTAAGCACAAAGCACCTGCATTTCACATGCACACAAATGCTTCTCCATGAACCAGATCTACAAACCTTTATTTAATCTTTGCTTTATCTAACCTAAGGCACTGTTAACTTGTTCTTAAGATATTTATGACTCACTGCTATGTTCTAGGTTTTATAACCAGCAATTAAAGTTGTTGGGGCTCAGAAAATGATACCCCAAAATGAAGGCCCCAGAGACACAAGTTTCTCTCTGACCCTCTTCTGCCCTCCTGACTCTGGACCGTCGTTCTCCCCTAAGCCTCTCCATAGAAACCAGAACCCCGTTTCCCTGGAGCCAATCATCAAATCTAATAATATTACTTAACTTTAACCCCCACCCACTCTGCTGTGTAAAAACTGGCCATAAAAAATTCTCTGAGCTACCTTGGTTTTGGGTTTTTTGTTTGTTTGTTTAATTTGTTTGCTTGTGGTTTTTTGAGACAGGGTCTCACTCTGTCACCCAGGCTGGAGCGCAGTGGTGCAATCTCGGCTCACTGCAACCCCCGCCTTCCAGGTTCAAGTGACTCTTCTGCCTCAGTCTCCCTAGTAGCTGAGACTACAGGCATGTACCACCACGCTTGGATAATTTTTGCATTTTTAGTAAAGACAGGGTTTCACCATGTTGGCCAGGCTGGTCTTGAACTCCTGACCTCAGGTGATCCGCCCACCTCGGCCTCCCAAAGTGCCCAGCTACTTTGTTTGATTATAGGTCATAAGACCCCCATTTCAGAGAGGGTCCTGCCCCATCCCCAGAAGGAAGGAATGCTGCACTGAGAGGCCAAGAAGAATCTAGACATATAGGCCTTGCTCGGTGTCTCCACTGTCTATTACAGTTAGGTCATACTTTTTTTGTTCAATTACATCTCGACATGGCTGTTCATACTTTGTTGAACCTAAGCGTACAATGGACAGGTTCCTCGGTATCCTTGCGTCTTCATTCTGAAGGCTCTCATGTCACAAAAACCTATCATCAAATAAACTCACATGCCTTTTCTTCTATCTACCTGCCTTCTGTTAGTTCATTTTCAGCGAACCTTCAGAGGACGAAGTGGAAGTTTTCCTTTACCCCTACAAGCTCTTCCAAGCAGTGTCCATGTCTATGTATCTGTCTTTGTGTTATCCTTACAACACCTCGCTGAATGGATAACCTGAATGTAGGCCTTATTTACCTAATGATAGGAACAGGCGTGTCCTTATTGCCATGATATAGCCAGAGCAGAGGTCATTCTGCTTTCATCTGGCAACTGCCTGCCACCTTCCTCTATAACCTTCTGTACAGCAATTGCTATGCTTTGGAAGTTGTCCCTTCTAAATCTCACGTTGAATTGTAATCCCCAGTGTTGGAGATGGAGCCTGGTGGGAGGTGATTGGATCATGGGGGTGGATTTCTCATGAATGATTTAGCACCATCATCTTGGTGCTGTCCTTGCAATACCGAGTGAGTTCTCTTGAGACCTGATTGTTTAAAAGTGTGTGGTACTTGAGGCACAGTGGCTCATCCCTGTAATTCCAGCACTTTGGGAGGCCAAGGAGGGCGGATCACTTGAGGTCAAGAGTTCGAGGCCTGGACAACATGGTGAAACCCCGTCTCTACTAAAAATACAAAAATTAGCCAGGTGTCGAATGCCTGTAATTCCAGCTACTCAGGAGGCTGAGGCAGGAGAATTGCTTAAACCCAGGAGGCAGAGGTTGCAGTGGGCAACCTGGGTGACAGAGCGAGACTCCATCTTAAAAAAAGAAAAGAAAAACAGGAACTCAATGTGTTGATTTAGAAATTACCAGAAACTGACACAATTCCTTTTTATACTTCTTTGGGAGCCATACCAGCTGGTCTGGAGGCAAGGCTGCAGAGAAGAAGGAAGAGGATGCCCTGCACACATTGCTTTCTCCACAAGTTCCTGCAGCAACAAGGACCATCACAGGGCATGATGTGGCAGGCTGAGGGGTGGCAACTGGCTGCAGTGCCCTGTCTGGACCCAGCCATGGCAAACTCCAAATTCTTACTGTTCAGGGGCAGAGTTCTTCCATTTAGCTACACATGCAACCTATACTGTGAGAGGAAAATGCAGGGATTAAGGTAAGAGTCTCCAGACTATCCTGAGAAACTAAAAGCCTGGTTGCTGGAATGGGACTCTGCAGCACCAACTGTAACCAAAGGCCATACCCCTTCTGCCAATACGTAAGGAGCCCAGCTCTTGGCTCTGACTAGGAATAAAGACTTGCTCTTTTGCTGTCTCCATCTGTGCTGAGAATAGAAGCTGGTCACCCTGCCATACTCCGGAGGTTCAGAGATTGCTGACTCCCAAGGGAGAGGCGGAGCCGTCCCCTGACCCAAAGGCAGGGAGCCCATTGGCTGGCCAGCAGTCTTGATCACATGAAGTAAAGGCCCAGAGACTAAGGCCAGCATGTGGGGGGCACTGAGCCTGGAAGATCACAAGGACTAGGGGCCAGAAGTAGCCAATTATAAGCAGAGGAAGTGGCTCTGCAGAGGAAACGAGCCCACATGTGGAGAAGCAGAGAGAAGAAACCAAGTTTAGCTCCCATGAGAGTGAGAGAGAGGAGCTAGCTGTCTGAAAATGTTTTTAATGCCCATTTCAGGCCTATCTCTGGGCACAGAATTAATGAGATCTTCAGCAGTGTTATGCCTACCCTGTATTTCTTGTCCTCAGATTCCTTGAGGACATGATGGTTTTCCTGCCCATGATGGTTTCTGCTCGTTGTAATCCCTAAAACTTTAGTGCACCTCATTGCTGCCCGTTCTGGGTGTGGGACATACATCTCCCGTCCATGAGGATGTTTTTCCCTGTAATATCACAGTTGTCCATGTCTGCAAGGCACTCACAGTACAGTGCTGCATCCCACAGTGCACCCTGGGCAAGGCATCTCAACCATAGAATGGCATTGCCCGAGGACCGCGAAGGCTTCCTTGCTTTCAAGAGGTCAGCTTTCGCCGGGCGCAGTGGCTCACACCTGTAATCCCAGCACTTTGGGAGGCTGAGGCGGGTGTATCACAAGGTCAAGACATCGAGACCATCCTGGCCAACATGGTGAAACCCCGTCTCTATTAAAAAATACAAAAATTAGCTAGGCGTGGTGGCACATGCCTATAGTCCCAGCTACTTGGGAGGCTGAGGCAGGAGAATTGCTTGAACCCGGGAGGCGGAGGTTGCAGTGAGCCGAGATCACACCACTGCACTCCAGCCTGGCAACAGAGCGAGACTGCATCTCAAAAAAAAAAAAAAAAAAAAAAAGAGGTCAGCTTTCTTACTCTCCCTTGCTCATTGTATTGCTGCCATATGATTTCAGCATCTTAGTGCTGATACAATAAACTCAATTCAATGGTGTCAATATTACAACAATGACATTCCCATTAATATGTACTAGAATGTGTTAGAATGCTTAACTTCGATCAAAGAAAAATTTATCATAGAATTTATGATTCCACCATAGAAAGAGAAAGACATTTCCTTGCTGGTTGGTAAAGTCAACCATGGCCAAGGGTGGTTTATGTCTCATATACAGCCTTTCAAAAGAAATGAAGGGATTTACCTAGAGTGTGGAGCGTAATCCAGCAGCATTGCCCAGGGTGTGCTTGGGTCTCTCTAAGATGCCAACAGTGCTACCTTCTCCCTAAATCGACAAAGTGAAAAAGACTGAGATACCCTGGTTGTCTACACCATGCCTTCTCAAAGAGAACAAGATCATCCCCAACGAGGTGAAAATTGGTTCTTGGAAGGGTGCAGAATTCATACTTGCAGACATGTCTTCTTCTTCCCCTCAAGGCGACTTTTTAGACATTCTTTCTGTAATGGCCTCCTCCAAGAAAATTTAATACTGCAGATATACTGTATATCTATTTATGCACAATTTGACAATATGAATTAAAACCTTAAAAGACAATCATACTCTTTTTTGCCTCAGTCATTCCATTTCTAGGAACTTATTTTAAAAATGTTATTAGTATTATTATTATTTGAGATAGAGTCTTGCTCTGTCACCGAGGCTGGAGGGCAGTGGCACGATCTCTGATCACTGCAACCTCTGCCTCTTGGGGTCAAGCAATTCTCGTAACTCAGCCACCTGAGTAGCTGGGAGTGCAGGCACGCACCACTGCTAGGCCTAAAGAGGCAATTTTTTTTTTTTTGAGACAAAGTTTCACCCTTGTTGCCCAGGCTGAAGTGTAATGACACGACCTCGGCTCACTGAAACCTCCGCCTCCTGGGTTCAAGCAATTCTCCTGCCTCAGCCTCTCAAGTAGCTGGGATTACAGGCACCCAGCACCACGCCCGGCTAAATTTTGGATTTTTAGTAGAGATGGGGTTTCACCATGTTGGCCAGGCTGGTCTCGAACTCATGACCTCAAGTGATCCGCCCATCTTGGCCTCCCAAAGTGCTGGGATTCGAAGCATGAACCACCTCGCCCGGCCGACACAGCTTTTCCAAACTGAATGTACTCTGCATTGGTAGGTATTATACAACTAAATGAAAGGAGAATTACCTGCTGCAGGACAGTTCTCTGGGTGGCCTTGGACTAATCCAGTTCTTTCTTCTTTCTTGCTTATACTTCTCAGTAATAACCAGGCTGGGCTCAGTGGCTCACACGCTTGAAATCCCAGAATTTTGGGAGGCTGAGGCAAGAGGATCACTTGAGCCCTGGAGTTCCAGATCAGCCTGGGTGACATTGTGAGACCCCTGTCTCTAGAAAAAATAAAAAATTAGCTGGGCATAGTAGTGTGCACCTGTAGTCCCAGCTCCGTGGGAGGCTGAGGCAGGTAGGTTGCTTAAGCCCAGGAGTTTGAGGCTGCAGTGAGCCTTGATGCACCACTGCACTCTAGCCTGGGTAACAGAGCAGGATCTTGTCCCCTAAAAAAAAAAAAAAGGTCAAACACAGTGGCTCACACCTATAATCCCAGGACTGGGAAGCTGAGGCAGGCAGATCACAAGGTTAGGAGATCAAGACTAGCCTGGCCAACATGGTGAAACCCTGTCTCTGCTAAAAATACAAAACTTAGCAGGACACGCTGGCACACATCTATAATCTCAGGTACTCAGGAGGTTGAGGCAGGAGAATTGCTTGAACCCGGGAGGTGGAGGTTGCAGTGAGCCGAGATCATGCCACTGCACTCCAGTCTGAGCAACAGAGCAAGACTCCCTATCAAAAAAAAAAAAATCTGTGGAGTGGTGGTCATCCATGGAGACTACTGGTATTGGCTCTTGGTATCAATGAGCCACGGGGTTTCTCTGTGTAACTGCACTTTATTGTAGGTTTGTACTGCTGAGACTTTTCTTTTTTTATTGAGAGAGTGTCTCACTTCGTCGCCCAGGCTGGAGTGCAGTGATGTGATCTTGGCTCACTGCAACGTCTGCCTCCTGGGTTCAGGCAATTCTCCTGTCTCAGCCTCCTTAGCAACAGCTGAGACTTTTCTACTTTATTGTGTTTCTTGCAAGTGTTCCCGATGGATGAACTTTAATAAGGTTGGTGAGAGTGGTTAAGAGGGCCTCTAAATCTACATCCAAATGAGAGAAGATGTTACAAATGTGTGTTACTAGTGAGACAAAAACAGGGCTCACCTAGGCTTGACATAAAAGAAATTTAAAATACTCATACCAATAGCAATTAAAAGCTCTACTGATTATGCATGTTCCTTAATTGTTTGCTTTAACTGGGGAAGGAAAGTGCAGGAAAAGTTAGGAATTATTCGCTAAGTTCACTTTTTAAAGGAACACATATTTATTTGCCCTTGTAAAATAACAAATGTGTGAGAAATGTTTACAAGGTTCACTTCCTCCCCCACCCAGCTTCTAAAAATGCTTTTATTAAAACAAGCCAGAGTGAAAACAAAACCAAAAATAGTGTTTGGGACATGCAACAACTTGAGATAAGGAGGAACTGGATGAACAGCCCAGACTCTGCTCCTGTTCTTCTAGAGCAGAATGTCCTACAATACTGTAGCCCAGTGATCACATGTGCCTGGGGCATAAAATCCAGGACAGACGGCTTTCCAGGGTCCCCTAGCTGTTGTAAAAGTGAGGCATGCGCAGACAAGACTTCATCCACCCTGGGCAGCCTTCCTGAGCTTCTGTTATCCTGGCTGCTATGTCAGTAACAGACTTACTGCAGGGAACCTGTGTGCAAGTGTTCTGTCTTCTCTGACCCTTGCAAGTGATAGAAACTGGTATAACAACTTGTGCAGTGGGTGAGATGTTTAGAGTCTTCCCCTGGGATTGACATTGGCCCACAGTGAACCTGCTTCACACCTGTTACTTGGCAGAAGGTTGGTTTGAAAGGTAGGAGCTAGTGGGTAGAAAGAATAGTTGACTGGCGTCACTCCAATCCACTGGTTCTCAAAGTATTGTTCCTGAACCAGCAACATCAGCATTATGGAGAAACTGCTAGAAATGTACATTTTCAGATACTACCTCAGACCTACTGAATCAGAAATTCTGGGGTCGAAGCCCAACCAGCTGAGGCGTATCAAGCCCTCCAGGTGGTTCCTGATGCATGCTCATGTTTAGTGCACATTAGAATCACCTGGGGAGCTTTTACAGCTCAGCTGGCTCAGCCACACCCAAAACCAATTAAGTCAGAATCTCAGGAAGTGGAACACAGCTATCAGTATTTTTGTTTTAATTTCCCAGGATTCCATTGTGCAGCCAAAGTACAGAGCCAGTGTTGAGTCTAATTTTATTTTTTATTTTATTGTAATTAATTAATTAATTAATTATTTAAATAAGATGGGGTTTCACCGTGTTAGTCAGGCTGGTCTTGAACTCCCAACCTCAGGTGATCCGCCCGCCTTGGCCTCCAAAGTGCTTGGATTACAGGCGTGAGCCACCACACCCAGCCTAATTTATTTTGAGACAGAGTCTCGCTCTGTTTGCCCAGGCTGGTGTGCAGTGGTGCTATCTTAGCTCACTGCAACCTCTGCCTCCTGGGTTCAAGCAATTCTTCTGCCTCAGCCTCCGGAGTAGCTGGGACTACAGGTGCCTGCCACCATGCCCAGCTAATTTTGTTTTTTAAGACAGAGTCTCACTTTGTCACCCAGGCTGGAGAGCAATGGCTCGGTCTCAGCTCACTGCAACCTCGGCCTTCTGGGTTCAATGGTTCTCCCGCCTCAGCCCCTGAGTAGCTGGGATTACGAGCATGTGCCACCACAGCCAGCTAATTTTTGTATTTTTAGTAGAGACGGGGTTTTGCTATATTGGCCAGGCTGGTCTTGAACTACTGACCTTGTGCTCTGCCCGCCTCAGCCTCCCAAAGTGCTGGGATTACAGGCGTGAGCCACCGCACTCGGCTCCTAATCTTTTATTTTTATTTTATTATTTTTTTTTGAGACAGAGTCTCACTCTGTTACCCAAACTGGAGTGCAAGTGGCGCAATATTGGCTCACTGCAACCTCCACCTCCCAGGTTCAAGCGATTCTCCTGCTTCAACCTTCTGAGTAGCTGGGATTACAGGCGCCTGCCACCACACCAGCTAATGTTTGTATTTTTAGTAGAGACGGGGTTTCACCATGTCGGCCAGGCTAGTCTCAGTGATCCGCCTTCCCCGGTCTCCCAAAGTGCTGGGATTATAGGCATGAGTCATCACGCCCTGCCCATTTTATTTTTTGACTCGGGTTTATTTCTGCTATCTTTCCTCATTACTAAGAGTGGCTATAAATGAAAACGGAAGTATACTTTTATTATGTGTTTATTGCTTAAATCTGATGTTCAAATGTTTATGGTCATATAAAATAAAGCCTTTTGCTACTTTGAAAATTGTATTTCCTTTAGTTGGGTATGGTGTTGTGTGCTTGTTGTCCTAGTTACGAGGCTGAGGTGGGAGGATTTCTGGAGTCCAGGGGTTACAGTGAGCTCTAATCATGCCACTGCATTCTAGCCTGGGTGACAGATCAAGACCCCATCTCGAAAAAAAAATTATTTCTTCCACAGTAATGTGAATGTACTTTATATATATATATATATTACTCTAGAATATGCTGTAGAAAATGGCCCTCTAGAGCATGGGGCCCTGTGTGGCTGCACAGGTCTCATACCTGTGAAGCTGTCCCTGGCTGGGACCCTGCCAGCTGAAGCAAGGGAGATGGCACTGGGGCTTGGGGTCTGACTCAGAGGCTTTGGTGCGAGGGGCGCCACATCCTATCTCTCCCCAGCGACATCTCCATCCTGCCTCTCCTCAACCTCCACACTTCATCTCCAGGCAACCACTGATCTGCTGTATATCACAATAGGTGAGTTTACATTTTCTAGAACTTTACATAAATAAAGTTATACTGTATGTACACTTTGGTTTTTTCACATAGCACAATTATTTTGAGATTCATTCATGTAGTTATCAATAGTTTATTCCTTTTTATTGAGTGGTATTCCACTATACAGACAAAAGACAATTCGTTTATTCTGAACTTATATATTTTTCTGTTTTCTGAGTTAAAATGTCTTTTTCTTAGAAAATGGTGTTTGGGCCGGGCGAGGTGGCTCACGGCTGTAATCCCAGCACTTTGGGAGGCTGAGGTGGGCGCATCATCTGAGGTCGGGAGTTCGAAACCAGCCTGACCAACATGACGAAACCCTGTCTCTACTAAAAACACAAAATTAGCCAGGCGTAGTGGCAAGTGCCTGTAATCCCAGCTACTCGGGAGGCTGAGGCAGGAGAATCGCTTGAACCCAGGAGGTGGAGGTTGTGGTTAGCCGTGATTGCGCCATTGCACTCGAGCCTAGGCAACAAGAGCGAAAATCCATATGAAAAAAAGAGAAAGAAAGAAAATGTTGTTTTTAATAAATGATGGTTACCTTTCTAGTGCCCTCATGTACCAAAAGAAAAAGGCTGGGCACAGTGGCTGGAGCCTGCAATCCTGGCTATCTGGGAGGCTGAGGCCAGGAGTTTGAGAACAGGCTGGGTTACATAGTGAGACCCCTCCTCATCTCTAAAACAGTGGTGCATGCCTGTAGTCTCAGCTACCCTGGAGGTTGAGACAGGAGGACTGTTTAAGCCCAGGCGTTTGCGGCTGATCTGTACCACTGCAGCCTGGGAGATAGAACAAGTTCCCACCTCTTAAAAAAATAAATAAAAAGTTAGCAACCTAATGTCAATCCCCCAAGTGTATATATTTTAGAAATATAAGGATCTGCAAAATCCAGAAGTCTGGAAAGAGACTACCCAGTGACTTTCCCATTTACAGACTCAGTCTCCTTTTTCTGACAGGTGATGTAGCGGAAGGCACAGAACCCTAGGGCGTGGCAAAGCACTGTATTTTTACTGGGGCCATTATGTGGAGATGTTCCTTCCTTCTCTCGGAATTTGGAGCTGCCAGCAGACACTTTGCTGTGGTGTGCAGAACGCCTGCTGACCATGACGCCAGGTGAAGGTAACGAACTGAGAGGTGGAGGAGTCAGAAAGAGTCATGGTAACACTCACTCGAGTGAACCTCTGGATTTATCCCTTCTTGCACCTATCAACAATTCAAAATTCCCTATTGCAAAAGCAAGTAAATTCCTTTTTTGTCGAGCTGATTTGAGCCGACTTTTGTCACTTGCAACCAAAGGTCCTGACTAATAAATCTGTTCATATACATCATGTAGCACTGGTAAGGTCGAAGATACTGCAGGAGAAACCATGGCTCTTAGAATAGGTTCTCTCATGTGGTGAGGAGAAAAGCTCTGTATTTTTTTCCATCACTTTTGGAAGCTGTAGTGACTCCCATTCCTATGCTAATTCACCTGTTGCCCTTCACAGAACTATTAAAATCCAGCCTTCAAGTCCTTATCTGAAAACAGTGATACAGGTTACCTTTGCTAAGCACATGCCCCAGTAGTCTTATTCCAACATTAAGGGGCGACTTAGCATAAGGATCCATCACCTCCAGTAACAGAGAAGAGGAAGAAACCAAACTTCTGCTTTGTATTTACATTTTAACTCTATCAATGGCTTACTTTAACTTGCAGTGGTGCGAACTACAGCTCACTGCAGCCTCAACCTCCTAAAAAGAAACACCTTTCTTTAGGTACACCCATGCCAAACCAAAACATGCAAATTCTCAGACGCCAATCTGTCAGGGCTCAACTCCTGCTGCAGAGCATTAGGGAGAGTGCAGTGGCACTACAACCCTCTTTCCCACGCCAGAAATGTCATGATCATTTACAAACACCAGCATCAGCCGTAAATCAACGTACTATTTGTGCAGATGACTACTATTTTAAAGGCCAGAGCAACAAAAAATGCACCAGAAATAGAGGAAGCTCCCTTCTCAGAAACTCCTACTCATCCTTAGATCTCAGCCCCAGAGCTCTTTCCTCAGGGACTCTTTCTTATTCCAAAGTCCAAAGTCATATCCCCACCCTGAACCTTTTTTTTTTTTTTCTGAGATGGAGTCTGACTCTGTCAGCCAGGCTAGAGTGCAGTGGTGTGATGTCGGCTCACTGCCTCCCTGATTCAAGCAATTCTCCTGCCTCAGCCTTCTGAGTAGCTATTACAGGTGCCTGCCGCCACACCTGGCTAATTTTTGTATTTTTAGTAGAGATGCTTTCGCTTTGTTAGCCAGGCTGTTCTCGAACCCCTGACCTCAGGTGATCCACCCACTTTGGCTTCCCAGAGTGCTGGGTTTACAGGTATGAGCCATTGCACCCAGCCAGTCACGTCCCCTTATTACGCTTACATAGAATCCTGCATTTACTCCATTACATTAACCAATTTATGCCTAGTGCTCCATTATTGGAACGCTAAGCACATGGGGAATTATTTCATATCCTACTGCTCAAGGTCATTGCCAACGTCTGACTGCAAAAATTAAAAAAATTGCAACCTCCACCATAAATGGGTTAATGATGGTTTTTACTCACATTTTTATTTGTATCATTGGTTTTGTATTCCTCTTCCCTGTCACCTCCCCTTGGATCATGAGCTCCGAACCCAGTTACTTGCAGTCTTTCACTCCCCAGTGTCCTGGCATCTAGGGGCACAGCAGGTCACAGTCAATAAGGAATAGGAAAAACACACTTTCCCCTCAGACTTTGCTGTTGTCCTGAAAAAGATCTTCCAGGCTTTGATGCATGTGCCTGGCCATGGGTGTGGCCTTGGCATTCATACATTTCTCTATTCCAGTCTTCAGAGTCATTTTTCATGGAGAGAAGAACTTTTTGTTTTGCTCTAGCGGCAGTAGTCCTTTTATAAATCAGTTCTAGCCCCCAAAACATCTTTCTTCATGTGTCCACGCTTTCCAACTCTGAAACCCACAGGCAGGGTCAAGTGTTTGGAAGGTAGGACATTTACCACTTCTTGGCACCTTTGCTCCAGAAGAGTTTAAGTGCCCATACCTACCCAAGACCCACCTCAGATGGCCAGCAGGCAGCCCCTGGATCCCCCGCAGCCCAGTGTTGCCAGAGCCCCACCCTCTGCACCGCTCTCAGTGCCAAAGAAGCTCCAAGGACCCATGCTTTGGGCTCCCTCCCTCCACCTTGGTGCCCTAGTTTCCTGCCCGCACCATCCTTGAGAAGCATTAGTCTTGAGGGTAGCCTTAGGTTTCAGACAAAATGAGGGCCCCTGGGTGGAATGTTTTGTTCAAGAGCTGTGTTTTGTAGCAAGGCAGTTCTTATTTTTTATTTATTATTTATTTATTTATTATTATTATTATTTTCATTAGCATTTTAGGTTTTGGGGTACATGTGAAGAACACGCAAGATTGTTGTATAGGTACACATATGGCAGTGTGATTTGCTGCCTTCCTCCCCATCACCTATATCTGGCATTTCTCCCCATACTATCTCTCCCCCAACTCCCCACCTCCCACTGTCCCTCCCCTATTTCCCCCTGACAGACCCCAGTGTGTGATGCTCCCCTCCCTGTGTCCATGTGTTCGCATTGTTCAACACCCGCCTATGAGTGAGAACATGCAGTGTTCACTGATTTTCCGTTCTTGTGTCAGTTTGCTGAGAATGATGGTTTCCCGGTTGATCCATGTCCCTACAAAGGACACAAACTCATCGTTTTTGATGGCTACATAATACTCCATGGTGTATATGTGCCACATTTTCCCTGTCCAGTCTATCATCGATGGGCATTTGGGTTGGTTCCAGGTCTTTGCTTATCTATTTATTTTTTTGAGATGAAGTCTCACTCTGTTGCTTAGGCTGGAGTGCAGTGGCATGATCTCCGCTCACTGCAACCTCCGCCTCCTAGGTTCAAGTGATTCTTCTGCCTCAGCCTCCCGAGTAGCTGAGATTACAGATGTGCGGCACCATGCCCGACTAATTTTTGTATTTTTAGTAGAGATGAGGTTTTGACATGTTGCCCAGGCTGGTCTCCAACTCCTGACCTCAAATGATCCACCTGTCTTAGCCTCCCAAAGTTCTGGGATTACAGGCGCAAGCCACTGTACCTGGCCTCAAGACACTCCTTTGGTGACAGGTCTGAAGTCTGTGGCTACAGGGCTGTGGGGAGACCCCTGCACCACCTGAAAGCCAGCGCAGCCCACAGGCTGGTCAGGAGAGAGATGGACAAGGCAACAATGACAAGAAATGTAGGGGAGAAAAAGTAATATATTTTCCTCACCCACGGTAAGGGGCACGGCCAAGGTTCATAAAACTTTAAGAATGCTAATTTAAGGGAATCATATATTTGCTTTCCGCAAACCCCCATCGCCCCCGCAGTTCTAGGTACAACAGAGTTGGTCTTGGAGAAGACCACTCAACCAGGAGAGGCTGGGAGAGGGTTGCAATGATGGCCCACCCAAGAGCTGAGAGTTCCCAACCCCTCAGGCAGAGGCAGAGCCCAGCAGAACTGGGACAGGGATGCCTTCCTCCATTTGTATGTGTAGCTGTTCCCCCAAAATTTCTGTTGCAAAATTCATTTGCATCTGCCCCCATAAAATCAGAAACAAGTATGCAAATATCAGTGCCTCGGAGTGAGACCTAAAGAAAGGGGAGACCCTGTCTCTTTAAAAAACAAACAAAACAGCAACAAATTGGGAAAGAATACTTACAAAACACATATCCAATAAAGGACTTTATATCCAAAATATATAAAGAACTTGTAAAACTCAACAATAAGAAAACAATAAAATAGATACCTCACCAAGGAAGATACACAGAGCAAATAAACATACAAAAATACGCTCAACATCATGTCATTAGGCAATTGTCAATTAAAGTCACAATGAGATATCACTACACACATTAGAATGTCTAAAATCCAAAACTGACATCACCAAATGCTGACAAGGATATGAAGCAACAAGAACTTTCAGTCATTGCTGGCGGGAATGCAAGACGGTGCAGTCATTTTGGAAGAGAGCTTGGCAGTTTCTTATTAAACTAAACTTATTACCATATCATCCAGCAACTGCACTGCTTGGTAGTTACCCAAATGGGTAGAAAACTTATGTCCACAAAAACCCTGCATGTATTTATGGCAGCTTTATTCACAGTTGCTAAACTTGGAAGCAACCATGATGTCCCTAAATAAATAAACACCCACATACCCATACAATGGAATGTTATTCAGCGGTAACAAGAAGTGAGCCAACAAGCCATGAAAAGACGTGGAGGAGCCTGAAATACATATTGCTAGTGAAAGAAGCCAATCTGAAAAGGCTGCATACCGCATGATTCCTAATAGCAGACATTCTGAAAAGGCAAAACTACAGAGACAGTAAAAAGGTCAGTGGTTGCCAGGGATCCGGGGAAGGGGAGGGAGAGATGAATAAGGAGAGCACACAGGATTTGTAGGGTAGTAAAACTGCTTAGTCTCTGATGCTTTGATGGCGGACATGTGCCATTATGCATTTGTCAAAACCCACAGAACAGTATACCACAAAGAGTGAACCATATGTAAACTACAGTCTTTTGTTTATCAGTTTGCCTGAATTGTAACAAATGTGCCACACAAATGCAAGGTGTTGAGTTAGAGGAAACTGTGTGTGTATAGGGGGAGAAGAGGAGGAGTGTATGGAAATCTTCTGTACGTTTTGTTCAATTTTTCTGTAAAGTTAAAACTTGATCTTTTTAAAAAGGCAAAATAAAGACATTCCCAAATAAACGAACATGGAGGAAATTCATTGCTAACAGATTCATCTTTTAAAAATTACTAAAAGAAGTTCTTGCGGCTGAAAACAAGTGATCCCAGACAATGATTAGAATTCACTGAAAAAAACAAAGAGTATTGGTAAAAGTAATTATTTAATTATAAAAGATAATATAGACACATATTTCTTCTCTGAACTGATTTTTAAAAATAACCTAATCTGTATATAATCATATTGTTGAACTTATAGATACATAAATATATATTTGACATAACAGCACAAAGGAGATAGGTTGAAAGCAAAGCTGTATTGGAGTAAGACAATGACACCAGATTGTATTTTGAATCCATGGGAATAAAAAGAACCAAACATGGTAAATAAATACTATACATACTCTTATAGTTTATACAGACAATATAAACAAATACTATATACTTTTCTTTTGTTTTCTCAGTTTAACACATAAAATTATCTAAAGTAATAAGTACACTTGTCGTAGGGTTTATAACACATATACATGTAATATGTATAAAAATAATAGTATCAAAGAGGGAAGAGGGAATAGAGGTTTTAGGACTAATGCTTCTTTATCTCACTGGAATTAAGTTAGTATAAATCTGCTTAGTATGATAGCTGGGTACAGTGGCTCACACTCGTAATCCCAGCACTCTGGGGGGCAGAGGCAGGCAGATCACTGGAGCCCAGGAATTTGAGACCAGCCTGGGCAGCATGGAGAAACCCCATCTCTACAAAAAATACAAAAATTAGGTGAGTGTGGTGGTGCCTTCTTATAATCCCAGCTACTTGGGAGGCTGAGGGAGGAGGATGATATGCCCTTAGAGTAAAAAATTATATGATAAGCCCTTAGAGTAACCACTTAAAAAAAAAATTAGAAAAAAAGTAAAATAGCAAGTGTAAAGCCAACAACATCAAAAACATTAAGTGTGAATGAAGTGCCTGGGAGGTGGAGACTGCAGTTAGCTGCGATTGTGCCACTGCACTCTAGCCTGGTGACAGAGCAACACCCTGTCTCAAAAAAAAAAAAAAAAAAGTGAATGAATTAAATAACGCAACCAAGACTAAAAACATTTGTGCTTCAAGGACACTATCGAAAAAGTTAAGAGAACCCACTGAATGGAAGGAAGTATTTCCATATCATATATTTGACCTTACACTTAACATCTCAATAAAAACACAACCAACTTAAAAATGGGCAAAGAATATTGAATAGACATTGCTCCAAAGAAGATATACAGATGGCCAATAAGCACATGAAAAGGTGCTCAACATAATTAGCTATGATGGAAATGCAAATTAAAACTATAGTGAGAAACAGCTGCATTCACTGGGATAGCTATAATCCCAGTGAAAATAATAACTATTGGCAAGGATGTGGAGAAATCAGAATCCTCATTCCTTGTTGAGGGGAATTGTAAAATGGTGCAGCCATTTTGGAAACCAGTCTGGTAGTTAAAGTTAACCACAGTTACCATATGACCCAGCAATTTAAATCCCAGATATATACCCAAGAGAAACAAACATATTCCACCCCCAAAAACTTGTATACAGATAATCCTATCAGATTATTCATAACAACTAAAAAGTAGAACACAAATGTCTATCAACTAATGAATGGATAAATAAAATGTGGTATATACAGACAATGGAATATTATCTGGCACTAAAAGGGAATGAATAATATGTGGAACAACATGGATAAACCTTAAAAAGATGCCAGGTGAAAGAAGCATATTGTATGATTCAATTTATATGAAATGTCCAAATACAGAGACAGAAAGCAGATTAGTAGTGGTTGCCTAGGGCTGGGGAGGACAGAGTGGTTGAGGTTGACAGCCAGAAGGGTATGAGGTTTGAGTAATAAAAACGTCTTAACCACTGAATTGTATATTTTATTTCTATTTATCTAGTTTTGAGACAGGGTCTCCCCTCTGTCGTCCAAGCTGGAGTGTAGTGATGTGATCATAGTTCACTGCAACCTCCACCTCCCTGACTCAAGTGATCCTCCTGCCTCAACCTCCCAAATAGTTGGGACTACAGGTGTGTGCCACCACATCCAATTTTTTTGTAGAGATGGAGTTTCTCCGTGTTGCCCAGGCTGGTTTCAAACTCCTGGGCTCAAGCAATCTGTCCACTTTAGCCTCCCAAAGTGTTGGGATTACAGGCATGAGCCACCACACCTGGCTGAATTATACATTTTAAGTGGGTGAACTGTATGGTATATGAATTATATCTCAGTAAAGGTGTCACCAAAAAAGTTCATGTATAAATAAAACTTAAAATTCTGAAAATAGTTTATTATGGAAACAAAGTAAAGAGGGTAATTAAGCATGACATAGTTTCATTCTTGATAAAAGTATACTGATTATTACAAAATCTGAAGTGTTAGTTTATAACCCAAATCTTTTAAAGAATTTGTCTCTGCTGAAATGAACTTTCACCCTTTGCAAAGATGCAACTTTAGTTACAGGAGGAACACATTTAATCTAAATACACACTGTCATAGATAAGACTCAGAGGATAGTATATATAAAGCTAACTGTACTCATCTGTATTAAATAGCTATACAAAGCCACTCACTTAAAATATGAAAGGGTTGTTTATGAGACATTTCAAACTATAAGTTTGGAATTCTTCTTCCTTTGTGATACCATTATTCTACTAAATACAGGTAGTGGTTAGAAGTCCAGAGTACCTCTTATAGAACAACACCTAGGATTAGATATGCCAAGATCAAGATGTTGCACATTTTAGGAAACTTAGAAATAATTCAAAGATGCTTTTATGCTAAACTCAGCAAATTTGGTTCCAAAATGTCTTTTATTATGAAAAACAAGTATAATGTTTAGACGTTAATGTACAGAAAATAGTTATCATATATATTCCTTTACAATTTTCACACCCAAGTTTAAAGTGTTAATCCTACACATTAAAAAGCAAACAGGAAATTGCTAAATTTTACTTGCAACTTTTTGTACCTATAATTTTGATACACACTGGCATCTAAAACGATTAGTAAATAGCAACAGTAGAGACTACATATTTTTTGAATTGGGCAAATGAAAGGAGAATATACTGAGATGTAAATTAGGAAGTAGTTATTGGCTTTACAAAAAGTTTTTAAATATACAGATTAATTAATAACATATACCCTTTAAATATTAAAGCATTTAAAATAAATTTACCAAAAAAAGCAACTTAACATATTTTTTAAAACCCTGTCAGTTGTATAAAGAGAGGCACTACTTTTATCCACAAAAAGCATCAAAATTTTTTAACAGTTCAAAAATAGGAGCTCAAAACAACTGATTTCTGAGACACAAAACAATACAATGGCTATTCACAGTGTTCTTCAAGAAAGTAAATCTATGTTTTTTAAAGCATATTTTTCAGTCTCAATTTATAACACACTTGGACTTCCATTTCTGCTTTTCCTTAAATTAATCTGGACTGTGTAGAAGAATGCCATAACATGAAGCTGTTAGCAATCTGGGTTAATGTTCTACCAAAACAATGTTGTCTATATACACAGAAAGTAATGAAGAAAAAAGTTAGTGTTGAAGTACAATGCATACTCCTTAGGTTCTGAAATCTACCAGTCTAACAGAAAGCACCAAGGTACAGATGCCAAAGTTAGAAAAAATACAAAGCAGTTCAGAATCAATATCATACCTCTTATTCAAGGTAAATTTTATGTTAGATTGTTTGTATGGCATTTGGGAGGCTAAATTAATTTAGGAGGCTAGAAATCCCATTGCTACTTTTAACAAAGATTTGCTTATTACTTTTCTGTGCTTATTGATGAGAAAACATTACTAAAATTTTCTTATGGAAAATGAGGAAACATATAATAATTTTTTTGAAACTAAAAAGTAAACTTAGAAATAAATGCAGGCACTTACATCAGCGGGTTTGCAATACCAAGGGCAAAGAACATTTTTTATTTCTTCAAGAAATTCCTTCCACCCAAAATCCATAAACTCTTCTCCTCTCATAGTAGATCTTAATTGTCAAACCTAAGAACTGTTAAGTTACCGAAGTGGAATTACTTGTAGAATTGTGAATCATTTGTTCACTCTACAAATAAGCGAAGAAATAAATTAAATGCTTCCCACTTAAAGTTGTCTAGTACTATTGTTTTAACTGCAGTTAAAACAGAAGCAAATAGGCCAGGCGTGGTGGCTCACGCCTGTAATCCTAGCACTTTGGGAGGCCAAGGCGAGTGGATCATGAGGTCAGGAGATGGAGACCATCCTTGCCAACATGGTGAAACCCCGTCTCTACTAAAAATGCAAAAATTAGCCAGGCGTGGTGGTGGGCACCTATAGTCCCAGCTACTTGGGAGGCTGAGGCAGGAGAACTGTTTGAACCTGGGAGGTGGAGGTTGTGGAGATTGCAGTGAGCTGAGATCACGCCACTGCACTCCAACCTGGTGACAGAGAGAGACTCCGTCTCAAAAAAAAAAAAAAAAAAATCCCAGAAGCAAATAAACTCATCTGTCATATTCAGTATTGTCATTTCCATAATAAAGCTTACTTTTCCTTTTCAAATGATGCTAGATGAAAAATTCATTATTTAAAACATCCCATTAACAATTTTTCCAGATCAATTTTATTTAAGAAATAAGTTGACAGAAAGAAGCAAAAGCAACTTACTAATATGTCAAACAAAACACAAGCACCAAACCTAATTCAGCACAGGTGATCATGATATAAATCAATAAAAATTCAAGTAAATATTTCACACTACATAAAAAGTAGGGAGTTCTATTTCCCCTTCAAAATACGGAAGATGACTTTTAAATTACATTGTTTTACATGCTCCAATCACAAGTACTACCATGTAACTATTCACTGTGTGCTTAGGTAACTATGGTAATATTTTCAGAAGTCTTAAAGCAAAATACTAGTGACTCACTACTCAGATGTACACAGTCAACCTGAAGTACACTACCTACAACTATCTTAATATAGTTAAAAAATTAGGTAAAAAAAGAAAGAAAATTAGGTATAAGAGTGAAATGAGAACCACTGAAACTAATCTATCAGATACATGACATCATCATCAAACAATTCTTAAGCTCCAAAAGAGCAAAGCATCTGAGAGTCTAAGAATGTATGTACTTTTACAACATACGTATAACAGAAAATAAAGACAATGGAAAAATGCTCCCTTCTAATGTAGTGTACTTTTACAACATATATATAACAGAAAATAAAGACAATGGGGAAATGCTCCCTTCTAACGTAGTAATTTAGAGTACCGAAAATCCAAGTTTTGCAACCCTCTAACAAGCGAGAATTATGAAAATCTGTTCACTGAACAGGAGTAAAAGGAAAAACTGAACATGTATCCCACCTTATTAAAATGACACATCTATAGGCTACATCTATGCTGAATCTCGTTATAAGGACAAATTAACTTTTTAAAAGTTTATCTTAATAAATGATTAAAAATATGAAAATACTTAAAGGAACACAGCATTTAGACTGTGAAACTGTATTGTAAATTTTATTATAATTATTTTTTTCTTGATGTTGAAGACTGCATTATAGTTTCATAAATAACACTGCTTGTGTTTTATAATATATCTGTATGCAGAAGCATGTTTAATAGCAACCGCATGTATCTCCAGAAATTGTTGCTCACTTCAGAACACATATTTTTATTCTGGTAAGGATTCAATGTTTTACTTAGTACTTCAGTAGAAAACATGGTGAACAGATTGTATACCCCATATCAGTATTTTTTTAAAAAAAACCTGAACATTCTTTAAATGTCCATTTAAAAAAATATATTATAGTGTACAGTTATTGTTTTTATCATGATTAAACTGATATCAAATTAATAGGCATAAGTGGGAAAACGAATCACTTACTATCATTTAGAAATGCAATAACATCATGCATTATGTATTACTAAGAAAGTGCTCACTTATATAAGCAGCAGATGATAACAGTATCATGAAAATTCTAGATATATCTTTATGTATATCCTTGAAAATCACTTTCCTTTATATAACTTCTATTTTAATTTAAATGCCACATATCTTCAGCTAACATTTAAATTAGTTTTATTATAAAACTTCAGTTGTTAAACATTATAAAACACCTTCAGAAACTTGCTTGAAGGTAGGAGTAATTCCTTCCTCCTATTAAATAATTATATCACATTAAGTATTTATTAAATGTTATGTTTGAGAAATCTATTCTGACCTTGAATATATTCAAATTCAAGATCAATGTTATAACAGAATGAAGATTTTATGGGGAAAATGTTGCAATCAGTAAAAGTGTTAAAGAGCCTGTAACAGTAAGGAAGATGCCTGTCTGGAATATTGCAGAGTGGTAGATACCACATTTAATCAAAGGACAGCAATGCCTGATCTTCTATTTCCCACAGAACTCTGGATCCAGTTAACAGCAGAATGGGGGAAAGCAGCAGCAATATTTCAAATGTCCATACTCTGATCTGCAAAAGACACCGACTAGGTAGAAGAAAACTGCATTTTACTTCAGGTAGTCTTTGAAATGAAGGCTCTGTTATTTTTCAAGACTGGAAGGATATCACAGTGTTGATTTTATATACAAAGTAGGATCTATTCCAGTATACTCTAGTGAAATAATTCACATATGGAGAATAGTTAATTTTGACCTCATGACAAAATCGCCCATATTTTGAGTAGGTTAGCTTGTCACCTTCTTCACAAATCATCTATTAAAAGATATAAAACATAATATTAAAAAGCTTATTAAGCTTATATCGGAAATGCAATCAATGTACAAATGACTGTATTTATATGAAAAAACACACTACTGATAAACATTGTCTATACAACATCTCACTGTTAGCAAATAGAAGCCTCTTCATAAGTGAGTCACCATGCCCACTATACTCCTGAACTTCCCACTGACATTGAGAAATCAGTATAAAATGTTTTTTTTAAAAGATTTCTTTTAAAAGATTTAAGCCTAAAATTTAGAACACAATGTTTCCATAATCCATTAACATTGCTGTGAAGAACCTTGTCATGAAACCTACCAAGGCTGAGAAATGGACATATTATATTCCCAAATATATTCAAACTCCTGTCTTGTGTAGAACTGACTCACAATTATTGAGTAAGCAAGGAAACTTTTGTGACTTAGTGCGGACCTTTACATTTTTACCGAATGACGTTCACTAAGACAGCTTAGTTAGCTTGAAGGAGTTTTTATTAAAAAAAAAAAAAATTAGGTAATATTTTAATGCCTATGAAAGATGCCAGATAGCCAACTGTAAAAGGATAAATTAGCTTAAGTCCATGCCAGCCATGACGTGAAAGGAGAAGTAAGCAGATCCTCAAAACAGAGCAGAAAGGTGGGTAGCCAGAACAGAACAGAAAGGCTCCAGACAGCAGATAGTGATATAGTAGCAATTACTGAAACTGTACCAAGGTTTCACACAATTCCATTTTGTCAACAATAAACCAAAGATCACAGCCACTAAGTACCAACAGTGAAATTCAAAATGCATGCAGCATAAACAGAGTAAGTTTATATTACAAGATTAAGGGGTCATGAAGAAAAGAAAGGTGGAAATCACAAAAACTAATTTCTTACCTCCAAACTGATCTTGGATAAGATAAAGAGCTATGATTATTTAGGAAAAGACAGAAAAAATCTTGGCTGCAACCTGAATAGTACATGCATTACCACTTACAATGACTTACTAAACTTTTCCTATGATCCCTCACTCTCAGCTTTCTCAGGAGTCAAGAATCCATTCCAGCCAACACTAAGTCTCAGATATACAAACTGCCTTCACTGGAAGGCCATGGCCGGGGGAGAGGGGAATACACACATACACACACAACACACACACACACACACACACACACACACACACACACACACACATCACTCTTCGGTCTTCTTGTGGAAAAGACAGCTTGGTAAAATAGCTGAAATCAATGCAGAAATTAAGATACAGCTAAGTCCTAACAACTAACATGACTCTTAAGACCCATGTTTTTTGTGGATAATAGGGTCTGTATTTTTCTAGATAGTATGCAATTTTTCTAGATAGACATGAATCAAATTACAAAAAAATTCCAAACATAAGAATATAACAAGATAACCAGTTGCTCTTTAGATTATTATAATAAAATAAAATCATCATCAAATCAAATTATGCCATCTTTTATGAATGTTGAAACCTGCGTAAGTACAAGCAATGAATAAGGAATTCAGGTATTGATATATATATATTTTTTTTTTCAAAAATGCCCAGCTTTTCTTTTGTATGTTGAAAACATACTTCAAACTACTTTTAATAAGCTCTCCCCATTATTATATAATTCAATTATATTCTTAGTTAAGTTCCAAAAATGAAGTTTAAAGATTACAAGTTTAAATAAAGTCATTTTTCTAAAAAAAAAAAATTTCCAAATGGTTACTTACGTGGCCATTTGCAATGTCTAACAAATCTTTAACCCTACAGCCTCTCATGGTTCCCACCTCATTGCAGATAGCATCCTCTACAATTAGGTAATTAGCTTTGTAAGATGTCAGTATTTTATAAATATCCTCAGCAGATCGCTTTGAATAGATTTGGTAGATCTGGAAGAATATAATAAAAATAAATTTTAAAGGACATTTAAAACTTCTGTAAATTGAAACTATACATCAAGCATATACTATGTTCTCAGTACTGAGTATTATGAAAAATATATTTATTTTATAAATATAAATATTCACATATATATTTATCAAAACTCATGTCTTGATTATTTGGTGCTTTTTACTATAATTCTGCTGAACTTAGATAATAAGCTCTGGATCTTGTTAGATAATAAGGCTTTTCAGTTTTTCTGAAATGTTAATATTGGATCAAATCTTGTTATCCTTCAAAAAATAATAAAATCTCAAAATTAGGCCCAAGTATCATATACAATTTGACCTGAAAATACTCAGATTTGAAATCTAGAATGAGTAAGATTCCAATCTATTTGCAGAACACCCAGTAACTGCCTCCTACCTGTCACCATTGCTGTCTATCTAGTACCTTCAGTTCCCATGTCCACTGACATGCTAGGAATACCCACCCTCAACATTCTGTGGCACACAGAAGGCTAATACACCAAGAGGAAGTATCTCCCTCATTTCGTCATGTCACTACACGAAATAAGTTTCAATGGGAATGGTTCTATCCTATCCAGCCTATATCTATTGGTAGTTACTTACAATTTTATTTATTTTTAAGTGTTAAGAAACTGAAATATACTGTTGGGGCACTAAAGAAAAAAACACTTCTATGCAATTGCAATAACATTATTGATAGCCTAGAGCACAGTTTCTCAACCTTGGCACTATTCACATTTTAGGCCACATAATTCTTTGTTGGGACAGGAGGGAGGCTGTTCTCTGCAATGTAGATCAGCAACCCTGGTCTCTACCCAGAAGATGCCCATAGAACCCCTCCTCCTGTTATGACACTGCAACAACCAAAAATGTCTCCAGACATTGCCAAATGTCCCTTGGCGGGATAATTGTCCCAGGTTAAATCACTGGCCCAGGGGATTATACAAAGATTAGCCACATATTATAAATTAGAGACTCCATCTAATTTAAATAATATGGTTGGCCAGGTGCAGTGGCTCACGCCTGTAATCCCAGCACTTTGGGAGGCCCAGGCAGGCAGATCACTTGAGGTCAGGAGTTGGAGACTAGCCTGGCTAACACGGCAAAACCCCATATTTACTAAAAATGCAAAAATTGGCCAGGCACGGTGGCACGTACTGGTAGTCTCAGCTACTCAGGAGTCTGAGGGAGGAGAGTCGCTTAAACCTGAGAGATGGAGGTTGCAGTGAGCCAGAGATCATGCCACTGCACTCCAGCCTTTATGAAATTCTGGAAAATTGAAAAACAGAATATTGGGAACTCAGGTTCAGTCGATCATTGCTTTCAGATATGAAGTTACCATTTAACTCTATACCATACCAGAGTGAGACTCCATTTAAAGAAAAGAAAAGAAAGAAAGAGGGGGGGAGAGAGAGAAAGAGAAAAAAGAAAAAAAGATGAGAGAGAAAGAGAGAAAGAAAGAAAAGAAAGAAGAAAGAAAGAAAAAAGAAAGAAAGAAAGAAGGAAGGAAGGAAGGAAAAAAAAAAGAAGAAGGAAAGAAAGAGAAAGAAAGAGAGAGAGAGAGAAAGAAAGGAGCCAGGCGTGGTGGCTCACACCTGTAATACTAGCACTTTGGGAGGCCGAGGCGGGTGGATTGCCTGAGCTTAGGAGTTCAAGACCAGCCTCGGTCATATGGTGAAACCCCATCTCTACTAAAATAAAAAAAATTAGCCAGGCATGGCAGTGTGCACTTATAGTCCAGGCTACTTGGGAAGCTGAGGTGGGAGAATTGTTTGAACCTGGGAGGCTGAGGTTGCAGTAAGCCGAGATTGCACCACTGCACTCTAGCCTGGGTGACAGAGCGAGATTGTCTCCAAAAAAATAAAAAATAATAATTAATGATACCGTCTTATTTATGAAATTCAGTTTAGATCTTAGTTTAACAATAAATTTACTATGTACTATATACCACAGAGAAAAACCGTGGTTACTATTCTCATAGACAAGTTACATAAAACTCTAAAGTCTTTAAAATTTAATTAGAACCTAACTAGAATTCTGACCTAATTACAAGTAATTCTGAAATTCCATATTAGAAAAAGACCAATCAAAAGAAAACAAAGTCACAGAGTTTGCTGTTTTATAACCACAAAAAATAAAATTCAGGAATATGCTCTCTATATTATGTCTAAGCAACTCTATCTTTTGGAAGCACAGCAAATACTATATCAGAGATGGCTGCTGTCTCTCAAGGAAATCATTCTCAGGTAGATCTCCCCATCTTTGATCTCTTCCCTGCCTGCTTCAATCTGTTCTTTCTGCCATGACCATAAATAATTCTCCAAAGCAGATCTAACCATTCCACTGCCAGGCTTACTAAAAGTCGTGTCTCTTAACTGCCTCAAGGATAAGTCTAAATTTTTCAGCATGACATTCCAGGTCCGTCAGAATTTGGCCTCATTTTATTTTCTAGTTTCAAGGCTACAAATTCCTTGGTTCATGTTACTTTTTCAGCCTGGAATAATACACATTTCTTTTCCAAACAAGTTTCTAATCATCCTTCAAAGCCCAGATCAAGGGACTGCCTTTTATGATAACTTCTTAGATTTTTGCAGGCAGAATTGTTTGATTGTTTCTGCTTTTTTACTCGTTTGTATCTTGCGTGTGTCCGTGGGTATGTGTGTGCATCCAACTACAACTTAATAGTACAGAATAATAACATAATAGGTAACTTTAAAATTTTACTATGTTTCAGGCGTTGTACATAATCTCATTTAATTCTCATAAGTAGAAGGTGAGAACTATTTTTCTCACCTAATTTCCAGATTTAGTAACTTGCTCAGGGTCACAAAGCTAACACACAGCAGAGCTAGCATTTGGGTTCAGGTACTCTAACTCCTGAGTCTGCTTTCTTAATTTCTATATTGCTGTATTTCTTCCTTAACTTAGAATATGCTAAAAACTTTATGAAATTCTCTAAAATGGAAAAACAGAATATTGGGAACTCAGGTTCGGTTGATCATTGCTTTCAGGTATGAAGTTACCATTTAAATCCATACAAACATTCAAAATAATATATTATCTAAACTGTAATTAGATATCATTCTAATGTTACACTGAGTCAACAGCCCATTTATTAAAAAATAAATTTGTGTTTTAAAAGCCATATTAGAACTTCAGCTGAGAAAAACAGTACAGTACGAAGACATTAATTGACAGTCTTCTTTCAAAAATTTAATTGAGAACAATATTTTTAAAAGAAATGTTAGCTGGCTGTGGTGGCGCACGCCTGTAATCCCAGTTACTCAGGAGGCAGAGGCAGGAGAATTGCTTGAACCTAGGTAGTGGAGGTTATAGTGAGCCGAGATTGTGCCACTGTACTCCAGCCTGGGTGAATTAAAGAACGTTAGCCGGCCATGGTGGCGCATGCTTGTAATCCTAGCTACTCAGGAGGCTGAGGTAGGAGAATCACTTGAACCCAGGAAGCAGAGGTTGCAGTGAGCTGACACTGCACCACTGTACTCCAGCCTGGGTGAAATATTACACATTGGTCCCTTGATACTTTGTGGAAAATTAAGTATTTTTCCTAGAAATATATCAATACTGTTCATAAAACAAAGAACTTAATATTTTAATTTTGGGTCTCCTCTTAGTTGGATGTATTAATTATACAGGTGTTTTAAAATGGAAGTTAATTAACTCTTCTAAAATTGCTTGGACTTTCCTAGCTACATAGAAGCATATGTATACTGCAGGCTATGCTAAAATACAAAGTGCTGGAAAACAGGTCCAAATGTAGAATTCAAAATGTCTTACATTTTCATTTCTCTTGAGAAGATCATCATCATTGTAAAGAGGCAAGCTTGTCACCATCCATCCAGTGCACAATTTAATCGCACCCATTAACTGTGGACTCCCTGCAAACACAGCTGCAACTGGAGCTTGCCTTCTGCAAAGAATTGTAAAGATTTACACACTGAAAAGGTAAGTATACTATTTAGATCATTGATCTTTATCAACTCCAAAATACCACACAATTTACAATGTTTATACATTTAAGTTTCAATGCCAGGTTTCATTTCATTTATGGATTCATTAAAAAGAATTGGGCACTTAACTATGCACCAGGCACTCGTGCTGAAAATACAGAAACTTTTCTAAAAAGAGGGAGCAGGGGGAAGACAATAAGCAGTAAACATATATATTGGGTGACAATAATATGATTAAAAATACTGAAGAGTAAGGGGATAGAAACAAGAATATATTATTTTAGATAAGGTGGCTAGTTCAGTGGTGATACTGTGAATTCTCAACTCCATCTTTTGCAAATATTAACCACCTACAACCCAACTCCTTCCAAATCCATCTCTCCTCCTGCTCCTTCTCTGTCTTTACCCATGTGTCTGTCTCCAGACATAACATGTAGGACTTCTCTACTCTGAATCATTATTCAAAGTCCCAGACAGATGCTATTTGCAAGGCAGGAAACCTACAAGCAGGTCCCAAAGGGCTGTTTTAATACATTCACTTATTTATTCACTACCTGCATTTAACATTATGCACCCACCTCTATGTGCTAGAGGTAGTGCCAGGCTATCGAAATAAAGAGACGGCATATGGCCACTCTCCTCAATAGTGAGAAAACAGATATAAAACACAGTAATTGTATGAAAGTAACGTACATGTTCAGTATGTCATTGTTTGGGCCTTTGCTGTCTTTGAATATATGTGGCAAATCATACAGAGATGTGACTTCCTCTTTTGTTAATGACAACACAAGGCAGTGTTCCACAATAGCAAACAGAATTTACAAACAGTATTAACGGGCAATAGATAAGGGTGATCTAAAGAAAACTATTTTTATACAATAGAAGGTATGTTATAGTAACAAGACATTATACTAAACCTATTCTTATTTCTATAAACCTATTTTAAATTTCTAGAAACACTTTTTGTCTTTTTTCCCATATTTTTCTGGTCTTTTTTGATAGTATTTCAACATTTTTTCATGTTTTCTTGTCTTCTTTTATGTCTTTAATAAATTTCAATGTAGTTATTTCATAGTATCCATCCATGGAACAGACTGGTTACAAAAATAGCCACAATGATTCCTCTCCCCATGGTAATGTTCTTGGAGGGGAACTGGTCTTAATCATGTGACTTGCTTTGGCCAATAGGACAACAGTAAGCACTGTATAAGCAGTGACTTAAAACATGCTTGACACTGAGATTTGCCCTCTCTTGCTGCTCTTGGGAATTCTACGAATACCACCTTGTGAACAAGCCCAAGCTAACCTGCTAGATGATGAGACACAGAGGCCCATGTCAATTTGATCCCCCCCAGCTGACACTTAGCCAACCCTAGACTTGTGACAGAGGCCATGCCAGACTATCCAGTCCCAGTGGAACTGGCTCAGACCCAAAGATTCCTCCTCAGCACCCCAACTCTGCTAACTCTCAAGATGGTGTGGAATAACAAATGCTTATTGTTTGTAAGCCACTAAGTTTTGTGGCACTCTGTTATATAGCAAATCCTAAATGACACAAATTTTATTATCAGAAATAGCTAGAGGTCTACTTCTGCTATTTATCACAAGATGTATTGAACTGTTTATGTGTTTTAAAATTTCAGAGCTTACCTGCATGAAACTTTACTTATGGAATCCTGTATAACATGGGTTGAGGTTGTGTCAGCCATTCCAGACCAACCCCAAACTACTTTTAATGCTAATTTCTTAATTTGAGGTTTCTTAGACAAATATAATTTCAAATTATATTAGAACAAGTATAATTTCAAACTATAAACCCACATGAATTCAGATCCATTGCTATAAATTGAGAGGGGGAGATTTTTTTTGACCAAGAGATGAATGTAAGAGAGACATGCTTTCTTATCTTCTTTCTCTACCACTGGGTATTTTACTATTCCACCCTTTCACTAATGTGGTATTTTGCTATTCTACCCTTTTACTGCCAGTGTAGCTTTTGGGGGTCCCTCGGTTACATATGTGTGTGTTGCGGGGGGTTCTCAATTCCAATTCCCTGCTTCCATAAGCCTAAGATCACATCTCCTGTCCTGTGTGGGCATTAAAATGTGAAACCCCTGGTTATCAAGACTAGTAATCCATTGCTAATTCACCTCTAATACAGGGCAAAATAAGCATCCTCTTGAATACCTAAATAAAACGATACCTGTTCTTTTTTATCCTGTATTTCTAAGTGTTTGACAATGGGAGTTTCAAATCTCATATTGATCAGTTCTATATTTTCAAGCCCGTGGAGATGAGCAGAAAATTAGAATCACAAAGTCCAACCAAAACTTAAATATCCCAAAAACTCCTGAGTTTTATGAGAAAAATTTGGTATTAATTTATTATTAAAGTATTAAGTTATTATTTCCCCTGAATTCAGTAAGCATGCAGTGATTAACAGCTTAACAATAGTCTTGGGCACTTCAATCCTTACTTTATCCAGGTCATAAGTTCCACTGTGTCTGGGTCATAGAATTCCTGTAGTTCCATTAATTCTGTCATTAATCTTGGAAAAAACTAAAATGCAAAAAACAAAAAAATCCCCAAAAGGTATATGTCAGTAATTAGAAAGTTTAAAACTGTTCCACAGTATTTCAAAAGACTAACAGACTAACTTAAGGCAAATGATATTACAACACTGTTCACATGGAAAAAATGTCATGATGGATCTCTTTGCTTTCCTTCAATAGCCTGCTTATTTTTCTCAATCCAAATCATCTATTTTAGGGTTAATTCACTGTTTTGACTCAATAAATAATTTTATCCTTATCAAACAATGATAAATTGATCATCAGTTGTATCAGGCACACACATACTAAATAAATAAATAAATACATACATACATACATTTTCAGGTCCAATAATTGCAGAATTTTTATCATTTTATAGATGATAAAGTTTTAGTTACTAAAACTTTACCAATACCAAAATATTAATTCCTATTTACTCAGCAATATCCTTTGCCAATTATAGATTGAATTAACACTAGCATTAGACTACAGAAAATTGCATCAGGTGGCATTCTAGAAATGTTTTAGCTCTTCTACAATGTTCCTAATGACAAAAAAATTAGGCATTACTAAGAATATTACATTTTATTTTGTTAGGATAGTGCCTCAACATGGTTTCTACCCACACATATAAATTTATCACTACCTTTGTAGATAATGTACATTTTATTAATATAAAAGTCTAACTTTTTTTTTACCTCTTTCCATAAGCTGAGACCTATTATAGTGGGCACAGCCATGCTCAGAATAAGAGCCTAAAATATTAAAGCAAAAAGGATTACAGATAAATACATTTCAGAATACACACCGACTCTGTGACCAATCATCTATCTCTATAGTTACACAAATTTCAAAGAAACTGAAGTGAACATAGAACCTAGTTCACAGAATGAGATGGGTGAAAACTAAAGAGTTCCAAAGATACTAAGTTGGAAGTAAAGTGAGACATAAACATTACTATAAAAATTTAAGGCAGAACATTAAAAGGGTAATGCTCATATTTCAACTAGCAAGTCAATATTTGAAAAATTTGCCAGAAATTTATGTTATACAGATCTTACAAAGGATAGCACACTACCACATGAAAAGCTAACAACAAAAAAGACAACGAATTAACACAAGAAAAATAGCTAATATATATCAGTACACTAGTCTTTTAAAATAAGAATGCATAAATTCTCCTCGAAATAAGATTGGCAAAACACAACATGACTATTATTAAAGATAATGTACCATCTTCCTGCTATAATAAAACCTGTTCTTCCTATTGTCCCATGTCTTTTAGTGACCCTATGATCCACAGTCATATCAACCAGAAACCTAGGAACATCCAAGGTATCGCCCTCTTCCTCGTTTGCCCATACTTAATCAAGCAGTGAGACTTACTGATATTCTGACCACTTTTTTTCATTCCAATCTGGCATAGTATTAATTGAATGGGCTTTGCAGTCAAAAACACCTGAGTGGGGCTGGGTGCGGACGTTCACACCTATAATCCCAGAATTTAAGGGGCCAAGGTGGGAGGATTGGTTGAGTCCAGGAGTTTGAGACCAGACTGGGCAATATAGTGAGACCCTGTCTCTAAAAAAAAATAGAAATAATAAAAATTAAATTAGGCATGGTGGCGTGTGCCTGAAGTCCCAACTACTTGGAAGGATGTGGCAGGAGGATTGCTTAAGACCAGTTGTTTAAGTCTGCAGTGAACCACGACTGTGCCACTGCACTCCAGCCTGGGAGAAACAGTGAGACTCTGTCTCAAAAAAAAGAGAAAAGAAAATCCTGGGCATGTATCCTGGTTTCCACACTTATAAGCTCGGTAATCTCAAGCAAGTTATTTAACTAATTAAAGCCTTGGTTTCTTTATCTATAAAACAGAGAAAATCTAGGATTGAATAGCATGTGAAATGCTTCAAACAGTACCTGACATAGCGAGCATTCAATAAATTGGAGCTTCAATCACTTCTCTATCCACTCTTGCCTCCTCTGTGATTGAAGTCTGTTTCCTGTAGGACTATCCTTCACAGAATTGTAAGAGTGGGCAAATAAAAAATGTTAAGTCTGACTCCTCACTTTCCACAAGGCATACACGTCCCAATGCCTTCCCCTTGCCAACAGCATGAGAGGCAGCTCTGCAGCATGACGCTCAGGGCCCCCATGGCCTCACCTT
This sequence comes from Ateles fusciceps, assembly GCA_036589455.1. Lineage (NCBI taxonomy): Eukaryota > Metazoa > Chordata > Mammalia > Primates > Atelidae > Ateles > Ateles fusciceps. The sequence goes on along the minus strand of JAZHEH010001667.1, from coordinate 7,934,998 downwards.
CCTCCACTTCTCTGGTCTCATTTCTTGACCACCCCTACCTACCTCACACTTTATGTGTCAAGAAAACAAAATATATTGTGCTTTTTACCCCTAGTCCCTTTGATTACATCATATTCTTTGCCTACCTCTGTGGCTATTCCTGCTACCATGAATACCCTTTCTTTCACCTTTATTTGCCTAATAACGAAATATCTCTTCAATCTCAGATTGGAAAGCCTTATTTGATTCCCCCCAACAACAACAACAAAAAGAATTAAGTAGCCCTTCTCTATGTTCTAATAGCACCCTATGAAAACTTCTTTTTGTTTTTTAAGAGACAGGACAGGAACAGAAGAGCCGGCAGGCTGGAGAAAGTGGAAGGGGAGGGAGCAGAGGAGAGAGGGCCAAATTCTTATTATCTGTTTTTATGCCCAGAGATTATAATTCACTTGATGAAATTAACCATGCTATAATTATCTTTGTATTCCAAACACCTAGCAGGCAGAATGTAATGTTCCATTCACACAGAAATTATACCATAGTTCTAAATCAAACCAAGAAAAATATTATAAAAATTAATTCTTGATGACCTCCCATATTACTGATTCACTTATATTTTTACCTTTTTTTTTTTAAGTTGTATGCATTGAAATGCATTACTGTGATAATCAGAATTTTTTTTTTTTTTTTTGAGACAGAGCCTCGCTCTGTTGCCCAGGCTGGATTGTAGTGGTGTGATTTCGGCTCACTGCAACCTCTGACTCTTGGGTTCAAGTGATTCTCGATTCTCAGCTTCTTGAGTAGCTGGGACTACAGGCATGCACCACTACACCCAGCTAATTTTTTTTTATATTTTAAGTAGAGACAGGGTTTTACCATGTTGGCCAGGCTGGTCTCAAACTCCTGGCCTCAAATGATCCACCCACCTTGGCCTCCCAAAGTGCTGGGATTACAGGCATGAGCCACTGTGCCCTGCCCAGAAATTATTTTTTAAAATGTTTTGCACAGGATCAGTTTTTCCTCCTGTAAGTCATAATGTAATTTATTCATGTTATTTCAATAGTTTTCAATGTAGTTTTCATTTATTAGCATTTGATTTTATATAATTAAAAGAGAAACAAATACTTAACACAAAATAATAACTCACCAACAATATTGGGTGTACAGTTCTTAATCGAAGCCACTTGAAAAGTGTCATCCAAAGTTCAGGAGAACATACACCAAATGCTGCTAACATGCACACATAAGGAATCCAGATGTACTTCAAGCTAGAAAACACAAAAGGAGTCATATATGAGACATGCTGTGAATATCATTATTATCTAATTTTTCTTCTCTGAGTTCTTTCCTACTACCCACAAAAATACCAAAATGTTAAGGAACAGTGAAAAAGCTTAGCCTCTGATTTTCAGCAACAGGCTGTTATCCAGTTTTTAAAAAATCAAGGAGACATGGGAACAAATGAGGATAAAATAAAAGGATTAATACTGATGATGCAGCAAAATTGTATTCCTGGAGAGAATATAAGCTATTAGAGCATTTCAGAAGGCAAATTGGTGGACTGGGAGTGCCCGTAATCCCAACACTTTGGGAGGCTAAGGCAGGTAGGTCACTTGAAGCCAGGAGTTTGGGACCAGCCTGGGCAATACAGTGAAACCAAAACTACAAAAATTAGCCAGGCATAGTGACACATGCCTGTGGTCCCAGCTACTTGGGAGTCTGAGGCAGGAGGATCACCTAAGCCTGGGAGGCAGAAGTTGCAGTGAGCCGAGATCGCATCACTGTACTCCACGGCCTGGGCAACAGAGCAAGACTCTCTCTTAAAAAAACCCAAAAAACTCTAAGATAGGCAATGCCATTTCTAGTAATGTAGCTTACAAATATATTAGCATAAGAGTATAAAGGTATATATACAAGCGTTTTTTTTTTTTTTTTTTTTTTGAAGCAGAGTCTTGCTGTCGCCCAGGCTAGAATACAGCGACGTGATCTCAGCTCACTGCAACCTCAACTCCTAGGCTCAAGCGATTCTCCTGCCTCAGCCTCCCAAGTAGCTAGGATTACAGGCACGTGCCATCATGCCAGCTAATTTCTGTATTGTTAGTAGAGATGGGGTTTTACCATGTTGGCCAGGCTGGTCACAAACTCCTGACCTTAAGTGATCCACCCGCCGCAGCCTCCCAAAGTGCTGGGATTACAGGCATGAGCCACCATGCCTCGCTGCACACAAGGGTTTTAACTACAGCATTTTGTTTTAATAGCAAGAAAATTGCAAAAAAAAATTTTTGTGTTCTTCAATAGGTATGGATTACATAATTACTGAAAAACAAAAAAGCAAAATGCAAAACTTCATCTGCAGTGTTACCCTAATTTTTGCTTTTTATGTTTTTTAAATGTAGAAAAAAGGAAAAATCACACCTGAGGCTGGGTGCAGTGGCTCACGCCTGTAATCCCAGCACTTTGGGACGCTAAGATGGGCAGATCACTTGAGGTCAGGAATTCAAGACCAGCTTGGCCAATAAGGTGAAACCCTGTCTCCACCAAAAATACAAAAATTTGGCTGGTGCGGTGGCTCTCGCCTGTAAACCCAGCACTTTGGGAGGCTGAGGTGGGTGGATCACCTGAGGTCAGGAGTTCGAGACCAGCTTGGCCAACATGGCAAAACCCCATCTCTACTAAAAACACAAAAAAATTAGCAAGTTGTGGTGGTGCGTGCCAGTAATTTCAGTCGCTCGGGAGAGGCTAAGGCAGGGGAATCGCTTGAACCCAGGAGGTGGAGGTTGCAGTGAGCTGAGATCATGACACTGCACTTCAGCCTGGGCAACAGAGTGAGACTCCATCTCAAAAAAACAAAAAACAAAATGTGGAAAGATACTGCTAACTGTAGTGAACTCTGAGGAGAAGAAAGGTGGAATGGAGGGATTTTTATTTTTACTTCTATTTCTCTATTATTAGGGATTGTTATACACTGCATATAGTACTTTTAAGATTAATTTTTTTAAAATAAAAATTTTTAAATTGAGCTTTTAAATTAAAAAGATTAGAAATCCAGGTGTATAGAAAAAATTAACTTGTACTATTAGAAGAAAATACATTATGTTGTAGATTATAAAGAAAACAAAAGGAGCCCATCTCTGTAGGAGATGCTAACTGCTAAAAAATGAAAGAGGAAGAGTTTAGGAAAATCAATAGATATCAGTGCTTGGAACAGATTATCAAGTAACAATAACATTTCAAGGGACAACTTTTGTAATGAATACTAAGGAGAACAACCAGACCCTTTCATGATATATTCCCTGGTGTCAAACGTAGAAGAGACTGGAAGAATCTGGGGCCAGAGTATAAATGTAAACCACTGCGGTTTTATAAAACAGCAAAGGACCCAAGTTTGCCTGGGTGGGAGCCTTGGGCCATGTGGTATCAGTTCAACCTCTGAAGGGCTGAAGACTAAGGTCAGCCACACAGGTGGTCAGCCATGTATATATGACTGAGCCCCAATACAAACCCTAAACACAAAGCATGGGTGAATTTCCCCTGATTGACAGTACTCCATGTGTACTGTCACACATCGTTCCTGAGAGAAATCAGGAATCTGCACAATTCCACTGGGAGGGGACAAATCGTAGTTCTGTGCTTTGGTATCTCCTGGACCTTGTCCTATGGGTCTCTTTCCACTGCTAATTTTAATATGTATCTTTTCACTGTAACAAACTGTAACTTGACTATAATAACTTTTCTAAGTTCTGTGAGTCCTTGTTATTGAGCCTGAAGGTGGTTTGGGGGACTCCTAAATTTGCAGTTGGTGACAGAAGTAAGGATGGTCTCAGGAATTTCTGAAAACTGCATTTACCCACCTAGACTGTGTGCTTCTGAGGAAGGGGGATCCTATCATGTATATTTTTATATCTCCCACTATAACTAAAAGAGTATGAAAAAACTAGGCTGGGTGTGGTGGCTCATGCCTGTAATCCCAGCACTTTGGGGGGCTGAGGCAGGTGGATCACGAGGTCAGGAGTTCTGAGACCAGCCTGGCCAATATGGTAAAACCCCATCTCTACTAAAAAATACAAAAATTAGCCAGGCATGGTAGTGTGTGCCTGTAGTCCCTGCTACTCGGGAGGCTGAGGCAGGAGAATCGTTGGAACCCGGGAGGTGGAGGTTGCAGTGACACGAGATCACACTAATGCACTCCAGCCTGGTGACAGAGTGAGACTGCATCTCAAAAAGAAAAAAACCGAAAAAGTGTATGAGAAGACTAAAACCTTCTGCTGAATGGATGCATTTTAATAAAGTTTATTAACAACAGGGCATGATTTTCTATAGAAGCAGGAACAAAGGAAGTTTAAAAACTAAAGACTTAAAAATAAATAGTGCAAGATACGTTTCAAGGATTAAAACTCCCTAAACAATTATTACACCATTTATCATTTGCCACTGAAGGACAATAAAAGAAATGAGGTAAGTAAAGGTTAAAAGGGAAAACTCCAAAGTCCTCAACAAAGCGTACTGCATGCTCACTGTGCTTCAGCCATACTGAGCTCCTCTTCCTCCCACCAACAATGCGCCATGATCCTTCCTGCTCAGGCCTGGGCATAAGCTATTCCCTCTACCTACAGTCCTCTTGCCTCTTTTGTTCACCTCGTCCACTCCTACTTACCTTCAGGTCTCAGGTACTTTTTCCTTAGAGAACCTTTCTGACCTCTTTAAGTCAAATTCTGTTTCTACGTTCTCACAGCACCATGTACCTCTCCTTCACTTACCAAAGTTGCAATTTTATTTTTGTATGATTAACATCCGTCACTTCCATTAGGCCATAAGTTAAATAAGGTTAGAGACTGTGTGTTCTACTATTGTTTACCAAGGTACATTCAGCACCTAGCATAACACCTAGACCTTGGAAAACGTTCAATAGTTTTTTTAACAAATAAATGAAGAAGTAAACGTCAGTTCATTATACTATAAAAACCTTTGTAAACTCCAGATAAATTAAGAAAGTTTATAAGTGTATGGGTTTTATAATAAAGTTTTATAAATATATTCTTGGATGTATCTACTTATTATCATTAAAAAGGACAATGTTTGTTTCCTTTTGGCTTTTTTTTTTTTTTTTTTTTTTTGAGACAGGGTCTTGCTCTGTTGCTCAGGCTAGAGTAGGGGGCACAATTTCAGCTCACTGCAATCTTGACCTCCCAGGTTCAAGAGATGCTGCCACCTCAGCCTCCCCAGTAGTTGGGACCACAGGCGCATGCCACCACACCCAGCTAATTTTTCTATTTTTAGAAGAGATGAAGTCTCACCATGTTGGTCACGCTGGTCTCAAACTCCTGACCTCAGGTGATCTGCCCATCTTAGCCTCCCAAAGTGCTGGGATTACAGGCATAAGCTACCTCTCCTGGCCGGCAATCTTTGTAAAAACAAAGGGATCAAATAAAGTACACTTACCCTTCTATAACCATTGCAAGAGAACCCAATAAAATAGTGTGAATTACATGATAAATTATTTCTGGTCTTTCTCCAATGCGTCCATCTTCAAGAGTAACAGTTTCCTTCAGGGACTTACCACTACAAAAAGAAAATCTATTTTTTAATACTTTGAAAGTATATTTTGAAAAACCAAAGATACATTGTTTATCATCTTTGAAGGACATACCTAAAATTTTATATTTCATCATAATAAAAAATATAGGTGATCCTTAAAATTTGAAAGTATGTTCTGGTAGTTAAATACCTATCACATATCTCTTAAGTTGCTGCAAATGGCTTTTAGAACCTGAAGACAACAAACTCTATAGAGACTAAACATGAATTTTCACAATAATAAAAAAGGGCTAGGTGCAGTGACTCATACGTGTAATCCCAGCACTTTGGAAGGACAAGATGGGCGGATCACTTGAGGTCAGGAGTTAAAGACCAGTCTGGCCAACATGATGAAACCCCATCTGTACTAAAAATACAAAAATTAGCTGGGTGTGGTGGTGCGTGCTTGTAGTCCCAGCTACTCGGAGGCTGAGGCAGGAGAATCACTTGAACCAGGGAAGCAGAGATTGCAGTGAGCGGAGATTGTGTACTGCACTCTAGCCTAGCGACAGGGTAAGAGTCTATCTAAAAAAAAAACAAAACAAACAAACAAAAAAACAGATTTGTAGTTTCTTCTTCCAAGATCAATTATGACTCAACTAGCAATTGCTAATATAGTTAAATCGTAATTTGAGTAACTAAATTCTCAAAATGAAAAAAATATACACAACCTCTTTTCAAACATGATAAAAACATCAAAGGCTAGTCAAACTTTGTAATCTTTTTTTTTTAAGAGATGGGGGTCTCACTATGTTGCCCAGGCTGGTCTTGAACTCCTGGCCTCAAGCAATCCTCCTGCGTCAGCCTCTCAAATTGTTGGAATTATAGGCATGAGCCACTGCACCTGGCCTCAAACTTTATAATTTGAAATTACTTATACTGCTAACTTCATTTAAGTTAAATATAAGAAATTATTCTTATATTAAAATCTGTATAAATTAGTGAAACAGTCTGTAAAAGTTTAGCTGATTATTTAAATATCACTTATACATTAAGTCTCTAACTATATTAAATCTGGACATCACCTATTTAGATGTATAAAAACTAAGTTTAAATTTTTCTGGTTAACACATCTATTTTTTTTGAGATGGAGTCTCGCTCTGTCGCCCAGGCTGAAGTGCAGTGGAGCCGCGATCACAGCTCACTGCAACCCCTGCATCCTGGGTTCAAGCGATTCTCCTGCCTCAGTCTCCTGAGTAGCTGGGATTACAGGCACATGCCACCACGCCCAGCTAATTTTTGTATTTTTAGTAGAGATGGGGTTTCGACATATTGGTCAGGCTGGTCTTGAACTCCTGACTCGTGATCTGTCCGCCTTGGCCTCCCAAAGTGCTGGGATTACAGGCATGAGCCACTGCACCTGGTCAACACATCTTATAATGATACTTTCCATGTCAAAAAAGAGAATGGAATTAGAAGCTCTAAAACAAATATAAAAAATTGGAAAAATATTAAAAATAAGTATTTTATATATTTCCATAATGTATGTTAGTAATATGATTGATTCTCATAAATACTTACTTAATCCTCCTAAAAATAACTTGCAACATAGAAAGTAAACAAATAATCAACACCAGAATATAGAAAGGTAATAAAGAAGACTGTGTCAATCGGAGAAAAAAATCTTGAGATGGTGCCTGCAGGGATTCTTGACAGAGGAGCCAATTCATTGTAAAATTCCTACAGAAGACAAAAAGCACAATATTAAACTCACAGACGATTTAAAGTACTGAACACAGAAATATTTTTTTAATATCAGTAAAAACTAAGAAAAAACACATTTCCTACACTCATTTACTTATAACAGCAAGGTACTGTCCTTCATAAAAGAAGCTAATAGCTGGGCGAGGTGGCTCATGCCTGTAATCTCAGCACTTTGGGAGGCCGAGGGGATTGGATCACAAGGTCAAGAGATTGAGACCATCCTGGCCAACATGGTGAAACCCTGTCTCTACTAAAAATATAAAAATTAGCTGGACATGGTAACCCGTGCCTGTAGTCCCAGCTACTCAGGAGGCTGAGGCAGGAGAATTGCTTGAACCCGGGAGGCAGATGTAGCAATAAGCCAAGATTGCACCGCTGCACTCCAGCCTAGTGACAGAGCAAGACTCTGTCTCAAAGAAAAAAAAAAAGAAAAGATAATAGTATTTTATTAGTAAACGAAGCATGCGCTCTCACCAAAACTGCTCTAATAAATGTAAAACTGCTGCTTTTTATTACCAAGGAATGTGACCATCTCTAAAGCCCAATATAGTTTTTAGGGAATTTCATTTCTATCTTTATCTAGAAGACAACAAACAATTCAGCCTGCTAACATCTACAAATGCATTGTCGAATATGGTAGCTATTAGAGACGTGTAGTTATTAAACAGTTAAAATGCAGCCAATTCAAATTGAGACATACTTTACAATATACCCAGGATTTCAAAGAAAAAGCAAAATAAGAATTTGAAAAACAAACTATCTCCTTAATAATGTTTACACTGCTTACAAGTTAAAATATTTTTATGCATTAGAAAAAATATATTATTAAAATTAATTTCACTTGTTTCTTTGTATTTTTTTAAATATGGCTACTAGAAAATTACAATTACATAAGTGGTTCACATTGTATTATTACTGGATAGACCTACTCTGTATTGGCAAATGTAATTCAACTAGGATCCATTTAAAAAAGAGGTATCTACTTACTAAGATAAATCATAAAATTTGAAATGTAAACCTTTTGAGCAGTAATGAATCAGGATAAACATTCTTCCCACCCTAGGTATGATCAACAAGACTCCTGGTTATATATATGTTCATCTGCATCCTCATTTCTCATCCAGCTCCAAGCTCCAATCCTGAATCCCTAGCGGTGGGGAAGGATGTTAGAGATGGAGTGATGTCGGAAATGCTCACTGATGGACTGAGAATGTCTACTTCAAATCACTGCATTTACAACAAAATGTTAAAGTTTAACAATGTGGCAAACATTCTAGGTGTTTTTTTTTTTTTTTTAAGACATGGTCTCACTGTCGCCCAGGCTGGGGTGCAGTGGCATGATCTTGGCTCACTACGACTTCCACCTCCCACTCCCAGGCTCAGGTGGTCCTTCCACCTCAGTACCTGAATAGCTGGGACCACAGGTGTAGATCACCACACCCAGCTAAATTTTTTGTTTGTTTGTTTTTGTAGAGATGGGGTTTTGCCACATTGCCCTGGCTGGCTTCAAACTCCTGGACTCAAGTGTCACGATCCACCCACCTCAGCCTCCCAAAGTGCTGGGATTACAGATGTGAGCCACCATGCCCGGCCATTGAGTATTTTTTATCTTTATTGTCTAAGTGGTATAGACTTAGGTAAACTTACTTAATCTAAAACTTACTTAGTTATATTTAGCCCAAATTTTACTTCAAGGAATTTCAGCATGTGCCCATTTTCTTTGTGTGGGACAAACATCTAGAAGAGAAAAACACCAGTTAACAAAGAAATATTAGCTATGCTTACTGCACATGCTTCTCCCAATACTAGAGACAGAAAACACAGCAAGACTACAAAACAAAAATATGAATAAATAATACATGGTATGACTATGAAGCAAGGAGATTTACTGACAGAAATCAATCACATGACCTTATACTGAAGCATAAACTACAACTACAAAGGGGAAGTAAAAACATTTCTTTTGTTTTTTCTTTTCTTTTTTTTTTGAGATGGAGTTTCATTCTTGTTGCCCAGGGTGGAGTGCAATGGCATGATCTCCCCTCACTGCAACCTCCACCTTCCAGGTTCAAGTGATTCTCCTCCTCAGCCTCCCGAGTAGCAGAGATTACAGGCATGCGCCACTATGCCCAGCTAATTTTTTGTATTTTTAGTAGAGATGGTTTTCATCATGTTGGTCAGACCTCAGGTGATCAAGAACATTTCAACCTTATCCCACTAGGCTCAAGTAACTCACCCACTCTTCTAAACATTTTTCATTTGTCTCATTTTATTCCATATATTGCTTAAGGTTAACTGGGTAATGATGAAATTTTTAACTTAATGAAAAATATGCATTCCCTTTTTCTCTTTGACTATATACAGAAAAGAATCAGAATCCTACTTTCTCACCCAATATGCTAGTTACGATTATTAACTCAAAATTATACTGTTCAAACTCTATTACCGTGCTATCTCATTATTCTTATTAAAAGTTAGTCCAGTATATTTCATTATTCATTTTGTTTTACTATATGAATCTCAGAGTTACTTACCTTCATTATAATATTCAATGTTATTGTCAGAGTACACACCAAGTAAAAATTAATCACTTTTATTATTTTAGCTACAAAACTTCCTTTCTTCACATTCAGCTGTGGAGAAAAAATCATATGAACAAAAAAGTGAGGTGTTAAAAAATTAACAATTTAAAAAGTAATCATAAGAATGGCTGAGCACAGTGACTCAAGCCTGTAATCCCAGCACTTTGGGAGGCTGAGACGGGCGGATCACCTGAGGTCACGAGTTGGAGACCAGCCTGGCCAACATGGTGAAACCCCGTCTCCACTAAAAATACAAAAACTAGTTGGGCGTGGTGGTGCACATGTTTGTATAATCCCAGCTACTTGGGAGGCTGAGGCAGGTGAATCACTTGAACCCAGGAGGCAAAGGTTGCAGTGAGCTGAGATCATGCCACTGCACTCCAGCCTGGGCAACAGAGCGAGACTCCATCTCAAAAAAAAAAAAAAAAAATCAAAATAAGAATGATAAAAAGACAATTCTAATTACCTGAAGGCACTTAGCAAGCATTAAGGCTGCTACTAAACTTAATAAAGGAGATACCAACAAAGCCGGATTTTCAAACTGCAGTAAATATCCCAGAAAGACAGAAAATATGTAGATTTTATAAACTTCATAAACCTGTTGTGACAAAAATAAATGAGAATAAGGTATATTTTATCATACATGTTTTCATTTAGATTTAACTACATTTATACAGTAAATGCTCTACTATAATTTAGGAAAGTATTGTGCAAATGTTCAATCAATATTTTTAATGTTGGCTGGGCGTGATGACTCATGTCTGTAATCCCAGCACTTTGGGAGGCCAAGGTGGGTGGATCACTTGAAGTCAGGAGTTCAAGACCAGCCTGGCCAACATGGTGAAACCCCGTCTCCACTAAAAAAAAAAAAAAAATTAGCCGGGCATGGTGGTGGGTGCCTGTAATCCCAGCTATTCGGGAGGCTGAGTCATGAGAATCACTTGAACTCACTTTGTAGGTAGAGGTTGCAGTGAGATAGGATTGCACCACTGCACTCCAGCCTGGGCGACAGAGCAAGACTCTGTCTCAGAAAAAAAAAATAAATCTATATCTATCTATATACATACATACATACACACACATATGTATACATATACACACAGATATAAATATGTATATATTTTAATGTTATAGTGTATAATGAATTTATCACTGTTTTCTTAAAACTTTCTGGAAACAAAATAAAGAGCTTTAAAAACATCAGTATCTAAATCAGACTGGAAGAACCTTCTTAATTTCACTTAGTTTGCCCTGTTATTAAAATTCATCTATGCAACCTCAAATTACATAAATCAAAAATCATAATTTTTAGCAGGAGCTCCCAAAACCTACCTAGTGAAAATATACTGCCATGAAATGTACCATTGGAGAAATGTATTGCTTTTGGTCTAACTAGTGAGCATAACAAAGTTAAATGCAATGTTTTTTTTTGTTTTTTAAAAGACAGGGTTTCACCATGTTGGTCTTGAACTCCTGACCTCAGGTGATCCGCCCGCCTTGGCCTCCAAAGTGCTTGGATTACAGGCGTGAGTCACCGCGCCCGGCCCAAATGCAATGTTTTAATAGAATATCTCCCAGGAAGTAGTTATATGCTAAAAAACAGGCCAGGCTCAGTAGCTCACATCTATAATCCCAGCACATGGGGAGGCAGAGGCAGGAGGATGGCCTGAGTCCAGGAGTTTTAGACCATCTTGGGCAACATGGCAAAACCCTATCTCTACGAAAAATAGAAAAATCAGCCAGGGCTGGGTGAGGTGGCTCATGCCTATAATCCCAGCACCGTGGGAGGCCAAGGAGGGTGGATCACTTGAGGCCAGGAGGTCAAGACCAGCCTGGTCAACGTGGTGAAACCCTGTCTCTACTAAAAATCCAAAAAAAAATTACATGGTGGTGCATGCCTGTAATCCCAGCTGCTCAGCAGGTTGAGGCAAGAAAACTGCACCACTGCACTCCAGCCTGGGTGACAGCAGCAAGACTGTGTCTCAAAACAAAAGAAAAAGAAAGAAAGAAAGAAGAACCAGACGGGCGTGGTGGCACGTACTTGTAGTCCCAGGTACTAGGAGGCTGAGGTGGGAGGATCACTTAAGCCTGGGAGGTGGAAGTTGCAGTGAGCCATGACTGAGCCACTGCACTCCAGCCTGGGTGACAGTGGGACCCTGTCTCCAAAAAAGTAAAAATAAATAAAAATAAAATGAAATAAAAACAAACAAACAAACAAAAAGACAGGAAAAAAAAGTCAATAATAGCCAGGGCCACTTGAAAAAAAGATACCTCACTCTAACAAGTCTACAAGTTAGAACAGTTGCTACCCTTGGGGGTTGAAGCAATGACTGGGAGAGACAGCATGATGGAGTCTTCTGGGAGTTGGTACTGATCTATTCTCTTTTTTTCTTTTGTTAGAGGTGGGGTGTGCTCACACTGGCCAAGTGATCCTTCCACGTCAGCCCCTACCTCACCTGGCTAATTTTTTAAAATGTTTTGTAGAGATAGGGTCTCACTATGTTGCCCAGGCTGGACTTGAATTCCTGGGCTCAAGCAAGCCTCCTGCTTTGGCCTCCCGAGTAGCTGGGACTACAGGCATGGGCCACCACACCTAGCTTATGTTCTATGCTTGATTTGGGCTCTGACTGTACAGATGTGTGCCAGTTACTAAATAACTCTCTCAGCTCCAAACTCCCCTTTCTATCCCCTGCCTGGCAATGCTAGGCCTGGGACTCTGCAATCTGTATTTCTGCTTTTTCTGGTGGTTCCCTATGAAGCTCTGTCAATAGGAAATGCTAGAGGGAACGTGCAAGCCTGGAGGAGGAAGGAGCCTGCTCCCTCCGCTTGCTTCCTGATGGTTTGAGGTTCCTGTGATTTCACCTCGGGGATGGTTCTTCACCCCAACATAGCAATTACTTCCTATGGAAGCACTGAATGCAGCTGTAGTTTTTCCAACACTCGAAGAATCAGCTTCATTACATCTTCTAGCCCAAGAAACCGAAGACCAGCTAGCCACAGCCACATCCTCAGAGGCTTGGGTCCCAGTTCTGAGGGGCTTTACTTTTGAGCAAAGCTGGTATTTCTGAGTTCAAAAGTCTGAGTATCAGCTCCGTGAGGTCCCTAAGTTCTAATTGTTTCATATTTTTCCCTAGCAATGGTAATTGCTTTCTGTAGTTGTGATCTCTATGAAACTTCCAGATTCTTATTATCCTTTCATTTAGTAAGTTAATGACTTTATACTTGGTTAACAATTTATGTTAACTTCTCTTTGTCCAAATAGCTTAAATGTTGGAACACATTGGGGTTCTGAACCATATGAGTGTATGGATACAGAAAAGAGAGGTTTTAAGATACAATGCTATAAATACATTTAACTCTGAATTTAAAATCATCATTTCAAAATGCCATAATACCTTGTCACTTTGCTCCAGTGAAAAGATATCTAGCAGGAATAGAGATATTGCTTGAAGAAACAGGAGATAGTGGCTATACTCCCACATCATCATAAATGTGTAGGTTGAAGCACTCATCAACAAGTAGCAAAACCTCTAGGGAAAACAAATGAAAGAAACTAAATATCAATAGCTCTATTACTATAGAAGTCTATGAGACCGTTGCTGCTTTGTTACTCATTCAACTTTAAGCTATATAACTCTTGAAACTTTGTTTTTAAATCTCATAATTATTATTAAATCCTTACAAAAACAACAAGATCTCATATAAGGCACTTGAGAGAAATCAAGCACCTGTCCTTCACTACTCAACATCATACTGCGAATTTCAGGAAAACAAAGGGGAAGAAAAAATAAAATTCAATATAATTTTTATCCCAAAACAAGTAAAGCAACAACTCTAAGAAAGTGGTGGCATTTACTAGACTTGGCTGGTGAGCTTTTGTTATCATAGAGGCAACTCCTTTTGCTGTGAAAATAACATTTCACTTCCATGATGCTTCAAGTTTTAATAATTTCATATTTTCCCTTTGTTCCCTCAGTCCTAGTGGTGGTCGTTGCTTTCTGTAGTTGTGATCTCTATGACACTTTTAGGCTCTTATTAACCTTTCATTTAGCAAGTTAATGACTTTATACTTGGTGAACAATTGATGTTAACTTCTCTCTGTACAAATAACTTAAATGTTGATACTCATCAGGGTTCAGAACTTATTTTCCTAAGAACTTTATTTAAATAGTCTGTTTACATCTCAGCCTATTCCACAGTCCACGTCTTTGCTTTTTTCACTTCCTGTACACAGAAGTGTTACCTTTCCCCAGTGCCTGTATTGTCAACCATATTAAACTTTCAGCTGTTTTCCTCTGCTAAATACTAAACACAAGGGAGGTCCTTGACCTTGCCAAAAATCTGCCTGGCTAAGTCAATTCTATCCTTCCAGATGTCATCTCCCATGCGATCCCTTAGCCAGTTACCAAGTCTGAGACATATCTCATAACATATTCAACAGCCTCTCCTTCTTCCATGGACCTACTTTTAAATTCTGGATCCCTCCACTGGCTGTAGTGTCAAATGACCTTGTTAAGATAAGAACGGTGAAGGAGAAGGACAATAAAGGTCACTCAAGAAACCTAAGATAAGAACTGTACTCTCTAAAACTAAGTCTTTCATACTCAGCTAACTATACTCAAGGATAAACTCCAGAGTCAGAAATACCTCAGCCATCAGCAGATAAAAGAATTTTCCAGCATCCTGAATAAGATTAAGACCAGAGAGCCAAATGTAAGAGATGGCAAACTTCCACCTGTTGGTCAAATAACACCCACAGCAAAGCTCAGAAGGGCTCTGACGGAACACATAAGCTTCTGCTCTTCCTGTCACCATAGCTATGTGCAGGACAAGGGTTCTGGAAACCCTCTAATGTGGAACAACCAGAACTAATAACCAGGCTGAACACCATCATCCCCAGAGAAACCAGTTCCAGAAAGCAATAAAGGTTCAAATCTAGACCCACCCTAATTAACGTACTGGGCATTTGGAGATTACTTCTGAGATTCTGGGGGGAAAGCTACAATATACTAAAACAAATTGTTAATTCCAAGGATTTACTCTCAAACTACTCTAAGAACATACAGTAAAAATGTCTTAAAGATAGAACTGTGTGTCAAACACAACCTGGACAATTAGCAAAGTTATTCTTTTCCCTGAACATTTTCAAAGTTCTGTGCAGTCTTGTCTGCCCCTTACCTTGCTCCCAGTGCCTCACAGGGCTTCATTTTCTCTGTGCCTGTAGTGTGAACTTTTTTACACATAGGATTTAAGTGATACATCAGATAGGTTTCAGTAATCAACCACAGATGTCTCTGGATGACTCCAGATAAGTGCACACAAGATTGATCTGAACTTGGATATCCTGATGCAACTGGGACCACGAGATCTAGCCTCACGAATGGGAAGCAAAATACAAAATAGGTGATTAAAAAAAGTACATGTCAGCTAGGCACAGTGGCTCACGCCTGTAATCTCAGCCCTCTGGGAGGCCGAGGCAGACGGATCACTTGAGGCCAGGAGTTCAAGACCAGCCTGGCCAACATGATACAACTCCATCTCTACTAAAAGTACAAAAATTAGCCTGGCATGGTGACATGTGCCTGTAGTCCCAGCTACTAGGGAGGCTGAGGCAGGAGAATCGCTTAAACCTGGGAGGCGGAGGTTGCAGTGAGCCGAGATCGTGCCACTGCACTCCAGCCCAGGCAACAGAGCAAGAGACTTCCTCTCAAAGAAAAAGGAAAAAAAAAAATACATGTTGCTAAAATACTACTCAGTGATGACAAGGAGCAAAGTATTGACACATGTCAATAACTCACATGGATGTCAAGGGCATTATTAGGCTAAGTGAAAAAAGCTAATCTTAAAAGGTTACATACTACATGATTTGATTCCGTTTATATAACCTTTCTTTCTTTTCTCTTTTTTAAGATGGAGTCTCCCTCTGTGGCCCAGGCTGGAGTGCAGGGGTGTGATCTCGGCTCACTGCAAACTCCAGCTCCCGGGTTCAAGTGATTCTCCTGCCTCAGTCTCCTGAGTAGTTGGGGATTACAGGCGTGCACCACCATGCCTGGCTAATTTTTGTATTTTTAGTAGATATGGTTTTCACCATGTTGGTCAGGCTGGTCTCAAACTCCTGACATCGTGATCTGCCCAACTTGGCAGTACATGTAAAACCAGGTGAAATCTGAAGAAAGTCACTGCCTGAATAAACAGTATTATATCAATGTCAATTTCTTCACTTTGACAAGGTATCTTGACTATGAAAGATATTATTGGGGAAAGCTGAGGGGTACATGGGAATTCTCTATACTATTTTTACAACTTATTGTGAATCTTTAATTCAAACTAAAAGAATAGACTTAGAGGGGAGGGAAGGAAGGGAAGTAAACATAACTGAAAGATTAGGCAATTCTGCTTCTTAAAAAGTTGAGTTGTTAGCTGAAGAGTTAAGAATACACCCTAGCTTTTTTTTTTTCCTGCTGTATATATTTATAGAATCCTTAATATTATTACTTTTTTTTTTGAGACGGAGTCTCACTCTGTCACCAGGCTGGAGAGCAGTGAGGTGATCTCGGCTTATTGCAACCTCTGCCTCCCGGGTTCCAGTGATTCTCTTGCCTCAGCCTTCCAAGTAGCTGGGACTACCGGCATGTGCCACCATGCCCAGCTAATTTTTGTATTTTTAGTAGAGATGGAGTTTCACCATGTTGGCCAGGATGGTCTCCATCTCTAAACCTCGCAATCCACCTGCCTCGGCCTCCCAAAGTGCTGGAATTACACGTGTGAGCCACCGCACCTGGCCTCTTCTTACTCTTTAATATTTTCAAATAGGCATTTTGTTCTTGTTGTGTACTCTTGACTCTATTGATGAGTGACTAGTTATAAACATATAATTGATAAATACAATTTTCCCACTTTATCTTAATATTAAGAGAGAAACGGGGGTGGGGAGGGATACTGTGGAGTATTTTCAAAGTAGAAAAAAAATAATCGTTGTTAAATTTAAAAAGAGAAACAAAGTGTAACCTAATATAAAATAATAAGCTATTCTTGGATCCTTTCAAAAGTTCTGGGTCCTTGGTAATAATAGTGAACAGGAGGGAAATATACTTTTCACTGTATGTTCATTTGCATGAACAGTTTTTTTAACCACGTATATATTTTTTTAATTTAAAAAAGTTAGAAAAAATTAGAAAGAACAAATGCATAACATAACAAGGTAATGAAAAAATACTGAGAAAAGTAATAAAATGGTATAAAAGCACTATTTACAAAGATTTTCTTTTAAAATAAATAAGAACAATGACTTCATTAAAAGATACTTAAACTTTTTTTTAGGCAAAAGTTTATTTTAGTTCAAAATAAAGGTAAATATAGCCTGTAATCTCAGAACTTTGGGAAATTGAGGAGAGTAGATTGCTTGAAGCCAGGAGTTCCAGACCAGCCTGGGCAAAACGGCAAAAACCCTGTCTCTACAAAAAATATATAAATTAGCTGGGCATGGTGGCACATGACTATAGTCCCAGCTACTCAGGAGGCTGAAGTGGGAGGATCACTTGACCCCGGGAGATCAAAAATGTAGTAAGTCTACATCATGCCACTGTACTCTAGCCTGGGTGACAGAGTGAGTCCATGTCTCAAAGAAATAAGCAAAAAGGTAAATATATAGAAGCTTAGGCAGTTCACTTTGCTATACCAAACTTACCAAACTTTTTTTTTTGAGACAGAGTCTTACTGTTACCCAGGCTGGAGTGTAGTGGCATGATCTTGGCTCACTGCAATCTCCACCTCTGGGTTTAGGCGATCCTCCCACCTCAGCCTCCCAAGTATCTGGGAGTACAGGTGTGGCCACCACACCTGCTAATTTTTGTATTTTTAGTAGAGACAGATTTCGCCATATTGGTCAGGCTGGTCTCAAACTCCTGACCTCAGGTGATCCACCCGCCTCAGCTTCCCAAAGTACTGGTAATATTACAGGTGTGAGCCACCATGCCCAGCCTATACCAAACTCCTTTACTTAACAACTGAAGAACTATTCTTCCCTAAGAGACAGCTGTACAATCAAACAGGGAAATCATAGACTCCCTGACTATTATAGAAAATACACTCTTGGCCAAGCGTGGTGGAATTCTGGCACTTTGGGAAGCCAAGGTAGGCAGATCATTTGAGGTCAGGAGTTGGAGACCAGCCTGGCCAACATGGTGAAACTCCATCTCTACTAAAAATACAAAAATTAGCTTGGCATGGTGCTGGGCCCCTGTAATCCCAGCTACTCGGGAGGTTGAGGCAGGAGAATTGCTTGAGCCCGGGAGGTGGAGGTTGCAGTGAGCAGAGATTGTGCCATTACACTCCAGCTTGGATGACAGAGTGAGAATTTGTCTAAAACAACAACAAAGAAAAAGAAAATATACTCTTATTCAGAAAGATCTGTATACAAATACAACATAAAGGAAAATCACAAAGCTGAAATGTGTTCATGTTATTTTACACAAAAAAAGGAAATGCTGGTTATAAAAATGAAATAATAAAGTTTGGTATGCTCATGACATTTGTCACCACTGAAAGGAGAAAAGAACAGTACATTTTTTCAGAGATTTTTCATAGAGGATCCACAAGTATATCCTGTTTCCTGGACAATCAGGTTTATTAAGCTTTGTTCACCTTTTCTAGCCAGGAATTCCTTTTTTTTTTTTTTTGAGACAGAATCTTGATTTGTTGCCAGGCGCCAGGCTGGAGTGCAGTGGCGCAATCTCAGCTCACTGCAATCTCCGCCTCCTGGGTCAAGCAATTCTCCTGCCTCAGCCTCCCGAGTAGCTGGGGCTACAGGCGTGAGCCATCACACCCAGCTAATTTTTTTTTTTTTTTTTTTTTTTTTAGTAGAGATGGGGTTTCACCATGTTGGCCAGGATTGGTCTCCATCTCTTGACCTTGTGATTTGCCTGCCTCAGTCTCCCAAAGTGCTGGGATTATAGGCGTGAGCCACCACATCTGGCCTCTAGCCAGGAATTCTTAACCCAAGATAAGACGACTATCAAAGGACTGTTACAATTTAGTCAATTTCAATATAACTGGTTGCCTCTATAGTCATTTTATGCATTTTAAATCATTATTCTTTTTCTTTTTGGAGACAGGGTCTCACTCTGTCACCCGGGATAGAAGGCAGTGGCACGATCTCAGCTCACTGCAACCTCTGCCTCTCAGGTTCAAATGATCCTCCTGCCTCAGCCTCCTGAGTAGCTGGGATTACAGGCGTGTGCCACCACACCTAGCTAATTTTTGAATTTTTATTAGAGATGAGGTGTCACCATGTTGGCCAGGCTGGTCTCAAACTCCTGACTCCAAGTGACCTGCTCACCTCAGCCTCCCACAGTGCTGGGATTACAGGCATGAGCCACTGGGCCTGGCCTAAAATCATTATTCTAAGCCAGACTCCGCAGGCTTCTTCCAACTGCCAAAAGGATTGTGGTAACAACAATAATAATAACAATGTAAGAATCTAAACTACCGGGGAAGTCTCCTGAATTTTTTACCAACCTACCTATACCTCACCACAGAAAACACGAGAAGAAACAGAATATGCAGTGCTGCCATCCAAGTTAACACTGCTGTCATTTGTGGTCACTCTTTACATCTTCCTTAATATATCTTTAAATTATGGCGACTGAAGGCCAGCAGAGTTCCAGAAGTCCAAGAAGTGATAAAATAACAGTGGGACAGATTTTAAAAATAAGATATTCTTCATATAGTTGTCAAGTAATGCATTAAAATAATAAAACATCTCCTTCCTCCTAATTTACTGTTAATCATATTACAGAGTAACAGTGTTGTAAGAAAACTACTGGCTGGGTGCGGTGGCTCACGCCTGTAAAACCAGCACTTAGGGATGCCGAGGTGGGTTGATCACGAGGTCAGGAGTTCGAGACCAGCCTAGCCAACTTGGTGAAACTCCGTCTCTACTAAAAATACAAAAATTAGCCGGGTGTGGAGGCAGGCACCTGTAATCCCAGCTACTTGGGAGGCTGAAGCAGGATAATTGCTTGAACCCGGGAGGCAGATGTTGCAGTGAGCTGAGATCACGCCACTGCACTCCAGCTTGGTGACAGAGCAAGACTCTGTCTCAGGGGAAAAAAAGAAAAAAAGAAAACTACCTAACTATACTTTTTATTATGTAGTAACCAGGCTTCACTGAATATAATTCAATTCTTACTATGACTAAAACTTATTTGCTATTATGTACCACATTTGCAATACAACAAAATTAGCTGCAATGGATAAAACAGATTTGTATCTTACCTCTCCATAAGTATTTAAGTTGCTTTTTAAATAGCCTGTGAGTGCAGCAACTTGGCATGCAAAATATGGAAGTGCCCAGTTCTCTCTTAAAGGAATGGAGTATTCAATTCTTGTTGTATCTACCCTAAAATAAACCACAGATGAACAGTAAAAATAAGACATCATATTTGTGTTATACTATACTTTTCAAAGTACTTTAACACAAATCTCATTGTTCTCCGTAACAATCCTATGAGGTAGGCTTAGCCAGATCCACCATTGTCTTTCTTTTTTTGAGATGGACTCTTGCACTGTTCCCAAGCTGGAGTGCAATGGTGTGATCCTCTGCTCACTGCAACCTCTGCCTCCCAGGTTCAAACAACTCTCCTCATTCTCCTGCTTAGCCTCCAGAGTAGCTGGGACTACAGGTGCATGCCACCATGTCTGGATAATTTTTGTATTTTTAGTAGAGACGGGGTTTCACCATGTTGGCCAGCCTGGTCTCAAACTCCTGATCTCAGGTGATCCACCTGCCTCAACTTCCCAAAGTGCTGGGATTACAGGCATAAGCCACTGTGCCCAGCCTAGATCCACTATTGTCTATACAGCATCTTTGAGCAAATTAATAGTGTCTCACCACACACCCCTATCCCCCACCAAGAAGCTGCAGAGCTACTGTGCACTACTTGGTGAACAGATGGGCCTCTGTGAGAGTTTGAAAAAGGCATGCCTTCTCTGGGCAGACCCCATGCTAAGGGACACAGCTTGTTGCACAGAGTACCCCGAGTGTCAGCCCCACTCTCTCTTCCCTTAACCAGATGGCTAGCCTTCACTAGAGCACAATCTGTACCACGTAACTAGCAGCCTGGCAGATCCCAAGTTCTTATCCCCCTTTACAAAAGGAATATGATGTTCAGAAATGTAATGTAACTTAATCAAGGCTATCTAGCTGGTAGGTGGCATAACCGGGATTAAAATACTTATCTTCAGATACCGAATTTAATAATCTTTTTAGTGAGCAAGTTCCCCAGAATTAATATCACAGTCTTTTATGTGATATATTTAGACACTTTTGAAAATTCCCGGAATCAGAAATATAGTAATGTCAGGCCGAGCGTGGTGGCTCACGCTTGTAATCCCAGCACTTTGGGAGGCCAAGGCAAGTGTATCACCTAAGCTCAGGAGTTCAAGACCAGCCTGGCCAACATGGTAAAACTCCGTCTCTACTAACAACACAAAAATTAGCCAGGTGTGGTGGCGCACACCTGTAGTACCAGCTACTTGGGAGGCTGAGGCAGGAGAATCACTTGAACCTGGGAGGCAGAGGTTGCAGTGAGCAGAGGATTGCACTACTGCACTCCAGCCTGGATGACACACCAAGACTCCATCTCAAATAAAAAAAAAAAGACATAGAAATATAGGAATGTCTTTGTAGGTTCCTCCTAAATTTCTCCTCAGTCAATATTCATTGAGAGCCTATTGTGTCCTGTGCACATCCTAACGCCACAAGGGGACTACCTCTCCAGCAATGATTGAATTTGGCTCTCTTACACTCAATAGCTATTTTCCACACAAAAATAAAGGTGCTATTGTTTTTTTGAAAATTTATGAAAATTGCTGCCTAACTTTCCTAAGTAATAATGATGGACATGCTTACATGTTAACTTAGTTCCCTCAATGGCCAAGTAACACACTCCTGCATGCTGGTATCAGAGTTAGTAATTATATTTCCAATTACACCAACCACGAACCACTGAATTGCTTGCAAATAATCAAAATTACAAATGTTACATCCTCACAGACCAAGAAGATCCTGGCCAACATGGTGCAACCTTGTCTCTACTAAAAAAAATACAAAAATTGGCTGGGCATGGTGGTGCGCACCTGTAGTCCCAGCTACATGGGAGGCTAAGGCAGGAGAATCATTTGAACCTGGGGTGTGGAGGTTGCAGTGAGCTGAGATCATGCCACTGCATTCCAGCCTGGGTAACAAGAGCTAAACTCTGTCTCAAAAAAAAAAAAAAGGAAAAGTCTTTTTAAAAATAATGCTGTAACAACTGGACATGTACATGAAAAAGAAAAGAATACGCCATTATCTCACATCATACATAAAAATTAATTTAAAATAGATCATATACCTAAATCTAAAAGCCAAAAAGATAAAGTTTATTGAGGAAAACATTACAATATCTTTTCAGTAAAGAAAGTCTTCTTGAGGCTGGGCATGATGGCTCACTCATGCCTGTAATCCTAGCACTTTGGGAGGCTGAGGTGGAAGGATCGCTTGAGCCCAAGAGTTTGAGACCAGCCTAGGTAACATAGTGAGAACATACCTCCATGAAAAATTGAAAAATTAGCCAGGCATGGTGGCACATGCCTGTAGTCCCAGCTACTTGAAATGACAGGATCCCTTGAGAATGGGAGGTAAAGACTACAGTGAGCCATGAGCACACTACTGCACTCTAGCCTTTCTCAAAAAAAAAAAAAAAAAAAAACCCAGAAAAGAAAAGAAAGATTTCTTGGACAGGATACTAGAAGTACTAACCTTAAAAGAAACAGCAAGCCATAGCCTACGAAAAATATTCACAGTACACATATCAGACAAAAGATTATTATCTAGAATAATAAAGAACTCTGACAAATAGACAAAAGATAAATCTAAGCTTTAGGGCAAAATACTTAGACATTTCACAAAATACATGAATGACCAATAAACACATGAAAAGGTACTCAATATCAGTAATCAAAATACAATAATATAGACCACATAGAACTCTCACACAATTCTGATAGAAAAGTGAAATGGTACAACCACTTTGAGAAAAGTTTGGCAGTATACTTATTCACGTATACATTCAAAGAAAATAGGTTTACATACACACACACACACACACACACACACACACACACACACACATATGCAAAAACAGGATCACATGTGAGAATCAAATAAAAAAGCTGCAAGGAAGTTAGCAGTGCCTAGAACCTAGTAAACATTCAGTATTATAATAAATCTTAGCTCTTTTCTAATTCTCTAACAAACTGTTTTTTACTTACCAATATATTATGAACATCTATCCAAGATATACATGTCAATAAACATACTTCAAGAACATTTAATGATCATGACACACCATCATGTAAATTATAATCTAACTAATTTCCTATTGTTATACACTTATGTTGTTGCCAACTTTGTCTATTACAAATAATTTTTAAAATATAAATCAGGCCAGGCACAGTGGCACATGCCTGCAATCCCAGCACTTTGGGAGGCCAAGGCAAGTGGATCACTGGAGGCCAGGAGTTCAAGACAATCTGGCCAACATGATGAAACCTCATCTCAGCTAAAAATACAAAAATTAGCCGGCTGTGGTGGTGCACGCCTGTGGGCACAAGAATCACTTGAACCAAGGAGGCGGAGGTTGCAGTGAGCTGAGACTGCACCACTGAATTACAGCCTGGGTGACAGAGCAAGGCTCTGTCAAAAACAAACAAACAAACATGGAACAATATTTTTATATAGTAATTATTGATTTCATTGTTTAAGCTCATTAATTCATCTGAAATTTATCTTAATATGTGTGCAATAAGGATTTATTTTCCAGATTTGATTATCCCAATACCATTTAATGAACATCACGCCTTCTAAAGGCATCAAACCTTCAAAAAGGTTTACAGCAGCCCCCAACCTTTTTGGCACCAGGGACTGGTTTTGTGGAAGACAATCCATGGATGCGGCGTGATATGCTTTGGCTGTGTTTCCACCCAAATCTCATCTTGAATGTAGCTCCCACAATTCCCAAGTGTTGTGGGAGGGAGCCGTTAGGAGATAATTGCATCATGGGAGCAGGTCTTTCCTGTGCTATTCTCGTGATAGTGAATAAGTCTTACAAGATCTGATGATTTTATAAAGAGGAGTTCTCTGCACGAGCTCTCTTCTACTGTCTGCCACTATGTGGGATATGCCTTTCACCTTCTGCCAAGATTGCAAGGCCTCCCAGCCACATGGAACTAAGTCCATTAAACCTCTTCTTTTGTAAATTTCCCAGTCTTGGGCATTTATCAGCAGTGTGAAAACAGACTAATACTAATACAGAAGGGTTGGGGGAGATGGTTTGGGGATGACTGTTCTACCTCAGATCATCAGGCATTAGATTCTTTTAAGGAGCACACAACCTAGATCCCTCACATGCGAAGTTCACAATAGGGTTTGTGCTTCTATGAGAATCTAAGCCTCCACTGATCTGACAAAAGGCAGAGCTCAGGTAGTAATGCAAGCAATGGAGAGTGGCAGTAAATACAGATAAAGCTTCGGTCATCGCCATCGTCACCACTGCTGCCACCACTCACCTCCTGCTGTGAGGCCAGGTTCCTAACAGGCTACTGATAGGTACTGGTCTGTGGCCTGGGAGTTGGGAATCCCTGTTCTAAAGATCACCTATTTTCATATAATATTATCCCTAAAAATTTTTTGAAAGTTAGCTTTCTAAAAGACCAACAAGAAATCATATATCACATGGTAAGAGGTGGGGCAGAAGGACCCCAACAACCACTCCATTAGCCCAGGACCAGGAAGCTGAACTCAGTAGTTCCTTCCCAAAGGTTTACCTACCACCCCTAACCAACCCGTATATTATTGCAGTCAAATTTTTTAAATTCTGCGCCAGAAATACAAGGTAGGTGTCTAGAATATAGACGGAAGAATCCTCCAGTGTCTGTTGCACAAACTGAGTAGACGCTCTGCCAGCCATTCCCTATACCCACAAGTGACATCCTGGACAAGCCTCTCCTTTACCAGCTCCCCTCAACACCTTTACTGCTCACTCTCTTCCCCTCACTATGCTTGGTTGGAGTGAGAACCAGAAGGCTAACAGTGGGAGGTGACAAAATCAAATGAGACCCACTTTTTTCCTGCAGTGACTGAGTCTAGCAGGTTGTAGCACAAACTAACAGTTCCAAAAAGTAATTAGATCAATTTTGGAGTCAACAGACCTGCTGATACATTCACAGAGATCTGCAGCTTTTCTTTCAATTTTGTGTTTTCATTTTAATGATGTTTAGAAACATAGTATAAACACTATGCGTCACATGGACGACCCCCATGGAACTCACTACTGCCAAAAGACTTCAGTGCTCACTTTTGTGTGGTGTTAACATCTAGCTGGCAATGTGGTACCACTTTAATTGGTTTGGGATAATCAGAAAAAAAAGAAACATAGTCTTTTTCTTTCTTTTTCTTTTTTTTTTTGAGACAGTCTCACTCCATCACCAGGCACCAAGCTGGAGTGCAGTGGTGTGATCTCGGCTCACTGCAACCTCCTTCTCCTGGGTGCAAGCAATTCTTCTGCCTCAGCCTCCCAAGTAGTTGGGATTACAGGTGCCCGCCACCACACCTGGCTACATAGTCTTAATAATAAGTGATACATTGCCAAATAAAAACGAACCAATTACCCAGGCACAGTGGCTCATGTCTGTAATCCCAACACTTTGGGAGGCTAAGGCAGGCAGACGGCTTGAGCCCTGGAGTTCAAGACCAGCCTGAGCAACATGGCAAGACCCCACCTTTACTAAAAAACAAAACAAAAATTAGCAGGATGTGGTGATGTACACCCGTGGTCCCAGCTACTAGGGATGCTGAGGTAGGAGGATCACCTGAGCCTACGGAGGTTGAGGCTGCAGTGAGCTGTGATCACACCACTGCACTTCAGCCTGGGTGATGGAGTAAGACCCTGCCTCAAAAAAAAAAAACAAAACAACAACAACAAAAAAAACCAGTTTTCTGATAACTATGGTAAAAAAAATATATATTGTTTGTAGTAGACTAAACAGAGCCAAAATGATGAGAACTGAGTCATTCACAGCACCCAGCTGTACAGGCGTGTCACAGTCGCAAGAACCTGCTGACTTTGTCTCCAAAAAAGAAAGAAAGAATAACCTGTTGCTGCAATGGTATCACATTTACACTGAGGGTTAGCAATTTGGTTTCAGTAAAATATCACTCTCACATAAATTAGTATTTTCAAGTAATACTTTACTGGTAAATTAGTTTCAATTTTATAGCATATTTAAGTATAAGGAGCTTTACCTAGATTTATGTTTTATATTTAAGTAGGCTTATAATTCAAATTATTTAAGTCAACACATGAATACATGAGAATGACTTAAGTTTTAAATACACATAACTGAAGTTTGAGAAACATGGAGTTAGATGTCAAACAGTTCGGCATATCAATATGTAATATGTGAAAGCGGAAAACCACCTATACAATGCCAATATAATGGCTGCACATTCCCTTGTACTGATGTATTACAACCAACCTGATCATTCTCCTCTCATTTGTTTTATATTATTATAAATAACTATATTACTATTATAAATTATTACTATATAGTTTTTAAAGTTGTTACAAACAGGCTGGGTGCGGTGATTCACACCTGTAATCCCAGCAGTTTGGGAGGCTGAGGTGGGCGGATCACCTGAGATCAGGAGTTTGAGACAAGCCTGGCCAACATGGTGAAACCCTGCCTCTACTAAAATACAAAAATTAGCTGGTGGTGGTGGTGGGCATCTGTAATCCCAGCTACTCAGGAGGCTGAGGCAGGAGAATCATTTGAACCCAGGAGGCAGAGGTTGCAGTGAGCCGAGATCACAACCCTGTACTCCAGCCTGGGTGACAAAGTCAGACTCCATATTAAAAAAAAAAAAAAAGAAATTATTACAAACAGTACTACAATACATAAATCCAAGTAACAAACTCTTTCCTTTTGAATTACTTCCTTGGAATAAAATGAAATTCCTGAGAAAAACTGCTCCCTAAAACTGAAAAACTTATACCTTCACCAGCAGCCTGAGTATACCAATATCATCACAACAGAATCAGTATCATGTGTTCTATTATTTTCTGCTAATTATATCTCTGGTACATGTACATTTCCTTGCATCTTATTCCTTTATTGTTACCATTGCACAACTGTACAATGTTATAATATACAGTTGCTTTTTTGCCAAAGATTAAATTTTATACAGACTTTTAATCAAATATATTTTTCAGTGCTCCTCAAATATGAAGATGTTTCCCCTGAAAGTGAAACCCAGGGGCAGGCGCGGTGGCTCACGACTGTAATCCCAGCACTTTAGGAGGCCAAGACAGGTGGATCACGAGGTCAGGAGATCGAGACCATCCTGGCTAACACAGTGAAACCTTGTTTCTACTAAGAATACAAAAAATTAATTGGGCGTGGTGGCATGCGCCTGTAGTCCCAGCTACTTAGGAGGCTGAGGCAGGAGAATCACTTGAATCTGGGAGGCAGAGGTTGCAGTTAGCCGAGATTACACTACTGCACTCCAGCCTGGGCGACAGAGCGAGACTCCATCTCAAAAAAAAAGAAAAAGAAAAAAAAGAAAGGAAGTGAAACCCAGGTATGTATTTGTAGATGAGAAGATGAGCGGGGGAACAAACAATTTCCACACTGTTTGTATGTGGAGCCTGGACTCTATTAGACCATTTTGGTGGCAAATCTTCAAAGGGAGTCATTCACCTCTGATTTTTCCCCCTACTACTATCTGTACAATGCTGTTTCCTGAAATGTCTTTGAATTTTCTAGTATACCTACACCTTTCAGTTTGAGCAAACAGGAACTATTTTATAATCCTGCTTTCCCCTTCCAGTGTTAAGGAACACAAAATACTGGCCGGACGTGGTGGCTCACGCCTGTAATCTCAGCACTTTGGGAGGCCGAGGCAGGTGGATCGCCTGAGGTCACAAGTTCAAGACCAGCCTGGCCAACATGGTGAAATCCTGTCCTTAAAAAAAAAAAAAAAAAAAAAAAAAAAGGCCGGGCGTGGTGGCTCACGCCTGTAATCCAAGCACTTTGGAGGCCAAGGTGGGCGGATCACCTGAGGTCGGGAGTTCAAGACCGGCCTGACCAACACGGTGAAACCCCGTCTTTGAAAAAAAAAAAAGCAACACAAAATACCATTAAGAATACTAATAATCATAATATAACAGAATGACTTTAATACCTTTTTATACTTTTCTAAGAAGTCAGATGTAAATATAAGCTACAAAGCTGATAAACAAAGAGACAGCATATTCTTTCATGGCATTAAAATGTATTTTGTAGTATAAGATATATACTAATAAAATATAAACAAAAAGCAAAAAAAACATATTCTAAAAAACTTAGCTATTAAGAACATTTCAATTGCCAAAAAACACATTTGAGCAGAATATACCAGGTCAATTTTTCTATTTAACTTCTACTCCAGCAATACGGCATACATCAGTGACACTAAATAAGGCAGTCAGACTTCTGTTTATTTCATTTCTTACAATTCTCACTAAGATTTCTAAAGAGAGTCTTATTCTTTTGTTTTTTTTTCACTCATCTAGTTTAAGTGGTATAAGAGAGTCTCATTCTTTAAGACCATTATGTTTACATGAGAAAGTATCTTTTCCTCTTTGAATATGAAGACAGATACAGGGATTAAATGAAATTAATAGCAAAGTTCATTGTGGTAGCCAGCCTCCAAGACAGTCCCTGCCTTCTGGTATTAGTACCCTGTGTTGTCACCTCCCACACTGTACCAGGGGTCTGCGTGACTGACAAGATATGGCAGAGTGATGTATTATCATTTCTAACATTGAGTTATAGCAGATATCTGGCTTCCATTATGGCACACTCTCTCACACTCTCTTGGATCATTAACTGTAAGGGAGACCAGCTGCCAAGTTGCACACTGTCCTATGGAGAGGCCCATATGTAAGAACTTAAGGCCACCCTGGCCAAAAGCCAGTAAGGTATGGAGGACTCTGGTAAACAGCCACATGAGTGAGCTTGGAAGTAGATGCTTCAGTCCAGCAAGGCCTTCAGATGACACAGCACAAGCCATCATACCTGAAACTTCATGAGAGACCCTGGGCTACAACCACTGATCTAAACTTCTTGGGATTTGGGATCCTCAGAAATATGTGAAATGTTTGTCACTGCTGTTGTTGTTATTGTTGCTGTTGTTTGAGATGGAGTCTTACTCTGTCACCCAGGCTGGAGTGCAGTGGCACGATCTCAGCTCACTGCAACCTCTGCCTCCCAGGTTCAAGTGATTCTCCTGCCTCAGCCTCCCCAGTGGCTGGACTACAGGTGCCTGCCACCACGCCAGGCTAATTTTTGTATTTTTAGTAGAGATGGGGTTTCACCATGTTGGCCAGACTAGCCTTGAACTCCTGACCTTGTGATCCAAGCGCCTCAGCCTCCCAAAGTGCTGGGTTACAGGCATGAGCCACCACCTCGCCCGGCTGATGTTTGTTGTTTTAAGCTGCTATATTCCAGGTGATTTGTTATGCAGCAGTAACTAATACATCACACAATCAAGAAAGCAATCCTTTTATTTTTATTTATTTATTTTGAGGCAGATTCTCGCTCTGTCACCCCGGCTAGAGTGAAGTGGCATGATCTCAGCTCACTGCAGCCTCTGCCTCTCGAGTTCAAGCAATTCTCCTGCCTCAGCCTCCCACGTAGCTGGGACTACAAGCGCTCACCACCACATCTGGCTAATTTTTGTCTTTTTAGTGGAGACAGGGTTTCACCATGTTGGCCAGGCTGGTCTTGAACTCCTGACCTCAAGTGATCCACCCACCTCAACCTCCCAAAGTGCTCGGATTACAGACATGAGTCACCACACCCAGCCAAGAAAGTAATCCTTTTAGAAAGTCTATATTTTAAATAATATAATAATCATTTGTATTAAATATCATTTCATTCATTCATTTATTTTTGAGACAGGGTCTCTCTGTGTCACCCAGGCTGGAGTGTAGTGGCACAGTCAACAGCTCACTGCAGTCTCAGGCTTAACTGATCCTCCTGCCCAACTTCCCCAGTAGCTGGGATTGCAGGCACACACCATCAAGCCTGGCTTTTTTTTTTTTTTTTTTTTAGTAGAGATGATGAGGTCTCGCTATGTTGCCCAGACTCGTCTCAAACTCCAGGTCTCATGTGATCTTCCCACCTGGGCCTCCCAAAGTGTGAGAATTATAGGTGTGAACCACTGCACCTGGCCCCATTTCACTGTAAAATATAAGAGTTTTGGTGGGGCATGGTGGCTCATGCCTGTAATCTCAGCACTTTGGGAGGCCAAGGTGGGCAGATCACCTGATATCAGGAGTTTGAGACCAGCCTGGCCAACATGGTGAAACCCTGACTCTACCAAAAAATATAAAAGTTAGCCAGGCATGGTGGCATGTGCCTGTAGTTCCAGCTACTGGGGAGGCTGAGGCGGGAGAACTGATTGAACCCATGAGGCAGAGGTTGCAGTGAGCCAAGATCAAGCCACTGCACTTTAGCCTGGGCAACAGAGTAAGACCCTCCCCTCAATAATAAAAGTAAAAATATAAATAAATAAAATATAAAACTTTCTAAACCTAGTCTATGAGTACTGTTATAACTTTGTCTTTCTAAAAATAAATCCTAATAGAATTCTAGAAAAGTACACAGCAACTCAAAATATTCTCTAACAGGCACTTTCTGACATAACAAAAAATCATCTTGTCCTCCTAGTTGCCAGACTGGATTTTCTAATTCCGTTCTAGACCAAAAGGAATCAAAGCTCCAATGAGAAATGGCTATTTACAAATCTTCTGCAGCAAACGTGCAAACCTACTTACCTTGCTGACCCAGAAAACAAGAAAGCTTTCAAAAATTAACAAAGTTGTGTGAAAAGAACTCAGGAGCCAGCCTGAAAGGTACTTCTATTAACCAAAGTTGTGACAATTTGAGCAACAAAAGAACATTGGTCATAAGGGACTGAATCAATGAAATAAATTAAAATGAATCACTGAATCAATAAAAATCCATAAGTACAGAAAGATACTTAAAAAAGAGAACACAAGAAAAAAAGGTTTTTGTCACTATCTGAGAAAGCTATTAAATTAATCTCTTATTTACAAATAGGTAAACTGAAATTAAGCATTTGTCCTCACTTTCTAGTGGTGACTAAATTTGAAGGTAACCAAAAAGCCCTGGTTAATGAGGAAAAATTCTGCTTTTGAAGAATGAAGAATGTGGCTAATGAAAATAGAAAAATTTAATTTTATAAACCCTAATAAAATTACTATTTAAGGCAAAGGTTATAAACTGGTGTTACAACTGTTAGGTAAATGCTTAATGGTTAAAAAGACATTCATTTGGTGCTAAAAAAATACCACAAAGATTATTCTCCAGTTATTAGAGAAAAACATAACTATTCAATGGAGAGATCAGACTGCCATTCTCCCAAGCCAGTAGTCAGTCTCAGCTCCACTAGGGGCTGAGCAATTCAGTATAACTTCTACAGTCACGGAACATGAAAAATATAATTTACCAAATATTTCAACCAGAATTGTTTATCTTGAACCCATCAAGACTTTACATATAAATTCCAGATTACAGAAACACAGGAGATAAAGGTAAATGCCAAATGACACTACAGGATGCAACAAGACATAGTTTCTCCAACAAGGCATTACCACAGAAACAGGGACTATGTTAGATTTACAGAGTATTAAGGAACCTAACAACCCAATGCACTATGTAGTCCTGGATTAAATCCTGGTTTGGATAAATCCGCTATATAGAGTATTTTGGGCCAGGCGCGGTGGCTCATGCCTGTAATCCCAACACTTTGGGAGGCCAAGGCAGTCGGATGATGAGGTCAGGAGATCAAGACCGTCTTGGCTAACACGGTGAAACCCCATCTTTACTAAAAATACAAAAAATTGGCCAGGCCTGGTGGCACGTGCCTGTAGTCCCAGCTACTCGGGAGGCTAAAACAGTAGAATTGTTTGAACCTGGGAGGCAGAGGTCGCAGCTAGCCGAGATTGCGCCACCGTACTCCAGCCTGGGCAACAGAGCAAGATTCCTTCTCAAAAAAAAAAAAAGTATTTTGGGGTCAACCAGGAAAACCAAAAACTGTAATAAGGTCTGGGTATTAGATAAGATAAAAAGTTACTGAAATGGAAAGGCAGTGATGAATACAGAAAGCAGCATAAAAAAGTCTTGTAAATATATCTGATTTTGGCAAAAAATACGTATACAAATACATAGATGCGTACACACATACATTCACCTAGAAGAAGACCCAAAATTCAGATTCCAAGGATTAAGATGAATTAAAAAAAAAGAAAAAGATCCAAAAAAAATATGCTGGTATATTATGTCTCAATTTTTGCATGTAGTGGCATAAAACAACACAAATTTATTATCTGACAAAGCCCAGCAGATTATGGCTGGATGCTCTGCTCAGTATCCTTAAGCTAAAATCTAGGCTTCGGCCAGGGCTACAGTTTCCATCAGGGGCTTGCAGTCCTCTTACAATCTCATTGACTATTAGAATTCATTTCCTCCTTGCTTCATGTCTGCAATGGTGCAGAAAATCCTTCTCATATTTCATATCTCTCTGACCTCTCCTTCTACACAGGCTGGAGAAAGCACTTTGCTCTTAAGGGCTCACATCATTAGACTAGGCCCACAGGGTAATCTTTCCAATCTGTCAAATGTGCTAGGTAACATATCATAATCATGGGAATGACATCTCATCATATTCATAGGTTCTGGGGATTAGAGTGGGGAATCTTGGGGAAGGGAGGCATTTTCAGAATTCTGACTACTACAGCCACAAAAAGTTTTTAAAAATCAATTAAAACAGCTTTCTTACCTGTTAATAATGAACCATGCAACAGTAAGCATTCCTGCTAGCCATGTTCCACTCATAAGCCAACTTGTAACAAATAAAGCAGTAACATATATTCCTTGCAATCCAAAAACAATGCCAATATAGAAATACACTGGCTCAATAATCTCCTATGTGAAAAAAACAGAAAAAGAACAAGATAATAAGATGGCATTAAACCATCTGAAGATTCATGAATACATGAGAAAATAAATATTAGGGTCAAAAGAAAAATACATACATTGCTACCGGTGGCTTGATATAAAACACTAGCAATAAGTTCCGGATATAGAGACATTTGCTGCACTGCATTTATAGTCTTCAGAGATACAGTTTTGTTATTGTGTGTCAGTTCATAAACACCTAAAGACAAAAAGATTTTTCTCCAGATTATTTACTCTGCTTTACAGTAATTAAACAAACATACCATTCATTACTCATTAAATATTTAATATTGTTATCAAGAAAGATTCCAAATAGAATACTCCATGCTGCATTTTTCCAATTTTTAAAAATTTAGCACAATAAGGAGAAATATCTATATTCTGAGACAAATCCCCACAATGAAATGTCCCAGTATAGTAAAACAAGGTTACTAGAGGCTGGGAAGACTAGAGGGGAGGGGAGGATAGGGAGAGTTTGGTTAATGGATACAAAATTACAGCTAGATAGGAAGAATAACTTCTAGTGTTCTGTAGTACTATAGAATCAATATGGTTAACAACAATTTAGTGTATCTTTTCAAAAAGCTGAGAGGCTGGGCCCAGTGGCTCACGCCTGTAAGCCTAGCACTTTGGGAGGCTGAGGTGGGTGGATCGCCTGAGGACAGGAGTTCAAAACCAGCCTGGCCATCATGGTGAACCCCATCTTTAAAAAAAAAAAAAAAAAAAGCTGAGAGTTGATTTTGGATGCCTATAACACAAAGAAGTGCTATATGTCCAATGTGATGGATGTGCTAACTACCGTGATTTGATCATTACACATTGTGTACAGTATCAAAACACCACTTCCCATAAACATGTACAATTATTACATGTCAAGTAAAAATAAAAGGAGGAAGAAAGGTTCTAATAGAGAAGAACAATGTTTTATTTAAGAAAAATATTGTTATTAGGGCTGGGCACGGTGGCTGACGCCTATAATCCTAGCACTTTGGGAGGCCAAGGTGGGTGGATCATGAGTTCAAGAGTTTGAGACCAGCCTGGCCAACATGGTGAAACCCCGTCTCTACTAAGAATACAAAAATTAGCCAGCCATGGTGATATGTGCCTGTAATCCCAGCATCTCAGGAGGCTGAGGCAGGGGAATTGCTTGAACCCAGGAGGCGGAGGTTGCAGTGAGCCGAGATCACGCCACTGCACTCCAGCCTGGGCAACAGAGCAGGACTCCGTCTCAGAAAAAAAACAAAAAAAAAAGAAAAATATTGTTATTAAAAATATAACTGTGATTATCATACCTCTTTCAAATGAAGGTGCCTTTAACATATCTTTATAATAGGAGTAATAAATGGCACTGTCACCCTGAAACGTGATTTCCCGTTCAAGCTCCTAAAAGAAAATGAAATGATTATTTAAAATTTAATTTTTTTGTCTTTTAAGAGATGGAGTCGCTCTCTGTTACCTAGGCTGGAGTGCAGAGGCACAATCATGACTCACTGGAACCTCAAACGATCCTCCCAACTCAGCCTACCCAATAGCTAGGACCATAGGTACATAACGGGCGTATTTTTGTTTTTGTTTTAATGAAGGAAGTCTCAATGTTGCCCAGGCTGGATTATTTAAAGTTTTAAATTTTCGGCCTCTGGCCCAGTGTGGTGGCTCACACCTGTAATCCCAGCACTTTGGGAGGCCAAGGCAGGCAAATCACTTGAGGTCAGGAGTTCAAGACCAGCCTGGCCAACATGGTAAAACCCTGTCTCTACTAAAAATATCAAAATTAGCCAGGCAGATGGTGCGTGCCTATAATCCCAGCTACTCGGGATGCTGGAGAATCACTTGAACCTGGGAGCCAGAGGTTGCAGTGAGCCCAGATCGCACCACTGCACTCTAGCCTGGGCCACAGAGTGAGACTCTGTCTCAAAAAATAATAATAAAATAAATTTCAGCCTCAATCTTCTGTTTCCCTCCTCACCTTCCACATTAACATGTTAATAATATTTATCCTTTTATTCAAAGACATGTTTGAATTTTCCTTAATTACTAGTGGTCCCATTAATGAGGAACTTAATTTTTTTTAGTAATCTGGCAATAATTTTAATGAAACACTTGAGGTTTAAAATGAACTATAAATCACAAGCCATCACACATAAAGAAAATCTAGAAGGAAAACCTGAAGACATGCCCTAAGAATAGCAAGAACAGTGAAATGGGCAGTAACAAATGACAGCTGAAGTGTTAGAAATCCATAAAAAGACAAGTTTAAGGAGAAAGTCATATTTTCTATTACTGTTCCGCATCTCTATGTATCCAGAACAGCAAGTCTTTAGCACATTGCAAGAGCGGCAGATACTTAATCAGTGCTCTTCAAAATGAACTTCCAGAGGTACAGCAAATCTTAAAATTCCTACAATCAGGCTAATTAGAACTAAGAATATAATAGTAAAAATAACATTAGGAGGCCTTGTGCTTTTTAGACTGAATCAAAATTTTATGAATCTATAATCTTTTAAGATCAAATGAATTATTTTTATGCATAATATGTATCAAGTAATACAAAAAATATATATATTATTAGTTAGAGCAATTTTCACAAAGTTTGATCAATAGAGCTTCCTAAAATGTTAATAGATATTACCAAAACAGAATTCTTCGGTGAAATAAGTTTAGAGAAAGACTGGATGAAGCAAAGTTAAATAGCTTTATTATAAGACTTTTCAGTTTCAGTATATCTTATATATTGTGAATCTCCAAGAGGAAGTCTTTCCAGATCTATTTTTCCCCACCTTGAGCTTGCTATGGTCTGAATATATGTGTCCCCTAAGAAGATACTTGGAAGTGGGATATCTGGGAGGTGATTAGGGTCATGAGGGCAGTTCCCTTGTGAACAGGATTAATGCCCTTATAAAAGAGGCCCCACAGAGATCACTTGCTCCTTCTGCCATGTGAGGATGCAGCAAGATGATCTCTGCTATAAACCAGGAAGCGAGCCCTCACCAGACACCAAATCTGCCCATGCCTTGATCTGGGACTTCTCACCCTCCAGAACTGTGAGAAATAAATATCTGTTGTTTATAAGCCACTCAGCTTATGGTACTTTGTTACAGCAGTCTGAATGAAAGAGCTTACTGACCTAAATAAATTACTTAAAATTTTTTTTTATGAATGCAAACATTTGTTTCTAACATTTCAAAGATGTAAACTCTCAGTCAGCGCTTCTCAAATCTACCAGGTATATGAAACATCTGGAGACCTTACTAAAATGTAGATTCTGATTTTAAAGTGGGGTCTGAGAGTCTATGATTCTGAAAAGGCTCCCAGGTTCTGCCAATGCTCCTGACCCATACACAAAGCTTTGTAAAACAAAGTCTTGATGAAGGCCTTCTAATTTTCAAAGCTTTGGTTATTCTCAGTTCTGCCTACAACATAATAACCTGAAAGTATGTATCCACATACTGATCATAGCTTGTCCCTCTGCCCCTACCTAAGAATCTAAGAGAGAGCTTATCTTTGAAAGCTCCTTAGATGATTCTATCATGCATCCATTGTTGAGACCTGCAGTTAGTCAATCTGCATAACATTTTCAGGGAAATAATACATGCTACAGTAATAGCTAAATCAAGACAGACATAGTAATTACTCAGTTAAATGTCTTGATGGTGTTAATTAAACCAATGAGTTTAAAACAGTCAGCTTTACTAAAAAATAAGAACAACAAAAAAACTCAGTGTGGGCTCAAAAATTTAAAAACCCTACAAAGCCAAGAGGACTTTGCAAACAAACTTATTCAAAAGTCAAATTATGAAATTAATGAATACAACTATAGTGACTGAAGAATCTGGACATATATATGATTTAAAACCAAACACTAAACACAGTAATATGAGGCAACATTTTAATTAATACTACATGATGCCTGTTAATCACTTTCAACCCCCCTCAAAAACATTCTAATCATGTGACCTAAAAATTAAAAGATTTTAATACTGAGACTTCCACAGATTATTTCTGAAATGTGAACTACCTACCAAAACTATGAAAAGGCTGACTAAACTCCGTAAAATTTCACGGTCATCAAAAGTCCCTGATAAATTAACTGCACAAAGGGGAGCATCCTCAGTTTTATTCTATGAAATATACTATTAAGTATTTTAAGGTTGATACTGTAACTATAATCTCAGATGAGCTTCTGGAGCATTTTGTTTCTAATAGCCATAAATAAGACAACACTTATCATACTTATCATACATATATTCTGGTTCCCTGGGAAAATAACTTTCATATGCTCAAAATTCATTCTTCTTACCTGCCTGTTAGAAAACCAGAATTTCCGTTCATGGTATGCTGATAAGTAGAGAGCATACATCATACCACTAGTAACTGCTGCAAGACAGCCAATGAAAATCTTTGCAAAGCGTTGAAATAATACATCTGAAAAAACATATTAAAAGTAATCAAAAGGTAGTATGTACCCTTGATATGATGTGCTTAAAAATGGCATTCTACCTCTATGGTCTTTGTCCCCAAAACCCACAACTCGAGTCTAACTGTGAGAAAAGCATCAGATAAATTCCAATAGAGGGGCATCCTACAAATATATCTTTCAAACTGTGAAAGTCATCAAAAACAAGAGCTTGAGAAAGTATCAAAGCCAAGAGGAGCCTAACAGAGATAACAACTAAGTGTCATGTGGTATGTTGGATGGGATCCTAGGACAGAAAAAGACATTAGTGGCCAGGCACAGTGACATTTTAGGATGCCAAGGCAGGTGGATCACTTGAGGTAAGGAGTTCGAGACCAGCCTGGCCAACATGGTGAAACTAAAATACAAAAATGAGCTGGGTGTGGTGGCACACATCTGTAATTCCAGCTACTCGGGAGGCTGAGGCACAAGAACACTTGAACCTGGGAGGTAGAGGTTGCAGTAAGCCAAGATCATGCCACTGTACTCCAGCCTGGGACAGAGTAAGATTCCATCTCAAAAAAAAAAAAATAAAGGGCATTAGGTGAAAACTAAGGAAATCTGAATATCTGAATAACATATAATCTTAAGTTAATAATAATGTATCAATATTGCTTCATTGTTTAACAAATGTACCACACTAATGTAAAATGTTAATAATAAGGGAAACACCATGTGTGGGAGAGTGTAATATAGGAACTCTGAATATCTGCTCAATTCTTCTGCAAATCTAAAATTATTTTAAAAATTAAAGTCTATATTCTGCAGGAGGAAAAAGTTCTAAGATCTGTGTCACAACATAAATATACTTAACACAGTACACTTAAAAATGGTTAGGATGGGGCTAAGTGTGGTGGCTCTCGCCTATAACCCCAGCACTTCTGGGGGCAGGCAGATTGCTTGAGCTCATGAGTTCGAAACCAGACTGGGTAACACGGTAAAATCACCGTCTCATCAAAAAATACAAAAAATTAGCCAGTGTGGTGGTAGGTGCCTGTAATCCCAGCTACTTGAGAGGCTGAAGCAGGAGAATTGCTTTAGCTCAGGAGGCAGAGGTTGCAGTGAGCCAAGATTGCACCATTGCACTCCAGCCTGGGCAACACAGCCAGACCTTGTCTTAAAAAAAAAAAAAAAGTTAGGGAGGGAATGCTGGTAAAGAAATAAAAATAAGAAAAAATAAAAATAAAAAAATAAAAATGTTAAGATGGTGCAAAAATTAGTCTATTAATATTAAAACATAATCAAAAGGAATGTATATCCCAATATCTAAAAAAAGTACAGGTTCATTCAGAAATTTTTTTTCTTTCATGATTTTTCTCTTTATTGAAGACTAACTTACTATAAACCTAAAGCCATTTAAAATGTACAACTCAATAAGTTTTGATTATTATGTTTTAAAAGATCACATACAACTGTTAAATATGGAAACAAACTGCTTCTTTTTTAAATTTTATTTTATTTTTGTAGAGACAGGCTTCTTGCTATGTTGCCCAGGCTGGTCTTGAAACCCTGGTCTCAAGCGATCTTTCTACTTTAGCCTCCTAAAGTGCTGAGATTACAGGCATGAGCCACTGCATCCAGACTGTAACTACTTCTTAATGAAATAACATAAGACACATTTGGATTTTATATACACAAGGTGATTCAGTCCTGCTATAGACATTGAGTATAATAAGTATAATAAATAAAATAAGGGACTAAAGGCCTAAAACCCAGTGTTCTGTTACTGAATGACTGACAATAAAAATAAACTTTTTTTTTTTTAGCTAAACTAAAATTTTGGTCATTTTCATAACATTATATAATATATGATAGTTTGTATAGCATGTTGCAATTGTGTTGTTATGAAAACTAGTATTAAACGGAGTAACTAATTAAATATCAATAAATTAATAAGAATTATATTCTAAATGTTTGAAAAACTATATGCAATAAATCCAATATTAGCATCAGTATGATACAAGTGTGGTTTTTTTTTTGTTTTTTTTTTGAGACAGAGTTTTGCTCTTGTTGCCCAGGCTGGAGCACAATCGTGTAACCTTGGCTCACGGCAACCTCTGCCTCCCAGGTTGAAGCGATTCTCCTGCCTCAGCCTCCCAAGTAGCTGGGATTACAGGCATGCGCCACCTCACCTGGCTAATTTTGTATTTTTAGTAGAGATGGGCCCTGCCAAGATGACCTCAGGTGATCCATCCCCCTCGACATCCCAAAGGCAGAGGTTGCAGGGAACTGAGATCGTGCCATTGCACTCCAGCCTGCATGACAGAGCAAGACTCTGTATAAAAATACATACATACATACATACAAACAAAAATAAATCATAGCTATAAATACAACTACATTCTGAAATTTGTGAGTCCTTCTAGCTAATAACCAAACAAGGGGGTGGTCTTGGGAACCCCTGACACAAAACAGATAACCTGTCTTTTTAGTTCATAGATTTCTGGATTAGCATGAGTCATAGCTGGCCCTGATGTAGATAAGCCCTTGGGTTCAAGATTAAGGCTGTGACTACATAAGACAGAGTCTTACTTAAGGTATGGGCAGAAGTAAATGCATTTTGTCTGAGGGAGGGAAATATTTATGATCACAAAGACAGGGTATGGTAAGCTATATTATTATTCACAACTATTTTCTTCTTCCCTGTAAAAAGGTTATACATCTCTGCCCACTACCATGTGACCTGGAACACTTCCCTATAGTGAAAGTATACTTCTCACCCCATCATCTGGATTGATTACATAACTTGCTTGGGCCAACAGAAGGTGCATACAAGTGACAGTGTGCCAGGTCAGCAGAAACTTTAAGAGGTATTGCATGATTCTGCCTGTTCTTTTCCTGTGTCACAAGAAAATGTTTCCCAAAATAGGAGCTGTTCCTTCACGACACATAAAACTACGACGGCCAAACTGCAGCCACAAACATGTAATATTAGAAATAAATGTCTGTCATAAGCCAGTGAGATTTGGGGGTTGTTCTTCTGAAAGCTGACCATATACTTAATCTCAAAATATGTATATTTAAAATATTAATATAAAATATACTTTCTAGCATAACTATTTTTGTACTAGCACAAAAACTCCAAGTCTATCTAACTTACGTTTTGGAGCTCTTTCAGGAATTGGAATGTCATTGATTTTCTCTTCTTTGGCAGATTCCTTGTTTTCTGATGACTTTGGTTTTTTTCTTTGGCGCAGCTCTACAGGTGGTCCTTAAAATATTTAAGACATTATTGCAATGTGTGTATGAAATCGTTCTAATTTGTATCCTGAGTCGATTAACCTTTATTATTCTAAAGCAAAAGTACCACTGAGACCTATTAGGACCAAAGATAACCTTGTTATAACATAATCATTTTGGCACCCCTGCAAAATTTTCTTTTGTCTAAAAAAAGACAATTTAGGTTCCACCCCCCCACCATCTGTGTTTTGACAATCCTATTGGTAAACCAATGAGCTCTTCTCCCGAGATGATGCTATTTTCAAAACATCCCCAAAATAAGTAAGCTCTTTTCCAATTTGGGGGTCAAGGTGTTATTTAGCTCATAATTCTAGTTACCTGAAAGTATCAAATGCATAATTGATGGTTTAACTATTTTTAAAAAATCAAAATATAAAATACATTCATTGGCCGGGTGTGGTGGCTCACACCTGTAATCCAAGCACTTTGGGAGGCCAAGGCGGGCGGATCACTTGAGGTCGGGAGTTCAAGACCAGCCTGACCAACATGGTGAAACCCTGTCTTTAAAAAAAAATAATAAAAAAATAAAAAAAATAAAATAAAATACATTCATCAAAAACTATACTTCTTTTGTTAAATAATCATGAAAGTTCTGCAAATTTCAGTGCTGTGGTATCATCAGCATTGTATAATCTTATAAAGTATTAGAAAATAGGCTTAGCCTATAAAGATACCTATATATGAGAAGCTCTCAGAATAATTTCCTAGGATTAGACTATCTTTCTCTTCTAGCTCCAATTTTAGAAAATATGATGCAGAAGTTATCTCCAAACTAGTAAACTACACTCCAAGTTAAACAGGAATGTACTATGTACAATTTATACTTTTCCTTCCTAGAATTAATCATCTTGTGGGAAAGATTACTATAAGTACAAAGTGTTCCTGCCAAGTTATAAAGTGGTACAATAATTTATCTTTCTCATGGAAGTGGAAGACAATTTTCTCTTTTCTCTTAGTAATAACTTCAGGCTATGAAATGTAAAAATAAATACAGAAGTCAAAGAAGGAACCAGGTGTGGTGGCTCACGCCTGTAATCCCACCACTTTAGGAGGCCAAGGCGGGCGGATCATGAGGTCAGGAGATGGAAACCACCCTGGCTAACATGATGAAACCCTGTCTCTATTAAAATTACAAAAAATTAGCCAGGCATGGTGGCACGCGCCTGTAGTCCCAGCTACTCAGGAGGTTGAGGCAGAAGAATCACTTGAACCCAGGAGGTGGAGGCTGCAGTAAACCGAGATCACACTGCACTCCTGCCAGGGCCACAGAGCAAGTCTCCATCTCAAAAGAAAAAAAAAAAAAAAAAGAAGAAGTCAAAGAAGGTAAAATGAATCAGCTGCTGCTGATCAGATGGATGTTCTCCAGCTTTACTGGAAAATGAATGAAATAAACGTATTTAAAATAGCTTCATAGCAAACTTGC
Source organism: Ateles fusciceps (assembly GCA_036589455.1). NCBI lineage: Eukaryota > Metazoa > Chordata > Mammalia > Primates > Atelidae > Ateles > Ateles fusciceps. The sequence continues at coordinate 7,892,919 of JAZHEH010001667.1, read as the reverse complement.
ATGTTCACTAAAATATCTTTAAACACTGGCATAGTGAGAAAAAAAAGCTGTACATTTAGTGGATTCAGACTGATGAGTCTAATGTTTACGCATTTCTATACTACCATTAATTCTGTACTCACGTTAAGTAGTGAAATCAATGAAAATATTTTCAAATGACATTATTAGGCCAGGCATGGTGGCTCACACCTGTAATCCCAGCACTTTGGGAGGCCGAGGTGGGTGGATCACCTGAGGTGAGGAGTTCGAGACCAGCCTGGCCAACATGGTGAAACCCTGTCTTTATTAAAAATACAAACGTTAGCCGGGCATGGTGGTGTGCTCCTGTAATCCCAGCTACTCAGGAGACTAAAGCAGGAGAATCACGTGAACCCAGTAGTAGAGGGTGCAGTGAGTCAAGATCGAGCCACTGCACTCCAGCCTGGGTGACACAGGGAGACTTTGTCTCAAAAACAAAACAAAACAAAACAAAAAAATAAAAAATGACATTATTAGAAAAACATACTCCAGACTTTATTTCTGCATATAAATCTAGGTCAACTAGTAAATATTACTATATGTTTTCCTCATTATTCCTCTTTAAATTTCTCCTGCTCTGGGTTAAAGTTAGAAGCAATCAACAAGAATATTTATGCAAAATCAAATAAAGTCTTCAAAAGCAAATTATTATTTTTAATTTTATTTTAAAATAATACAAGGGGAAAATATAACCACAAGAAGTTTACTTAGTAGGTACACTTGCATGATTAATCACATAATAGCACTGGACTTTAAAACATTTAATTGAGCAATTTCAGAAATTAAACTAACAAATCTATTGAGATAGTCAACAGATATACTATATGTGACCAATGGGCTAGGTAATGGGTCTTTTCCGTTAGAGTCTAAAAATACACACTTAAAGATAAATTGGGAAGGGAATAGTCACATAAAACCTGTTCTTACAAAAAAACAATCATTTTCTTTTCTAAGAATGTTCTTATAAAAAAATCGGCTGCGCACGGCGGCTCACGCCTATAATCCCAGCACTTTGGGAGGCTGAGGCAGGTGGATCACGAGGTCAAGAGATTGAGACCATCCTGGTCAACATTGTAAAACCCCGTCTCTACTAAAAATACAAAAATTAGCTGGGCATGGTGGCGCACGCCTGTAGTCCCAGCTACTCAGGAGGCTGAGGCAGGAGAATTGCTTGAACCCAGGAGGCGGAGGTTGCATTGAGCTGAGATCAAACCATTGCACCACTCCAGCCTGGGTAACAAGACCGAAACTCCGTCTAAAAAAAAAAAAAAAAAAAAAAGCTTTGCCGGACTTTAATTAAACATGTTATCTTTGTGCCCATAAATAAATTTTATTTATAAAAGTACAACTTACACAAAAATTTTGCATAGATTTTCAAGTAACTCATGAAGTATACAAATCTCAACAATCATCTCTCAAGAATTTATATTAGCAATGATCAAGGACCATACAAATAAGTAATCTATAAAAGACCTACAATATTATATTGTCCCGATTCTAAGATGTCATACATTTGAAGATATTACTTAATAGGTTATTCAAGGGGTAAAAAAAAAAAACAAAAAACCACTGTCATATTGAATGCATGCACTGATTTTAAAACATCAATTTTAGTGGCATTGAATTGTAAGAGCGAAAAGTACAACTCGATAAGTTCAGTATTCATTTTAGCTCATCTCTTCAACCTTATCCCTAAAGATAACTTTTCATATAATTTCATAATGGAAAAACAAAGCCAACATCTCTAGGTGGAAAAATGGCAAAGGTCAAAGAACTGGACAAATGAGATGATTAGTTCTGACAGGAAAGCTCCGCGATGTCATTTACCTTTTCACTATCTTTTTTTTTTTTTTTTCAGACAGAGTTTCACTCTTGTTGCCCAGGCTGGAATGCAGTGGCGTGGCTCACTGCCAACTGCTGCCTCCTAGTTCAAGCGATTCTCTTGCCTCAGCCTCCCGACTAGCTGGGATTACAGGTGCCCGCCACAACGCCCAGCTAATTTTTTGTATTTTTAGTAGAGATGGGGTTTCACCACGTTAGCCAGGCTGGTCTCAAATTCCTGACCTTGTAATTCGCCTGCCTTAGCCTCCCAAAGTCCTGGGATTACAGGCATGAGCCACCTCGTCCGGCTGCTCCTTTTCACTATATTTTTAGCATCGTAAAGAAAAAGCCAAACTAAATGAAGGTGATTACACATCCACAAAAGTAACCTGCTATTTCAGACCTCAGTCCAGTGATCTTCATATGAAATAGTAGGGCTACAAACAGGCTTTCAAATATCCTTCCAGGCTATACATACCAGTTTCCAAGTGAAATGTTAATACTGCTCTACTCAAGGTTGTCACTTCTTTCTTTGCGCTAACACTGCTTTCAGAAAGCATAAATATAAACACCCTGACCCTTCTTTGCATCGAGGAAGACATTTTTTGAAAGACCAGATGCCCAGACTATTTCCTTGGACAATGAAGAGAATCCAAGCAAATGTGAATGGTATGCAAGATGGGTCATGGAAAACACCTGGATACAAGTAAAATATATAGACTGTTTAGTCTAATTTTAACACAGCGAATACAAGATAATAGGAATTTTGTGGGGGAAGCATAGAGTGGCAAATAAACATAAAACACTCTGCCTGGCACACAGACAGGTTTGCTATATGTATTATTATTACTAGCATTATAATAAATAAAATTTAATTACTCATTCACTGCTATTATATCCTTGCATCTAATAGAGTATGAACACAAATATTTAGGGAATTAAAAATGTGTTGAATAAAGCAATATTTTAATAAAGTGCAATCCATTAATTGTCCCATATAAGATGTATTTAACTGCTTTTGAATTATATGTAATTCTACAACCAAAAGTCATTTATCTTTTTATTTATTTATTTATTTTCTGAGATGGAGTCTCGCTTTGTCGCCCAGGCTGGAGTGCAATGATGCAATCTCGGCTCACTGCAACCTCCGCCTCCTGGGTTCAACTCGATTCTCCGATCTCAGCCTCCCAAGTAGCTGGGAGTACCGACGCTCGCCACTACACCCGGCTAATTTTTGGTGTTTTTTTTTAGACGGAGTCTCGCACTGTCGCTAGGTTGGAATGTGATCTCGGCTCAATGCAACCTCCGCCTCCTGGGTTTAAGCGATTCTCCTGCCTCCGCCTTCCGAGTAGCTGAGACTACAGGCGCCTGCTATCACGCCTAGCTAATTTTTCTATTTTTTTTTTTAGTAGAGATGGGGTTCCACCATCTTGGTCAGGATGGTCTCAATCCCTTGACTTCGTGATCCACCCACCTCAGACACCCAAAGTGCTGGGATTACAGGCATGAGTCACCTTGCCCGGCCAATTTTTGTATTTTTAGAGAGACGGAGTTACACTGTGTTAGCCAGGCTGGTCTCGAACTCCTGACCTCAAGTGATCCACTCACCTTGGCCTCCCAAAGTGCTGGGATTACAGGCATGAGCCACAGTGCCCGGCCCATTTATCATTTTGTATCACATAAGTAAAATTTACAAAACGGTACAATCTTTTAAAATTGGCTCCACATCATATCTGCTTAAGTACAACCATAGTCTAAAATAATTTTTCATTTTGCTTGATATATTAAAGACTTTCAGTATTGCAGCACTGATTTTTTATACAGTGTTAACTTTTTAATGCTTTAACTTAAGCATGAATGTGCTCATAGGAACATACAAGCTAGAATATCAATCTATCCCCATAAATTTGCAATGAATCAGAAGAGAAAAGCATACCAAGAAATGTTTCGAATGATAATATACTGTAACTACAGACAGAACCAAGGAAACAAATGGAATTACATTCTTTCTAACTACAAACAGCTTTGGTTTTCAAGCTGTTTTTAGTTAGAATGTCTTAAATTCAGACCAGCTTTAACACTCTGAAAACTCAAGAGGAGACAAATATGAATTAAACCTGCATAAGGACAGGTCAGCAAGTCACAGAGCAGTAAACACTTCTTATGCTTAATTTCAAAAACTGCTTGCTTTCCGTGAATTCTTTAAACTCCTTCCTCATACTCTTGGTTCAAAAAGGCCTGAGTCTAAATTAGATCAATTTACTATCACATCTACAGCTCCACTTATAAGATACAAAGTGTTTTCCACCAGAATGCAAAAATCTAATTGCTTCTCACCATGTATAGTTCCTGAAACTAGTAGGGGTTATCATGAAGTTACTACGCCATGAATATTCCTTGTATTATCACGATCCAGTAAGTTTCATCTAACTTCCCATTTTTGTCTCATACCTGTCATTTTCTATAAATAAAATACTGCTGAATGAATTAACTATCTTAGCATTGACCCTGAAGGGGGCATGGAAACCTTTCTTCAGCTCACCCACTTTCACACTCAAAGGCCTCCTGGCCTCAACATCTCCCAAAACTATAATACTTAGATGCCTCTGCTCTTTGCCATTTCCCCCTAAACCGTAAGTGAACTGGGCTTTCTTCAGTTTCTGCGTGTTCACCCTTTCCCAATTCATCTTGCCATGTTTATCCCAAATCCCTGCCTCTTTATCCCCGTGGTGAATGTCCCCCTCGCCCCCTGTGACTCTGCGTTTGTCAATTTCCACTGCCCTTTAAAAAGCGCCTTCCGAATGAGGGACCCTCAGTACCTAAACCTGCATCTTGGAAACCAAACTGCGCCCCCGACTTCACCGAGAATCTGCTCAGGACCCTCCCTCCCAACCACTCCCTACACAGCTTTCTCTCTGGCTACGGATTCCCAACTTTCAGCTCCACCTTTGCTTCCGAATTAGGCCGACAAAACTTCGAGTCATTAACTCAGCTCTCCTGAATTTCTCCGCAGCCCTTTCCCGGGCGCCGCGCTCCTTCCCGCCCTCCCCGCGCAGCGGAGGTCCCCAGCAGCTCCAGCCCAGACCTCCCGCGCCCCCGGCGCCCCCGGCCCTCCTTCCCGAGACCACGGGCGGCCGTTGGCGCGCTGGACCCCGGGGCCATCACCTTCTTCCTCCGCCATCGTCTCTGCAGAGGCCGGGGCGCCCTCCGGCTCCCGCGCGGCCCGGAGTCTCCCTCCCTCCCGCGTCGCCGAACCCCTCGACCACCCGGGGCCCGCTCCCGGCCACCACGCCTCTACTTCCTGACCCGCCCCCCTCCGGTGTCGCCGCCAACAGTGTCCCCGCAGGCGGCCAGGGAACTAGAGTGCTGGGAGCGGGGGGCGGCCGGAGAGTTTCACTGGGGCGCCGGGGCCTGCGCGGGCAGGAAGGAGACTCTACGCCGAGGGCGCCGCCCACAGCGGTAGCTCCCGGCCGCCACCTCCCCTGGGAAGCGAGACTAGTGGGTCTCCCTGCAGCGCCGCCCCTCGTCCTACTCTTCCCAAAAAGTGGGGGCGTGCTCTCCGCCACTTTTGTGACTGCGACTTAGCAAGTCAGAGACGATCATCAGTGACACCTCCCAGGTCCCAGCCTCCGTTCCCGCCCATTTTGCACGGAGGAAACTGAGGTCTAGCTTGGTGGAAGTCACAAAGCCGGTCAGAGGCAGAACTGGAACCCGGTCCTCCGTAACTGCCATCCCTGCCTGTGTTCTCGCTGGGATTTCAGAGTGCAGCAGCAAAACGTTCTCGGTTGGCGCTTTAGTTTAGTAGGCGACTTGACCATTACAAGAAAGCAGCTTGTGCTTGAACTTTACTGTTTTAAATCACCAAAACTGGTTAAACGAATACGTTGCATTTCATGATATTCGGGGGGCGGGGATCAGTAATACTACGGTCTAGGGGAGAGCAGTGTGCAGTTAGATATAGATGTTCCACAGCAATAGGAAATAATTTTTAATGTGTTAAACTGTGTTTTAACTTTCATTATATCTAGCATTCTTCAACAAACACCGGGATCTTTTCCCCAGCAGTACTCAGAAGTAAATTTAGGTAATGACAAGATACCCATTTTAAATCGGGAGATGCAAGCACGAGAATTCACTGAAGTCATGGGGTAATTATGGACATCCCATTATTAGGAGGCAGTTCTCCTAATAGCACCTTTAAATACGGATATTTGGGGAGAAGCTATCATTTTTCAGTGATGTGCAGAAACAGTTCCAGGAACTTTTTTTTTGAGATGAAATCTTGCTCTGTCACCCAGGCCAAAGTGCAGTGACAAGATCTAGGTTCACTGCAACCTCCATCTCCCAGGTTCAAGCGATTCTCATGCCTCGGCCTTCCTAGTATCTGGGATTACAGGTGCACAACACCACCTAATTTTTGCAGTTTTAGTAGAGACGGGATTTCACCATGTTGGCCAGGCTAGTCTCCAACTCCTGGCCTCAAGTGATCTGCCCGCCTTGGCCTCCCAAAGTGCTGGGTTTACACAGGCCAGGCTAATTTTTTGCATTTTTAGTAGAGACGTGGGGGTGTGGTTTCACTATGTTGCCCAGGCTGTTCTTGAACTCCTGACCTCAAGTGATCCGCCCACCTCAGCCCCCCCAAAATGCTGAGATTACAGGTGTGAGTCACTTCGCTGGGCCTCCAGGAACTCTTTTTATGTTTGGGTCCCTGTAAAGATGTCTTTTGCCTTAAAACAACACTTCACCAGGAATTAAAAACAGTGGACCAGAAAAGGCCTGGAGCCAGAGCCGAGACAGAACAGAATATAAGGACCCTTAAAGCCACAGAATATGGCAGGGCCCCTGGACATGGGCAACAGATACCTGAGTATCCTACTTATCAGATCAGCTGGCTGAAAGAGCTGCACCTCTTGGAAAACATACAGTGGCTATTGAGGTCGACTGTTTCTGTTTAGATGACTAATTAGATGACTAATGGACTAAATATTAAGTTTGCCTGGCCTATACAAATAACGGGGGAAGGAAAAATGATAGAAAAAAATAGCTTCTTAGGCGGGGCATGGTGGCTCACGCCTGTAATCCCAGCACTTTGGGTGGCCGAACGGGGTGGATCACCTGAGGTCAGGAGTTTGAGACCAGCCTGGCCAACGTGGTGAAACCCCGTCTCTACTAACCATACAAAAATTAGCTGGGCATGGTGGTACACACCTGTAACCCCAGCTAATCGAGACTAGGGCAGGAGAATTGCTTGAACGTGGGAGGCGGAGGTTGCAGTGAGCCGAGATTGTGCCAGTGCACTCCAGCCTGGGCAACAGAGTGAGACTCTGTCTCAAAAATAAATAAATACATAAAAAAGAGCTACAAGGGGCCGGGCGCGGTGGCTCACGCCTGTAATCTCAGCACTTTGGGAGGCAGAGATGGGCAGATCACGAGGTCAAGAGATGAGACCATCCTGGCCAACATGGCGAAACCCCATCTCTACTAAAAATACAAAAAAATTAGCTGGGCGTGGTGGCACGCGCCTGTAGTCCCAGCTACTTGGGAGGCTGAGGCAGGAGAATTGCTTGAACCCAGGAGGCGGAGGTTGCAGTGAGCCGAGGTCACGCCACTGCACTCCAGCCTGGCGCCTGGTGACAGAGTGAGACTCTGTCTCAAAAAAAAAAAAAAAGCAGCTACTTAAAATAATGGAAATATAAAATAAGATAGCGATAATTATTCCCTAGTAGAAGCATTCTTCTCTTGAACCCTAAAACCCACATAAGAATAATGAGAGTGGAGTATGTTACCCTCAAACCAGTGTAATCTTACTGTGAGAAAAATAGGTTGTTGTTATTCAAAATGTTTACTTCATTCAAAAAAAAATAGAAGCTGAACTGCTCAAGACATTGCCTTGCAACAGGCATGACAGTTGAATTTTCAGTAGGTAATTTTGTAATTCCTAAGGCCAGCTGTTTCCAGATGGCTAGTGGACACTGTCATAAGATGACTTCAGATGATATTCTGATTGATTGTTTTACCACTACAAAACCGTGGGCTGCTAGTTTCCTATCCAAGATGTGAAGGAGCGTTTCATTACCTTTGCCTCACCCTGACCAATCCTAAACAATCCACATTTTCCCAAATTGTCTTTTATTTATGAGCTATTCAAAGAGCAGTATGATTTTCTGCCGTCTCTAGATGTTTGAGGACCTCTTCTCTATGCAATGGATATTTTAAGGACATAATGTAAAATATTCTTTGTTTTAAAAAGTTAAGTCTTTAGCAAATGTAGTTTAGGAGGTTTTTATGGTAAACTGAGTAAGAAAATAAAGGCCTGGTATGAGGCAATGAAAATAAAAATGTTCAAAGAGAATGAATTTCAAAAGATGCTGGAAATAAAATCTGCAGGGCCTGATGACAAATTGGATGTGATAAATGATGAGTTGAAAATGATTTCTGATGGTTCTATCTTGAAATTAATCGTGCTATGTGCCCAGGACAATGTGCTGCCAAGATATAAGAAAAATATAAAACAAAAGGCCTTAAAACTTCTCTACTTGAAACAACAACAAAAAAATACATGCAGTCTATTTTAAAAACATTCTTCTGAGGCTGGTTGGGGTGGCTCATGCCTGTAATCCCAGCTGTTTGGGAGGCCAAGGTTGGCAGATCACTTGAACCCAGGAATTCCAGACCAGCCTGGGCAACATGACGAAACCCAGTCTCTACAAAAAACACAAGAATTAGCTGGGCGTGGTACATGCACCTGCAGTCCCAGCTGCTCGGGAGGCTGAGGCAGGAGAATTGCTTGAACCCAGGAGGCAGAGGTTGCAGTGAGCCCAGATCACCCCACTGCACTCCAGCCTAGGCAGCAGAGTGAGACTCCATCTCACTCTGGAAAAAGCATTCTATTTAAATATTCTTGAATTGGATATATTAGACATCTTAGGACATCTCTCCCCTCCCCTCCCCTCCCCCTCCTCTCCTTTCCTCTCTTCTTTTTTCTTTTCTCTTTTAGAGACAGGGTCTCACTTTGTTGCCAAGGCTGGAGTGCTGAGGTGCAATCATGGCTCACTGTAGTCTCAACTTCCCAGGCTCAGGTGATCCTCTCACCTCAGCCTCCCAAGTAGGTGGGACTATAGACATATGCCACCACACCCAGCTAATTTTTCTCTGTATGTGTGTATATATATATTTTTTTCCTGAATATGTATATTCTGTGTGTGTATATATATAAAATACACATATGGCCAGGCACGGTGGCTCATGCCTGTAATGCCAGCACCAGTGGCTCCAGTGAGCCATTGCACCTGGCCAGGACGTTTTCCTATAAAACAAATTTTCTTAGAGTTGAAACTACTCTAGATACAGATTTTTGATCAACTTGGTCATATGAAGCAATATTCATAAATAAAGCAAAGCATTATTGGGACTAAGTGGCCTATTATCAAGATTGTTCCAGGCAAAGCTTCTACGCTAGAAAACACAGGTTGCTGACTTTGTACCAAGACTCTTGCCTCTCTTCTTTCAGATAGTAAGCCCTTTACATATTTTTGAATTATTTTAGGGTTTCCAGATAAAATTCAGGACACTTTAGTATAAGCATGTCCCATGCAATATTTGGGACATGCTTATACTAAAAATTATTTGTTATTTATCTGAAATTTCTATGTAATTGAATATCCTGGGTTTTGTTTTGGTTTGATAATTTGTTTTTGCTAACTCAACCCTATTTATAGGGATTGAGACTGCCACATTAGAAGACATCTGCTATTAATTGCACTTAGGCCTTCTTGGTACATGTAAATGACAGATTAAATTCTTTCTTATTTTGATCAAAGGGATGCAATTGGATAGCATGTGGACTCTGAGTACCTCGATCCGGTTAATTCAGAAAAAAATCTTCTATTCCTAAAGCCCTGACAGATGAAGTTGTTTCTGCTGTTGCTCAGGCCAGACCTGGATGCTCAGGCCAGATCTAGTGCAGTCCTGGAGCTGTCCCTGAAATACTCTTTAGTCACCCAGTCACTGCAGATCATTTACTAGGCATATTCAGACTGATGCATTGAGGACACATCACATTCCCAATTGTAGGTATCCTAAAAGCAAAGGCATACAAGGATTTTTGGAAAAAAATGTTTTCTATCAAATGTGTGACATCTCTATAAAAATGTATGTGTATAGGGGGAGCAACACACACTGGGGCCTTTTAGAGGGTGGAGGGTGGGAGAAGGGAGAGGATCAGGAAAAGTAGCTAATGGGTACTAGGATAAATACCTGGGAGATGAAACACTGTGCAACAGATCCCCATGACACAAGTTTACCTATGTTATAAACCTGCACTTATACCCTTGAACTTAAAAGTTAAAAAAGTCTGGGCATGGTGGCTCATCCCTGTAATCCCAGCACTTTAGGAGGCAGAGGCTGGTGGATCACCTGAGGTCAGGAGTTCGAGACCAGCCTGGTTAACATGGTGAAACACTGTTTCTACTAAAAATACAAAAAATTAGCCAGGTGTGGTGGTGTGTGCCTGTAATCCCAGCTACTTGGGAGGCTGAGGCAGGAGAATTGCTTGAACCTGGGAGGCAGAAGTTGCAGTGAGCTGAGATTGCGCCACTGCACTCCAGCTTGGGCAACAAGAGCAAAACTCTGTCTCAAAAAAAAAGAAAAAAAAAAAGGAAAAAAGTATATGTAACACGGAAACTGCTACATTTCTTTTTTTTTTTATTTTTTTTATTTTTAGAGATGAGGTTTCACCATGTTGGTCAGACTGGTCTCGAGCTCCTGACCTTGTGATCCACCCGCCTCGGCCTCCCAAAGACATTTCTTTTTCTTTTCTGAAATACAGTAAAGGCTGGCCCAAGTGCAGTGGTATTCACAACTAATTGATCACAACGTTACAGATTTGTTTCTTCTCCATTCCCACTGCTTCACTTGACCAGTCTAAAATAAAACTGTTAAAGAAAAACCTCATCAATTTCCCATCAATTATAATATGATTTAAAAACAGAAAAAAAAAATTTTTTTTTTTGCTGTCCATAAGTTTATTGTCTTTATCTGAAAAATCCTTATAGAAAATTGTTTGGTTTAGCTCTTAGCAGCCCGCTCCTGAGCTCTGAGGAAGCTTGCTTTCTTTTGAGCTACCCGATCTTTCTTCTGAGCAAGGGACATTTTGGGGCGGTTCCACCTCTTCTTCTTAACTTCTTTCTTGGGCTTCTTTTCATAGACTGGATTCTCTCGTATAGCAGCATGAGCTTTCTAATACATCTCCTCCACCATGTCTGGAGTTACACTGTTCTTTATGTATTGAGAGAACTGTTTCTTATAAGCATCTTCATCTTCTTCCATTAAGTAGCGCATGTAATCTGCAACATTCTGGCTCATGATGTGCTTCCGGTGTACTTCTGCATTAAATTCCTTGCTTTCAGAATCATAACCAGGGAATCGCTTGGTACTATGAGGGATAGACAAGCCTCCATCCACAGCTCCCTTCAGGGCACCAAAAACTTTATTGCCAGTGGTAGTTCTGGCAAGGCCTCCATCCAAATAGCAGGTAAAGGTACCTGGCTGATCATCAATGCTTTCCACATTGTATTCATCACCAGTCACCTCCACTTGGCCTTCATAGATCTTGTCCATGCCAAACCTATTGAGAAGCCTGCGGGCCAGCAGGCCAGTACAATACGCTGCAGCGTAATTTGTCAGGCCAACCTTCACACCATGTTTTGGCAGTTCGTGTGCATATGCTGCACAGACAATCATATCCCTCTTTATACGGGCATAAGCAATCTGACAAATGATATCTCTGTTTGTTACACGAACTATCATCCTGTATTTGGGTGTGTTGTATTTATTTTTATCTTGTATCACCAAGCGTTTCTGAGCATAGTAATGAGTTTTATCCTCTCATCGTCTCCTAAATTTCACTTGGTATCTCTTAAAGTAGGCCTTATTCTTTTTTTTTTTAATTAATTAAATTTAAATTTTTTAAAAAGCCTACAGCACCCGGTATTCCCTGGCGGTCTCCCATCCAAGTACTAACCAGGCCCGACCCTGCTTAGCTTCTGAGATCAGGCGCGTTCAGAGTGGTATGGCCGTAGACTAAAATAGGCCTTATTCTTAACAACTTTAACAAACCCCATCCTGCAGAACAGAGACCCGTGTCTGTGGCTCGACAGAGACCTACAGGCCCAGCAGTGCTAGGAGGGGGGATAAAAAATAGAACAAATTTTAAATCCTGTTAGAATCCTGGATGAGCACCTTGGCTGAGAATAAAAACCTGAAAAGCCAGCAGCATGATGGCAGACACAGCCAAAATCATAATGTAAAGATACATTTCATACCAAACTGTCTTCTTTGTGTATATACTCCAGTGAAAAAGTGACTCTTTGAATTTATATTCCCATGTAAAAGGCATATCATTAATAATTAGATTAACACTAGCATTGTAAAAATTGAGAAAATGGTGCTAAAGAAACATACTATTGGCCGGGCGCGGTGGCTCATGGCTATAATATCAGCACTTTGGGAGGCCGATGCAGGTGGATCACCTGAGGTCAGGAGTTCAACATCAGGCTGGCCAACATAGTGAAACCCCATCTCTACTAAGAATTTAAAAAATTAGCCAGGTGTGGTGGTGGGCACCTGTAATCCCAGCTATTCAGGAGGCTGAGGCAGGAGAATTACTTGCACCTGGTAGGCGGAGGTTGCATTTTGCCAAAATTGTGCTGCTGCACTCCAGCCTGGGTGACAGAGCAAGACTCTGTCTCAAAAAAAAAAAAGGAATGAACTCCTTAACTTTAACACTTGGCAGCATATGGTGCTGGTTAGTGATGAAGTAAAAAAGAACCCAGAAAGCAGCAGGATTTTGGATGTGCCAAGGTAAGTTCCATTTTAAGTATGTTGGATTTGAAATGGGTGGGACACATCCATATGGAAATGACTGTTACAGTGCTGGGTAGAGGAGTCTATAGATTCACAGAGGAGTGTGGAAATAAATGAATCAATTTGCCCAGAGAGAATGAATAGATGGAGAAGATGGCTGAGGATAGAACCATGAGAAACACTAATCATGTAGGAAAGAATGAATCACAAAGGAGGCTGAGAACCAGAACAAGTTGAGTATTTTACATTGATCTTTAAGAATGTGTTTGTAGTGTTGACTCTGCTAAGTTTCAAAAGGGTTTCAGTTATAAGACACTAGCTCAAATTCAAGTGTAAAACTAGCAGATGTATTTATCCACATATCAGCATTCACTTTTAGAATAGCAGCAATATAAAGCAGCTGCCAAATTAATGGCAAGCTGGATGTAAAGTCAAAAGGCAGACCCAAGGAGCACTAGAAGCCCTACTCTGTGCTGCTGGTGAACAAATGAGCTGTATTTATGCAATGTTAGGAAAAGGGCCAGAGTAGATGAAGGAGCAACTAGGGGAGTACTAACTACATCGACCAGTCTTCAAGTCTTCCTTTCTCTTCCAGATCCCTTCTTTTATGTTCTGTGAACTCTAGCAGGTTTTTCTCCCAATGTATAAAATACTGCTATTAGTACCTACCTGATATGGCATGTATTTTTTTTTTTTTTTTTTTTTGAGATGGGAGTCTCACTCTGTCACCCAGGCTGAAGTGCAGTGGCACAATCTTGGCTCACTGCAACCTCCACCTCCTAGGTTCAAGCAATTCTCCTGTCTCAGCCTCCTGAGTAGCTGAGACTACAGGCATGTGCCACCATGCATGGCTAATTTTTGTATTTTTAGTAGAGACCATGTTTTAGTTTCACCATATTGGTCAGGCTGGTCACGAACTCCTGGCCTCAGGTGATCCCAGCCTGTAATCCCAGCCTCTCAAAGCACTTTGAGAGGCTGGGATTACAGTCGTGAGCCATGGCGCCCAGCCTGTGTGGATGTTTGTCCCTTCCAGATGTCACGTTGAAATGTGATTCCCAATGTTGGAGGTAGGGGAGGTGTTTGGATCATGGAGCAGATGCCTCTTGAGTGACTTAGTACTATCCCCTTGGTGATAAATGAGTTCTCAGTTCATTTGAGATCTGTTTAAGAGTCTGGGGGTGGGCAAAGTGGCTCATGTCTGTAATCCCAGCACTTTGGGAGGCTGAGGCAGGAAGATTGATGGAACTCAAAGTTCAAGACCAGCGTAGGAAACATGGCAAAACCCCATCTCTTAAAAAAAAAAAAAAAAAAAAAAACAAGGCCGGGTGCAGTGGCTCATGCCTGTAATCCCAGCACTTTGGGAAGCTGAGGCGGGTGGATCATAAGGTCAGAAGTTCAAGACCAGCCTGGCCAACATGGTGAAACCCTATCTCTACTAAAAATACAAAAATTAGCCAGGTGTGATGGTGCACGCCTGTAGTCCCAGCTACTTGGGATGCTGAGGCAGGAGAATTGCTTGAACCCGGGAGGCAGGGGTTATAGTGAGCCAAGATTGCACCACTCCTCTCCAGCCTGGGTGACAGACTGAGACTTTGTCTCAAAACAACCACCACCACCAACAAAACCCACAAAAATTAGCTGGGATGGTGGCACATGCCTGTAGCCTCCCAGCTACTTGGGATTCTGAGGTGGGAGAATCATCGGAGCCTGGGAAATTGAGGCTACAGTGAGCCATGATTGTGCCACTGCACTCTGTACTTCAGCCTGGGCAACAAAGCTAGACCTCCCCCCACCAAAAAAAAAAAAAAATGAAAAAAAAAAGGAATGCCACAAAAGCTACCATGGCAAAACTGGATGAGTCTGTAATGTTACCCAACATGCTGTTGTTGTTGTAAACAAACAAGGATAAGATTCTTGCCAATAGAATCAATGTGTGTAGTGAGCCTATTAACCACTCTAAGAGCCAAGATAGCCTCCTGAAATGTGTGAAGGAAAATGATCAGAAACAGAAGGAAGCCGAGGAAAAGGGCACCTGGGTTCAACTGAAGCGCTAGCCTGCTCCACGCAGACCAGCACAGTGTGAGAACCAATGGAAAGGAGCCTGGGCTGCTGGAACCTACAAATTCATGGCATAATACTAATAGATGTGAAATAGTGGGACCTCTCAGACTGCTAAAAAAAATACATGGATATTCAACGTTCATTCTACTTTTTTTTTTTATATATTTAAGAAGGGGTTTCACCATGATGGCCAGGCTGGTCTTGAACTCCTGACCTCAGGTGATCCACCCACCTCGGCCTCCCAAAGTGCTAGGATTACAGGTGTGAGTGACCACGCCTGGCCATTCTATCTGCTGTTGTATAAGTTCCCCACCCCCAGCCCCCCGAGAGCTGGAGAATGCAGGGAGAGGAAGACTATACACATAAGGTAGAACTTTAAGGTTCTTCCATGTATCCCTGTCCTCCTTTCCCTCATTTTCCTTTCCTTCCCCATCGCCCTTGCTCCACTTCTGTCAGTTTTCTTCTCTGCATGAAGACAGCAGCTGTACCAGGTGCTGTACCAAGATGAATAACACTAGCTTTGCCCAGACAACTTTGATTCTACTGAAGGCAGGTAACAGCTTGAACATTAAATGCCTACCAGAGATAATATAGCAAGGAAAAACTTGGGTGAAAACTCCAGTTTGTCTAGAGAATGTTGCCATATGTGATGGCAAAGACCAAAAGTATTAATATTAAATGACTTCATTTTTGTTTTGGAGATGGAGTTTCATTCTTGTTGCCCAGGCTGGAGTGCAGTGGTGTGATCTTGGCTCACTGCAACCTCCGCCTCCCGGGTTCAAGTGAATCTCCTGCCTCAGCCTCCCAAATAGCTAGGATTACAGGCATGTGCCACCACGACCAGCTAATCTTTTTGTTCTTTTAGTAGAGACAGGGTTTCTCCATGTTGGTCAGGCTGGCCTCCCAAAGTGCTGGGATTACAGGCATGAACCACCATGCCCAGCTAAATGGGTTTTTTTTTTTTTTTTTTAGAGACAGGGTTTCACGTGTTGGCCAGAATGGTCTTGGCCTCCCAGTGTTGGGATTACAGGCATGAGCCACCACACCCAGCCAAATGGCTTCATTTTTATAAGGTGATGTTGGTAAGGACCAGGACTGGAAAACTTTCCTGGGTTAACTAAGCTAAGCTACACTCAATGAATGCTTATGAAGAACATACTGGGTGAACAGAAGTGCAGATATTTGATGTAAATGTTACTCAGTAAAAAAAGTGCTAGACAAAGGGGAGGGATAGTGGGGGGTGGGGGAGTTGGGGGAGGGATAGCATGGGGAGAAATGCCAGATATAGGTGATGGGGAGGAAGGCAGCAAATCACACTGCCATGTGTGTACCTATGCAACAATCTTCCATGTTCTTCACATGTACCCCCAAACCTAAAATGCAATAAAAAAATAAAAATAAAAAGAAAGTTCTCAAGGGAAAAAAAAAAAGTGCTAGACATTAAGGAAAAGATAGGTACAGCATAATCCCTGCTCTTGGGGTTATAATCTAATTTCAGAACTGATACACTAACAACAGAGTTTGTATGTCAAGTGATACTGATGATATACGTGGCTATAAAATGTTAGAAGTTAGGCTAGACTTTGCCTGATTTCTAAAGAATGGATAGAATATCTGTGACTATTATAACTTAAGAATTTCAAAGTTTCAATGATTTGTGCTCTAAGGATAGTTGTTTGACCATTATCTTGAGTATATTTATTATTTTTTGAGACAGAGTCTTGCTCTGCTGCCCAGGCTGGAATACAGTGACCTAATCTCAGCTCACTGCAACCTTCATCTCCTGGGTTCAAGTGATTCTTCTGCCTCAGCCTCCCAAGAAGCTGGATTACAGGTGTGCACCACCATGCCTGGCTAGGTTTTTTTTGTATTTTTAGTGGAGATGAGATTTCGCTATGTTGGCCAGGCTGGTCTCAAACTCCTGATCTCAAGTGTTCCATCCACTTCAGCCTCCCAAAGTGTTGGGATTATAGGCATGAGCCACTGCGCCTGGCCATCTTGAATACATTTATCACTTTTATAAGTAGCTTTTATACATAAGTTTAGAGAGAAACCCTACCACCACCTTAGGAAGAGATGGCTTATTTATGTGCTTCTACCAGTACCATAATTCTAATCACAAAACAAAAATCACAAACATTGAGATTAAACAGGCGTGTTTTATTATCAAATGTTAACTCTACAAAAACTCAGTAGTATTGTAGTAAGCATTACTGCCTATCTTAAGTCTTTCAGAGCTTTGGACACACAATGTCTTAAGGCATCAAGTATACAGAAATTTCTTTTTCGATCTTAAGTGCCAGTTATCACCAATTTTCACACAACCTTTTTTTTTTTCCTATTGCAGTTAAAGGGCCATTGCCAGTCAGCTGAAGAGGGAATGTTTGCTTCTCCCTTTAAGGTGTTAATCAAAGTAATGCAAAGAAAATAAAAATAGCAGCCACATAAATCTCCATGGCATTGCATTCAAGCAAAGGACAATATAAGTAACTTAAGAAATATCCACATTCAATGCACTTAATGAAATCCTGTTTTCTTTGGAGTTACATGAGGCAGCAGTACTAGCTAGCTAGTGTCTAATATTGCACTTTTGTAGCATAAACACAGCTAAACACAGTGTTAAACACTGACAGCATCAGTACCTGTTCTAACCGCATCAGTGTTTACCTCTCAGTCTAGCATGCTGACTATAGTCCTATGCTTTAAAAGGTTATAATTATTTGACAGTTAAGGCATTAGAGAAAAAGGTTTAAGGCTATCATAATATATACAAGCATTCACTTCTGTTCAGTTAGCATATTGTTTTCTAGAATACACTGTTCAAATAGTCTCACTTCTGTGATATTAAAAACTATGGAATTTCTCTTTATTAAAGTCCAAACCATTAATGACAAAAGTACAATATAAAATAATGCATATGAAGCCACAATATTCAGTTACAGTTCAAACTAGAAATCACTAACTACATGTAGCTGCTTCATTTTTGGTTTTGCATTTTGGCCCCTAGTTCATTATTTACAGCTGATACCTGCTAGAAAAAGACCCAAACTTTTAAACTTTTTATGTTTTGTGGCGGGTGCACCATTTTTTCTAAAGTATCTTCAGGTGTTTTAAAATTATTTGTTTTTAACTATAAGATACCATCATGGGCTGGGCGTGGTGGCTCACGCCTATAATCCAAGCACTTTGGAGGCCAAGGCAGGCAAATCACCTGAGGTTGGGAGTTCAAGACCAGCCTGACCAACATGGTGAAACCCCGTATTTAAAAAAAAAAAAAAAAAAAAAGATATCATCGTGGCCAAAAGACTTGGAAAATAACAATTTTATTCTTTCTCCTAAGCTTGTGATTTTAGTATTCCAAGACCTTATTCTTGAATTACTTAGTAAGAGGGCATGATTATGCAGAAGAAAGTGAAATTAAGAGAAAAGAGCGGGAATATACAAAAATTCCTTAACAAAGTTCATGGTGGAGATGGTAGACACTGGTGGAGTCTTTATCCAAGACTTAAAACTTAGGAAACACCTATGATGCCACTTTAGATGGAAGTAATAGAGACGTCTGATTCC
Source organism: Ateles fusciceps (assembly GCA_036589455.1). Classification (NCBI taxonomy): domain Eukaryota; kingdom Metazoa; phylum Chordata; class Mammalia; order Primates; family Atelidae; genus Ateles; species Ateles fusciceps. Next base: position 7,874,589 of record JAZHEH010001667.1, on the reverse strand, counting down.
AAATTCACATTTTAAATGCCTATTTGCAATCAGCAAGAGCCAGGTATGCTGCATGCTCCTTGCTATAAGGATTTGGCTTCACTGGCTCAAATTTTTCACTCCACCAAAAGATAAGGCACAGGCCCGCTCGTCCAATCAAGTTTGCTGAAAATACTGCAGCCTGAGTGTAGACAAACTTCCCTTGAATTTGCTGGAAGTTTTCTTGTGTCTGGCAGTTTCAAGATCCCCATACATCTTTCAAACACTGGAAAAAAAATGAATAAAAGGAAATGTTATAGTCTCTAAATGTCATTCTTAGCAGTCACAAAAATGATTTTGAATTCTACAAGGACAAAAAAAGCTTTAAGATGATCCAAGTTGTTATTTCACACAGACATAGTTGGCATTTACATGGCAAGGGCTTGGGGAGTATAACACTAGCCAAGGAGTTTCCATGGTTTACGCAGTCGCTGGCATTCTGCACCACTCCCACCCTTTGTAGTATCATGTGTTTAGTTTAACATATATGGTTTCCAACTCCCTGCTTGGCTCAGCTCCTTTCTGGAGAGAATATTTAACTCATTCCTTAGAGGTTCAATATTATTACCAACATAAACAAAACCATTTAGACAAAATTTTAAAGTTGAATTCTAGTATAAGAATTTCCAGGCCGGGTGTGGTGGCTCATGCCTGTAATCTCCAGCACTGTGGGAGCCCGAGGTGGGTGGATCACAAGGTCAGGAGTTCAAGACCAGCCTGGCCAATATGGTGAAACCCCGTCTCTACTAAAAATACAAAAATTACCTGGGCATGGTGGCATGTGCCTGTAATCCCAGCTACTCGGGAGGCTGAGGCAGAAGAACTGCTTGACCCGGGAGGTGGAGGCTGCATGAGCCGAGATAGCACCATTGCACTCCAACCCAGGCTACAGAGCGAGACTCCGTCTCTAAAAAAAAAAAAAAAAAAAAAAAAAATTTCAAATAATTTCTAGGACACTTAATAAGAAGCAATAAGGGGCTGGGCGTGGTGGCTCATGCCTGTAATCCCAGCACTTTGGGAGGCCGAGGCAGGAGGATCACCTGAGGTCAGGAATCTGAGACCAGCCTGACCAACATGGTGAAACCCCATCTTTACTAAAAATACAAAAATTATGGCTGGGTGAGTGGCTCACACCTGTAATCCCAGCACTTTGGGAAGCTGAGGCAGGCGAATCATGAGGTCAGGAGTTCGAGTCCAACCTGACCAACATGGTGAAACCCCGTCTCTACTAAAAATACAAAAATTAGCTGGGTGTGGTAGTGCGTGTCTATAATCCCAGATACTCAGGAGGCTGAGGCAGGAGAATGTCTTGAACGCAGGAGGCAGAGGTTGTGGTGAGCCGAGATCACCCCACTGCACTCCAGCCTGGGTGACAGAGCAAGATTCCATCTAAAAAAAAAAAAACTAGCTGGGCATGGTGGCGGGCGCCTATAGTCCCAGCTACTCGGGAGGCTGAGGCAGGAGAATTGCTTGAACCCAGGAGGTGGAGGTTGCAGTGAGCCAAGGTTGTGCCATTGCACTCTAGCCTAGGTAACAGAGCAAGACTCCCTCTAAAAAAAAAAAAAAGCAGTAAGGCATGACATAACAGCAAACATATGAGCTCTTTGTGTTCGTGACTGATGATTAGCACCTTTATATGTGTCATGCATCAATTTATTTCATCCCCACATACAACCTTTTATATTAGCTCTTTGTTCCCATTTTAGAGAAGGAAAAACTGAAGCAGAATGATTAAGTTAGAAATGGGCAGATGCAGGATATGAACTAATACAGATTGATTCCACTATGCTATTTTACTTATATACCATACAACCTTAACATGAAACTCTTAGTAGGCATTACATATTTATTTTGTTTAAAACAGGGTCTAGCTCCATCACCCACAATGGAGTATGGAGTGATGTGGTGCAATCATAGTTCACTGCAGGTTTTTTTTTTTTTTTTTTTAAGAGCTGAGGCGTCACGTTGTGGTCCAGGCTGGAGTGCAGTGGTGTGATCAGAGTTCGCCGCTGTCTCAAATTCCTGGGCTCCAGGTATCCTCCACCTCAGCCTCCTGAACAACTGAGCCCCACAGGCATACCAGTATACACAGCTAATTTTCAAATTGTTTGTAAAGACAGATTCTCACCATCTTGACCAGGCTGGTCTCAAACTCCAACCCTTGAGCAATCCTCCTGCCTTGACCTCTCAAAGTGCTCAGATTACAGGTGCTGTCTACAGCACCTGCCCCTAGGGTAAATTATTATTATTTTTTAAAGAGATGGCATCTCCCTACGTTGTCCAGGCTAGTCTCGATCTCAGCCTCAAGCGATCCTCTTGCCTGGCATTCTCAAGTGCTGGGATTACATGTGTGAGCCACCATACACACCATTATGCATACTTTGACATGCAAATGAAAAACAGGGAATGTTTTAGACTTCAGTCTAATTTCATATGACTAATATTGAAATGTCTAACGGAGTTTTACTGCTTAACAGTGAAACTGCAGACATCTAACTGCTAGCAAAAACAAAACAAAAAACTAAACCAAAAATCAGTCCTAGAAGGACATTAATTTATTTCAAGATTAAGTTTGATTTAATAACACAGAGTCTACAAATGGTACAGATTTAAAATCAGGTATATAAAAAACACAGAAATACTGGTTAGGATGCATCTTTTAAATGTGATTTCCGAAGTGACCACAATTTGGCACTCAGCTTAAAACACCACACACTGAAGGGCTTCTCCTTTGATACTAAATACAGGTAACATAATCAATGACCCAACATTATTGATCAATATCTACTTTACCCTTCTTTTGACAGTAGCACCTAAACTTAAAACAACTGCCTATCACCCTATCTCAAGCCCCTAAGAGGCAGTTTTACCACTAAGCCAAACAGGTGGCCCAGGCATGGCCAGTTAGAGCCCTGCATATCCCAGGCCACGGTGGTTTCAGGGATGGATGTAAACCAGGCCAGTGAAAGGCCAGTGTTGCTAGGAGTATCTCACAGAGAGAGCCTGGATGAGCAAACCCTTGAATCCAACTACATCAGTCAACCCTGGGACTGTCAGTTATTAGAGTCAATGAGTACCACCTTCTTCATTCTTAGCACATTTATACCAGGAAATAGCATCTTTGCAGATGCTGAAAATTAAACCTTAATATTCTGATAAAATGTAGAAATTCTGGGAAAAGTTAAGTATTTAGCCTTCTCACACTGCTTTTTAATCCCAGTGGTATCCAATGGAGTTTTAATGTATAACAATGAAATTGCAGACTCCTGCTAGCAAAAAAAATAAAAATTAAAAAAAAAATAAATCTTAGAAGGATATAGAGAAAATGTTTCCTCTTTCCATTAAGCTATAGCAAACACTTAAAGATAGTTGAGAATTACAACTGCAGACATTTACAAATCTGCCTTCCTTTTTAAATACGATCTGTGTTAAAACATGTTTTATTTTGTAATACACTGCCAGTAAAGTATTACATACAAAGAAGTCTTTAAAGATAACCTGGATTTCACCACTGGTACTATATGCTTCAGAATGAACCTATAATCCCTTAAAAACCCTGCAATTCTGCAGCCAGGCATGGTGGAGAGCTCCTGTAATGTCAGCTACTGGGGAGGCTGAGGTGAAAGGATCACTTGAGTCCGGGAATTCAAGATCAGCTTGGGCAACACAGTGATACCCCCGTGTCTCAAAATAAACCAATAAAAAACAACAAAAACCCCCTGACTAGTTGTAGTATTTTATTTTCTTTTAGTAGTTTTGACATGTTTTTGGAAAAGTCATTTATGATTTTTCCTTGTTAGGCCAGAGAAGCATCTTCTCCCTTATGTGTAAGATAAAATAATACCCGTAACTCAGATTCTTTTTTTTTTTTGAGACTGAGTTTTGCTCTTATTGCCCAGGAGTGCAATGGTGCAATCTCGGCTCACTGTAACCTCCGCTTCCTGGGTTTAAGCAATTCTCCCATCTTAGCTTCCTGAGTAGCTGGGATCACAGGTGCCCCACCACCACACCAGGCTAATTTTTGTATTTTTTAGTAGAGATAGGGTTTCACCATGTTGGCCAGGCTGGTCCTGAACTCCTGCCCTCAGGCAATCCACTTGCTTCAGCCTCCCAAAGTGCTGGTATTACAGGCATGAGCCACTGTGCTTGGCCTCAGATTCTTTAGAGTTTGATAGTCTTTTTCTCACTGAAACCAACAACATAGCTGTTCTTACCCACAAATATAACTGCTACTACTTGGAAGATAAACAGAAAGAGCATGTTTAATTTTAAAAGTTGTTTATTTCTTATTCAAAATATACCTATTAAAAGAATTTTTTGGCCAGGGAAGATAAAATATAGGTCACTATATTGAATCAAAATAAGAAGTTATATTACAAAAAGCCAGAGATCACTTTCAATCCATAAAGTAACCCAAACTTTAAGCTTAAAGGAAACTATAAGTACTTCCTATGTGTTTTTACTGTTATTCTAGACTTTTTACTGTTATTCTGGTTTATCTAGATGGAAAAAATACGATCTCATAAAAAGCTTGTTCTTTTTAATCATCCTACACAAGAACTTACAACATAAAGTTAAAAATGATCAAATAAACAGAGTTTTCATATTTTCATGTAATTAACTGCTAGCCCTCCAGACAGAGGTAAATACCGTGTTATTTTTGCATAAAATCTCTCAGTAGGAATTCTCTTTTATTTAGAAAGTTTATATAATCTAAACTCTTCAGATACAGATTCTTTGGAAGGCTTAGAAAACACACTCATCTAAAAAGCAAAGCCCTGTTGCTCGAGGTTGACAGTCCAATGACAAAAAGGAGAAAGGTAGCACTGATAAAAGTATGTTATGCTGGGCGTGGTGGCTCACGCCTGTAATCCCAGCTCTGTAGAGGCCAAGGCAGGTGGATGGCCTGAGCTCAGGAGCTTGAGACCAGTCTGGGCAACGTGGTGAAACTCCATCTCTAAAAAAATTACAAAAATTAGCTAGGTGTGTTGGCCATGCCTGTAGTCCCAGCTACTCGAGAGGCTGAGTTGGGAGGATGGCTTGGGGCCAGAAGGTAGAGGTTGCAGTGAGCCAAGATCATGCCACTGCACTCCAGCCTGGACGACAGAGACTCTGTTTAAAAAAAAAAAAACAAAAACAGAAACAAAAAATCCTGTGTCCCTGTGATTATTGTAATCACAACAACAAAAGTTATGTATTAATATAAAACTGTAGTTTGTAAAACGTGTTTACATTCATTAACTCTCACTCTGTCACCTGGGCTGAAGGCCAGTGGCACAATGACATGCTCGCTGCAGCCTCAACCTCCTGAGCTCAAGTCATCCTCCCACCTCAGCCTCCTGGGTAACTGGAACTACGGGTGTGCGTGACAACACCTGGCTATCTTTTAATTTTTTGTAGACACATGCTCTCACCGTATTGCCCAGGCTACTCTTGAGCTTCAAGGCTCAAGCAGTCCTCTCCGTTTGGCCTCCCTAAGTGTTGGGATTACAGGCATGAGCTACCATGTGTAAGCAAAAATATTAATAGATTTAAATTTGGGGGCTGACATTGCCTTTGAGACCTAACAAATATGAAACTTGGAACTTGGCCAGGCACAGTGGCTCATGCCTGTATCCCAGTACTCTGGGAGGCTGAAGCAGGCAGACTGCTAGAGTCCAGAAGTTCAAGACCGGCCTGGGCAACATAGTGAGACCTTGTCTCTATGGGGACACATATGCAAAAACAGACAAAAAACAACTAGCTCCTCAGGTGCTGTGGTAGGAAGATCGCTTGAGCTCAGTAGGTTGAGGCTGCAGTGAGCCACTATCATGCCACTGCACTCCAGCTGGGACGACAGAGCAAGACCCTGTCTCAGAAAAAAAGAAACTTGGAATGTCACAGTAGGTGGAGAAAAACACCCTTTTTCTGGCCATCTGAGGAAGCATTTCTTCCAGCAAGACACCCAATCTCCTTCCCAGTAAAGCTTGTGGGGATCTTTAATGGCTAAATGAGGCATATCTCCAGTGATTCAGGGGGATAGTCAATGTGTGTCGGCTGGGCTGATGGCACAAGGCAAGAGAAGACAGAATAGTGTGGGTGTTAGTTATCTTTACCTGATCCTATAGCCAGCCATGAGATCATTCTCTCGACATATTTTTTAAAATACTGTTAGTTTCCCATGGCTGCTGTTACCATAAAGCGGGTGTGGCATAAAATAAGAGGTATTCATTTTCTAACAATTCTGGAGGCCAGGAGTGAGAAATCAAAGTGTCGGCAGAGCTGCCCATCCTTTGGTGTCTCCAGGGAGCAGTCAGGTCCTTGCCTCTTCCAGCTGCTGGTAGCTGGGAACAGTCTTGGGCTGAGTAAACAGCTTTCTCATCTCTGCCTCCCTGGTCACATTGCTGCCTTGCTGGAGTGCAATGGTACAATCTCAGCTCACTGCAACCTCCGCCTCCTGAGTTCAAGTGATTCTCCTGCCTCAGCCTCCCAAGTAGCCGGGATTACAGGCACCCACCAACACACGCAGTTAATTTTTGTATTTTTAGTAGAGATGGGGTTTCACCATGTTGGCCAGGCTGGTCTCAAACTCCTGACCTTGTGATCCACCCGCCTCAGCTTCCCAAAGTGCTGGGATTACAAGCATAAGCCACTGCCTCTTTCTTATAGGAATACAAGTGATTGTATCTAGGGACCACCCAGATAATTCATCATCTACTTTTTCTTATCAAGAACCTCCTTACAGCTTTTTCCATAGAAGGTAAGAGTCACAGGTTCTAGGGATCAGAGGATACAGATGTATCTTGGGAGCCACCATGTAGTCCACTGGAAGCACTCTGCCATGCTACTGTTTGGTTAACAGAAAAGAGTAATCAGAGTGAAGGCAGAAGACCTGAATCTTTTTGTCAGCTTGATCATTAGCTGTATGACTTGTGCAAGTTGCCTAACCTTGCTGAGTTTCATTTCCTTATCTGTCAAATGGGCCCATGGGTACCTGCACCCTGATGCCTCCTTGCAGAGTTCTGGTGGGTCTTAAATGAAACTATGGATATAAGTACTTATAAGAGCATGAGCCACTCGATTATGATGATGAATTTGATATTGATAAGGAGGCAGTGAAAAAATATATATATAACAATACAAGGTTAAGGGGAAAGAAACAAGGTCCAAAACTGCATGAGATATACAACAAAGAGAATAAAAGGGAATATTTATTATGCTTGCTTCTGGGTGGTAGGATTATTAGTGACTTCTTTCTATCTGTCTCTCTGTTCCAAATTCTTTGCAATGAGCACCCAATACTTTTATAATCCTGTCTCCTAGAGTTGATAAGTTAATTAAATGAGATAAATTATGCCAAGCATTTCACACAGTGATCTATGCTTTTTGTTTTTGTTTTGAGATAGGGTCTTGCTCTCTGTCACCCAGGCTGGAGTGCAGTGGTGCAATCATGGCTCACTGCAGCCTTGACCTCCTGGGCTCAATTGATACCTCTACCTCAGCCTCCTGAGTAGCTGGGACTACAGGTAAATGCCACCACACCACCTAGGTAATTTTTTGTATTTTTTGAAGTGACAGTGTCTCGCCACATGCCTGGGCTGGTCTCAAATTTCTAGGGCTTAAGTGATCTGCCCACCTCGGTCTCCCAAGGTGCTGGGATTACAAGTATGACCCACTGCTCTCAGCCAGATCTGTATTTTTTAAAATTTGTAATATAAAGGCACATTAACCTGACTTTATTATGATGCGAAGATGCAGACATCTGGATTTGAACACAGCAGCTGATCTGTTATTCTGTCATGACTCCAAATATATAAACATAGAGTAGAAAACTAGAGGTGGTGAGTAATGGTTCATAATCAGTTTAGGACATTTCTGGTGTAATGTCAAAAGCTTCCATTTCTAGTCATTTCTTATCCAATATACTAATTTAAAAATATAGACTGTGTTAATCAAATTCACAGACAACATTGTATTGAATAATGAACATGTGGAAAGAAAATATGGACCCAAAAGGATATCAACAGGCTAGAACAATGCGTTCTGAGCACAGGGACAAAGACTAGAGCGCACCCATTACCACCGCAAACCATCCATATGTGACGCTCCTTGGTAGGACCATGATATCCTGAAACCTCACCGAAAAAGACAGATCTGAAAAAAGTCTTCACTTCCAATTTAGAACTGGGGTTTCTACACTTAAGAGCAAGAGGCTAAGATGCAAATTCTTATTTCTCAATGATGACAGAGTATTGGCAACTCTATTTCCAATTTAGAATCAACATAAAGCCTACAGGGTCCTCAGCCATGAAAATATTAACAAAATTGGAAAATGACCTGCCAGCAAGTCAACTTCAGCAAACTCAACAGTAAAGAATGATAAAAAAAGCAATATTAATTCCTGAACATATTCCTACATCTCCTGAGCAGGGGTAAAGCATGCCAGTAGCCTTTAAGAAAGGATTGTGGGCCAGGCGCGTTGGCTCATGCCTATAATCCCAGCACTTTGGGAGGCGAAGCGGGTGGATCATGAGGTCAGGAAATCGAGACCATTCTGGCTAACATGGTAAAACCTCGTCTCTACTAAAAATACAAAAAATTAGCCAGGTGTGTTGGCATGCATCCTAGTCCCAGCTACTTAGGAGGCTGAGGCAGGAGAATCGCTTGAACCCGGGAGGTGGAGGTTGCAGTGAGCCGAGATCACACCACTTTACTCCAGCCTGGGCAACAGAGTGAGACTGTCTCAAAAAAAAGAAAAGACTGTGGATTAATGGGGGCTGGGGAGAAACTGGATTCAAAACACTAATCTAGAAGACTATTTTAAAAGAAATTTATCAAGATTCCTTTCCTGTATGTTTAGTTCTAGAAAACAAAAAAGACATGCAACAAAAACCTTCCACTCATTTTGGATTAAAGCACATTTAAATGTATGCCCCAATCTACTTAAACACAAGCTAAGTGAAATAAACCAGTTACTGAAGGACAATCAGTCTGCTTAGGAATGACTACCTAGAATAGTCACATTCATAGAGATAGAGTAGAATGGTGGTTACCACAGGCAGCGGAGGAGGATGAATGGAGAATTCTTGTTTCATGTATACAGAGTGTTAGCCTAAGAAAACTTTAGTTCTGGAGCTGCATGGCGGTACCTGGTTGCACGACAATGTGAATGAACACTTAATGCTACTGAACGGACACTGTAAAATTGTTAAGTTTTGTGGTGTATGTATTACAACAATTTTTAAAAAAATAGGAAACAGGAAAGAATGTACCCAATCCAAAAGAATCACTACATGACTTGGTGACTCTACTCCTGGGTATACACCAAAGAGAATTAAAAACAGATACTCAAATAATTATACATGAATGCCCCCATCAGCACCATTCACAATAGCCAGAAAGTGGAACCAATTAAAATGTCCATCAGTGGATAAATAAAATGTGGTATGTCCATACAATGAAACATTATTCAGTCATAAAAACAAATGAAGCATTAACATGTGCTACACGGGTGAAACTTTAAAAAAAAGAAAAGGACATGAGCTCATAAATGGACCAGAAAAAAAAAAAAAAACAAAAAGAAAAAAAAAAGAGGACAAACACAGAAAAAAGTCACATGTATGATTCCATTTATATGAAATATCCTGAATAGCCAAATTCATAGAGACAGAAAGCATATTAGTTACCAGGAGCTATTGGGAGAGAAAACAGAGTGACAAAAATGTTTTAGAACTAAATTGAGGTAGTAGTCGCATGATTTTGTGAATATACTAAAAACCACTGAGTTGTAAATGAGTTTAAAATGCTTACATAATTTTTACCTCAATTAAAAAAAAAAAATACCCAACTTATACTCCACATGAGATATAGTAAATGAATTTCCAAAGGGAAAAGTTTTACCTTGGCTCACAATAACATACAACTCTCATCCATGAATGTTGCTTAGATTATATGTACCTACATGACAAACTTAATTCTAGTCTCCATTCCTTCCAGGATATCTGATATTTTACATTACACTAAAGAAAAGAAGGACTCTCTCAGTTGATTTCTAAATGCCTTCAGAATCTTGATGTCTATTTGTTTGGCCCTTTATAATTTTAACTTGCACATCATAAAGCCTTACCTTCTTTTCTGAGGATGGTCTAACTGCTGGGGCCCTTAAATACAAACCCATTCTTTGGGTAGAGTCCTGGCCTGGTCATTTGTGTGTATAAGTCCATCCTCGGTTGCATACTAAAATGCAAGTTAAAACAAACAGGATCAAAAGACAGACAAACTGTCACTATGGATGGTTAATATTTCAACTAAATAGATCTACCAACAATAGTATAGGACATCTAGATAGGAGGAAACAAGTAACAGTGGTACAAGCCATATACATATCTACTGACCCAAATCTTTACTTCTTAACATGTTTAAATACCACGAAAATCCCTTCTAGGATGGGCGTTAGATTGAAAACATGGATTCCACACACACACACACAACAGCATACCACAAGAATTTAGGAGACCAATTTCTTCAGATCTTGCATAGCACTGTTTCCATGCTACTGGAAGTAGGATTAAATATCAAATATTTGAGCACTAGTTAGTTGCAAGACATTGTACAATAAGCTCAATACCCAGTATCTCCAAACAACGCAGTGAATTTTAGATAGCATTTGATGTATTTGTAGTATCAATCTAACTCAATAGGGCAGCAAGTAAAACTGTTAGTAGTGAGAGGTCCAAAGAAACAATGAATAAAGTCAGTACTTTGAAGAGAAACAAAAACTAGCATTTACTGAAAATGTAAAAGACATTGACAGTAAAGGGTCGTGCAAAGAGCCAATGAAAATATTAAGGGACTTATGTAAGGATACCTGAGAGTCCATTCAGTGTGAAGGGCCATCATCTAAAATATACACACAAGTTTCTTTTAGAACCAGAATGATACCCTCATTACCAAGTATTTTCATGGTAGTTTGTCTTTGTAAATCCTTGGTCTTTCTGGCTTTACCACCCCAGATGAAGTATGGAAGACACAAACTTAGGGTAGTTTGTTTTTTTGAGACAGAATCTTGCTCTGTCACCCAGGCTGGAATGCAATGTCGCATTCTCAGCTCACTGCAACTTCTACCTCCTGGGTTCAAGCGATTCTCCTGCCTCAGCCTCCTGACTAGCTGGGACTACAGGCGTGTGTTGCTGTGGCTGGCTAGTTTTTGTATTTTTAGTAGAGATGGGGTTTCACCGTGTTGGCCAGGCTGGTCTTGAACTCCTGGCCTCAGGTGATCCACTGGGCCTGGACTAGAGTAGTTTTATGTAAGAAATTTTGTTAAAGGTTGGGGGAAAAATCATAAAAAATTACATTTAAAGGTAATTTATAAAATTATATATGCCATTATTACATCAGGATTACTATTATTATTATTTTGAGACAGAGTCTTAATCTGTCACCCAGGCTGGAATGCAGTGGTGTCATCTTGGCTCACAGCAACCTCTGCCCCCGCGTTCAAGTGATTCTCCTGCCTCAGCTTCCCGAGTAGCTGGGATTACAGGCACATGCCACTGTGCTTGGCTAATTTTGGTATTTTAGTAGAGACGGGGGTTTCACCATGGTGGCCAGGCTGGTTTTGAACTCGTGACCTCGTGATCCACCTGCCTTGGCCTCCCAAAGTGCTGGGATTACAGGCATGAGCCACTGTGCCCAGCCTAAGACATGTATTTTTAAGAGACAGAATCAGAGACCATCAAATTTCTTCAGCTTCAGAATAAATAGAAAAGAGAAAAGAGGTTGGCGCGGTGGCTGCAGTGAGCTGAGACTGCACTGCTGGACTCCAGTTTGGGCAACAGAGAGAGACACCGTCTCAAATAAAAAAAAAAAAAGAAAAAGAAATTTTATTTACTCAACCAATTATTGCCTGGCTATTTGCTTAGTTACATAGTTGTTATATAATTATATAAAATAACTGGAAATAAAATTAAAACCTCCCACTAAGCTGGCAACAGAAATATGTGCTAGGTGAACACAGATTACACTTAAATGAACAAGTTTTTAGAAAATGTTATCCATCGATTTTATCATCTTGGTTGCCAAATCTGAAGAACCCCATAGTGAATTTAACTGAGAACAGGAAACAAGAAGGCATGGGCTCTTCAAGACAGTAGAAAATTTTATGTAAGAATGACATGAAATTGGGTTAGGTATAAAGATTTTTTAGTGCATGCATTATGACTGCCTCAAAGATCAAATTACTGAAGAAGGTATCAGAATAATTTGATAGGTTGAATTAGATAAATGAAGTTCCTATATAATCCTAACTCATTGATCCAATTAGCAAATTCCAAGCACTTCAGAAATGAAGGCCAAATGCCTTGAGATGAAATATTGAAATAATATTGCACAATCTTTATGTTTCTGGGTATACCAGACAACTCTATTCCAACCTTGAATGGCTCTAAGAAGTAATTACAAAGAAAAACTGCTACAGACTCAAGTTATGTTATCTCAATTTTGAAGACTGTGAATCTTTTGGTGAGAAACATAGAAACAATCCCTACTGCATTGTTGTGGTAAAATAAATACCCACAAATGCCAGCCATGACCCTCTTTTTCTTTTTTTTTTTTTTTTTTGAGATGGAGTTTCGCTCTGTCACCCAGGCTGGAGGGCAGTGGCATGATCTTGGCTCACTGCAACCTCCGCCTCCTGGGTTCAAGTGATTCTCCTGCCTCAGCCTCCCGAGTAGCTGGGATTAAAGGCGCCCACCACCATGCCTGGCTAATTTTTGTATTTTTAGTAGAGATGGGGTTTCACTATCTTGGCCAGTCTGGTCATGAACTCCTGACCTTGTGATCCACCTGCCTCGGCCTCCCAAAGTGCTGGGATTACAGGTGTGAGCCACTGCACCCGGCCTAGTTTTTATATATTTAGTAGAGATGGGGTTTCACCATGGTGGCCAGGCTGGTCTTGAACTCCTGACTTCAAGTGATCTCCCCCACATCAGGTTCCCAAAGTGCTGGGATTACAGGCGTGAGCCACCATGCCCGGCTGACACTCTTAATAATAAAGAGCAATTTTGGTTAATCTCATTACTAATTTATACATAAGGCTACCTAATTCTATTCAGTGTGAATGTAAAAGTCAAACAAAAAAGAAATTAATTCAACTGACTACTAAAAACAAATTTTCTTCACTTGGGAAACAATGGAAAAAACAAAATACACAAGTCAAAATGTTTTCTCTGTAAGAATAAGCAACCTTTTCAATAACCTTTCAGTAAAATCTTCCTTTTATATAAACTAATGAATCAGACAGGAAGTTCAACTTTTTAATCCCTTTGGAAGTCTCCGAAGACAGCAAAATTGCTTAGGGAAGAGTAAGTATCTGCTGACCTCCACTTCCCTTCAGCCTTTCACTATCAGCCATAGATTTTGTCAGAAAGTGTCCTTTGTATGTTTAAAAGTCCCTGAGAAAATGACAGTAACTTGGTAGGTTTGGGCCAGTAGCATCACCCCTGAGATAATTTTAGCTGAGATCACAGTCCTCCATGACTCATTGACGCCAAGCTCGTAAACCCATTCTAATCATCAAATAGCCTCTATAGACACAACCCTTGTAATGCTGCCCTGAAAATGCTCAAGGGCTATTTTAGAATGTGACTATTATCTTGAAAACAGCTTCTCAACTCTGAAGATTCAAGCAACGTTCACATCCAGGAGGAAAGAGGACAATTTTTTGCGATTAGTATGATAAAAGACAAGTTATTTATTTTTTAGACATGGCAGAAAAGAAGGAATTTAAGACTTAGGTAATTATGTGACTTGAAGAAAGAAAAGTATCTGCTTAGAAGAGATGGCAATGTTCACTGTTAAAGAACCCTTACTAAAAATCATCTCACTCTTTAGCAAGTAAGTGAGAGAACAGCTGAGGGACACAGAATGGGGTAGAAAAAAACTGCCAAGAGCAAACATCAGCGACACAAGAATAAATACCAGATCATTTTATGAAAGGCTTGCCAAATACCTGAGAGCTCATTCTTAGGTGTTACAACCTAAAGACTCATGAGTCTCCTAGGAGTTGGGCAATTTTTTTTCTTCAGGTTATACAGAGGCCTCTGAGCATGTTTTAAATACTCACCTTTAAAATCCATGTTTAAGTACTACTTATTGGTTTAGTCAGGGATTTGACACTTGACTTTGAGTAACACCCCTTAGCCAATCCTATTCTAAATGAAAACTCATACTGCTGTATGCCCTAAAGTGCTTTCCCAAAGTAGTAGCTCACTTTTCAAAAAATAACCAACAGATTAAGTTGGAAGACTTAAGATGACATGGAAAAGCCTTAGTTTCTGACAAAGGGATGAGTCTGAATTTGGTCCCCAACAGTGACTCCCAGATCTATTTGTTTCCATAAGCAAATCCATTAGCATATGTACACACACGAGTTTCATAGAATCCGTTTCTTTCCTGACTGCATTCTTTAGGCAAATCAACTTAAGTAATAAGGGCACTGAGGATTATTCTCCTTCAAGCTACTGACCTGGTAACCTTGGAAGAAGTTAAGAATTTCCTTAACTCCAGTATTGTAGGCCAGGCCCTGCATCTGACCACCGTGCCAGGCTGTGGAGGGACACCGCTAAGATTAGCGGCTGTAGGGAAGTAGCCAAGACTATTAGGCGAACCTGGGGGGCTAAAGGGAGAGAAAGCACAGTGAACCAATAGGAATAGACAATGTTGAATACTTACTGTAAAACATTAGTTACTTAAGAAAACAGAATTTCTCAAGGTGACCTTTCTTATACTTCTCAGAGCTGTCTTTCCTAAGACAGGCGAGAACACCGTGAGCAGTTCTGTCTCACATTTCCACGAAAGCCAAAAGGTGAAAGGCAGTGAGATTAGTACAGAATTACACACAGGGCTTCCTCACATCCCCTGAGATTCTTAAGAGGAGAGGAAGGACAGAAGGAAGCCTCACCATCAACTCCACCACAAAGCACCACTTCCAAGGCCCAGCTCACTGATGATTCACCAGCTAGCTACCAGGAACACTAAGGCATGAAGAGGCACGCATACAAAGAACTAATGGAAACCACAGCCACGGAGACCGAAAGTATCCAAAGTGATTGCACCAAAGGATAGACTGCTCTACCCACGTATATGAGCATGGGAACAGCACAACAGCACGACAGCGAATCAAAGTATGATAGTGCCCATAAGTTACATTTTCCTGCCTTTTTAAAAATGGGAGTGGGAGGAGTTGGAAAGGATACATAAAAATTAAATCAGTCACCATTAACACAAGGGAGAAAGTTGAAGAATGGGTCTTCTGGTGTATCTACAACCATAACCTCCAGGGAACACAAGCCAAGTGAACACCCAACTTGATGTGACAACTTGAGTCATTACCATATTACGCAATTAGTTTCACCCTGTTCCCACCCACTCTGCTTTCTACCTCAATTGGTGGCCATTATTAAAAATTACTTTTATTACATAATTCATATAATATATAGTTTACTAAAATTAAAACCCATAATTTAAAATATATAGGGAATTTTTTAAGTCATTAGCCTAAAGAGGAATATAGACTCACAACTTTGGATTATTAACCTTTATTCATCTTTCTGAGTTAGTAATTGTACCATTTCAAAGATAAACACATAAAGAAGGGACCAAAAGTCTTTGAGATTATCTATCATACATAATCCTAACAGATAGCTTAATAGGAATAGAGTCAGATGTGCCACCAGTCCCAGACTCTGTCTCTAATTAGCACAATAACCTTGAGCAAGTCACTTAATTCCTTCATTTGCTAAATGGGGGTGACCAGCACTTTCCTAGTATCACAGGACTGCTCTTCAGCTTCAGTGACTTAACATATCAAATTACTTCATAAACCATAAAAATGCTGTAACATTACTCTTGCTGTTTCCATCACCATCATATTTCACCATTTAAAAAATAATGGGAGACTGAAACTATTACTTGACATTAAGTTGTTCTTAACCTTTTATGCTGATAAAGCAGTCAGTGGTCGTTAACTAATTTGCAAGTAAGAATCACCAGGGGGAGTTTTTTTTTTTTTTTTTTTTAACAACTCTCTATTATGAGACACTACCCCAACATATTAAAAATTAGAAACTCGAGAGAACCAAACCCAGACATTGATATACACATATTTTAAAGGCTGCCAAGTGATCCCAATGTAAGATTTCAAGTCAATTTATGGGCAACTATGAGACTAGAGAAAGAAGAAATGCTGAACTTTTGGTCTGAGTAGGACATTAGCCACTCCTCAGCCATACCTCTTCATTTTTACAGAGGTAGAAACAGAAACTAAGAGTTAAATAATTTCTCAACAGGTCACATAAGTTAGCTCTTGCCAAACTATAAGAATCACCCAAACTCTTGACTTCTGGTTCACTGCTTTCCTCCCATACAACTAGCATTCACTCAAAGACGGTGTTTGCTCAGACAGATATACAGTCTAATTCGCGAAGACCGTCAGGACTTCTGCACATATTCCATTACTAGTAACTTAGACTTTTCCAGACTAGATATAAATGGTCCTTTCCACAGCATACAACTTACTTTCACAGCTTTGTCCTGCCATATTCTATTCCATTTGCCTAAAGATCTTTTATAAATTAAGCCTGAGGTCTCTAGTACTCTCAAAATACAATCAAGATAAAAACAGCCAAAGTAAACATTGCACCACTAGAAATTTCAGGTTATAAATGACAATTATATTCTGCATCTAAGGTACCATCTATTCTGATGAAGCTTAAATGCAACACAATTTGGATTTTACCCTTATTTTTCACGATGATTACCTGCTGTATACAAGGAACCATAAGAAAAAATTAAAAAGTCATATATCTACTTGACAGGGCATGAGAGTAAGAATTTTCCATCAACCTAAATTCTAGGCTGGGAGCAGTGGCTTATGCCTGTAATCCTAGCACTTTGGGAGGCCAAGGTGGGCAGATCACTTGAGGTCAGGAGTTCAAGACCAGCCAAGTCAACAGGGTGAAATCCCATCTCCACTAAAAATACAAAAGAAAAAAAATTAGCCAGGAATGGTGGCTCATGCTTGTAATCCCAGCACTTTGGGAGGCCAAGGCAGACAATCACTGAAGGCCAGGAATTCGAGACCAGCCTGGCCAACATAGTAAAATCTTGTCTCTAGTAAAACTACAGAAAATAATTAGCCAGGCATGGTGGCAAATGCCTGTGATTTCAGCTGCTTCGGAGCCTGAGGCATGAGAATCACTTGAACCCAGGAGGTGGAGGTTGCAGTGAGCCCAATCCGCTGTACTCTAGCCTAGACAACAAAGTGAGACTGTCTGAAAACAACAACAACAAAAACCCTAAATTCTAAATTTAAAGGTCTTTTGTGGATTACAGATATAAGAATCAGCAAAAATAATTTACATTATAAAAATGACAAGGTAAAGACAAGTATGAACTTATATGTAGAAAAATCAAAAAGAATTTACTAAAAAACTACTAGAACTAATAAGCCAGTTCAGCACAAGTTTATATAAGATCAATATACAAGATAAATCAATCCCATTTCTATACACTACAATAAACCAAAAATAAAATAATTTCATTCACTATAGGACACTGAAAACTAGAGAACATTGTTAAGAAAAAAAAAAAAAGATCATTTAAATAAATGGAAGACAGCCCAGGTTCATAAGTAAGACTGTTTTTTGGAGACTGAGTCTTGCTGTTGCCCAGGCTGGAGTGCAGTGGTACAATCTCAGCTCACTACAACCTTTGCCTCCTGGGTTCAAGCAATTCTTGTGCCTCAGCCTCTCAAGTACCTGGGATTACAAGCACGTGCCACCACACCTCGCTAATTTTTGTATTTTTAGTAGAAACAGGGTTTTACCATGTTGGCCAGGCTGCTTTCAAACGCCTGGCTTTAAGTGATCTGCCTGCCTTGGCCTCCCAAAGTGTTGAGATTACAGGCGTGAGCCACCACGCCCGGCCAAGAATTTATATTGCTAAAATGGCCATACCACCAAATTGATCTACAGATGCAATGCAATAGCTATCAAAATTCCAGCTGTCTTTTGTACAGAAATGGACAAAACTGAACCTACAATGTATATGGAAGTAAAAAGGATCCAGAATGGTCAACAACAAAAAAAGTAGGAGGACCTTTTCTTCACAAATAGAAAACTTTCTACAAAGCTACAGCAAGCACTACAGGATAGTACTAGCATAAGGAGAGACATATGGAATGAAGGAATAGAATTGAGAGAACAGAAATAAAACTTTATACTTATGATCAATTGGTTTTTTGTCTGTTGAGACATTTTATTTGCATGTATTTTATCCCCAAGATGAATCCCAGAGTTTTCCCCTCCTGTATGTTTTCATCTTGCTTCTTCATGGTCTGTGATGCCAGCCAAAGTTGTCAGTATAATGAAATCAAACTGATGACACGGAAGCAGATTATTCTGCCACTTTTCTAGACTTTTGAGTTGCATATGAAATCTGAGGCTGGTCATACTTGTTTAACTTGCCTATGAGGTTCACAACAATTTCCCCAGCTCTGTGATCTCAGTGACTTCAAATTCGCCATTGTAACCATGCTTCATCATCAGTCAGAAACTAGACAATAACATTGGGGTACAGCCTTCTAAGAATCTGATGTTTGCCTCTCATTTTGACATTGTTAATGCTCTTAAGAGCATCAGTCAGGACATTCATGGGCACCATTACGGTGGCACAAAAAGAGCTGGTCGTAGATTTTTGGTAAGAGTTATTAGAACACAATTTGATTGTGGAAAGAGGTGTTTTCAATAAATGGTGCTGGAACAATGAATATCCACACATAAAAGGATGATTTTTTTCTAAAGGGATGATTTTAGACCCCTACCTCACACCATACAAAAAAAATTAAATTGAATTATACCTAACTCTAAGTGCTAAAACTACAAAATACTTACAAAACATAGTAGTAAATCTTTGTGACCTTGGGTTAGATATCACACCAAAGCATAAAGGAATAAATTAACTATCAAAATTTAAAACTTCTAGACTTTAAAGAATACTATTGGTAAGTAAATGAAAAGATAACCTATAGGATGGGAGAAAATATTTGTAAATGCTATCTTATAAGATCTCATATTTAGAATATATGAAAAACATTTATAAGTGAAAACAATCCAATTTAAAAATGTGCAAAGGAATTTGAGTAGACATTTCTCCGAAGATGTGCAAATAGCTAAGAATCACATGAAAAGATTCTCCAAACCAGTGCTCATTAAAGAAATGCAAATCAAAACCACAATGAGATAGCAAACTCACACCCAAGAAAATGGGTAAAATAAGACAATAAGAATTGGAAATGATTTACAGAAATTAGCCTTCACATATTGTTAGTGGGAATATCAAATGGTGAAGCCACTTTGGAAAACAGCTTGGCAGTTTCTTGAAAGCTAAACAGTTACTGTATTATTCAGTGATTCCACTTTTAGGTATATACCCAAGAAAACTGAGAACTTATGTCCACACAGAAACATGAATGCAAATGTTTGAAGTAGCATTATTCTTAATAGTCAAAAAGTGTAAACAACTCTAAATACCCACCAACCAATGAATGGATAAACTAAATGTGGTATGGCTCTAGAATGGATTATTTCACCATAAAAGAGATGATATATATCACAATATGAATGAAACTGAAACATTATCTAGAACAGGAAAACCTACAGAAATAGAAAATGGATTGACAGTTGTTTAGGGATGGGGAGTGGGGTCAGTAAAGAGATGGAGGACACACAAATGGGAGTTTCTAACTAATGGGCGTAAGGTTTCCTTTAGGAGTGAAATAATATTCTAAAATTAGACTATTACATGATTACCTAAAGATTATTTTATAAAATTATTCTACAATTGTAAATTTTGGAACTCTGTAAATACACTAAAAACCATTGAACATCTAAAATAGGTAAATTTTATCAAATTATCTCAAAGCTGTAATAAAAATCATGGATATTGGCTTTATGGCAGCAGTTTAGAGAAATGTAAGGATTAAACATGAAATTTTCTAACCACATGCCAAATGAGAATAAGGAGTCCATAAAAAAGAGCTATGCCAACCAGTAACTCATCTGAAGTTATGGTCAATGTCACTGTTTTAGATTCTTACCTCCATTATACCTTTACATTTCAGATTCTTAAGTGCCAGTATTTATTAACATATCATACATACATGGTGTCAATAATGCAACTTCTACTCAAAAGATACAAAAGTTCAAAAATTGACAGGACCGCAAAAGAACCAAAGGATTAGGGACAATAGAGCAAGTCAATGTAACAGTGTATTCAAAGGTCCTACAGTGTTGGAGACTGTATCACATCAAATAAACTAACAAGGAGACTGTCCTTGAGCTGAATAAGCAGCCTTGTTAGGGTTGCCTGAATGAAGAGCTGAAGGGATATGAGGAAATGAAGGGGAAGAAAATAATATTAGAGGGGCTTTTCCAAAGGCTTGTATCCAAAAACTGCTAGAGCATCACAGTTGCAAAGACATTAATTACTTAGGACCACAGCCAAGGCTCCTTCAGTAAGCTGCACCAAGGTCATGTTAGGAAATTGCTGAATGAAACACATGAGCTAATACAGTACAAAGCTGTTGAAGACTTCCTCCACGGCAGCACTTAATATTCTCTGTACATGTATAGGTAACATAGGCCAGCCTTGGTGGCTTACTTGAGGTCAGGAGTTTGAGACCAGCCCGACCAACATGGCAAAACCCTGTCTCTACTAAAAATACAAAAAATGGTCGAGGTAGCGGGCACCTGTACTCGGGAGACTGAGGCAGGAGAATTGCTTGAACCCAGGGGGTGGCGGTTGCAGTGAGATGAGATCTTACCTCTGCACTCCAGCCTAGGCAAGGGAGACTCTGTCTCAAACAAACAAAACAACCTACGTATAAGTTTTTTTCCCAAACACAATGTAAAGAAAAATCCCATTTCCCTGAGAAGTTATGACATCTTTTCCTTTAAAATTAGGAATTTTTCCATTCAGTCTTCCTTTGGTTTGACTACCTGCTCCTAGGCCATTGCTTTGTTTTTGTTACTGTTGTTGTCGGGTTTTTTGTTTTGTTTTTTTTTTGTTTTGAGACTCTGTCTCCCTCTGTTGCCCAGGCTGCAGTGCAGTGGCAAAATCTTGGCTCACTGCAACCTCCACCTCCTGGGTTCAAGCAATTCTCGTGCCTCAGCCTCCCTAATAGCTGGAATTATAGGTGCAAGCCGTGACACCCAGTTAATTTGTGTATTTTTAGTACAGACAGGGCTTTACCATGTTGGCCAGGCTGGCCTTGAACTCCTGACCTAATGTGATCCACCCACCTCAGCCTCTCAAAGTGCCTGGGATTACAAGTGTGAGCCACCGTACCCTGCTGAAAGGAGTCTTATTGCTCAGTTGAAAGTACAAAATAACATAGCTGATCCTTTTCTAAGTTTAGGAAAATGACCTTTTAAAAAGCAGTATTTTTATTGAAAATCTAGGTTAGGAAGCAAGTAAAATCCACTGTGATCCATGGACATCTGGGCACCGTGGCAATGTAATGGAAAGCAATTTCCAGATAGGAACATTCACAAAAGTTACTATTTTTGAATATTTTTTTGGTTACCGTATTTATTTATTTAGAGACAGAGTTTCACTTTGTCACCCAGGCTGGAGTGCAGTGGTGCGATCTCTGCTCACTGCAATCTCTGCCTCCCGGGTTCAAGTGATTCTCCTGCCTCAGCCTCCCGAGTAGGTGGAATTATAGGCACGCGCCAACGTGCCTGGCTAATTTTTGTACTTTTAATAGAGACGGGGTTTCCCATGTTGGCCAGGATGGTCTTGAACTCCTGACCTCAAGTGATCCACCTGCCTTGGCCTCCCAAAGTGCTGGGATTATAGGTGTGAGCCACCGCACCCAGCCCACTATTACTATTATTCCTAGCATCATTTCATTGGACGCTAAATTCTTGTTTGCATTTGTAATACTAAATACTTAACTTGTAAGAAAACTTTTAAATCAAGAATTCTCTTTTTTTCTTGGTCCTATCAGAACACTTGCAACAAGAAAATTAGCAAGTAAACTGATTGCCATATGTTACCATTGGGATAAACTAGGCAAAGTGTACAAGGGACCTCTATGTATTATTTGTTACAACTGCATGTGAGTCTATACTTATTTCAACACAAATTTCAATTAAAAAAGTAAACTGGAATAAGAAGGGCAAGTTTAAAACAGGAAAAATGTAAGCATCTCTCAGAGGCTTGATATTCTTCTGGTTCAACTACAAGAATTCCAGGATAGAACACAATTAACACTATACAACAAACCAAACCGAAGATCGAAAAATATATACGTATTCATTTGTTAGGTTATAACAAAAGCTGATTTTACAGCAAATGATTATCCCAAGAGAGAAAATGGTTATTCCTCACCATGAAGCTTTTATATGAGCATGCACAGCTTACTTCTGACTGCACCACTCATCTAAAAAAGTAAAACTTCGTGTGCTGCCTTTGTTGACTCAAAATGTTACTTGGCTGGGTGTGGTGGCTCACACCTGTAATCCCAGCACATTGGGTGGCTGAAGTGGGAAGACTGCTTGAGCTCAGTACTTTGCGATCAGCCTGGGCAACAAAGTGAGACCTCGTTTCCACAAAAACAAAAAGTCAAAAATCTCACAGAGGGCAGTGGTGCATGCCTGTAGTCTCAGCTCCTTGGGAGGCTGAGGTGGGAGGACAGCTTAAGCCTGGGAGATCAAGGTTGCAGTCAGCCATGGTAGTGCCACTGCACGCCACCCTGGGTGACACAGCCATGCTACATCTCAAAAAACAAAAACAAAATGATGTTACTTGTAATTTATGGTGTCATATGAAAGGCATGTCATTGAGTCTGTGAAGAATCAGCATGTCTCTCACCTATGCAACAGCTTTGATGCAAAGAAGAATATTTTCTTCTGAGAAAAATGAGAGGTCAGAAGAAAAGGTAGGGCTTGATGTAATGAAAGAGAAAAGATGTGATGTAAGTGATTTTGTACTGATAATCAGAGAGGACAAGAATGGAAAGCCCTTCTAATTCTTTTCTGCCTGAGGCTAAGGTATGGGTCACTGGTTAATCGAAACCATCCTCTGAGGGAGAGAAGTGGGTGAAAACCCCATAGAGTAAACAAAACCATGTGAGGGATACATACTCTCATTTTACCTGCTCTTCAAGATGCTGTGGTGACAGCCTTGTTTATGTTTATTTTTTTTGAGATGGAGTTTTGCTCTGTTGCCCAGGCTAGAGTGCAGTGGTACAATCTCAGCTCACTGCAACCTCCACCTCCCAGGTTCAAGTGATTCTTCTGCCTCAGCCTCAGCCTCAGCCTCAGCCTCAGCCTCAGCCTCAGCCTCAGCCTCAGCCTCAGCCTCAGCCTCAGCCTCAGCCTCACGAGTTGCTGGGACTACAGGCGTGCGCTACCACACCTGGCTAATTTTTGTACTCTTAGTAGAGACGGGTGTTCACCATATTGGCTAGGCTGGTCTCTAATTTCTGACCTTGTGATCTGCCCACCTAGGCATCTCAAAGTGCTGGGATTACAGGTGTGAGCCACTGCGCCTGGACCATTTATTTTTATTATTTATTTTTTTGAGATGGAGTCTCACTCTGATGCCCAGGCTGGAGTGCTGTGTCTGGATCTTGGCTTCCTGCAGCCTCTGCCCCCCAGGTTCAAGCACTTCTCCTGCCTAAGCCTCCCTAGTAGCTGGGATTATAGATACCCACCAAAAACGCCCAGCTGATTTTTGTATTTTTCAGTAGATGGAGTTTCATCATCTTTGCCAGGCTGGTCTCAAATTCCTGACCTCAAGTGATCTGCCCATCTCGGCCTCCTAAAGTGCTGGGATTACAGGCATGAGCCACCCTGCCCAGCCAGTTTTTTATTTTTATTTTTTGTGGAGATGGGGTCTCACTTTGAGACTCAGGCTGGTGTCTAACTCCTGGCTTCCAGTGATCCTCCCACCTTAGCTTCCCAAAGTGCTGAGATTACAGGCATAACCCATCACTTATGGCTTTTTTTTTTTAATGGAGGAAATTTTAAAATAAAGAAAAACACAAGAGCTTTTGATTAATAATATCCCTAGAATATGCTGCTCCCACTTATCAGAGTAGAGGCCAAAACATACCTGAGCATTTACATAACAAAGGTTTTTAATAGCCTCAAACACACAATAGGTAGTAAGGTTAGAAATTGTTTGTCTATCAAAATTATAAAATATCTTTGGCATACGCTTTTTTAATCATATCAGATTTACAGCATAAAGAACAGCATATAATTCCCATGTTTGAATACTTTCACGTTGTTATATGGGTAATTTCATTAAAAGTGGGGAAATGTAAATTAAAACAACATTCTAGGGGATTGGAAGTATTAGCTTAAATATAATGCACATGACCTTCAATTTTAAAATTCCACTTCTGTAAAACTGTCCTACAGAAATATAGGCATGCCCCCTGTAATCCCAGCACTTTGGGAGGCTGAAGCAGGCGGATCACTTGAGCCCAGGAGTTTGAGACCAGCCTGGGCAAAACCCATCTATAGTGGGGGGTAAAAAAGTTTGAGAGAGAGAGAGAGAGAGAGAGACAGAGAAAATCAAGTGTTTAAACATCAACATGAAAAAAAAAAAAAGAAAAGAAAAAAAAAACATCAACATGAGCCTTAATAGAGAAAAATTAAAAGTACCGAGGTCTACAAATAAAGAAACTTAAATTATGATATTTCTTACTCTTTGGACATTATAAGGAAGTTACAAGAATGAGGAAAATATACACAGAAGAAGTCACTGACACATTTTTCAGCTTTAAAGAACAGGGAACAACTAGCTAATATATGTTAAGATGCCACATTATTTGGAAGCACACACGTGTATGTATTACTACACTGTTAATAATGATTACTTCTAAACTCAGAGGTGCATAAAATGGGAGCCTTTTACACACTATACTCCTATACTCAGACTTAATAATGAGCACATTACAAATTTTAAAACTACTGGTAGAAAAAAAAAATTAACCTACAGGCCCAGATCCAAAATTATAGGAGCTATCAAGCCATAAATGTGAGTTCCTTCTGCCTTTGGGGCTTCAATTCAAGATTCATGGTCTCATTTCCAATAAACTCCTTCCTGTACCACTGCTCAGATTGCAGGTAGTGATGGAAGCAGATATTCTACAATTATGGTATTGGTACAAGAACTCTGGCAGACATTCAGAGGTACAAAGGATTCCATTCCTGACATTCTGATGACGTAAGCCATTATTACAGGGTCCACAGAGAATGGCAGATTGGGGTTGGGCTAAGTGTCTGGCACAGTATTCCATCATGAACAGTTACTCGTGCTTCTCATCCTTTTTAAACCCTCAAAAGAGAGTTAGCTGACAATTGTCACGGCCTTTTTCTTATTTTTCTTCTCCAGTAGAATAAATAAATTTTCAATAGCATTGATGTTTTTAAAAACTCCTAACAAAATCAAAAAAACCTAATTAAAAGTGTCTACAAACTTGCCTGTTACTATAAGACCCCCCCCCCCAACTCTCTTCCTCCCTAGTGGAAAACTCTATACTGGACAGAGAAGAAAAATACAATGCAACGTAACTGTAGGATCAGACAGGTTAGGTCCAAGACACTTATTAAAAGCCTCACTTACATGTTCGTGTATGCACTCAAAATATTTCGTCTAAATAACTTGGGAAGAAGCTAACACGGCGATCTCCCAACTCCCGGACTGACAAAATTCTGTCCATTATACCCTAGTATGCTATGTCCCAGAAACTGAACACAGCTAAAAAGACAGACTTAAACTATAGAGACTCTAAGAAAACACTAAATAATCTAATTCTGGATTGGTTTATAGACTTGTTTAAAGATTTAGAAGTAAAAGAATATAAGCCCTGGAATATTTACATCAGCAGTTTTTATTCACTGTGCAGTGACATGAATTCATACTACTTCAATATACCATTGCTCTTGTTATGAATGTTCCTCTTTTCTGATTCATTCATCTGATACTGCCACCCTACTGCAGTGATTACAGCACTACTCACTTAGGGTCCTGTGACAGGAGGAGTGAGAAAGGAAAGCTGCACACACAGGCGATCTAAAAGATCATGCTGTCAGTATACAGTTAAAAACTAAACTTGTTTTGCTTCGTCTTGAAACAACCTTCTTGGTCAGAGATATGACCAGAGGCTGTGGGCTGCCATGCTAACCTTCAACATGGCAGACAACATTGTTTTGTGCGCTCGGGCACTGGCTATCAAAGGAGTCCTTTGTTTGTGCCCCTGGTTTCCGCTTCTCTCAGAGCCTTACCTGGGATAGTACGCTGTGTAGTTCATGAAGAGCTGAGTGCCTGCTGGGTAGTACGCTGTGGAGGGCTGCAGTGCTCGTGGATTCAAAATCACAGAGGGCTGATAAATAGCTTCTGTAGGAATAACTGCAGCAGGAGCTGGAAATGTGTAGGAGGGAGGAGACAGGCCTAGATAAGCAAAGAGAGAGCGTTTGAGCCATGTTTGTAACGGTTGACATGCGCGTGCTAGCGCTAAAACCAGTGTCACTGTTCCATCTACACATTTTAAAGAAAGAGACCACAGTTCTCTATGCCGTCCCAAGCAATTTCTTTTTGATTATATAATTAACACATACAAGTAATCCCGAACGCCACCACCTGTCAATCTAAAAAACAGTTCTTAGCCTGAAATTTGGAAAAACCAACATCAAGTGGATTTTCATGTCTCCTCAACCATTTCACAACACCATGTTTTCCCTCATGCTGAGTGCCAGTTACCACAAACCAACTCTCAGAGCAAAGAAACATGCAACTGACATTTAGTGTAAGTTTCAAACTAGAGGCTACTAGATATTTTAAATTTTAAATTATGCTTCTACTCCATCTTGTTATCTACCCGTCAGTACAGCATCAAATGACAAGTGTTACGATAAACCTCTCTTGGCCACGACCATGTACCAGATCAAAGCACAGACTATGCCAGAGGGAACTGACCGAAAAGGAATGAGTAGATTAACTCCGCATTATTCTCACCTAAAGGCAACCCACATGATGGGCCTGGAAGCTAATTTTTATTTTCAGAGCTTTAAAAAGAAAAAAATGCAACCTGGGAAATAGTCCCCAAGGAAATGATGCCTAAGTTTTCCTGGGAGTCAACTAATAAAAAGCTGGCCCGGATTAAATTAAAAATTGGGCCCCAACTCCTTTGTCTTTTGGTCATCCAGCATCTTCCAGGTTTAGAAACAGAAGACCAGCGGCTGGTCACTAGCTTTCACTTGTGGGATGAATACAACTACCTGGGCCATCTATACCCAATAGAAGAGTTAGGTTGAGATGCTGAATGACTTTAGGCTTCATACCTAGAACCACCATATTCTGCAATCAGCAGAGGCCCAAGGGGTAACTTTTTCCCATGAAAATCTCCAAGCTGACTTCAAATTGTCTTGTGTTCTTCGCCCCCCGCCCCCCCCCCCCCCCCCCCCGGGGGCCCTGAGTTTCTACATTTCCATGGAGATGAACAACACAGCAAGCTAAATATGAGCATATAGACCAAAGACAAACATACTGATCTCATATTTAACTTGGGTGCCTCTTTCATACTCATCAAAAACTGTGCTAAATGTTAGGTAAACTTTTAAATTATCATCCCTGGCCTTGAAGAACCAAGAGAAAGACCAACAATACAAAATGAGGCACCTAAGTCTTACAGAAAGTTATATAGCCTGTGCTCATATTCTGATTTCAAAATTATCAAGCAATTCATTACAGGACAGTGACTCACACCAACAAGACAAACAACCACAGTAGGTAGTCTGTTCAGCTTCAAAACAAAGAAAGGAAGAAATTTTTGATAACCAAATATATTGGGCTGAGATGAGATATTTTGGGCATTCTTCAAACAAAAGGCTAGCTATTATTTTTTTTTTTTTTTTGAGACGGAGTCTTCCTCTGTCACCCAGGCTGGAGTGCAGTGGCACGATCTCAGCTCACTGCAACCTTTGCCTCCCACATTCAAGCAATTCTCCTGCCTCAGTAGCTGGGATAACAGGCGAACCACCACTCTTGGCTAATTTTTTGTATATTTAGTAGAGAAGGGGTTTCACCTTGTTGGCCAGGCTGGTCTCAAACTCCTGACCTCAGGTGATCTACCTGCCTCTGCCTCCTAAAGTGCTGGGATTACAGGCGTAAGCCACTATGCCCAGTCTAGGATAGCTGCTCTTATATATCTAAAGGAGAGTAGCATATATGCACAGACTAAAAACATGAAGTTAACCATAAAATGTTCCTTCTTAATAAAGTAAGGTAACAAACTTTAAAATATCAAGAAGACTTTGGTAACATGTTTTTGTCAAATTTAACAGGAAACTCTTCAGTGGGGGAATGATAACCACTTAACTGCTTTAGTACTTGAGATTAGATTTTTTTAAAAAAATATGCAATTTCTGGGCCAGGCACAGTGGCTCACGCCTGTAATCCTAGCACTTTGGGAGGCCGAGGCAGGCGAATCATGAGGTCAGGAGTTCGAGATCAGCCTGGCCAACATAGTGAAACCGCGTCTCTACTAAAAATACAAAATTAGTTGGGCGTGGTGGCACGCACCTGTAGTCCCAGCTACTCTGGAGGCTGAGGCAGGAGAATCACTTGAACCTGGGAGGTGGAGGTTGCAGTGAGCCAAGATCGTGCCAGCTGCACTCCAGCCTGGGTGACAGAGTGAGATTATGCCTTTTTTTTTTTAAAAAAAGCAATTTCTGTAAGTTTTGTGGATATTGTATAACTAACTAGGCAACCACCGGAAGTGTGTTGGCATTAAAAAAAAAAAAGTCCAGTAGAACAGGTATTAGTTATATAAAAATTGGAATTTTGTTTTTTAAAAACTAAACTCTTCTACTAAAAAGACAATGGCTAAATGTTTGTCATCATTTTTGGCAAGTATTAAAGGTAATCAAAGGTATAGAATTATTTTCTTATGTGAATTTTGTTTTGGAGATATATAAGATCTCTTAACCCAATTATAAATTTCCAAAACTTCATACTCATTAATGTTCAACTCTAAGACATTGACCAACAGCAAGCAGCAGGTAAATGGAATATTAGCATTTAGAAATTCAAAAGAAAAAAAAGGATTAAGCCCCACTGAATGTTCTACAAATAATACTTTACCAAACAAGATTATTAGTATAGGTCCATCCTATTAGAAAGTGAGGTGTCCAAACCCCCACTTTATTGGAATCAAGCATATAATCCAGTTTACTTTCTTAGAACGTCATGCCAAATAGTGTATTCTTTAAACATACCCAACAGGCCTAAGAAGGTACATCTTACTTAAAGGAGACATTGTGTAAAAGACTCAAATTTTAACATCAGATCCCTGCATGTTCCTCATTCGCCAACTAGAACTTGGTCTCTAGACTACAGGGCTTATTCCCCCTCAAACAGGATTCCAGACGGCTTGCACCCAGGTGCCAATGAGCAAGAGCATGGCTTGAAATTAAGCACTGATCCTGTGATCCAATGGAAACTTTGGCTAATTCATTTACGCATTTATTTTTATTTTTTGGCTAACTTGCTCATTCCAGATATCCTGGAGAGCAATAGAAATGCTCAACAATGTTCAAAAAATTCTTGATGCTCAAAAAGTTAAATGCAACATGTGCATCAAACCGCCCTTCTTAAAGGTTAGTATGTTTTAAAAGAGAAAAAGAATCCAGCCATACTTATTTTATCTTTAAATGCATACTAAAATATCTATAGCCAGGTTGCCTCCCAGAGTCAGTGCTTATCTGGAGCACACTAAGCTTCAGAAATCAAGTGCTTATCACTGGAAAAGCAGGAATATAATTTGAAAGGAGGTTTTTGTAGCATCTCTAATTATGGGTGTCCACAACCAAGGTCTTAAATGATTACCAGATATTACCGATTACAGATGGGAGAGCCTTACATAACCACCTCACCTGCCTCAGAAAGAACCAGGGGCACAGAAAGTTATGAAAGCAGCTTAAGCACCTACCAGCATATAGCGTAGAGTAGCGCCAAGACCCAAGAAAAACTTACATGGTAACTTACATGGCGGTGGGGATAAGCCATTTCGATTTAAAGTGCCCCCCATTAACACAAAGTTCATCTCCTCAGCTGAACATTGAAAGACTTCAACATATCTGTCCTTCATGGTTTTTTATGACACTTCTGTGCAGCCATAAATGCTCTGTCCGCAGACTTCATCTGGATAAAGGCATCTCCTGATGGGCGGCCCTGAGTGTGTGGGGGAAGAATAAAAACAAAAGGAGACTGTCTCCTTCAACAAGGAAATGGTTGCTTACAAAACATGCAAAGTAACAATCACCCATAATACAGACATTTTAGCCATAAAATCCGGGTGACGGTGTGATCTACTGAAACCTGACTTATATTTAATCACCTGATCACCAGAATGGCCAAGAAAACCTTTAAGAAACAGTTTTGAGAGCCTGTAGCTGAAAATGAGCCTTTCTCATTTCTGTTAATTAGTATCATATATACACGGTCTTAAAAGTGTCTTCTATGACTGCGTTTTCAAAATATAGAATGGTATATTAATTTTTCTTCTCTTCTAAAAAATTCAATTAAATCTAATTCGATTGAGAAAAGCTAGTAACAGAACCAGCACTGGTACCCTCCTACAGGAAACTGAACAAACCAGTGTTCTCTTTCAGCTCTCAAGTTCCGGTCCATCACTGACCTGGCATATCCCTTTCACTCTTTCCTCATCTCCGAGACCTAGGTTGGAATGTGGCCTGGGGGCAGGGAATTTGGGAACTGCAAGGCCCAGTGATGGCTGTATAGTCAGCTTTGCTTGGGAGACCTTCTCTCACCTCCTTTCTGACATCGCCACCTTGGTCAAATAGGTGTTACTAATAAACATTTTCTATTAGTAATAGCTCGCTAAAATCTCATACTTCAAAGCAAACCTGTAGATTTCTACTCCACAGAGCTAAAACACCTTAGTTTTACTGAGCATGAATGTTTTATGGGGGAGAAAAAGACACAATCAGCTTATAGGACTACTTTCTTATTTTATGGTTTTCTCAAAGAGTCTTAAGGACTGTGAAATTATACCATGCAAGTTACCATTAGTTACCATACCAGGGAAACTAGCAGCAAACCCAGTCCAAGATGGAAACCTAATATTTTCAAGGCAGCTTAGAGCATGTCCATCATCTGAGAACCTTTTCCCAAGTGTAATCACAGTAGGTCACATGGGTCAAAGAGAGACAAATCTGTCTACTGTTGTTAATCAAAGAGTAATGGCCCCTGGGTTATTAGAAGTGGTGACTCAATAAAGAAACCAAGTAATTCCCTGGCGATGCTTAAATGTGGGCAATTTTATTCAAAGTGAAGCATGCCGAGAGGCTCAGATAACAAGTTGTATGATATTAATATTGACTGAAGATTTAGAATGAGCATGCGCTGATGTAGAAAACTGGTATAGAAGGCAAGGGCCCGGGATGTTTTCTGATTCCTTGTATCCAATGGTATATGATTTCCACTGAGACAAGATTACACTTACGAAAGTGAACAAATCTCCAAGTGAAAAGAAAATGTGAGAAATGAGCAATTTAGGAAAAAAAAAACCAGTATTTTCAATATAAGCCTATATTCAACCCTTAATCCTCAGAAAGCATTTTCAAAAATTAATACAGCTTTGCATTTAATAAAGAGTTCCAAAGTTTCAGTTAGAACTACCTGGCTTATGGGTTTGTAGAATTTTATCCTGCTTATGACAGCACAAAATACTGTTAAATTTTCCAGCAAATATAATTTTCCTTAACCAGAAAACAGGTGACAATAATCCAGGAAATACTTTACATTTGCATACTGAAGAATTCAGTTAGATTTTGATGCAGGCTTCTCAGCAATTCTTTCATTAATACATTTGAGAGCCTATTACGATCCACACATACTGTTCTTTCTAGGTGGTGTGAAATAAGTCCTCACAGAGTTTGCTTCCTAGTGAATGTAATTTGATGTCTGACATGTATATATTAAACATGACACAAGCCATTACAAGCCATTTCTAAACAGTCTATGGATACAAAATATTCTGGAACAAAGATATGCTTATTTGTTAAGATATCATCCATGACTGTTGTAACACCGCTGCAGAGCTGAATAGCTGCAATAAGAAAAATTGTGTCAAGACTGATAATATATGTGGTGCCTACTTGATGCTATTGATAATGTGTTGGATATATGCGATGAAGGAATCAAAGCTAAATTTGAATTATACTAATGACAGCATTACTTTCAGTTCATTCTAAAGACCTCTTGTATTTACAGTTAAATCTTTCCTTAAATACTCAGTAACTGAGGGCTATGTATTTTTTTTTCTTTTTCCTTCTCTTTAGCCAAATGTCACTACACAGAGACTATGTACTTTTTAATTAGATGTCATTTATCTAAGACTAATTTTATTTATCAAAGACTAATATCTAACATTAGTCTTTGATAATGAGAAAAAGGGAATAAGTTTTCCACTAAGTATCTTTCTTACCTGGTGATTCAAAACCATGTGAACCCCATGAGTACGAATATCTGTGGCGAACTCCCCCAGGAAATCCAGGATGTCCTCAATTGTGGCTGCATAGGGAAGACCTCGAAGGCGTATACAGTCTCTAACATTTGTAGGGGGCACAAATTGCTGAGGTAGTACTGGAATAATGGGAGGGGTTGGAAGTGGAATGAGAGGGGCCGAGGAGAATCGATTCAGCACCTGTACTCAAAGCAAAACAGAAGTGATTTAGAGCTATGCTAC
Organism: Ateles fusciceps; assembly: GCA_036589455.1. Classification (NCBI taxonomy): domain Eukaryota; kingdom Metazoa; phylum Chordata; class Mammalia; order Primates; family Atelidae; genus Ateles; species Ateles fusciceps. The sequence continues at coordinate 7,841,744 of JAZHEH010001667.1, read as the reverse complement.
TCCCCTGCTTTCTGCAGATCAGCAATGGCATCACTGGGAAGCTCATGAGAAATGCAGTATCCAGCTCCACCCCAGACCTAATGAACATGAACCTTCATCTGAACTAAATTTTCAAGTGATTCAGAAGTACATGCAAGTTTGAGAAGTAATGATGGAGAAAGGGATTCATGCATTTCAGCAGGGAAAGCATGATACTCATTTTTTGTCAAATACACGGTGGGGGTGTACACCACACACAACACAAAACACTTAAACACTTAGTGTCTACCTGGAACAGTGTATCACTATCTACCGAGGCACAAGTATCCCTAAAGTCTGCTGCTTTTATACAATTCTGGACTTATCACTAAACGTGAACTTTGGTAGCAATTCATTAGATATAATTTCACTAAGTACATGGTATCCCCTCATTACCTTCACACTCCACCTCCAAACCCAAGAAAGAGAGAATGATCCAGTAAAGGAATCACAGGGCAAACGATGACTTTGGGTATTAAAATATAATGCTGACTAATAGCACAAGACAGAATGGCTGGATATAAAGAGCTGAGAAGAATCATTTGGTGACCATAAAGATGAATAGTAATTTAGTTTCCACGTGAATCTGAGACAGTGGTAAGACAGAAGATCTTGAATATCTTCTAGATTCACGGAATTCAGCTGTCTTGGAAATGGATGATGATAGGTCAGGCGGATTTTGGACAAAAGACGGCCCTTAGGCAACTCTCATATTATAAGGCTCTTGTCCACTTTTGTCTTAGAGCATGCCAACCAGTTCATAATACTAGAAGTCCTTAGGCAAATGCCATCTGTGTGTCTGCAGGTTTTATGAGCAATTTAGTCACTGTAGCCTTTAAGATCCCATAAACTGACAACATAGAAAAATCAATGAACCCCTCCCCAAAACATGCACTAACTTCCCCCATTCACACCCTGCTCAGTTACTACCTGAGGAAGAGGGGACAAAAATCAAACAGCACCACCAGAGAGAAGCCATGAGAGACAGGAAGACATTAATAATAAAAAATTATACAAACAATCCACACACAGCAAAAGCATTAGAAGAACAAGAACAGAAAATTAGTGTAAGGATAGACAAACTCAGGACAGGAAACGGTGAAGCATCTCATAATACCTGCCACTTAAGAGGTGCTCAAATATTTATTGAATAAAATGATGAACACAGTGGAAGAGTCTATGACTAGTTCAAAACTTGTTAAATAAATCAGGAGAGATGGAGAAGTAGAGAGAATCGACACCCAAAAGCAACTCATAGTAGAATCATAGAGCGGCAGCCTACGCTATTCCCAAACCAACACACAATAGCCCCGGCCCTGGGGTAGCTTATTCTATGCCACGATTTCATAAAACAAACTCTTCTTCCAAGTAAAGATCTGAAACAAAATCTTGAGTTTTTTCTCTTGGTTTGGGAAGAATGTGTACACTGTTTGAAACCTCAAGCACATGTTAGAGATTCAGAACCTATAACATTTCCAAAAAGGTATAGATTTAATTTTTTTTTTTTTTTTTTGAGATGGAGTCTTGCTCTGTCACCCAGGCTGGAGTGCAGTGGTGCGATCTTGGCTCACTGCAACCTCCGCCTCCTGGGTTCAAGCGATTCTCCTGCCTTAGTCTCCCACATAGCTGGGACTACAGGTGCACGCCGCCAGGCCTGGCTAATTTTTTTGTATTTTTAGTAGAGACAGGGTTTTACTGTGTTGCCCAGGCCGGTTTCGAACTCCTGAGCTCAGGCAATCCACCCGCCTTGGTCTCCTAAAGTGCTAGGATTACAGGTATGAGCCACTGCGCCTGGCCAGATTTAAGTTTTAAACTGTAAGGATGCAACTAGTTTAGTGTTCAAGAGCACCAGTACAATGGAAAACAAAAATAATTTAGAATTTCACCTATACTTTTTTAAGTCTAAATATTATTTTGGTATTCTAGTAGGTAAAGAAGTTAACATTGCACAATTATTTAAAATCACAACATACAATGGGATGCAGAAGCTACACAAAACTCTGATGAACTCACAGAAATAATAAAGTATCCTAAATATGTACGAAGTAGATCTAAGGAATCATTTGAATCACTGTTCTAAATATGTACAAAGCAGATCTAAGGAATCATTTAAATCACTGTTCTACTATGGAACACACACAGAGCAAGTTGGAAAAGCTATGTAGAGATCAAGTTGGAAAAGCAGTCTCTACCATTTCTGCTACAAAGGCAAACTGACCCCAAAGACATGTTCAGCTGGCAAATCAACAGTTGAAAAGCTTGAGGTTCAATAAATGGTTTCATGCCTGGATCTTAATACATTTTGGGGAAGTGATTGCCTCATTTTATGCCTCAAAAATGCTGAAAGTGGCTGGGAGTGGTGGCTTACGCCTGTAATCCCAGCACTTTGGGAGGCTGAGGTGGGCGGATCACCTGAGATCAGGAATTCGAGACCAGCCTGGTTAATATGGCGAAACTCCGTCTCTACTACAAATTCAAAAATTAGCTGGGTGTGGTGGTGGCCACCTGTAATCCCAACTACTCAGGAGGCTGAGGCAGGAGAATTGCTTGAACTGGAGAGGCAGAAGTTGCAGTCAACTGAGATTGCACTAGTGCACTCCTGCCTGGGTGACAGAGCAAGACTGTCTCAAAAACAAACAAACAAACAACCAATGCTGAAAGCTAGTGAAAACAGAACAGAGCTCACCAGCAGGGTATGAAACTGATGAAGCCTTTTGGGAAATAACACTTGTCAACCCATTAAAAATCTTAAAAGCTCACACTCTATATCCAATGCTATAGAAATCAAATTGATGAAAGTTTTATAAGCATTTTACATAGAAATTTCTTATGATAGAGAAAAAAAGCAATATAAATATACACTAGAGGAATTTCTGAAGTATGTACTTCCATGAGATATTTAAAGATGCAACTTTTCAGACATGGGTAAGCTTTCAAGATACAGTTTTAAAACAGAATACAAAAATCCAGCTATAGCAGTATCTCATTTCTGTAAAAATACATAGTATGTTTTGCGTGTGTGTACAGGATAACAGCAGCTATCTCTTGATCATAGAATCAAGACTACTTTCATGCAGTTATACTTTCAGTATTTTACCAGTTTTATTTTCAAATGAGTAATGTAGGATTGTTTTCAGAGATAAAGAACAGAAATGAATGCAAAGCTACAACATACTCAGTTTTTAGAAACCAACCTGCTGAACTTCAGCGGCTGTGCTCCTGAAGAGTTCAATGTATCTTTTACCCAACAAGTCTTTATGCTTCCTCAACGCGTTCTGTGCATATTCCTCACAAGCAAAGAGGACAAAAGCATCCCCCTGTTGGCCTACCATCTGGGTAGGTGACAAAGAGGATGCCTTCTTTTCCCCCAGTAATAGGGCAATGCTGTCCAAAGAAGGCCACCACTTCTTCAGCTGTGGCTGTGAAAGGGAGCCCCCGCATGCGGACAATGACTTGATTTTCCTTGGAGAGAAACTGGGCTACCTCATTGGAAGTACCTAGGGAAAACAAATATTAGGAAACAGGAAGAGAAATAGCTAAGACATCAACATCACCGATTTTAAAGTGATAAAAGTCCTGCCAATGGCTTGAGTTCATAATTAAGACCCACTCCTAACAAATTCAAAATAACATCCTAGAAATCAGAATTTTCTCCTCCTAAGTTTGAAATTCTTCCCCTTTTTCATAAAACATCCTTCTTAATTTAGGAAGCTGGCAAGTCAAATTACGGGCCAATCACTAGTAAGTCATGGTGTTAAAGCCGCAGGTCCTCGAGCCAGAATTCCTGGGTCCAGTCTCGGCTTTACTGCTGGCTAGGGCAGGATCTTGGTCAAGCTCAACTCTGTGCCTTAGTTTTCTTATCTGTAAGATTGCCTACATCATAAATTATGAGAATTAAGTAGGGTAATAGATATAAAGCACTTTAGGTTAAAAAAAAATATCTTTTTCTGATTACTTCCCCCCCCCCCGCCAAGAAAACCATCTGCAAGTAACTCAATTACTTTTTATTAAGAAAGGTTCAAACACTCTTGAGTATAAAGAACAGTATGAGGCTGGGCGTGGTGGCTCACGCCTATAATCCCAGGACTTTGGGAGGCTGAGGTGGGCGGATCACCTGAGGTCCGGAGTTTAAGACCAGTCTGACCAACATGGAGAAACCCCGTCTCTACTAAAAATACAAAATTAGCTGGGCGTGGTGGCACATGCCTGTAATCCCAGCTACTCGGGAGGCTGAGGCAGGAGAATCGCTTGAACCCAGGCGGTGGAGGTTGCAGTGAGCCGACACTGCGCCATTGCACTCCAGCCTGGGCAACAAGAGTGAAACTCCGCCAAAAAAAAAAAAAAAAAAGACCGCTGCACAGGTTCAAGTGATTCTCCTGCCTCAGCCTCCTGGAGTAGCTGGGATTAAATGCACACACCACCATGCCTGGCTGATTTTTGTATTTTTAGTAGAGATGGGGTTTCACCATGTTGGCCAGGCTGGTCTGGAACTCTTGACGTCAAGTGATCCGCCTGCCTTGGCCTCTCAAATGCTGGGACTACAGGCGTGAGCCACGGCGCCCAGCCCCTAATAGCAAATTCTTATTGCATTGTTCACATACAATGAAATCCCAGCAACAATATAAACGTTAATTGACTTTGCCATCCCCAAGCTGTAAGACATCTGTCATGAAGTGTCAGGATTTAGGTAAAACCATAGCAACTGCAAATACATTTGACCCCAAGCAACATCAGAGATTGCTTAGGAACACTGGAAATGCTCTTAAAGTTAAAGCCCTGAATTTTGAAGCCTTACAGTTTATCTAAAAGAGGAAGTGGAGCACAAATACACCAGCAAATTGTGTTAAGAGGATGCTGTTACTGTACGTTCTATAGCTGCAAAATTTTTGCCCGGGCTATGGAATGCTGGAATACAAATGTTCTTTTATATAGTGAAAGTCATCTTCATATCATTTGGCAATAGGTGTCAGAAGGCTGTTGAAAAGGTCCACAATTCTTTGATTCAGCTATCCTGCTTTTAGAGATTTATCCTAATAAGTGGCACATACAGAGATTTAAAAATATTCACAACATATTAAAGTCAAAAGTTGAAAATAAGTTCTAAATGTTCGACAGGGATATTTTATTTATTACAGACAGAATCTCGCTATGTTGCTCAGGCTATTCTCAAATATGCCAAGGCTCAAGCAATCCTCCCTAAAGCTGGAATTACAGGCACAAGCCATGTGCCCGGCTCCAACAGGGATGTTTTAAAACATTATGGTACATGTAACACTATGTAGCAATTAACATTTAAGAAAACTGAGTAATGTAGGATGTTCATAATACATTAAAAAGAAATTACAAAACAATATGAACAAGCAGTAGAAACTTACAAAGTAGATACACATATAAAAAAAAAATCAGACAAAAAACCACAGTGAATGTTTTATGCATCTGTTACTTTCAGGTTTAAAGTAATCATTAAATAACTGGATAAAAACCGTATCTGTTCCACCCTCTTTCTAACCATATTATTGTAAATACTATGCAATCAAAAATACTGTGAGACCCAGAACAACCATGTTTTTGGCCACTCATGTGTTGAGTTTCAAGAAAAATTAGAAGCACATACGGAACAATCCTAGGTATTGCAGCATAGCTGTTTCAAAGCAGTTTTCTGACTCATTTCAAGAATAACCTTTCCTAGCTGGGCGAGGTGGCTCACACCTGTAATCCCAACACTTTGGGAGGCTGAGGCAGGAGGATCAATTTGAAGTCAGGGGTTCCAGATCAGCCTGGCCAACATAGTGGAAACCTGTCTCTATTAAAAATACAAAAAGTTGGCCAGGTGTGGTGGCTCACACCTGTAATCCCAGCACTTTGGGAGGCCGAGGTGGCGGATCACCTGAAGTCAGGAGTTCGACACCAGCCTGACCAACATGGAGAAACCCCATCTTTACTAAAAATACAAAATTAGCTGGGCGTGGTGGCACATGCCTGTAATCCTGGCTACTCAGGAGGCTGAGGCAGGAGAATCGTTTGAACCCAGGAGGCAGTGGTTGTGGTGAGCCAAGACTGCGCCATTGCTCTCCAGACTCGGCAACAAAAGCGAAACCCTGTCTCACAAAAAGAAAAAAAAAAAACCAAAAAAGTAACCAGGAATGGTGGCCCATACCTGTAAGCCCAGCCACTTGGGAGGCAGAGAAATAAGAATTGCTTGAGCCTGGGAGGTGGTGGTTGCAATAAGCCAAGATTGTGCCACTGTATTCCAGTCTGGGTGACAGAACAAAACTCTATCTCCAAAAACAAATTTTTTAAAAACCCACAAAAACTATCCTTTCTGTATACGTACAACTTCATATCACCTTTTCACCTTTGTATAGTACTATTTTTAAAGGCTATTTAACTATAGGAGGTTGGCTCAAGCCTTAGGACAAGTGTTATACATTAAGCTCAGTGTTATTATTGGAAGCTTCTCCCTCTGGGGAAAAAAAATCTATTTCTGTGTTCTATTAACTAAAGCCACATTATATAAAAGGCACTTACCACCAGCAATTTTAAGAAAATCTTCACCTGTTGCTTTGTAAACCTGAGAAAAGATAGAGAAGTTAGTGTTTCTGAGCCTTCTGTCCTATGTTAATTCTCATTCGGGATGTCCAGGGGCTCAGGTCGTGAGGACATACCTCAATATACCGGGTCCCCATGTGATGTTTGTGCCTCTGTAGTGCAAGGTCTCGGTGCTCCTCACTTACAAACCTAACCAGAGCTTCTCCATTCCTTCGACCCTGGGCATTCAGACAAAGTGCCGCACCTCCCCTTTGAGAATAATAAAACAGGTGGCAGGTAGGAAAAAAATACCGTGAGGAAAAAAAATGATAGAAAATCCATTATCCCTTTGGGATTGTTAAGTAAATTAGAGATTGAAGAAAACCAACTTGGCAATATTGAGTCCTTTGAAGAATCTTGCAATATCTTGATCTGAAGACTGCCATGGTAAACCTCTCGCCCTGACTACGGTGTTATCATCAATAAGTTCCATCTTGCTGCTGTGGATGAAGCAAAACTTCAGGTTGCATGATAAACGCTAGCAAGTCAGGCACCTACTACCCCCTGCAAGACAACCGCCCAGTTACACGTGATGTATTATATGGTATTCAGACACACTAGCAATACTACTTGATTTTCCCTATAACCTCAAAACTTATGTGAGTACAGCTCAAAGTACTGTTCAGGTGGTTCATTACAGAAAGATGGCTGCCTGTGCAGGCCCAATGCAGCGAGCTTACTCAGCAAACCATCTGTCTATCAAAGCTGAGGAAGGCGTGGGGACTCACACCTGTAATCCCAGCACTTTGGGAGGCTGAGGCAGGCAGATCACCTGAGGTCAGGAGTTTGAGACCAGCCTGGCCAACATGGTGAAACCTTGTCTCAACTAAAAACACAAAAATGAGCTGGGCCATGGTGGCGCATGCTTCTAATCCCAGCTACTCGGGAGGCTGAGGCAGGAGAATTGCTTGGACTTGGGAGGTGGAGGCTGCAGTCAGCCAAGATTGCACCACTGCACTAAAGTCCAGGCAACATTTCCTCAGCTTTTTTTTTTTTTTGACACTCCATCTCAATAATAATAAAAAAAAAGCTGAGGAAATGTTTGCTTGGTCCCCTCATGTCCTGAAAGTTCCTAGAACCCTAAAAGATACGTTTGAATTCACTCTTAAATCTAGCCAGTATACATGTGGGGTTTAAATCTAGTTTAGCAGCCAAATTTAGGATCAGAATAAAGCTGACAACCCACATCAGGAATGTTTGTGTATGGTAGGATGTCTGCCATTAAAATATCCCCGGATCAAACCAGGGAGCCATCCCAGAGAATGACCAGAAATGCCTGGGAGTGTCCACACCTTAATGACTCATTTGCAAATCACCTATGATATATTTTGATACCTTTTAACGTCTTATCCCTCCCATGTCCACATTTCCAGTTCTCCTAGGACATTTTCTTAATGAGTCACTCTCTTTAGGCCTCAAAGTCTCTCTCTATGGGCAAAGCTGTCAGAAGTTTCTATTCACTTCAGACACCAGGCAAACACTCAGTTCATTAAAGTGATTTACAAACAAACAGGTCTCCTTGTGATCACTAATGGATACCACTTCATACTTCTCCCCCAACTATTGCCTTTGCTTTAAAGTAGAAACCTACATAGCCAAGCACAGTGGCTCACACCTGTTATCCCAGCACTTTGGGAGGTTGAGGTGGGCAGATCACATGAGGCCAGGAGTTAGAGACCAGCCTGGTCAACATGGCAAAACCCCATTTCTACTAAAAATACAAAACTTAGCCAGGTGTGGTGGTGCCACATCTGTCAGCTACTGGGGGAGGCTGAGGCATAAGAATCGCTTGAACCCGGGAGGTAGAGGTTGCAGTGAGCCGAGATCACACCGTGACATTCCAGCCTGGGCAACAGAACAAGACTGTCTCAAAAATAAATAAATAAATATATACTTAACATGCATAAAATTATCTCAGTAAAAACTGTGAACTCTGTCAAAGCCTACAATTTCTTGTTTGGAAGTGTTCCAAGTAAAAAGATTGGATAGTTTTGCAGAGACCAAATTATCAATCAACAGATGTGAGCATATAATATGCTTGAGGTCAGTGTGACTACAGATGCCAATAAGCCATTAGATTTTAATCCCAATAGCCAAGCTTTAAGTAATACAGCTTTCTTTTGTAGATGACCTAACAGCAAGAAAGGATAGCGAAAAGGATTAGTAAAGTTTCTAAAATATAACAAGAATTAAGTGACACAATGGGAACAAAAACAAGTTGAAAAGCTCAAATAAATAGTGCTCGAGCACTTACCAAGTCCCACTTTCAAATTTGTAATTCACTCTCTCTGGATCTGAAAACCTGTGATCTAAAAATGAGAACATACAAGTCATTGTTTTAGCTATTAGGGGAGACAAAGATGCAGGAGCAACTTTGAGTATAGGTAAGAGAAAAATAATGCAAATTCTAGGACTGCACTAATATAAGAGCAATACTTACTATAAGGCTCTGAAATCATGGCTAAAATTATATTCCCCATATCTTCAACCTGAGAGGCTCCGTATCGAGAGACTGAACTATTCTTCTCAAAATTTAAATCTGTGAGATTAAGTTAAGGAAACACTTTGGAAAGATAAAATCAGGTGACTTCTAAACCAAAATTAAACCTATGCCAAGCCAAGGGGGAAAATGGATCTAGACAAGCCTCCTTTAGAAATCTCAGAATGGCTGCCTCCCATTAGTCCAGGCTTCATTCAACTTAGTCTTCAACTGCCCTTTTGGGTAAAAGAGCCAAATCAATCCAGTCCTGAGATATTACCAGGAATACAACTTTTGTTTACTGAGTGGCAGCAAATGCATAAATACTGAGCATTTGCATTTCGATTCATAAAGTATGCAACAAATTAGAATATTTCATCCTCTGAATCTATACGATGACATTATCAACACTACAAGATATTAAATGACCTTTTTTTGGCCTAATGTTTGAAATGGACACCACAGATTATTGATGTGACGTTACTACCACAATGCCACTTTTGCTTAGAACCTGCATTCTAGAACACTTCTGGAGTCCTATAGGATAGCCCGCCTTTGATGACAGCAAATGCTAGATCTAGACAGCAAATTCTAGAAACAATTCAAGCACTCACAGCCAACACAGGCCTATGTGGTTCTTTACCAAAAGTATATTCTTTGAAACACAGCTCAAACTTCGTTTGAGGGCGAAACCAGGAATTCACATGAAGTTTTATGAATCTCTCTAAAATAAGAATGTATTTCCATCAAATAGAGGCATTCCTTGAAAATATGGTGGGCGTGAATCTAGACCATGGCATTATAGTGAATGTCACAATAAAGCAAGTCACACAATTTTTGGGGTTTCCCACTACCTGTAAAAGTTATGCTTAGACTATACGGTATTCTATTAAGTATTCAGACAAGATCAGGAGCATTCAGGGTGGTATGGCGGTAGACTCTGTTAAGTATTCAATAGCATTATGTCTTTTAAAAAAATGTACATGCCTTAATTCAAAAATACTTTGTTGCAGACGGGCACAGTGGCTCATGCCTGTAATCTCAGCACTTTGGGAGTCCGAGGCAGCAGGATCACTTGAGGACAGGAGTTTGAGACCAAGCCTGGCCAATATGGCAAAACCCCGGCTCTACTAAAAATACAAAAATAAGCCAGGCATGGTTGTACATGCCTGTAATCCCAGCTACTCAGTAGCCTGAGGCAAGAGAATCTCTTGAACCCAGAGGTTGCAATGAGTCCGAGATCATGCCATTGTACTCCAGCCTAGGCAAAAGCTAGACTCTGTCTTTCTTGCTAAAACATGTTAGTCACCTGAGCCTTTTGCTGGTAGAGGATCTTACTTGATGCTAATGGCTGCTGATGGATCAGGGTGATGGTTGCTAAACATTGGGGTAGCGGTGTCATTTTCTGAAAATAAGACAACAACAAAGTTTGTCGCATCAACTGACTCTTCCTTTCATGAAAGATTCCTTGGTCGCCTGTGATGCTGTTGGAGGGCTCGGGCAGAGTTTACTTAGTGTAATTCTTTTTTTTTTTTTTTTCCTGAGATAGAGTATCACTCTGTCACCCAGGCTGGAGTGCACTGGCGTGATCTCAGTTCACTGCAAACTCCTGCCTCAGCCTCCTGAGTAGCTGGGATTACAGGCATGTGCCACCATACCCAGCTAATTTTGGTATTTTTATAGAGATGGGGTTTCACCATGTTGGCCATGCTGGTCTCAAACTCCTGACCTCAAGTGATCTACCCACGTTGGCCTTCCAAAATGCTGGGATTATGGGCATGAGCCACCGTGCCCAGCAAATTTAGCATTAATTCTTCAGAACGCTAGGATTTTTAGAATGGTTAATGAGCAGTGGCTTCAACTTAAAGTCACCAGCTACATTAGCCTGTAACAAGAGAATCAGCCTTTGAAGCAAAGCATTGGTTTATCCTCTCTAGCTATGTTAGTCCAGGACGGCATCATCTTCTAACAGAAGGCTGTTTCCAGTACACTGAAAATCTGTTTAGCGTAGCCACCTTCATCCATTAGCTAGATCTTCCGGATAACTCACTGCAACTTCTCCATAAACACTTCCTGCTTCACTTTGAATTATTATGTCGTAGAGATGACTTCATTCCTTGAATCTCATGAACCAACCTCTGCTAGCTTTTCTTCTGTACCTTCCTCACTTCTCTCAGCCTTCATAGAATTGAAGAGACTTAGGGCCTTGCTCTAGATTGTGCTTTGGCTTAAGGTAATGTTGTAGCTCGTTTGATCTACCCAGACCACTCAAACTTTCTCCATATTGTAGCACTAAGTATATTCCATTGCTTTCCTCTCTCGTATAATGACAAGTGGTACCCAGCCTTCTCATCTTTGCTCAGATAACACCCTATAATGTTTTGCTTTCTTATCATTCATGTATTCACATTGGAATATTCAAGAAATTTTCCTTTGCACAACTTGGCAAATCATTTGGTGCAAAAGGCCTGGCTTTTGGCCTAACTTAGCTTTTGATATGCCTTCCTAAGCTCGGTCATGTCTAGCGTTTGATTTAAAGTAAGAGATATGCAACTCTTACTTTCCCTTGAATGCTTAGATGCTATTGTAGGGTTATTAATTGGCTTAATTTCAGGGAATAGGGAGTCCCAAACAGAGGGAGAGAGATGGGGTAACCACCAGTTGGCGGAGCAGCCGGAACACACACAACATTGACCGATTAAGTTTGCCATCTGGTATGGGCCTGGTTTATGGTGACCCAAAACAATTAAAACAGTAACAAAGATCGCCGACTACAGATCGCCACAACAGAATAATAATGAAAAACTTGAAATGTGACACAGAGACAAGAAGTGTGCACACGTTGTTGGAAAAATGGTGTCAACAGACTTGCTGAATATGGAGTTGCTACAAATCTTTCATTTTTTTTTTTTTTTAAACAAAACAAAACTGGCCAGACACAGTGGCTCACGCTTGTAATCCCAGCACTTTGGGAGGCCAAGGCGAAAGGATCACTTGAACCCAGGAGTTCGAGACCAGCCTGAGAAACATAGCGAGTCCCCATCTCTACAAAATAAAAATTTAGCCTGTCATTGCAACTACCCAGGAGGCTGAGGACGGAGGACTGCTTGAGCCCGGGAGGTTGAGGAGCACACCACTGCACTCCAGCCTGGGTGACAGAGCAAGATCCCATTTCAAAAATAAAAAAAGACAAAATACAGCTGTGAAGCACAATAAAGCACACTAAAACAAGGTGCACCTGTGTGAGCAGAGCCCTAATGTGGCCCACAAAACCCGATACTGACTTTCTAGCCCTTTATAGCAAAAGGTTATTAACCTCTGACCTATTACAGAAGAATGGAGATTGCAAAAAGATGGCCAAATACAAAGGATGCCACAGGAATGTCTGCAATCAATCTCAGAATACAGGAAAAATTTAGATTTGAAAGAATAGGAGTATAAAAGTACATTCCATTCAAATTAAGCGTTCCTGTCATCTATTAATGGCAGGACTACCTAGCCTTTTCAACATTGTTCAGGTATCATCCCATAAGAAAAGCACTCTCATGTTAATCCCCTAACCAAAATAGGCCATGAGTGACCCACCACAACTGTTCTAGGTCACAACCATCAATTTAACAATTTATTAGATATTATTCCTATAATGTTACGCTATCTTCTCAACGGTCTTAACCTTTCTTAGGTGTAGGCCCCTATATTTCTCTGATCTCTTCCCATCTATCACCACCTCTATAGCTTCCAAGAATCTACTGACTTAAATGGTGGTGTTTATTGGACACCATTTTGTGCCAATCACTCCCTATTTCTTCCAATTCTCATAATAACCCTGCCAGATAGATTATAGCAAAAGCAAACAGTGGTAGAAACTAGGATTTAGTGAGGCTGGGCACGGTGGCTCAGGCCTGTAATCCCACCACTTTGGGAGACCGAGACAGGTGGATCACTTGGAGGTCAGGAGTTCCAGATCAGCCTAGTCAACATGGTGAATTGCTGTTTCTACTAAAAATACAAAAATTAGCTGAATGTGGTGGTGCGCACCTGTAATCCCAGCTACTCAGGAGGCTGAGGCACAAGAATCGCTTGAACCTGAGAGGCAGAGGTTGCAGTGAGCCGAGACTGTGTCCACTGCACTCCAGCTTGGGTGACAGAGCAAGACTCCATCTCAAAAAAACAAAAAAACAAACAAAACACTGAGATTTAGTGGCGTTCAGTAGCTCACCCAGTCACCTGGCTGATAGGTAATAGAGGTGGGATTACACGACAGCTCTGATTTAACTGTTGAGCAATACTTTGTGAGAAGCTTTATAAATTCATAGATAATAGTCAACTGAAGAAGACAGAGAACAAAAGTAAAAATGTAAAGTATTCCTGCCTGGTTAAAAATAGATTTGCATCTGAAGAATCATTTTAATAAACTCTACTTTTTAACTAAGAATATGTTCTTGACATTTGGCTACCTTGGTGCCACATAACACGTCCCAACATGTCTCCCTTTGAGCCGTCACACACCAGGATCAGTAGCGCTAAGCTGTTAACAACTTGTAAGTCACCCAACCTCCTGCATGCGCAAACCATCTACACACACACACACACACACACACACACACACACACACACACACCCGCCACCCCACGCCTCAATAGGCCAGTTTCTTCAATCTACAATCCTTAGCACCATTGAAAATAAGTAACAGAAGAATGAGGAAGAAGTTTTAGTACCAATTATTTCCCGTCAATGTGTAAGTATATATTGAATTAACTTGCTCCACAGTCTGATCTTGAGGGAAGGAAAGATGAGTCTGTGCCTCCTGATTTATGGCTCCTTATGCAACTTACTCATTCTGCCCCCGAGGCAGCCGCGAGAGTACAAACAGGCTTAGCCAGCTTTACAAATGAGAAATGCCTCAAGGAAATGAGGAAGGGTACAGGCAGAGGCAGTGGGAACAAAACTCATCATTTCAGGTGCCAACTCAGCAAGTACTACTTTACATGCAAGTTAGAGGAGTCCAGAGAGACTCAGTCTATATAGCAACAGGAGGGACACTCTCCTTATGACCACCGCTGGGGGAGACAGGCTTGAGGATTTAACCCACACTTACATTAGCTGAAGACGGAATTCAGAGAGAAATTTTATTATCAATAGCAGCTTATCTACTTTAAAAAGTTATCTTTCCCAGCTACCTAAAAATGGACACATTTGGTTTCGGAACACCCAATTTTTACTTGTAAATAATATCTTTTTAAACTAAGTTTTTAATAAGGTAATACATTCACTCTGACAAGTTTAATATTTTATAATTACTCCAATTCAAAGTTTCATCTGAAAGTCATTTTTCCCTGCCATAGGACCCTCACATGACATTTGTTACTTCCATCCCTATTGTTTACTTTTACGTACTGTAGAGTAACACAATTTCATGTTGTCAGACATACAACACCTATGCTAGCGAACAAAGGAATAGCTGATAAAACACAGCAGGAGAAAGAGAAAAGTTGATTAGTCTTCCATCTAAGAACTGAATTTTCTAAAACCATGTGATAGAAAGAGATGTTACCCTTAAAAAGTTGCTTTTTTTTTTTTTTTTTTTTGAGACTGGGGTCCTGCTATGCTGCCTAGGCTGGAGAGCAGTGTCTATTCATAGGCGTGATCCCACTACTGATCAGTGCATGAGTTTTAACCTCCTCTGTTTCTGGGACAATTCGCCCCACCTTAGGCAGCCCTTCATTCTACTCCCCCAGAGGTCGTCATATCGACGATGAAGTTACTGTGGATAGCAGATAGGCATATCGCACTACAGGCCAGAACTCCTGGGGTTCAAGCTAACCTCCCGCCTCAGCCTCTGGAGTAGCTGGGATTACAAGAGTGTGCCACCAAACCCAGCTGGTTGCACAATTTTATTTATTTTTTTGAGACAGGGTCTCACTCTGTCACCCAGGCTGGTGTGATCTCTGCTCACTGCAACCTCTGCTCCCCAGGTTTAAACGATTCTCCTACCTCAACTCCTGAGAAGCTGGAGTTACAGATGCACGCCACCATGCCTGGCTAATTTTGGTGTTTTTTGTAGAGAGAAGGTTTCGCCATGATGGCCAGGCTGGTCTCAAACTCCTGGGCTCAAGTGATCTGCTCACAGCCTCACAAAATTCTGGGATTACAGGCCTGAGCCACCGTGCCCAGTCTGGTTGCATAATTTGAAAGGTAAGTTCTACATATAATCTGATATATTTTAAAGAGAGCTTTGAAGGAAACAAAAAATGTTACCATAAGAAAATATAACGAGAAGCCGAGACAACCACAACTGTTTAACACCAGCAGTAAAATGCTGGGGAAAAAGTCTAAACCCTAGGTATGACCTGAGAGGAGTGAGTAACATAAAAATTAAAAACAAAAAACAGAGCAGCCAGGCGTGGTGGCTCACATCTGTAATCCCAGTACTTTGGGAGGCCGAGGCAGGCTAATCACTTGATGCCAGGAGTTCGAGACCAGCCTGGTCAACATGGTGAAACCTTGTCTCTACTAATAAAAAAAAAAAAAAAGAAAAAGAAAAAGAAAAAAAACAACAAAAATTAGCTGGGCATGGCAATGCACATCTTGTCATCCCAGCTACCTGGGAGGCCGAGGCATGAGAATCCTCTGAACCCAGGAGGCGGAGGTTGCAATGAGCTGAGATCATGCCACAGTACCCTCCATGGGTGACAGGGTGAGACTCCATATCAACAAAAACAAAAAACAAAAAAACCTCACAGACACAGATACACACATACCTAAAACCCTAGTTTTGTCTTCTCCCAACCAGCTTTCTCAGGTTGAATACAGCCTTAGTTTTAAACCTTAATTCACGGCTTATCTTTTTGAGGCAGGATCTTCAGGCTTGAAAATGCAGTGGTGTGATTACGGCTCACTATAGCCTTGACATCCTAGGCTTAAGAGATCCTCCCACTTCAGCCTCCCAAGTAGCTGGGACCGCAGGAATGTGCTTCCATATGTAGCTAGTTTTTAGATTTCTTTTTGTAGAGACAAGGTCTCCCTATGTTGCCTAGGCTGGCCTTGGATCCTCTTGCCTTAGCTTCTCAAAGTGTTGGGATTACAGGCATGAGCTACTGCACCCAGACTCTTACTCTTAGAGGGTAAAAAATAAGATCACTATCTAACAAATATTACTTCTTGGAGATATTATTGTACTGAAGAGCCATGCAGAAGGATTTCCAACAAACCTAGCAAGTCTATTATACCCTAGAAGAAATAAGATATAGGTAGGATCTCATTCAACAAAGATGAAAAAGTTTACTTTAGAAAAGACTTCTATATGGGATAAACAAATTAGGAAAAGGAGACTCCTTGGTAACAAGTCTTCTGAAGTTTTTTTAAAACAAAAGGATTACCTTGGAATTTCCAAACTCATATTTTGAAAGTAAAATATGTTATTTTATTTTTTTTGAGACAGTCTTGCTCTGTCACCCAGGCTGGAGTACAGTGGCATGATCTTGACTCACTGCAACCTCCTCTGCCCAGGTTCAAGGGATTCTCCTGAGTAGCTGGGATTACAGGTACCCACCACCATACCCAGCTAATATTTGTATTTTTAGTAGAGACAGGGTTTTGCCATGTTGGCCAGGCTGGTCTTGAACTCCTGACCTCAGGTGATCTACCCACATTGCCCACGTCAGCATCCCAAAGTGCTGAATTACAGGTGTGAGCCACTGCGCTAGGCCAAAATATTTTATAATTAAAATAAACCACACATAATTAATATCAGTCTGAGGGCTGGCAAGGAATATGTAGTATTTCTAGTTACTTCGGTCACTGCAGATGACAGGCCAGTGTCCTTGCTGATTTGGCTCATGACACTCCAATGTGATACCAGAGATAATTCCTTCCCCCTCCAGCTAACAAGGTCAATTACTGGCTCAGCTTAACTGTATACTTGATGAAATATATGTATTAAAATCCCTTTAATATGCAGAAAAGTACCGAGGAGGAGTAACAGTTTCCCTTCACCTTTACAGCAGGGCAGTGAAGGTCTGTACAATTATAAAGGCCCAGCTCATTTCACTGTTAGAATAAACTCCTAACCTTCAAGTTTACCTGTACTAACATGTGGCTGATGCTTTGAAAAGTCTTTACCTAGTTTCACGTAAGGTTAAAAAAACCTGTATGTGTAAAATAGTTTATATAAGGTTTTGAATCAGTAAGTGCTTTTCAAAGTCCCTTGGCAGCTGTTTTTCCTGTTCTGAGACACCCGACAACCTGGTGGGGTCTACAGGATCAGTCAGCACTGCAGAGTGTGGGGCAAGCTAGCCACCAGCTAAGTGGCAGCACACACTATCCCATTATTTCTTATACAATAGTCTTACCCATTTTAAGATGGGGAAACTGAGGCTGAAGAGTGAAATAAATTGCCTCCAGTGCTCATGTTCTTAACCGCTATGCTATTATTCCCAATTGTAACCTATAGGAAAAATAGGCTAATGTCACATACTGATCATAGAGCCCATATATATGCACACACACACAAATCCTTTACACTCCCCCCCAAGAACTGATGAAACATACATACCCTAAGAACCTTTGACTGGGCAGGCATGAGCAGTTTAGTGATTTTTTTTTTCCCTGATAATGGAAATCTGCCCTAGTGAAACGGCAATTGTAATCATGTCAAACAGCACATACGAATGTAATACCCTATCATGGAATATATATTTTCCAAAATTAACTCTACTGCTGGATGGTTTGGTATGTGCCAAGGAAACACAGGATAATATTTAAAAGGGAGACAACCTATCTGAGGTGGCCAACATGCCTCAAATAATCATATACATCCTAAAATATTTCATCTTCTGGCCAGGTACGGTGGCTCACGTCTGTAATCCCAGCACTATGGGAGGCTGAGGTGGGTGGATCATGAGGTCAGGAGTTTGGAGGCCAGCCTGGCCAATATGGTGACACCCTATCTCTTACTAAAAATAAAAAAATTACCTGGGTGTGGTGGCACGTGCCTGTAGTCTCAGCTACTCAAGAGGCTAAGGCAGGAGAACTGCTTGAACTCAGGAGGCAGAGGTTGCAGTGAGTCAAGATCATGCCACTGCACTCCTGCCTGAGCGACAGAGTGAGACTCTGTCTCAAAAAAAAAAAAAAAATTTTTTTTTTTTACCTTCTGTATTGTTGGATGCTAGAGCATTTAACTTAAAGACAAAGCCTCTAAATCTCAGTTTCCCTAGTGATAAAATGGGGATGAAAGCTCCCCACTGAGCCATTCATGGCATATGCAGTAAGCAGTCAATTGATAGTTTCTTTCACCTGTCCTCCTCACCATACTTTCGGAAAAATAAGATCTTACTAAATGCTTGGCAAAGGGAAGTAAATACAACATTAGAAGTCTTGATTAGTGAGAATAAGTAAGTTCATGACAAACAGCTAACAAAAAGCGGTTAAGAAATCAGGAGGAAGTAATTCCATCCAACATTAGTGGGGGAAAAAAAATGAGTTTTTAAAAAAATGGATAAAAGAACCCATTTACCCAAATGTTCTTTCAGCAGGACACAACTAGTATTAATTTCCCCAAGGGATCTAAGATAATTTCTTAAAAAAAAAAAAATCACAGAAGCCCCAATCCCTATCATACCCTCACCACCCTCACTTAAGTAAAAAGCTTACAAACCCAATCCACGGCTTACCTGCTAGATGAGGTCTTCGCAGCTGGCATCACATTAATGCAAAAGCAAACAACGATGCAACTGGAATAACTCAAAGACCTAACACCAACATCAGAAATGTGTTTTAGGGCCGGGCACAGTGGCTCACGCCTGTAATCCCAACACTTTAGGAGGCCAAGGAGGGCAGATCACCTGAGGTCAGGAGTTTGAGACCAGCCTGGCCAACATGGTGAAACCCCATCTCTACTAAAAATACAAAAATTAGCTGGGCATGGTGACACATGCCTGTAATCTTAGCTACTTAGGAGGCTGAGACAGGAGAATTGCTTGAATCTAGGAGGCAGAGGTTGCAGTGAGCTGAGATTGTGCCACTGCACTCCAGCCTGGGTGAGACAGAGCGAGACTCCGTCTCCATAAAAACAACAAAAAGTGTTTTAGAAGAAATACAGAGACAAATGAGGGAAAGAAGTGCCAAAAATAAGAACCAGAACTACACTCAAGAAATTCCTGGCTGGGCATGGTGTCTCATGCCTGTAAACCCAGCACTTTGGGAAGCTGAGGTGGGTGGATCACCTGAGGTCAGGAGTTCAAGACCAACCTGGCCAATATGGTGAAATCCCATCTCTACTAAAAACACAAAAATTAGCCAGGTGAGGTGGAGGGCTCCTATAGTCCCAGCTCCTTGGGAGGCTGAGGCAGGAAAATCACTTGAATCCGGGGAGATGGAAATTGCAGATTAGCCGAGATTGTATCACTGCACTCCATCGAGCCTGGGCAACAGAGTAAGACTGTCTCAAAAAAAAAAAAAAAAAAAAAATTCCTAAACTTTTTCACTTATATAGCACCTCACTTACAAAGCTTTCATTATGGAGTACTCAAGATTAAAGTTAAAGTTCGGCTTGGCAGACATAAGTTACTCCCAGCAAAGCAAAGCTGCCACGTGGCAGGGTATTCTCAGCTCAGATTTTGTGACTCTACAACTCGGGTTTTAGTCTCCTCTTCCATTAGAAATTGACAGCATTGGCCCGCACGGTAGTGCATGCCTGTGGTCCCAACTACCTGAGCCCAGGGCCCAGGAGTTTGAGGTTACAGTGAGCCAATGATAGCATGATAGCACCAATGCACTCCAGCCTGAGTGAAAGTGAGACTTTTTCTAAAAAGAAAAAGAAAGAAAGTGATCACACTGTAATTTTCTTTCATATTCCACAAATGCCTTGAAATACTGTATATTATTCAAGTTCCACATATATATTTTTTTAAATGCAAGGCCTCATTGCTTTCCCCTCTCTGTTCCCTGGAAAGTCTCCCCCTAAACACAAAAATTGCAGTGAGATATAAAAAATGACACTCTTCCCATATGATGCAGCAATCATACTCCTTGGTACTTACCCAAATGAATCAAAAACCTATGTCCACATGAAAACCTGCACATGATGTTTATAACAGCATTATTCATAGTTGCAAGAACTTGGAAGCAACCAAGATGTACTTCTGTAGGTGAATAAACAAACCATTGTACATCAAACAATGGAATTAAGCGCTAAAAAGGAACTATAAAGCCATGAAAAGACATGGAATCTTAAATTGGCTAAAGAGACAATCTGAAAAGATTACATACTACATGATTCCAATTACATGACCTCCTGGAAAAGGCAAGAATGGAGAGACAGTAAAAAGACTGGTGGCTGTCAGAGGTTAAGGGAGAGAAAGGAATGACTGGCTGAAGTAGAGGGTTCTTAAGGCAATACAACTATTCTATTAGAAATAAAAGACTTTAAGGTAGCAGGTAAACGAAACAAAACAAAAAAAAAACCAAAACGTGATTCTAGACTATGCTATTACTACAATGTATTCTGATACTATAATGGTAGATAGATGTCATTATAAATTTGTTGAAATTCATAGAATGTACAAGACCAAAAGTGAGTCCCAATGTAAACTATGAATTTTCGGTAATAATGACAAGTCAGTGTAGGCTCATTAGCTGTAACAAATGTACCATTCTGTTGGTATACAAACCCCCACTGCTAAATTTGACTGGCTTTAAAAAAAAAACAAAGACAAATGTACCATTCTGGTACAGCATGTCAACAGTGAGGGGGCCTGGGGAGAGGAGGAGAGGAAGGGAGGGAGGGGATGAGAGAAGAGAGAGAGAGAGAACAAAGGTTCTATAGGAACACTATACTTTCTGCTCAGTGGGGTGCAGCATGTTGACAGTGGGACAGTGAGAGAGAGAGTATGTATGCATGTGTGTAACAAGGGTTATATAGGAACACTCTATACTTTCTGCTCAATTTTGCGCTAAGCCTAAAACTTGTCTAAAAAATGAAGTTGGGGCCAGGTGAGATGGCTCACACCTGTAATCCCAGCACTTTAGGAGGCTGTGATGGGTGGATAACTTGAGGTCAGGAGTTGGAGACCAGCCTGGCCAACATGATGAAACCCCATCTCTACTAATACAAAAATTAGCTGGGTGTGGTGGTGGGCACCTGTAATCCCAGCTACTTGGAACGCTGGGGTAGGACAATCGCTTGAACCCGAGAGACAAAGGTTACAGTGAGCCGAGATCGCGCCACTGCACTCCAGCCTGGGCAACAGAGGGAGACTCTGTCTCAAAAAAAGAAATAATAATAAAAAGTTGAGATTACAGGTACAGCAGGTGCACCTGTAATCCGAACTGCTCAGGAGGCTGAGGCAGGATAACTGCTTGAGCTCAGGAGTCTGAGACCAGGCTGGGTAACATAGCATGACTGAATCTCAAAAAAAAAAAAAAAAAAAAACAAAAAGTCTTCTAATTAAAAAGTAAATGAAGCTAGGATATGGTGGCACACACCTATAATCCCTGCACTTTGGGAGGCCAAGGCAGGAGGATGGCTTTGAGGCCAGGAGTTTGAGAGTGGCCTGGGCAAAATATGAAGAATATGAAGACCCATCTCTAAAAAATGATTTTCCTTTTTTCGGTCTCACGTTGTCATTCAGGCTGGAGTGCACTGGCGTGATCTGGGCTCATTGCAACCTCTGCCTCTTGGGTTCAAGTGATTCTCCTGCTTCAGCCTCCCGAGTAGCTGGGATTATAGATGCATGCCATTGTGCCTGGCTAATTTTGTATTTTTAGTAGAGACCGGGTTTCACTATGTTGGCCGGGCTGATCTTGAACTCCAGACCTCAAGTGATCCACTCGTCTCAGCCTCCCTAAGTGCTGGGATTACAGGCATGAGGCATCATGCCCAGTCAAAAATGAAGTTTTTGTTAACAATTTTGGGCCGGTCGCAGTGGCTCACGCCTGTAATCCCAGTGCTTTTTGAGGCTGAGGCAGATAGATCATGAGGTCAGGAGTTTGAGACCACCCTGGCCAATGTGGTAAAACCTGTCTCTACTAAAAATACAAAAAATTAGCTGGGCATGGTGGCAGGTGCTGGAATCCCAGCTAAAGAGGCTGAGGAAGAATCACTTGAACCCAGGAAGCAGAGGTTGTAGTAAGCTGAGACCACGCCATTGCACTCCAGCCTGGGCAACAGAGCAAAACTCTGTCTCAAGAAAAAAAGAAAAAAAAATTAAATTTACTTGGATGTAAAGTTAATAAAGCATGCTTCCAATACACTTAGAATATTGTGACGTCACTGAGGGTACAAACTGATATTTCTGTATCCTGATTTAAAGCAACCAATCAAGGATACAAATATTTCACAACAACAATAAAAAACACTTCAACCTACACATTCTCTTGTCTGCTCTTCTCCAGGTGTTTACAGAACCCTGTCTTCCTCCCTCACTGGTTTACCAGGTGAAACAGGTAATCCCGCAAGAGCAAATGACCCTCTGTCCACTTGGCAAAACCATCAAGAATGTTTCATGACTATAAATTTCCGAGTTGAGCATCACTTCCGTATTAGCAAGGAAAATGTTTAGTGCTCTGAAGAACAGAATAATTCTTCAATTCAGACATTGTAGAAATACTTTGCAAACATGAGCACAAGTTGATATTCAGATTTGACATAATTGCTTTTGGCCTCAGAAATTGATCTGGTAGCCTAGTCAGGGAAATAAGTATTCCTCTGAATAGCAGTCATAAAATAACCGTCCACAGCAGCAACCTAACACAAAAACCATTGCTAAGAAAGCTTACTAGCATCTCTAACTTGTTAAATGAGAAAGACACGTACAAGTATGATATTAAATATTAAAACATTTAAGAATAAAATCCACTTTTTCTGAGACAGGGTCTCGCTGTTACCCAGGCTAGAGTGTAGTGGCACAATCACGACTCACTGCAGCCTCAACCTCCTGGGCGCAAGCAATCTTTGCACTTCAGCCTCCTAAGTAGCTGGGACTAGTCTTGTGCAACCATGTTTGGCTACTTTTTAATTTTTTTTGTGGACATAGGGTCTCCCTATATTGCCCAGCATAACAATCCTTAATATACTTCCTATCCTGCTGAAGCTATCCTTTTCGCTTTTTAAAATATTTTCATTTTACTTTTTGTAGGGATGGGTTCTCACAATAATGCCCAGGCTGGTGTAAGCATTCCTCGATCTCAAGCCATCCTCCCTCCTTAGGCTCCCAAAGTCTTGGTATTACAGACAGAAGCTACCACATCCAGCCAAAGTTATCTTTTTCTAAATTAAGATAGCTTATTAGATTTTTTCCTCCACTGTCTTCTAATTTTTCTCTAGGTATTCTGGTTCTCTATTTTGTAGAGAACCAACTATCTGATCAAAGAGTTCAATATATGCTTAAGAACTGAATTGTGTCTTCCACCTTCCCCAAAGTCCTATGTTGAAGTCCAGCCCCCAATGTAACTACCTGGACAGAGGGTCTTTAGGAGTTAATTAAGTTTAAATGAGGTCAAAGGGTGGAGGGCTCTAATCAGATAGGGCAGTGATCTTGTAAAAAGATAACTCCCTTTGCTATCCCCCCTGAAAATGTGGCTACCTGCAAGCCAGGAAGCGAGGTCACCAGAACCTAACCATGCTGATACCCCAGATCCTGGACATCTCAGCCTCCAGAACTGTAAGAAAGTAAATTTCTGTTGTTAAAGCTCCCCAGTCTATGGTATTCGTTATGGAAGCTTGAGCTGTCTAACATTCAAACCAACAGAACTATCAGTGAGAATTTTTCCATTGTACCAACATTATTAACAAAATTCTGGTAAGAATCCTGTCACAATGAGCTTATTCCACCCTCCTCCCAACACTACTGGTGATGCTAAGCCAAAATTCCAGCTAAATGACTCCAGGAGGGAGGCAAATAAAAATGGATTTGACCTGTCTACAAGTAGTTATGAAAAATATACAGCAAACTTCAATCAGGAAAAGAAATTCTGAAGTAGCACAAAAACCAGGCTTTAGTTACTGAAAACGAATGAGAAAGTTTGAGAATAAGCATCTGCAACCCACAAGCTACTGAAGGTAACTTAGTTTTAACTTCATGACGACTCTCACAGTGGCTTTTGGGAAGCCACCCCAGGTGACAATTATTCAATTTTACATCTGATATGTTAGCACCTGCCTGCTTATTAGTTAGCACTTTAAAGATGTGTTAAGTGTGTGGATGTTAAGATGGTGGGTCATTCATGATTATAGATTTGTAATTATAAAATCACTTTCATAATATATCAATGCATCAAATATATTATTTTGGGAACTAAAGAATATGGGGGACAATCCAGACCCCATTTTATCATCTCCAAAGATGTTTTTTATAATCAGCATAATCTTGTATGTATTTGAAAAACTCAGGGAAGGCTAAAAGTGGGGACCATAAACAGCAGTTTGTAAAGGGAATATACCCACTAATTTAAAAAATTATTTGACTTCATTCCAAAGAAGCCAAAATAAACCCTAAAACCACAGTAACCAAGAAAAGTGGTCTTAGAATCTGCACTAAAGAAAGTCTAATGCTCTTTCTCCAGCACACACACACACCCACACCCACACACACCCACTCCATAATCTGAAACTGAATCCTATTTTACATGTGATCACCTCACACACACACAAAAAACCACCATCTCCAAATCCATCCAACCATTTGATTAACTACTTTCAAAGATATCTATAATTGTGTATTAGTTTCTCAGCAGAGTAGACAAATTTTGGACAAGCCATTTTTATCCATATGCTGACAAAGTTTAAAACGTTTGAGTTTTTTGAATTACCATTTTTTTGGAGCTACCTTTTCAAATAATTCTTGGATAATGATTTAAAGGATACACTCTGTCATTCCTGCAACGTCCAGTTTGTCAATATCAGGTGAACCCGGGCAACACTTCTTGAATTCTTTTCGAAGATCAAAAAAGGAATAGAAGCATTCAGGTAATAGTACATTCTGAGGAAGGACAAGGTAGATACTGTTAACTAGGTGAATTTGGTTCAACATTTCCCTTATAATTAGGAACCTGAAAATTGAATATAAGCATATTTTACATTGGATAAAAATTTAATGTAAGAGTGGCTTTATTTTTAAAAGCTGGTCCTGTTTCTGTATTAGATCCTATGTACAAGTCTCATGAAAAAAAATTCCTCTTAAGGCAGTGGATCACAATGTTGGTGCTCCAGTATGCATTCCATTCGACACAATTGTGAAGCTGTGATACATTTGGGCTGTTATACTTCATTATTTTCTAGCTGGTAATATTACTTTTTCCAGCCACAACCATTTTAGAACATCTGTATTTTCAGGCAGCACTAGCAGCCCTCTCAGTTTTCATACAGATGCGGAATTAGATTGTAAAACCGGGGTAATTCTAACTATTGGGTTCTAGTAATGCATATTTTTAGTAATAAGTGAGATTAGAATAGCAAATTCCTGATTAACTGAAAAGGCTTATTTTTGTGCCAAATACTAGTCCCCCACATTAGTCTTCTTGACCAATATTGTAGCTACACCTGTGAACTCAAATTAGACTCAAACAAAAACAAACTCACAAATCCCAAAGGCAAAGGAGAAATCGTTACCTGCTGTTCTTAGCTAGTGGCACAACTACTGTGGGCTACCAAGCAAAACTTAACTGTATGGACAAATATTACACTATTGTTTATTATTTTAACAAAATAACCCGGAATTGGATAACTTTTAATTAATTTTAATTTTTCTTGTTTTCCTACACCCAAAGCAGTCCACCTGAATAATGAAAACAGCTGTTTTCCTCTGATCCAACAGGGAAAAGATTTAAGTCTTGTCCTGTCATGTGAGTTTGGGAGGAAAAAAGGATGTAGCAACTAGTCTACCATTTATTATTTTTTAAAATTCTTCCCCTTTATCAAATAATTACTAGGACTCAAGGAGTGATGTTCTGAAGATGTAAGAACTTGAGTTACTCCTTGCAAATTTTTAAAATTGTCATAATACATTAAACCAAATAAAATCTGTGCTTATTTGCCTATATCATAATTTGTCAGTCTACATCTTTCATTGCTAGCCTTGCCTCATACAGGTACCTAAATATATTCTACTTCCAGCTTTTCAAGCTCAGTGCCTGCCTACCACACTGAAAAGTTACAGCTCAAACTAATTTAAGTTGTTAAGAGAAAGTGTATTAGCAATGATTGGCTACACTGGGTGCGTTGTCTCTGCTGTTCCTTTTCCCACAGCTCCTCAGTATTTACCCTAGGGAGAGAAATCACATTTTACCTATAGCAAGACTGTATTTCTCTCACTCTGTAGCCCTCTCAATGTCAGAAAAATGAGCAAAGGTAAAAGATGAAGCTGACCCTTTTGTTTTGATGCAAGAATCAGTTTTGAACACTTACTTAAAATCAGACAAAGTGAAGTGTGCTATGATTGTGGTTTCACTAGATATAAGGTTGTCCTATTTAAGTAGGCTTTTTAGTGAAATTAGAAATACAACTTAAAAGGTTTAAGTCTTTTTTCCTTCCTTTCTAGGAGATAGCATTTTCAACACCAATGGGGATGTTATGACGTACTAAAAATAGTTCTTTCCTCTCCATTTGTAGTTATTTGAAATGTCAAAAATTCACACTTCGTATTAGCTTTGGAAAAGGGAGAGTGTCATGTATCTTGAAAATTGGATGTAAACAAGACTATTTTAAGTCACTAAAGAGTATCTTTGTATAACACCAAATTTACCATTTTAATAATTTTACGAGTATGGTTCAGTAAAACATTAAGTACATTAACATATTTTGCAACCATAACAACCATCCATTTCCAGAGCTTTTTCATCTTCCCAAACTGAAATTCTGTACTCATTAAATAACTCCCATATGCACCCTTTTAAAAACAGAGAAACTTGAATAAACCAAACATTTTTTAAAACCTCCAGTCACCCCAAAAGTCTAACCATTTTTTCCAGAAGCCAGCACTCTTACCTTCTTGGAAGCCTCAGGATCCAGGATTTGCCTGACATGAAGCTGTCCATCAGTACAGAGACAGAAAGAAGTACCTACTCCAATATTCAGTTCATTGCTCACTGACTGGTTAAACTGCAAAGACAAGAGACACACAGGGATGAAACTGATGCACGATTTACAAACTCTGCCAAGTAGCTCCCCTTGGTGATAGCCAGAGAAAACCGCCATAAGGGCCCTGATGGGGGGACACTGGTGCTGGTGCAACCTTGGAAAGACAGACTCCTTTCCCACAAACAGACTAGCTTCCTCGAGGTAGGGGAACTTTCCAACCGATCGGCAGTTTGCGCCCAGGAGAAACTTGTCAATGCATTCTCCCTTCCTGTTTTTACGAATAAAATTCATTCTAGACTTAAGTCAGATGTCTCTTTTCATCAGCAGGTTGCCTTCAGATTACATCATTCCCTAGTGTTACTTTTTATATGTTTGAATGTGCCAGGCTTAAGAAAGATAACCAGCTTCTAATAAATAAATTCGGGGTATTGGGTATACAGATTTGGAAAGTCTTGGATGAATACACCCCAGAAAGGATGGCTTTCTCCTATAACTCGAAGCTCGTGCGCTAGGGACAGAGGTCGTGAGAGCGCAGGGCATTCGTCTGTGCACAGGTGTTTAGCGCCCCGCCCTACCCGATCCGGCACCCGTCAGCACCCTGGAACAGCCGGTTTTTAGGTCACCTCAGTCCTAATAAGGGGATTCCATCAGTTCCGCAGTGACCCAACGGGCAGCCCTGCACGTTCGGACCTGAAAAACCTCCCTGGCAATGTGACCAAGGCCACTAAAGAAAGAATGATGGGACCGAGCCTCTCTTTGGGAGTTCAAAAGCCTGAAACCAGGCAGGCACCTTCAGGTTCCAACCTAAACTGTGCTACTTCTTGGACACCCGTCGGGCCCGCCTGCAAGTCTACACCACAGCGCCCCCTGCTCGAAGGCCGTAGACCCAAACCCAGCAGGCGACCTGCGCGTCTGGGGTCTGGACCTGGAGATGGGGGCGCTAGGATTCAAACTCCGCTCGTCAATCAATTGGCAAAATGGAGCTGGCTCACTGGCTCCAGAAACTACTCAGGAAGCAACTCGAAAAATAGTGAATGTCGGTCCCAAACCCTGGGGACTGGGAGGTGAAGAGAAGCAGCGACCCCCGCCCAATCAGTGCGCCCCGGCCCTCAGGCTGGACTCCCACCCACGCGGCCGGGCGTGTCGCCACTGTGCTCCGGGAACACGCGTGGGCCCGGAGAGGGCGTAGGGTGCGGTGGGGTTGGGCCCCGGGCTGGGGTGGACGGCGTGACCCGGGGCTGTCACCTGTCGGAGGGCTTGGTCCAGCTGCGACGCCGAGGACAGGCTTTCGACGTCTATTTTAGTTTCTTCTTTGCAGTCCTCCGTCAGTTCCAACTGATCCGGTCTAACTAGTACTTCGTGCAACTGTCCCACCTCCGAGGGGAGAGAAGCAGGGGTCAGTTTCCCTCCTCTCTCGCTCCCCTGCTGGGGCGGCCGCGCCTCTCTAGGGGTCCGGACGCAGAATCAAAGCTCTCGACTCGCCAGCGGCTCCAGCAGCCGACGCGTTCCTGCCCCCGCCCCCACCCCCCACCCAATAGGTCGGAAAGGCCCTGAAAGTGGACCCCGGGGCCTCTGAGACCCCACCTCGTCTTGGCTGGGCGTCCCCCGACCGGCAAAGAACCCGGCTCGGTAGCGCTGGCCTCCCCCACCTGAGCCAGGCTGCGGAGGACTGAAATGGCTTCAAGGCGGTTGGCCAGCAAGCCGGTTTTACTCTGGCTTCCCTAGGCCTCGGGTCCAAACTCAACAAGTGGGCAAACAAGAGCATTTGTTTATCTACCTCCAGCCCCCTCCCCGCCCAAACCTCTACCACAAACTTCTTGCCCCACCCCTTGCATCTAGACAAAAACGTGGAGAAATACCTTCTTGTTGGCCAGATCCACGACTTTCCACAACAGCAGGATCAGCTCCTTCTCATCCGAGCCTAGCTTGGCCCCGGTGGCCCCAGCAGTGATCCCAAAAAGCACTACCAAGTAATCCGGAGAGGCCGTCATGACGATAGGTGGGGAGGGGGAGAAGGGGGGTCGGGAGGCGGATAGGTGGGGGTGGAAGTGAGAACGAAAAAACCTGTGCTAAACCCTCTTCTAAGAGAAAAAGAAAGAGCGCCCACCCCCCCCTCCTCGCTGCTGCTGGTGCAAAAGGCGGTAACTAACCACCCAAGCCCACACCTGGCCGGCGCTCCACACCCAGGGCAGGAAGGGGGGTGGGGAAGGAGGGGGGCAGGAGGCCTGCCCTTTTTGTATTCAATTGCCCGGGCGTCTATGCAAAAAGCCTGGAGCAAGGCTGCACCCCCGGGAGGCACGCAATGGCTGAAAGCTTTTCTGTTTTGGGATGTGGCTCTACCTGCCCGCCCCTTCCCCCTCCCCCCACGTGGTGCAGGTAAGAGACACCTGGCGGCGCCGGCCCATTGGCTCCTTCAAACCACGACGTGGCAGCGGTGGGGGAGGAGGCCGCTTGGGGAGGGGGGAGGAAGGGGCGGGAGACAATAGCAGGATGAATGGAGAGGCGAGGGCGAGGGAGGAGGAGGGGGAGAAGGGAGGAGGAGGGGGAGAAGGGAGGGGGCGGGGAAAAGGCGGTCGCCACCCCGAGGGTAGCCGACACCAGACGGGAAAAGGGCTCTGAGAGGTAAAGGGCGCGGAGTCGCTGGGGGGGGAGGGGGTTCCCACTGGAGGTAACCGAGAGGTGCGGGGGGCTTGGAGAAGACCGACTGCGGGGGAACGAAGCTGAAGGTTCTGAAGCGCCAAGCGAAAAGTCCAGGTGCAGGGAGGCGAAAGGAGGCCAGAGGTGAGGCCCGGGGCGCGGAGCTGCCCAGGGCGCGGCGCCCGTGGAGAGTGAACCGCGGGAGGGAGGGACCGGCCAACCGCAGCCGGGAGGTGGCAGGGGCAACTGCCGATCCCCGGAAAAGCCGCTCCGAACCAACACACCTTTCAGTGCAAACAGCAGGAAAAATCCTGCGAGCCCTCCCCTTCTCCCGGCCGGAGCCCTGGTGCGCGCTCGTCCCAAACCCGCGGCTCTGCCCACTTTCCGGAGAGGAACCCCGCGCAATGCAGAGCCGGACTCCCGGGGCTGGACGCCCAGCTACCGAGTCACGCCCCAGGACGCAGTTACCGCGCGAAAAGCAGCGGGGGATCCCCGCAAGGAAATTCAGGCACAACGGAGCCTGCTCCCTTTTATCTCAGCTCTAAATGCTATGTCTGGTTTGGTCCTGGCTGCTAGTTCGAGGCTGGAACATCCTCCAGGGCTGGGGCCCATTTCGTTTTATTTTGCTTGGGCCCCAAATAAAAAGCATCTATCCGCATGCCTAATAAAAGTTTTCTTAAATCGGGCCAAGCAGGCTTTTTCCCAGGTTCTGCGCTGTAACCCCCATTTCCTCTGCTCAAGCTTTTGGCATTGTACTTGGAGTGTGCCGACTTGACCAAGCTCCCAAACAACCTCCCTGCTCTACCTCAGCTTGGTGTGCCCAGAGGCTCGCGCCCCCACCATCGCCCCCAGCCACCAGGTCGGTGGCAGTCTGTTGTTGGGGCTTGTTGACATTTTAGAGAGAAAGGCGCTAGAGGTGCGGTTTCCTCGGGTTTTATATTTCAAAGCGATTTGTTCTTGGGAACAGAATCTCGTCCTGAAGTATTACTAATTCGGCTCCAGGTGTCCAGCCCCGTTCCTATTCATGGTGTGAAATGGGCGACCATGCACCTATCCTTGCAGAACCCACTCCGGGTACAAATCCGGTAACCTTTCGGGACGCGTGTCAGGGGAAACTGGAGGTCCGGCTTTCCCAATGGGGGTTCAGACTCCCGGGAGTGGGGGAGAAGAGCCCGAGGCCCACGCTGCCTCTTTTCCCGGTAGGAGAAGGTGCAGGCGGAGGCGGGGCCTCCCGCGATGCAGGTGGCAGCTCGCGTCCCCTGAGAGCAGGCGGAGGCCGGGGTCCCACACTCGCAGCGCTGCGACGGCGCTCGGGACCTCCTTCGTCCGCTGCTTGAGTTCCAGAGGCAGGTGCTTCCCTGTCCTGGGCTTCAGAGTGCGGAGTTATAAATCGGCTACTGCTGGCTTGCAGCAGTCTCGCTCCTTGGAGCCCGGATAACTCCGAGCCACCCGCCCTGTCGCGGGGGGCAGGCACTGGGGGGCGGAACGAAGCAGGGAGGGACCTGGAAAAAACACCCAGATTGCATTGCAGTGGGCGAGGCCGCCTGGAGAAGCCGGTTCCCGCTAGCCACCTCCCCGTGGGGCTCTCGGTGCGCGGTTCCCAGGTGCTCAACTCTGCCCGGCCCAGGAGGTGCCGCCTCGCAGGGACTCGGATCCCGGTGCGTGGCCCACGCGGGGCGTTCCAGGTAGCGCACGGCGGTCCGGAGGCCTGGTGCCAAGTAGGCGACTGTTGCTGAAAAAGTGGTTGGAACACTTGGAGAAGCCGGGGCCCCCGCCTGTTCTTTATAGGGCTTTGGAGTTTGGATTAATCATTTGTATAGCCCGTTTGAATAAACCGAAGACAATTAAATCAGCGCGTTTACCAGGGATTCCGCAGCAGTATCCAAACTAGAATCTTGAGTCTTGGAGTTGCCCATATTCACACAGACTTGCCTTCTTCCTAACTTATGCCTAGTGTTCCATTATTGAAATGCTATGCTTGTGGGGAGTTATTTACATCCTACTGCTCAAGGTCATCGCCAAGGTGTGATGTTTCACACACAAAAAATAATAATAAAAAAAAAATAAATTGCAACCTCCATCATAAATGGGTTAAGGAAGTCTAATCCCTGGTTTCTGGGTTTTGTTTGTTTGTTTGTTTTTGTTTTTAATTTAAAGGTGAATCTTTCCAGGTCGGGCGCGGTGGCTCACGCCTGTAATCCCAGCACTTTGGGAGGCCGATGCAAGCGAATCACAAGGTCAGGAGTTTGAGACCAGCCTGACCAACATGGTAACCCCGTCTCTACTAAAAATGCAAAAATTAGCCGGGCTTGGTGGCTCCGCCTGTAATCCTAGCTACTCAGGAGGCTGGGGCAGGAGAATCGCTTGAACCCTGGAGGCGGAGTTTGCAGTGAGCCGAGATGGCGCCACTGCACTCCAACCTAGGTGACACAGCGAGACTCCCTCTCCAAAAAAGGTTAATCTTTCCAACTAGATTTTCAAAGATGAGGATTTTTTTTTTTTTTGATGTTCTCGAATTTATTCCCAGGGCTTGGAACTGAGCCTGACGTACACTAGGCAATCAACAAATATTAGTTGAATGTAATGAGTAACACCCATTTTTGCAGCTCTTTGTCTTCTTAGCCTAGGGCAGACTTCATTGCTGAAGAGGTGAGATTGTCAAAATGGGGGAGTCTGCAGGTAATTTAAGACTTACATGTTTAAAGAGTAGGTGCTAATTCTTCAACAAACTTACTTTTGTTAAATTAAAAGTGTAAAATGTGGTGGAGGGTTGGAATATATGTAATTTGAACCAATTAGTTCCAAAAAAAATGTTTTACTGTCTATCACTACCATCTACAAATCTAATTCAGTAGGGTTAATCAGTGTAAGGTGGCTGGAAGGAACCTTGAGGAGAGAGGCTTATTTAAGTATTTGCTCAGCACCACACCTAAAACTCTCAAAACATTGAGATTCTGGTTTTTTGTTGTGTTTTGTTTTTAAGCACCAGCGACCCAACTTGAAGAATAGGTTATAAAATAACTGG
The DNA here is from genome assembly GCA_036589455.1 of Ateles fusciceps. Taxonomy (NCBI): domain Eukaryota; kingdom Metazoa; phylum Chordata; class Mammalia; order Primates; family Atelidae; genus Ateles; species Ateles fusciceps. The sequence goes on along the minus strand of JAZHEH010001667.1, from coordinate 7,808,924 downwards.
CTTGTACTCTTACACACATTAAAGCCATCAAAGACAAAGACTGAAGAAGAACTTTTGGCTATTAAAGGAGTTTTAAGAGATGTGATTCTGAACCAGAAAAACTAAAAAAAAAAAAAAAAAAAAAAAAACAATAGATTAAATAATAGTATGATATCCATGTTAATTTCTCACTTTTGTAATATTACTGTGGTTGGGCAAGAGAGTGTCTTTGGGGGAAGTATCTACTGAAGTATTTAGGGGTAAAGAGGAATCATGTCTATAACTTACTCTCAAAAGCCTCAGACAAAATATAGAGAGAGAAAATGATAAAGCAAATGCAATAAAATGTTAACATTGGGGGATCTGTATAAGGGAATTCTTTATACTTTGTAACTTTTCTGTAAGTCTAAAATTATTTCAAATTAAAAGAAAATTTAAGCATCAGAGGATCTTTTGCTGCTACTGCCTTGCTGGTAGTTCACAAGGCTCTGTGTCATGACTTTCTTCTCTGTTAACTACTTGTACTGTAGAATTAACCCATTTTCTTTGTTTTTTCCTTAGTGAATGAAAGAAGGTGAAAGAAAAGGTCACCATTTTCTGTATAGTAATCCTTTCCCATACTTTAAGGTTGCTCTTAACTAACCTTTCCTGGAGTAATAACTCCAAACTCTAAAGTTTTCATTGTGAATCTTACTTTCCTGCTCTTTAATCATCTTCATTACCCTCCTTTGACCCTTTTTCTCATCACTTTTAGAGAGCAGCTCTTGAACTGGACAGAATACAAATGTGTCTGCTGGGGCTTGACTTTTGACACAGTGGTACCTATATGTCATAATCTTTTTATTTTATTTTATTTTTTGAAATTCAATTATCTTTATTTTAGATATAGGTAAAAATGTGAAGCCAGGTACGATGGCTCACTCCTGTAATCCCAGCACTTTGGGAGGCCTAGGCAGGCAGATCACCTGAGGTCAAGAGTTGTAGACCAGCCTGGTCAACATGGTGAAACCGCATCTCTACTTAAAATACAAAAAAAATTAGCTAGGTGTGGTGGTGTGCACCTGTAGTCCCAGCTACTTGAGGAGGCTAAGGCAAGAGAATCATTTGAACCCAGGAGGCAGAGGTTGCAGTGAACCAAAATCACGGCACTGCACTCCAGCCTGGGCAACACAGGGAGACTCCATCTCAAAAAAAAAAAAAAAGAGTGAACAGATATATTGACATAAAATTCATAAAACATGTATCTATTAAAAACCAGAAAGTCTGCCTTTGAAGATAAGAATTGAGGACCTATGTGTCAAGAATACTTTGCACAGTTTATACTATTGCAGTATTTGAATTTACTCCTTGTACATGTATAACTTTTTTAAAAATGAGAAATACTGTACAAGTGCAACTATTTTTACTATAAATCTTTATTTCCATAAAATTATAAGTGTGTGGTCGATAGATCCTATTATATAGCTATGATATCCCTTGAATTTGTTTACCTGGTAACAGTAGCTCATGTTTGTAAATCCTTTGGAACTCTTAAAATGATTTTACATACATTACCTAATTTATAAGATTACTTTAGCTTTTCTGGTTTCCTTGTCTTAATACATGATTATCATATTGAGCTGCAGTGTTTTTTTCCCCATGATGTCACATACACAAAATAGGAAACCAGTAGTTGTAAATTTCTTCAGCAGTTCTTAATGGAATTTATTTAATAGTTTAGTACTTTTCTTTCTTAAGTATTGTACCAAGCTGTAATGGAATTGTAAGACTCATGCTTTCAGAACAGAGCCTTCCATTACTCGTATGTTTATCTTGCTGGCCATATGACCATGTAAAGTTCCACGATATATGTCATAATCTTATTACTTGCAATGCAATTCCCCTTGTAAGACTACATAGCAGCACGACACACTGACTCCAGGTTCAGTTGAGATCTCTAGATCTTTTTTAGTGTTCTTAGTTGCACATACTTAGTTGTTCTCTTGTACTTATAAGAAAATCTTGCAGGCTGGGTGTGGTGGCTCACACCTATAATCCCACCACTTTGGGAGGCTAAGGCAGGCAGATTATTTGAGGTCAGGAGTTCGAGACCAGGCTGGCCAAAAATCTACTACAAATACAAAAATTAGCTGGGGGTGGTTGCAGACGCCTGTAATTCCAGCTACTCTGGAGGCTGAGGCATGATAATCACTTGAACCTGGAAGGCAGAGGTTGCTGTGAGCGGAGGTTGGGCCACTGCACTCTAGTCTGGGCAACAGAGCGAGACTCCATTTCAAAAAAAAAAAAAAAAAATCTACAGTGAATCAAAGTATGAGAAAATGTTCTCAAATTACATAGTGGTAATGCACAAATCTAAATGCACTAAACACCACTGAACTGTATATTTTGAAAGGGTGACTTATGGAATATGAATTATATTTCAATTTTTAAAAAGCAAATCAAAATAGAAACCAAAAGCCACTGATATTTCTTAGTTATTCATACTAGATGCCTTTGTAAAAGAGACCACATTTTATACTGCCTGGACAAGTCCAGCCTCTGAAGTGGAGAGGTAAGGAGAAGTGATGGTCAAGATAAATTATGATTTTCCATTACTCTGTGCATTACACATTTAAACAAATTACTGGCCTGAACCTTTATTATAGCGATTATTACAGACCATGAGAAAAAGTATGGGTTTAATAGTTGGCCCTGCCATTTGCTACCTTGCAGCCTTGGGCGTGTACCTTAACCTCACAAGGACTCAGTTTCTACCTGTGAAGATGGAGATGTTGATGATGTGCACTTCACAGGTTTTAAGGGGAGAGATTTTGTGTAGAAAAGGTTCCCTAAGGAAAACAAACCTGAGAACCAGGAAGTTTACTACTGCAGAGGAATCTCCAAATGAGGAATGGTCTTTTGAGACAACCACAAAGGCTGATGATTCTCTAGCCTTAGCGTAGACAAACGACGCCATTGAGGCATTTGAGTGGGACTTTACTGACTGCTATGTCAGAGGGAAATACACAGAAAAATACAGATAGGGAAATGCACCATTAATCTGCACAGCATACTTATAAGATCCACCTGATCTTTGGGGATCACAGAGCTGATCCCATTTAACTGGGCATCCAGGTAAAAGAGATGCCACCAAGAGAATTCCTCCCTCCTTACTCCTGGCCTTTTGCCGTCAAGCTATCAGTTACCCCAACCCCCCCCCAGCCCTTACCCAGGAGTATGTCCCTGCCTCTTCCAAAACCCAGAGAGAAGAAAGCACAGCTGCACGCCTTATCTTTTGAGTCAAGGTGGGGTTGACAGGGGGTGGATGTTTAAAGAAGGAAAGGAAGTATTGTTTCTCTTATTTCCTAAGGCGCTGTGTATCCCTGTAGTCTGCCTACTCACTACCCATTTGGCTGAAAAAGGGCCAATTTTATTGTTCTGTCAAAATGTAACCCAAAGACCAGGAAATAGTTGTCACCCTGTTTTATATCTGTTTGAAGTGTGTGAAATGACTGGGTGCGGTGGCTCACGCCTGTAATCCCAGCACTTTGGGAAGACAAGGAGGGCAGATCACCTGAGGTCAGGAGTTTAAGACCAGCCTGGCCAACACGGTGAAACCCCGTCTCTACTAAAAATACAAAAATTAGCCGGGCATGCACACACCTGTAGTCTCACCTACCCTGGAGGCTGAGGCAGGAGAATCTCTTGAACCTGGGAGGCAGAGGTTGCAGTGAACTGGGATTGCACCACTGCATTCCAGCCTGGGCAACAGAGTAAGACTCCATCTCAAAAAAAAAAAAAAAGTGTGAAATGTTGTTAAGGTGAGATAGTATACTTGGCAGAAACTGCTGTTTGGAATCAGTGAAGATAATTGTTATGATAAGCCTATATCCCGTCATAACATGAATGACATGAATGGCATGACATGAATGCATGTCAGCTCATTCTTACCTATACACTTGCAAGTGACTTTAAGTCAGTACAAACTGTCAGACCTGATGGGTATAGTCGTTTATTTAACAAATACCTATTGGCACCATACTATGTGCCAGACAAGGTTTTCAGCATTGGAAATGCAAAATGGTCCTTGCCGTTATTGAGTAGGGAGACAACTAGTCACAAAAACAAAGATGTCTTTACAAATAGTGGTGAGTGCTCTAAAGATTCACCTTGCTCTGCGATTGCGCAACAGAGGGACATAAACTCCAATAGAGAGGCAAGAAAGGGTTCACTGAGAAGTAACACTTCAGTTACGATCCACAAGTAGGGGTGAAATAACCAGAGGTAGGAGCAGGTAGGGAAGAAACGAAGAGCCTTCTCCGCAGCAGTGTGTGCAAAAGTCAGTGGTGGGAGGGCACGTGGCAGAAAACGAGGGAAAAGGCCCAGGGACGGAAGATGTTGGAGGAGGTGAGACCTTGGGAGTCGCTCTTGACTTCCCCCTGTGTCCCGTTGGTCACCAAGTCCCAGAAAATTGTCCCCAGTGATACACATTTCCCAGAACTGTGGAATCTTTTACCCAAGCTGCTACAACTGTCCTACACAGTATGCACTAACCTTTCCCAAGTATACAGTGGTTCTTAGATTTCAATTTTTAATTTTACAGAGAGACATTTTTTAAAAAATTACCATTTACTGTCCATTTCATAAAAGAAATGCTATTTTTAACACACACACACAAGATTAATTTGAGGCCGGGCACAGTGGCTCACACCTGTAATCCCAGCACTCTGGAAGACTGAGGTGGGTGAATTGCTTGTGCTCAGGGGTTGGAGACCAGCCTGCAGAATATGGAGAATCCCCATCTCTACAAAAAATACAAAAATTAGCCAGGCGCAGTGGCTCACGCCTCTAATCCCAGCACTTTGGGAGGCTGAGGCAGGTGAATCACAAGGTCAGGAGATCGATACCATCCTTGCTAACATGGTGAAACCCCGTTTCTATGAAAGGGACAAAAAAAATTAGTTGGGGGGTGTGGTGGCAGGCGCCTGTAGTCCCAGCTACTGGAGAGCCTGAGGCAGGAGAATCGCTTGAACCCAGGAGGCAGAGGTTGCAGTGAGCTGAGATCTCGCCACTGCACTCCAGCCTGAGTGACAGAGCGAGACTCTGTCTTTAAAAAAAAGCCAGGTGTGGCAGCACATACCTGTAGTCCTAGCTACTAGGGAGGATGAGTTGAGGAGATCACTTGAACCTGGGAGGTGGAGGCTGCAGTCAGCTGTGATCATGCCACTGTAATCCAGCCTGGGCAACAGAGTGAGACCCTGTCTCAAAAAAAGAAAAGAAAAAATATCATGTTAGGGTTTTATCACCACTACCTTAATTTCCTCTGAAAATTACCAATACATTGATTTTCCTAGAGTTCATTTCTGTTTTTCAAACTGTAAAAATCAAAATATAAGTCTATATAGTTCTACACGGTTTATAATGAAAATTGCAGTTCGCTACCTCTCCTCTCCCCAAACTGATTCTTGCTTCCCAGAGACAGTTATTACTCACTTTCAGTTGCTATTCTTGTATTTACCTCCTCATTTGTAAATAATGCACTTACTACTATTAAAAATCTTTTTTTTTTTTAGCTGGGTGCTGTGGCTAACACCTGTAATCCCAGCACTTTGGGAGGCTGAGATGGGTGGATCACGAGGTCAAGAGTTCAAGACCAGCCTGGCCAAAATGGTGAAACCTCTTCTCTACTAAAAATACAAAAATTAGCTGGGAGGCTGAGGCAGAGAACTGCTTGAACCTGGGGGATGGAGGTTGCAGTGAGCCTGGGTGACAGAGCAAGACTCCGTCTCAAATATATATGTATATTTCAAATATATAAAATATATAAATATGTGTGTGTGTGTGTGTGTGTGTATATATATATACATATACACACACTTACATATTCTTTAGCTCAAATCTCAATCCATCTGTGAAGCTTCCCACAGAGAAGCCCTCAGTGATTACCACCTTAGACTATATTACTTAGAATGAATGCTACTCTGCATTATTTCTTTCAAGTAGGCAATGACTTTCTTTTCTTAAAATTCTAGACTCCATCAATTAACAGTCATGTTTCTCATCGCCTGTTTCATGCCCATGATTAAATTCTTCTCTTTATGTATACAAGTATTAGAACTTGCTCCTGCTTAGAACTTAGTGGAAAAGGGATTTGCCTGGGGTTTCCATCAATCCTGCTGACCTCAGAGGAAAGAGTAAACACTTCTGAAATCACAGAACTGCTCCCAGTAATAGCACATCCCCTTCTTGTCCAAATGTGTATCCTTACTTTAGCTAGTTGAGAAAGTATCTGATTTTAACCAGAATTCATTTCTGCAAAGAATATTTTGAGTCAGGTCAACATTCTAGAGGGCAATATAAAAAGCCATTTTACTGATTCTCTCTGAGGAGTGGGCCCATGGAGTTGTTGGGAATCAGCAGAAAGGAGAAGGAGATTCTTACATATCAAAAAAATAAGATTGCTTTTATTTGTTGAGCAGACACTGTGTACCAAGCACCATTCTAAACCCTTATCTCATTTAATTCTCACAACCAAATGAAGCAGAGGTACTGTTTTTTTGCCCCCCCTTACAATGGAGAAAATCAGAGGTAAAAATAACTTGGTTAGGATGGGCACGGTGGCTCATGCCTATAATCCTAGCACTTTGGGAGGCTGAGGCGGGCAGATCACCTGAGGTGAGGAGTTTGAGACTAGCCTGGCCAATATGATGAAACCCCATCTCTACTAAAAATACAAAAATTAGCTGGGTGTGGTGGCACACGCCTGTAGTCCCGTCTACTCGGGAGGCTGAGGAAGGAGAATTGCTTGAACCTGGGAGGTAGAGGTTGCAGTGAGCAGAGATAGTGCCACTGCACTCCAGCCTGTGTGACAGGAGCAAGACTCTATCTCAAAAAAATAAAAATAAAAAAATAGTAACTTGGTCAGCCTGGTCAACATAGTGAGACTCAGTCTCTACCAAAAATAGATACACTTAGCAAGGCATGGTGATGCATGCCTGTAGTCCCAGCTATTCATGAGGTTGAGACAGGAGGATCGCTTGAGCCCAGGAACTTGAGACTTTATTAAACCATGATTGCACCACTGCACTCCAGCCTGGGCAACAAGGTGAGGCCCCAACGCAAAAGACAAGAAAAAAAAATGGCATAGATGCTAACAGAACTGGGATTCCTAGCTAGGGAGTCTGACTCCAAAGACTGTGCTTTTTAGCCAACATGACATGCTGAATATGAAACCCTTATATACTTTAGAAAATCTTACTTATAGGCCCGGCGCGGTGGCTCACGCCTGTAATCCCAACACTTTGGGAGGCCAAGGAGGGTGGATCATGAAGTCAGGAGTTCAAGACCAGCCTGGCCATGATGGTGAAACCCCGTCTCTACTAAAAATAAAAAATAAAAAAAAGCCGGGCATGGTCGTGGGCACCTGTAATCCCAGCTACCTGGGAGGCTGAGGCAGAGAATTGCTTGAACCCAGGAGGCGGAGGTTGCAGTGAGTGGAGATCCCGCCACTACACTCCAGCCTGGGCGACAGCACGAGACTCCATCTCAAAAAAGAAAAGAAAATCTTACTTAAAAATAAGACATACTCTGACAAACTAAAACACTTTCCTATGAAAACCTGACTACAACATATGCACGTGATTAATAACAAGCCACAAAAGTGAAAGTACAGTGTCTAATATTTTAATAATATAACATCTTAAATTCTATAACCTGCATGTTATCCCCCTCAGATTGTTTATAAGATAGCCATGAATTATGAAGAACACTTGAAACATATTAAGTGACAATCTACAATAACTATATATAGCATGTTAGAATACATATTAAATATGTCATCAAACTTTTATATATATATATTTGGAAGAAACTAGTATTTTGTTTCAACTCCTTCATTTCACAAGAGGCCAAAGAAGTTAAGTGACTTGCCCAACCAAGGTGACACAGTGAATTAGCGGCAGGACTGTATTCAAAGCTTAGGTCCCCTGGCTCCCAACTCAGTGCTCTTTCCCTGTTGTGTCCATGGCTACCCAGACAGTGTGCTCCCTCTGGAACATGCTGTTTTCCCTTTTTTTTTTTTTTTTTTTTTTTGAGACAGATTATTGCTCTTGTTGCCCAGCCTGGAGTGCAATGGCACAATCTTGGCTCACTGCAACCTCCGCCTCCTGGGTTCAAGTGATTCTCCTGCCTCAGCCTCTTGAGTAACTAGGGATTACAGGTGTGAGCCACCTCGCCTGGCTAATTTTGTATTTTTAGTAGAGATTGGGTTTCTCCATGTTCGTCAGGCTAGTCTCGAACTCCCAACCTCAGGTGCTCTGCCCACCTCGGCCTCCCAAAGTGCTGGGATTACAAACTTGAGACACTGTGCCCAGCTGAATATGCTGTTTTCTACATGGATGTGCAGATGTCAGTGTAGCTGGTTTTGCTGAAAATTAGTTATCTTGTTAAGGTTTTGTCAAGGAAAGGATATTTTTGGTTGACAGATCTTGTTCCTTGCAGCTTAGGTGATGGAAATGGGACTTGGATGGCCATTCTGATGCTGTCACCTCTTCTTGACACCCTGAAGTACTACGATTTTGGAGAGTGGCACATGAGAATTCAAAAGAGTCTGGAGGAGAGGGGCAGGAGGTAGAGAGTGGCATTTGGACAAGACTTTTTTTTTCTTTTTGAGATGGAGTCTCACTCCATCACCCAGGCTGGAGTGCAGTGGCACAAATCTCAGCTCGCTGCAACCTCCGCCTCCTGGGTTCAAGCAATTCTTATGCCTTAGCCTCCTGAGTAGGTGGAATTACAGACATGGACTAATTACCATGCCCGGCTAATTTTTGTATTTTTAGTAGAAATGGGGTTTTGACTTGTTGGCCAGGCTGATCTCAAACTCCTGACCTCAAGTGATCTGCCTGCCTCCACCTCCCAAAGTGTGAGTCACTGCGCTGACTGAGACATTTTAAAAAAAATTCAAAGACATGGGATGAGGTGGCACACACCTGTAATCTCAACACCTTGGGAGGCTGAGGCTGGAGTACTGCTTGAGCTCAAGGAGTGCAAGACCAGCCTGGGCAACATAGTGAGACATTTCTATAAAAAATACAAAAATTTACAGGACTTGGTGCCATGCAATTGTGGTCCCAGCTACTCAGGAGGCTGAGGTGGGAGGATTGCCTGAGCCTGGGAGGCAGAGGCTGCAGTGAGCTGAGATTGCACCACTGCACTCTAGCCTGGGCAACAGAGCCAGACTCTGTCTCAAAAAATAAAGAAGTTCAACCTCTGCCTCGTACCACACAGAAAAAAGTGATTAAATATAGATGTCCATTACAAACCAGGCTATTGATAAAAATTAAAAATAAATAAAATGTGCTTTACCAGGGTAAGGACAACGCATAGCAAAAGAAACAAAAATATATAAATAAATAAAATGATGGACCAAAATGTAAGAGTTAAATCTATAAAATGGGAAAAATGAAGTACATCTTCATGATTTTGTATTAGGTAATGGCTTCTTAAATGTGACTCCAGAAGAATAAGCAACAAAAGAAAAAAAAAAGGATGAATTGAACATCAAAATTAAAAGCTTTAGTACATCAGAGAACATGATCAAGAAAATGAAAAGACATCCCACAGAATGGGAGAAAATATTTGTAGATCATATATCCGATAAGGGTCTAGTATCCAGAATATACAAACAATTTTTATAACTGAAAAATGAAAGTTCTACTTGCTGTAGATCTTGGGGGAAAGTAAAGAAAAAGAAAAACAAAAGACAAATCACCCAGTCAAAAAATGGGCAAAGGCCAGGCGCAGTGGCTCACGCCTGTAATCCCAGCACTTTGGGAAGCCAAGGCGGGTGGATCACGAAGTCAAGAGAGAGAGACCATCCTGGCCAACATGGTGAAACCCTGTCTCTATTTAAAAATACAAAAATTAGCTTGTCATGGTGGCATGCGCCTGTAATCCCAGCTACTCAGGAGTCTGAGGCAGGAGAACTGCTTGACCTGGGGAGGCAGAGGTTGCAGTGAGCCAAGATTACACCACTGCACTCCAGCCTGGCAACAGAGCGAGACTCCGTCTCAACAACAACAACAAAAAAATGGGCAAAATATTTGAATGGACATTTCTTTAAGAAATGTATGCCAGTTGCAGTGGCTCATGCCTATAATCCCAGCACTTTGGGAGACTGAGGTGGGTGGATTGCTTGAATCCAGGATTTGGGGACCAACCTGGGCAACATGGTGAAACCCCATCTCTACAAAAATTAGCTTGGTGTGATAGTGTTCGCCTGTGGTCCCAGCTACTTGGAAGGCTGAGGTGGGAGGGTGGCTTCAGCCCAGAAGGTCGAGGCTGCAGTGAGCTGAGATGGTGTGAGTGCATTCCAGCCAGGACAACAGAGTGAGACCCTGTCGCAAAAAAACAAACAAACATACATACACATAGATAATAAGTACATGAAAAAAATGCCCACAAGGAAATATCATTTTTATCTACACTAAACTGGTTAAAAATAAAAAGGCAGACATGGTTGGGCACAGTGGCTCACGCCTGTAATCCCAGCACTTTGGGAGGCTGAGGTGGGCGGATCACGAGGTCAGGAGATCGAGACCATCCTGGCCAACATGGTGAAACCCCATCTCTACTAAAAATACAAAAATTAGCTGGGTGTGGTGGTGTGTGCCTGTAATCCCAGCTACTCAGGAGGCTGAGGCAGGAGAATCGCTTGAATCAGGGAGTTGGTGGTTGCAGTGAACTGAGATGGCACCACTGCACTCCAGCCTGACTACAGAGCAGGACTCCGTCTCAAAAAAAAAAAAAAAAAAAAAGGCAGATACAAGTGTTGACAATATATGGAGAAATCAAATCAGAACCCTCATTCATTGTTGGAGGGATTGTAAAATGGTCCAGCTGCTTTGGGAAACAGCCTGACAGTTCCTGGAAAGGTTAAACAGAGAATTACAATATGACTCAGCAATTCCAGTCCTAGGTATACACCCAACAAATGTGAAGCCATATGTCCGTGAAAAACCTTGTACACAAGAGTTCATAGCAGTATTATTCATAATAGCCAAAAAGGAGAGGATCGCTTGAGCACAGGAGGTGGAGTTTGCAGTGAGCCAAGATGGCAGCACTACACTTCCAGCCTGGGTGACAGAGTGGGACCTTGTCTCAAAAAAAAAAAAAAAAAAAAAAAAAAAAAAAATTAACCAGAAAGTGGAAACAATCCAAATGGCCATCAACTGATAAAATGCTAAACAAAATGGAGTACATCCCTACAAAAGAATATTAGTCATCTATAGAAGAGGAAAGAAGTACTGATACATGCTACAATCTGGATTAAACTTGAAAACTTTATGCTGGCCGGGCGCAGTGGCTCACGCTTGTAATCCTAGCACTTTGGGAGGCCGAGGTGGGTGGATCACCTGAGGTCAGGAGTTCAAGACCAGCCTGGTCATCATGGTGAAACCCCATCTTTAAAAAAAAAAAAAAAAAAGAAAGAAAAAAAGAAAAAGAAAAGAAAAAAAAAAAGAAAACTTTATGCTTAGTGAAAGAACGAGTCACAAAGGCCACATGTCATATAATTCCATTTATATGAATGTCCAGAATAGGCAAATCCACAGACACAGAAAATAGATGAATGGTTGCTAGGGGCTGGAAGGAAAGAAAGAATGGGGAACTTCTGCTAATGAATCTAGGGTTTCTTTTTGGGGTGATGAAATGTTCTAAAATTAGATAGTGATGTTGAGTTTACAGCTCTGATACACTAAAAACCACTGAGGTGTACGCTGTACAAGGATGAACTTTATGGCGTGTGAATAATATGTCAATAAAGCTGTTATAAAAAAGAACTTATATAGCATTAAAATTATGTCTTTATATGTATTTCTTCCTCCTACTAGAATTAGACTACATGGTAGGCAGCAAATACTAACAAGAAAGAAATTAAGAGACAAAAAAAGAATAAAAATAAGAATGACAAAAGAAGAAAAAAAACTAAAAACAAAAAAAATAGAATTAGACTATGAGATTTCTTCATCCTTACACATGGTAGCTACTCAATGAACACAATAAATACTTGATGATCCAGTAATTAATTCATTGATCTAATCTTTGAAAGAAGTTTAAGACATTGACAGGCAGTTGGAAGGAAAAATGATTCTCTGCAAAGGCAGCGGCTGAGCACGGAGAAGGAAGAGCAGTAGTAGCGTGAGCAGCCAGCAGCTCTCGGTTGGCTAGGAGAAGCAGGGAAGGAAGCAGTATAGATAAAGGTGTTAAGCGTTGTACTGCCTACTAAATTTGCTCCGTATTTAATTGTTGTTAAATATTGTTAATTTATAGTGTTTGGCTGACTAAAAATATTTTCATTGAAAATGACGATTCAGTCTCTTTCCCCTGCACTTTTTCCTGTCTCCTTAGTGTAATCAAAAGCTACAAGTAAGGCTGGGCACTGTGGTTCACGCCTGTAATCCCAGCACTTTGGGAGGCCGAGGCAGGCGGATCACTTGAGGTCAGGAGTTTGAGACCAGCCTGGCCAACATGGAGAAACCCCATCTCAAATTAGCCAAGGTGGTGGTGCGTTCCTGTAGTCTCAGCTACTCAGGAGGCTGAGGCAGGAGAATCACTTGAACCCAAGAGGCGTAGGTTGCAGTGAGCCGAGATTGTGCCACTGTACCATTCCAGCCTGGGCGACAGAGCAAGACTCCATCTTAAAAAAAAAAAAAAGAAAAAAAAAGGCTACAAGTGAGATTGTGCCAATTGGAAGAAAACAAGAAGTAAAAGTTTCATCTCTGACGGGCCCCAGCCAGCTCTGCCCAACCCCTCCTCTCCGCCAGGCCTCCTGCTCTAGAAGCCCATGGCAATCCTCATGTACCATTTACCCAGGTACTTTGCCCTAATTTCACACTGTTTGAAGTCAGAAACCTGCTGTTTACGCCTACCTTCCCAGAGTTCTTCATTCTTTCATTCATTGAACAAACATTTGTTGGGCACCTGCTTTCTGCCAGGGATTATGCAAGGCACAGACTATAATAGCAAATAAGTAAACTTTCCTGTCAATATATGTCAAGAGTATTAAACGTTGAGTTGAGGCATTTCTGTTTGGCTATTAGTAGCATCGTTTTAGAAAGAGCCTCAAAACCCTCTCTAGTGGACTTCTTGTGAGAACACTACCTTGTATTTGACTAGAACTATTCAAGGATTTCACATGCAAAATTCAATTTGATACTCAAATCTATTTTTTTAAAAAAGAAGGGAGGGCAGGTATTACCTTCATTTTGCAGATGAGACCAATGAGATTTGGATGGGTTAAATGATTATTTCAAGTTCACACAGCTAGTAAACAGCAAAGCCTGCTTGGGAACCCAGCTGCGACTTCTAATTGGTTGCTTTTCCTCTTACCCCTTATGGAGACCAGAAAGTCGGACTCAGGGGCAGCTGCCTCTGTCTGTGTGTAAACAATAAGGCAGCAAAGGACTGTTGGGTCTGCTCTTTTAAAATTTTTAATAAACCATCACTGTGTTTATTATCAATTTAATAAACAAGCAACCACCAAGAAGCAAAGTAATGAACCCAGCAGATAGGGACATTGTGAAATATGTTTCTGTGAGACTTGTAAGTGCACAGCTAATAAGAACAGGAATGGTATTTTTAGCAAAGGATGTAGTTCCTGACTGGTAGAGGCCACCAAGAGCTCGAAACTGCAGATCCTTCTCATTTACCTCAGCTGTGGGACTCTGTGTGAATGATTGCCAAACTCAGTTCAACAGGTGTGGAATCAATGGCCTACAGAGTGTCCTGTGCAGTCAGAATTATAAACAAGAATGAGGCTTACCTCAGGTTTCAGAGCTCCCAGCCTGCATTAGGAAAACAAATAATTAAAATACAATGTGTGCTGCTTAAACCCAGGAGTTTGAGATCAACTTGGGCAACACAGGGAGAAACTGTCTCTACAAAAAACAGAAAATTAGCCAGGTGTGGTAGAGAACGCCTCTAGAGGCTAAGGTGGGAGGATGGCTTGAGCCAGGAGAGGTCGAGACTACAGTGAGCCATGTTGGTGCCTGGGTGAGAGAGCAAGAACCCATCTCAAAAACAAAACAAAACACCCCAAAAAACCCCACCACACACAACAAAATAAAATCAATGTAGGCATGGCGGCCTATGCCTGTAATCCTAGCACCTTGGGAGGCCAAGGCGGGTGGATCACTTGAGCCCTGGTGTTTGAGACCAGCTTGGGCAACATCGTGAGATCCTGTCTTGACAAAAAATAAAAAATTAGTCAGACCTGGTGGCACATGCCTGGACTCCCAGCTACTTGGGATGCTGAAGTGAGAGGATCACTTGAGCGCATGAGGTCAAGGCTGCAGTGAGCCATGATCGTGCCACTGTACTCCAGCCTGGGCAACAGAGTGAGACCCTGTCTCAACAAACCCCACCCCCCAAAAAAGCAATACATCTCATAGTGGGCAAGTGCTCTAACGATGCAGAAGTTTTTCTAAAAAATAAGGTGAGGAAGCACTTATGTGTGGTAAACATTACTTAATTCTACGTCTGAAATCATAAATCTTTCAATCTCTAAGATTTTCAGCTTATTTAATGAAAAGAAATAACATTTGTATTGAATACTTATGCAGTAGGCATTATGCTAACTGTTTTATGGATAGTGTGCCTAATTGAATCTTCATAACAACCTTATTATTATTTTCATTTTACAGATCAGGAATCTGACGCTCAGGGAGGTTAAATGACTTGCTCCAGGTCCCACAGCCAAGAATTGGACAGAGCCAGTTTGGGCTCCTAAGTGTATTCTCTTAATCATGACCCTGTATGGCCTCTTCTCCTAATGCAATGTTCTCTGATCTTACTGAGACATCCAAACCTCGGCCTCTGTTTTCTCCAGTGTCTCAGCCATCACCTTTCCTTCCCTCTCTATTCTCCTGCCATGACAGACCACTCACAGGTACCCCGTGGTGTGTGGCGTGGCATCTCTTTACCTTTGCACACATGTTCCCACCACCTGGATGAGCCAAATCACGGAGCCACCAAACCCCTTTGCAAATCTGGCCAAATGTGGCCAAGGGAAAGATGAAAATGAGCCATAACAGTATAGAGTATATTTGAAATGTTGGCCGGGTGTGGTGGCTCATGCCTGTAATCCCAGCATTTTGGGAGGCCAAGGCAGGTAGATCACCTGAGATCAGGAGTTCAAGACCAGCCTGGCCAACATGGCGAAACCCTGTCTCTATTAAAAATACAAAAAAATTAGCCAGGTGTGGTGATGGGCACCTATAATCCCACTACTCAGGAGGCTGAGGCAGGAGAATCACTTGAACCCAGGGGCTGGAGGTTGCAGTGAGCCAAGATCGTACCACTTCAGCCTAGGTGAAAGAGTGAAATTCAGTCTCAAAAAAAAAAAAGAAAGAAACATTAATGTTACTTCCATAACACTGAAAGAATTGAAGACATTTCAGAAGTGGAAATTTATGGTAGCATTTATACGTGAGAAGATCTTACTGGTAGAATGCAGAGAACACATTCTCTCTAAGTGCAGTGGTGACATTCACATAATTTTATCTTGTATTGTAGGACAAAGATATACACAGTTAATACCTCAGGTTATTATTTTTACATATGGTATTCTTAGACTATAACAAAACAAAAATTTTAATGTGTTTTAATGCAATGTCTTTAAAAATAAACATACGTATGTATACGTATGTGTGGCACATATATATGTATATATACATATCATCTCTTAAAAGCTAAGTCATAAAGCGAATCTGGGTCACATCATCAGTTTTGTGAACAACAAATATTAAATATTAAAATATAAGCTATAAATCAAATGCTGTTAAATCACTATTTGGAGGAAAATGTCTGCACTTAGATGCTTGTAGTAATAAGAAGTTTCATTAAAAGAAAGCGTAATGGAGAAATGCCAGATATAGGTGATGGGGAGGAAGGCAGCAAATCACACTGCCATGTGTGTACCTATGCAACAATCTTCCATGTTCTTCACATGTACCCCCAAACCTAAAATGCAATAAATAAATTAATTAATTAATTAAAAAAAAAAAGAAAGCGTAATGAATTATCTAACTACTATAAAAAGAAACAAAGTATCTCCTTATTTTACAACCCAGTTTTGCCACATCTTAAAATTTTGCCACATTGTATGTAAAATTAGGGACTTGAAATATCAGTTCTGTTAATTTTTCTTTTTTTAAGAGACACACGGTCTCACTATTTTGCCAGGCTGGTCTGGAAATTCTGGGCTTCACCGGCCTCAGCCTCCCAAAGTGCTGGCATTACATGCGTGAGCCACTGTACATGGCCAATTTTGTTAATTTTTAAAGAACTGCACTGGTTTGCTTATCAATTCTATTTTTGGTTTTTATTTTATATAACTAATGAACAAATCAACAGCTGGCTTGGGAAAAAAGTGAGCAATAACTAGCTTAGTAAAATAAAAGGAAAGTTCAAATTAACAAAACCATGGACAGAGAAAAGCCAACATAACTCAAACATATTTTAATGACAAAATGTTATTTTAAGCCATAAACTTATAAAATATGGTAAAGAAATGGAAGAGGATAACTGCTTTTAATAGTGTAAAGATACCACACTCAAGGCAGCTGGAGAGAAACCATGAAGATAGACACAATAGGGAGATAAATAGGTAGTTATCAAATGAATAGTAAAACAACAACAGACACAACCTACCATTTTATCCACTACTTCTGGAAGTGGAAAGAGGAAGAAGAGCGAGGGTGACTCAGGCCTGTAATCCCAGCAGAAAAGGGAGGATCGCTTGAGGCCAGGAGTTTGAGACCAGCCGGGTCAACATAGTGAGACCCCATCTCTACTTATTTTTTAAAAATAAGAATACATTCTCTCTTAATAAAAAATAAATAAAAATAAAAGAGATAGAAGTTTTCTGGAGCAACATTTAGAAATGTCAAGATTTTTGTGTGTGTGTGGCTGCCATTTGACCCAGCAGCTGTAACTTAGATATTTTTTACTAAAGAAGGTTTAAAATATGAATTTATTTTTATTTTCATTTTTATTTATTTATTTTTTTGGAGATGGAGTCTAGCTCTGTCACCCAGGCTGGAGTGCAGTGGCACAATCTTGGTTCACTGCAGCCTCCGCCTTCTAGGTTCAAGCAATTTTCCTGCCTTAGCCTTCCCAGTAGCTGGGATTACAGGCACCTGACACCAACACCTGGCTAATTTTTGTGTTTTTTGTAGAGATGGTGTTTCCTCATGTTGTCCAGGCTGGCAAAAAATATTTAAACTCCTGAGCTCAAAGTGATTTGCCCGTCTTGGCCTTCTAAAGTGCTGGCATTACAGCCGCGAGCTACTGTGTCCGACTAGTTTTGAAGGAAACAGTCTGTCCTGGTTCTTGTTCTACCTCTCTGGCCGTTGCTGTGTCTCCTCCTCTGAATGCCCATCTCACCACATCATCTTTCTCTGGTTCACTGTCTGGCTTCATTTGTTGATATATTCCAAGTCCCTGGTCTTCAGGACAGACCTTTCTTCCCAGTGCTAAGATCCTCTAGTTCAGAGGCTGGGCTTCAATCCTGATTCTACCACCCACTAGATAAGTGACCTTAGGTGACTTATTAAGCTTATTTGTTCATTCTTCGTCTCATCTGAAAACAAATTTACCTTTGCTGGGCACAGTGACTCATGCCTGTAATCCCAGCACTTTGGGAGGCCGACGTAGGGGGAAGTTTGAGACCAGCCTGGCCAACAAGACAAAACCCCATCTCTACTAAAAATACAAAAATTAGCTGGGTGTGGTGGCTCATGCCTGTAACCCCAGCTATCTGGAAGGCTGAAACAGGAGAATCGCTTGAACAATTCATTAAGGAGACTTGAAAGCTCGGCGGTTGTCTTTCAGAGTTCAGATATAGAATCTGGGTATGGGGCCCATAGAATTGAGGTGTTTTTTTTTTTTTTTTTGAGACAGAGTCTTGCTCTGTCACCCAGGCTGGAGTGCAGTGGTGCAGTCTCTGCTCACTGCAACCTCCGCCTCCAGGGTTCATGTGATTCTCTTTGCCTCGGCCTCCTGATTAGCAAGGATTGCAGGTGCCCACCACCACACCCGGCTAATTTTTTTGTATTTTTAGTAGAAATGGGGTTTCACCATGTTGGCCATGCTGGTCTTGAACTCCTGACCTCAGGTGATCCACCTGCCTTGGCTTCCCAAAGTGCTGGGATTACAGGAATGAACCACCATGACCGGCAGTAAATTGAGTTTTAACCACCCTTCTGGATGATTCTGAAGCATGATTTTCAAGACTTCAGAAGTCTGCAGAACTAAATTAGAATCACCTGGAGAGTTTTTGAACCCCACCCCCGCCCCCCATGCCCAACCTGCAGGCATATCTATTAAACCAAAACCTGGAGGGGAGCCCAGGCCCCAGGGTTTTTCAGAGCACCCCCAGGTGATTCCAAATGCACACCCAAGCTAGAGAACCACTGGTTAGGCTCAAGCTAATGTAATTCAATAGCTATCTTTTATAAAGCACTTAAAATGTGCCAAACACTGAACTTCCTTATTTGCATTTCCATATAGGACTTCCGTATGATTCTTCCCATTCTACAGAAATTAATATTGAGGTTTAGCAATGTTTTGCATCTTGCCCGTGGGCACTGAGTTAGCAAAGTCAGTATTCAAATTCAAGATTTTCTGACTCAAAGTCTGGGCCACAGCTCACTCACTGTCAGATAATATGGATTCTTAGAGCCATCATTAAGGTATGAGCAAGAACCGTCAGGGACATTGTGAGCCCAGAGGCTTCAGAAGCACAGCAGGTGCCAAAAGAAGCATTCAGCTCTCCTGGTAGAGAGCTCAGGATCAAAACTCAGACAAACCTGCCTTTACTACAACCTCTGCCCAAGGCCCTCCTTTGTGACTTACCCTTCTTGAGACTCAGTTTCCTCAGATATAAAATGGAGATAACAATACTTACTTTGTGGAATTGCTGTGAAAAGTAAATGAGATAACACCCATGGAAGTGTCTGGCATGCACTAAGCACACAATAAATGTTTGTATATCCCTAGCCAACAATAAATTCCAATCCCCACTTTAGCCCAGCTGGTGAGGGCCTAAGGGTTGTTGGTGGGGATTGCTGTGAGAATGAAACTTGGGAGTAGTAACTTCTCTGTTCATCAGTGTTTTCTAGTAGTTGACTCTATTTCTATTTTCTATTCTTAATTCAGTCCCTAGTGAGAGCCAATACTTCCTTCCCCTCCCCTGCCGCTGCTTGAATCAGCCCCACCCAAACCTTTGCTTAGATGCATTAAATGAATCACCTCCCTTCTCTAGTTTGACAGTCTTTCTGCCAAATCCCTCCTCCACCTCTCCTGATTAGGTCAGATCTGTCTTCCTGGCCTCACTAACCACCCCCTCTTGTGGTCCATCACCTATAGGTCTTGCCCACCCTTAAGGCCTAGGTAAAATTACAGGGTTGGCCTGCACAGCCTTGGGTTGATGGCAGATGTTGTGGTAATAACCTCCTGGATTATATGATCAGTATGTCTACTGATTTTTTTTTTTTGGAGACCCTGTCTCAAAAATAAAAATAAACTCCCAGCCTCCAGGAAAGGCTCCAAATAAAGTAAACCTCTAACTTCTCATTCTCCATCTAGATTAACCAGCCCCTTTTCCAGCATCCCACCACTCCTGGCCAGAAAGGCTTGTTTCTCCAGACTCAGACAAAACTTAAAGGGCCTTTAGAGAGGGGATTTGATTTTTTTTTTTTTTTTTTTTTTTTTTGAGAAGGGGAGTCTCACTCTGTTGCCCAGGCTGGAATACAGTTGTGCGATCTCAGCTCACTGCAATCTCCACCTCCCAAGTTCAAGTGATTCTTGTGCCTCAGCCTTCCAAGTAGCTGGTATTACAGGCATAAACCACCACGCTTGCCAGGCTAATTTTTGTATTTTTAGTAGACACAGGGTTTCACCAAGTTAGTCAGGGTGGTCTTGAACTCCTGGCCCCAGGCAATCCGCCTGCCTCAGCCTCCCAAAGTGCTGGGATTACAGGGGTGAGCCACCGTGCGGGCCTAGAGAGGAAATTTTCTATCCATGCCTTTTGTTTTGTACATGAGGAAGCAAAATAGCTCTAGGTTAACTGGCAAGTTGCTCATGGAGGCCAGACTATAAGACAGGTTTTCTTACCTTCTACAAAGCCCTCTTGCATTAGGAAGCTGCTTCCCAGGGGAGACAGCCCTGGACTAGAGTTACAGTCTTGTATGATAGCCATGGAATCTTAAAGCAAGATCTGTTTTAGTCTTCAGCTTATGGGTCTCTTTGGGCCTCAGTGACTTTCTTGATATATATACATATTTATTAGAGACTCAGTCATGCTAGGTTATTCAGGCTGGTCTTGAATTCCTGGGCCCCAGTGATCCTCCCACCTCAGCCTCCCAAAGTGATGGAATTACAGGCTTGAGTCACCAGGCCCAGGCTATTTTTGTTAGTATTTCCTTTTTTTTTTTTTTTTTTGAGACGGAGTCATGCCCTGTCACCCAGGCTGGAGTGCAATGGCGCGATCTTGGTTCACTGAAACCTCCGCCTCCAGGTTCAAGCAAGTCTATTGCCTCAGCCTCTCGAGTAGCTGGGATTACAGGCACACACCACCATGCCCGGCTAATTTTTGTATTTTTAGTAGAAATGGGTTTCACCATGTTGGCCAGGCTGGTCTCGAACTCCTGACCTCATGATCCACCTGCCTTGGCCTCCCAAAGTGCTGGGATTACAGGCAAGAGCCACTGCGCCCAGCCCTTTGGTTAGTATTTTAAAATTGTGTATTGGCTGGGTCTGTGCGCCTGTGATCCTAGCATTTTGGAAGGCTGGGCGGGAGGATCGCTTGAGCTCAGGATTTCCAGATGAGCCTAAACAACATAGTGAGATCTCATTTCTAAAAAAATAAAATAAAGCCGGGCGCGGTGGCTCACGCCTGTAATCCCAGCACTTTGGGAGGCCGAGGCGGGTGGATCACGAGGTCAAGAGATCGAGACCGTCCTGGTCAACATGGTGAAACCCCGTCTCTACTAAAAATACAAAAAAATTAGCTGGGCGTGGTGGCGCGCGCCTGTAGTCCCAGCTACTCGGGAGGCTGAGGCAGAGAATGCTTGAACCCGGGCAGCGGAGGTTGCAGTGAGCCAAGGTCGCGCCACTGCACTCCAGCCTGGCGCCTGGTGACTGAGTGAGACTCTGTCTCAAAAAAAAAAAAAATAAAATAAAATAAAATAAAATTGTCCGGGTGCAGTGGCTCATACATATAATCCCAACACTTTGGGAGGCTGAAGCAGGCAGATCATTTGAGGTCAGGAGTCTGAGACCAGCTTGGCAAACATGTTGAAACTCCGATTCTGCTAAAAATACAAAAATAGGCTTGGCGTGGTGGCTCCCACCTTTAATCCCAGCACTTTGGAAGGCCGAGGTGGGTGGATCACCTGAGCTCAGGAGTTCAAGACCAACCTGGCCAATATGGCAAAACCCTGTCTCTACTAAAAATATAAGAATTAGCCAGGCGTGGTGGCGTGTGCCTGTAGTCCCAGCTACTTGGGAGGCTGAGGCAGGAGAATCACTTGAACCTGGGAAGCAGAGGTTGCAGTGAGCTAAGGTTGCACCACTGCACTCCAGCCTGGGTGATAGAGCGAGACTCCATCTCAAACAGCAGCAACAACAAAAACCCAAAATACAAAAATTAGCCAGGGGTGGTGTGGTGGTACGCTCCTGTAATCCTAGCTACTTCAAGAGGCTGAGGCAGGAGAATTGCTTGAACCCGGGAGGCAGAGGTTGCAGTGAGCCAAGATTGAGCCACCACACTCCAGCCTGAATGACAGAGTGAGGCTCCATCTCTAAATAAATAAATAAAATGGAATAAAATAAAAAAGATTGTGTATTAACAAAAATGTGATCATAGTAGGAATATACAGCAAAAAAGGAGAAAAGGGGCTGGGTGCTGCGGCTCACACCTGTAACCCCAGCACTTTCGGAGGCTGAGGCAGCCCAAATTTCTTTCCCCTCCCTTCCTTACTTCCTTTTTTTTTTTTTGACAGACTCTTGCCTTGTCACCCAGGCTGGAGCACAGTAGCACAATCTCGGCTCACCGCAACCTCCGCCTCCCAGGTTCCAGCAATTTCCTGCCTCTGCCTCCCGAGTAGCTGGGATTACAGGCACCCACCACCATGCCCGGCTAATTTTTGTATTTTTAGTAGAGACGGAGTTTCACCATGTTGGCCAGACTGGTCTCGAACTCCTGACCTTGTGATCTGCCTACCTTGGCCTCCCAAATTGCTGGGATTATAGGCGTGAGCCACTGCTCCCGGCCAACAGCCGGATTTCTTGTGCTCAGGAGTAAGAGACCAGCTTGGGTAA
The DNA here is from genome assembly GCA_036589455.1 of Ateles fusciceps. Classification (NCBI taxonomy): domain Eukaryota; kingdom Metazoa; phylum Chordata; class Mammalia; order Primates; family Atelidae; genus Ateles; species Ateles fusciceps. Next base: position 7,786,586 of record JAZHEH010001667.1, on the reverse strand, counting down.
CATAGTGAATCCTCAGCTCTCTTCAAATACAAAAATTAGCTGTGCATGGTGGCATGTGCCTGTAGTCCCAGCTACTTGGGAGGCCTAGGTGGGAGGATCTCTTGAGTCTGGGAGGTAGAGGTTGCAGTGAGCTATGATCCGCCACTGCACTCAGCCTGGGTGACAGAGTAAGACCCAGTCTCAAAAAAAAAAATTTTTTTTTAAAGAGAGACAGAAAAGAAGTGGGGGAGAGAAGTAACCAAAAGTATGTGATAAAAGAAGGAAAAGGACAAAAAAATCTGAGGTGTGGAATGTATAAGCGTTGTGTATCAGCCTTGTTGGTCAAAGGCCACCCTTAGCCTCTGGTTCTGTCGCAGCCATAATCATGTGGAGAACATCCCCATCCCCCACCATCAATCCCAATTGCCCCCACCCCCACAGACGTAAGGCACTAGTACTCTTCACTCCTTTCCCCCTGCCCTGCTTTTTTTTTTTTTTTTTTTTCTGAGACAGAGTCTTCCTCTGTCATCCAGGCTGGAAGTGTAGTGGTGTGATCGTGGCTCACTGCAACCTCCCAGATTCAAGCAATTCTCATGCCCGGCTAATTTTTTTTTTTTTTTTTTTTTTTTTTTTTGAGATAGAGTTTTGCTCTTACTGCCAAGACCGGAGTGCAAAGGTGCGATCTTGGCTCACCACAACCTCTGCCTCCTGGGTTCAAGTGATTCTCCTGCCTCAGCCTCCAGAGTAGCTGGGACTACAGGCATGTGCTTCCATGCCTGACTAATTTTGTATTTTTAGTAGAGATGAGGTTTCTCCATGTTGGTCAGGCTGGTCTTGAACTCCTGACCTCAGGTGATCCACCCGCCTTGGCCTCCCAAAGTGTTGGAATTATAGGAGTGAGCCACCATGCCCAGACAAATTTTTGTATTTTTAGTAGAGATGGGGTTTCACTATGTTGGCTAGGCTGGTCTCAAACTCCTGACCTCAAGTGATCCACCTGCCTCAGCCTCCCAAAGTGCTGGACTTACAGGCATGAGCCACCGTGCCCAGCCTACCTTCCTTTAATGCTGTCCCCTATCAACAGCTGAGTACAAAAGAGTCAGGGAAAACTCAGGGTGTGTCTGTGTTGGAATAGTTGGTTCAGAAATACAAAAATGTTGCAATGCTCAGTGCAGAATTTAGGTTCCACTGACTCTCAAGATAGGAGACACTCTTGAGGGTTTATTTTGGGGAACAGGTTGCTTGACTGATTTAATTAAACCTTCCAGGGTCAAATATAGATATATTCTACTTCTAACTCGCTCACTCAAAGCACACTGAGTCAACCTGGGAGCTCTAAGAGCAAGGTGGATGTTTTCTCATTATCCTTTTGTATGAGTTTGTTTTCATGCTGCTAATAAAGACATACCTGGGACCAGAAAAAAAAGAGGTTTAATTGGACCTACAGTTCCACCTGGCTGGAGAGGCCTCAGAATCATGGCGTGAAGTGAAAGGCACTTCTTACATGGTGGTGGCAAGAGAAAATGAGAAAGAAGCAAAAGTGGAAACGCCTGATAACTTACTCACTATCATGATGATAGCACAGGAAAGACCAGCCCCCATGATTCAGTTACCTCCTGCTGGGTCCCTCCCACAACATGTGGGAATTCTGGGAGATACAATTCAAGTTGAGATTTTCATAGGGACACAGCCAAACCATATCACCTTTTGAGAAATTTACAATGCACAAGCAAGAATCGGGAGTCAGAGATAAAACCTGACTTACTTGTTTTTTAAATAGAATTTTTTTATTGAGAGAATTACAGATTCATATGCATTTGTAAGAAGTTATACAAAGAAATACTGTGTACTTTTTATCCAAGTTTCCCCAGTGGTAACATTTTGCAAAACTGTAGTACAATATCATAACAGGATGTTAATATTTATATAACCCATTATTTAGACTTCTCCAGTTTTATTTGTACTCATTTGTTTGTGTGTGTGTGTTTATTTAGATCTATGCACTTTTGTCACAAGTGAAGCTTCTTGTATCCATCAAGTCCAGATACTGAACAGTTCCAGCACCACAAAGATTCTTTGTGCTGCCCTGTTGTAACCATATGCAGCTCTCTCCTGCCCCACCTCCTCCCCCCTAACACCTGGCAAGCATATTCAAGTTCTAAAATTTTGTCACTACAAAAATTGGGTGGTGTGTGTGTGTGTGTGTGTGTGTGTGTGTGTAATCATAGAGTATGGAACCTTTTGGCATTGGCTTTTTCTATTCAGCATAATTTCCTGGAGAGTCATCCAAATTGCTGCATGTATGGATAGCTTGTTGCATTTCATTGCTGAGTTCATTTGCTTTTTTTTTTTTGAGACAGGGTCTCACTCTGTTGCCCAGGCTGGAGTGCAGTGGTGAAATTACAACTCACTCAGCCTCAACCTCCTGGGCCAGAGAAATCCTCCCATCTCAGCCCCCATGAGTAGCTGGGACTATGGGTGTGTGGTGTGCCACCACACCTGGCTAATTTTTGTATTTTTAGTAGAGACGAGATTATGCCATGTTGCCCAGGCTGGTCTCTGAACTGAAGCCATCCTGAGCTGAAGCCATCTTCCCACCTCAGCCTCCCTAAGTGTTGGGATTACAGGTGTGCGCCACCATGCCCGGCCCTCATTCACTTTTTTATTCTGTGATTGTAAACAACTCCCTTTGGAGTTTGTGCTTTTCTACTTGTAGGCCCTTTGAAATCACCTTAACCCACCTAAGCCTCCATTTATTCATCTGTTTGTTGTTTTTTTGTTTTTGAGACGAAGTTTTGCTTTGTCTCCCGGCTGGAGTGCAGTGGTGCAGTCTCCGTTCACTGCAACCTCCACCTCCTGGTTTCAAGTGATTCTTCTGCTTCAGCCACCCGAGTAGCTGGGACTACAGGCATGCACCACCATGCCTGGCTAATTTTTGTATTTTTAGTGGAGACGGAGTTTCACCATATTGGCCAGGCTGGTCTCAAACTCTTGACCTCAAGTGATCCACCTGCCTCAGCCTCCCAAAGTGCTGGGATTACAGGCGTGAGCCACCGTGCCTGGCCGTTGTTGTTGTTTTAATGATGGGAAGTTGACAATAGTATAGATTTCCCCAGGATTGGTATGAAGATGAAATGAAATGATAAGCATAATGATGTGTTGTGAACTGTGCAGTGACGTATGGGCACATGCGGAATGTTATGATAATGGCCTCATTATTGGTTCTCCCAAAAAGGAAGCTCCTGTTTTAAATTTGTTTTCCCTGCTTTTTCCAGACATACCAAATAACTCCCATTTTGGGATTTTTTTCCAGCCAGCTAAACCTGGGGGAATAGGGATTTGACTTTCAGTCCTTTCCTGAGGAAACTGCTTATGTGCCTCAGGGAGAGAGAGAGGAAGGGGAGAGAGAAAGCCTGAAACTTTCAGGGCTCTTTTCAATTAATCTCAAACCCATTCTGATTGCAGGATACTTGAAAGTCTATGTGCAATTTGCAGAACAGCATCCAAAGTGATCAAAACAACTCCACTACTACATAAAAAAACCAATTTCTATGGCAGAAAAAAAATCCCTCTAATTCTGTGTGTGCAGCCTAAAATCACATTCACAAACACACATATCCATGAAAAAGAGCAGGATGTCTAAGTGTGGTTATCGGTTTTTGAGTTATTCTGTAAATATTCACTTTACATCCTACTAGGCCCCACTAGAAGACAAGTGACAATAAGCTCTAAAGATTGAAGGAATTTAGAGGAGATAAGCTTAAAATCAGAAAATTCTACTTATTAATCTATTTTTTCTTTTCTCAAACAAGGAGAAGACACTGGTGGGAATGTTTCTGCCCACTTAGTTTTTTTTATTTTTTTTTGAGACTGAGTCTCACTCTGTTGCCCAGGCTGAAGTGCAGTGGTGCAATCTGGGCTCACTGCAACCTCTGCCCACCCCCCTGGTTGAAGCGATTCTCCTGCCTCAGCCTCCCAAGTAGCTGGGATTATAGGCATGCACCACCACGCATAGCTAATTTTTTGTATTTTTATTGGAGATGAGTTTTCACCATGTTAGCCAGGCCGGTCTCAAACTCCTGACCTCAGGTGATCTGCCTGCCTTGGTCTCCCAAAGTGTTGTAATTACAGGCAAGAGCCAGTGCACCTGGCTTGTTAAAAAAACAGAGACAGGGTGTTACCGTTTTAACCAGGCTGGTCTGGAACTCCTGAGCTCAAGCAATCCACCTGCCTCAGCTTCCCAAAGTGTTGGGATTACAGGCATGAGTCACCACGCCTGGCCCCAGTTCGTCTTCTACTCGAATTCAGCTAAACCACAATTATTTGAGAATTCCAATACAGATTCCAATGTCCTCTCCTACTAATTTAAAAGATTTGGAATAGGACCAGGAAACTGTTTTTGTTTGGTTGTTTGTTTGAAAGTTCAGTGGGTCATTCTGATACTGGCCAGGTTGGAAACCTCTCCTATTTGAAATTTATCTTCAGTGCCCCCTGATGGACTTTTCTTGACATATCCGGGTATTCCTCTTTCCTGTAAAATCTGTCCTTACGGAAATTTTCCTTTCTATCAAAACCTGGTTGCACTGGGTTTTCAACTTCCCTCCTCCCCTGGAACCACCCTTCTCAAGGTCACGATCACTTCTCTCTCTCCTCTTAACAGCTCAGCAGCATTTGACTTTGTTGACCATATCCTCTTGACCTGAAATACCTTCAACCCTTATTTCTGAAATGTTAGACTCTCCTACCTCTCAAATTCTTCTTTTCTCAGCTCCTTTACTGTCCCCACCTCCCCAGCCTCACTCTTCAGGGTCCTGGATCCTGGAGCCCTGTCTGGGCTCTCTTCTGCGTTGACTGCACTGTTCCTGGGTGCTCCTGTTTAGGTAGTCGGCTTTAAATATTCTCCATATGCTAACAGCATTTACAGTTCTACATCTTCCAGAGCTGCCTGCTTGACATCTCCCTTGGATATCTACTCAGCATCTCAAGTTCAACAAGTTCAAAATAGAACCCTTGGCCAAGTATGGTGGCTCCTGGCAAAGTGCTACAATCCCAGCACTTGGGGAGGCTGAGGCAAGTGGATTGCTTGAGCCCAGGAGTTTGAGACCAGCCCTGGCAACATTGCAAAACCCCATCTCTACTAAAAATAACAAAATTAGCAGGTATTTTGGCACACACCTACTGTGTTACTACACCTAAGTAACACACAGTTACTTAGGGAGCTGAGGTGGAAGGATTGCTTGAGCCCAGGAGGTCAAGACTGCAGTCAACCATAATCCCACCACTGAACTCATGCCTGGGTAACAGAGTGAGACCCTGTCTCAAAAAAAAAGGCACATACACATACATACATACACACACACACACACACACACACAAACACACACACACAGGACAACAAAAAAACCCAACAACAAAAATAGAACTTTTTTTTTTAAGAGATGGGATTTTGCTTTGTACTCCAGGCTGGTCTTGAACTCCTGGACTCAAGTGATCCTCCCTCCTTGGCTTCCCCAAGTGCGGGGATTACAGATATGAGCCACCAGGCCCAGCCCAAAAATAGAACTGTTGTTTCCTCCATCAACACCACCAGCCTGGTTCCACAGTCTTCCTCATTTAATTGAACAGTGCCACCAACCAGGCAATTGTTGAGTAATTGCTGAGTAACTCTTATCTTCCATTTCTCACCATCTTTCTGCTACTTCTCAAGTCCATGCCACCGACCTCTTTCATCAAAACTATTGCAATTGTTCCCTAATTGGTTTCTCTGCTTCCATTCTTGCCTCCTTAGAGCTGATGCTCCACTGAGCACTATTTAAAACATAGGCTGGGTGTGGTGGCTCACACCTGTAATGCCAGGAAGGAGGATCGCTTGAAGCCAGGAGTTCAAGACCAGCCTGGGCAACAAAGCAAGACCTTGTCTCTACAAAAAATTAGCAGGGTGTAGTGGCACGTGTCTGTAGTCCCAGCTACTCAGGAGGCTGAGGTGGGAGGATTGCTTGAGCCCGAGAGATGGAGGCTGCAGTGAACCATGACTGTGCCGCTGCACTTCAGGCTGAGTGGGCAGAGCAACACACTATCTCTTAAAAAAGGAACAAATAATATAAATGAGGTCAGACCACTCTTTTGTTTAAAACCCTCTAATAACTTTTCATAGCAAATAGAATAAGATACAGCCCCTTATTTTGTTTTTGTTTTTTATTTTAAATTTTAAAAAAATTTCTTTTCATAGAGACGAGGTCTTGCTATGTTGCCCAGGCTGGTCTTGAACTCCTGGGCTCAAGTGATCCTCCAGCCTCAGCCTCCCAAAGTGCTGAGATTACAAGCATGAGCCATGGTGCCCAGCCTAGCCCAGCCCAGCCCAACCCCTTATTTTGAAGCCTACAAAGTCTAAACAGTGTATCTCTGAGCACCCCCAGCGCTGGCCCCTTTTCCCACAGATCGCTGCATTGCAGGCTATGTAGCATTTCAAGGCTGTTGAGCCTTGGCCCAAGCATCACCCTTCCTGAGAGAGACTTTTCCTGAGCTTCTAATCTGAAGAGTCCTCTAACCAACAAGAAAGACTCTCTTTCTTGTCACCTGGTTTATTTTCTCCATTGCCCTTTCACTATCTGAGATTTTTTTTATTTTTTGAGATGGAGTTTCACTCTTGTTGCCTAGGCTGGCATGCAATGGTGTGATCTCGGCTCTCCACAACCTCTGCCTCCTGGGTTCAAGTGATTCTCCTGCCTCAGCCTCCCGAGTAGCCCAGGTAGCTGAGATTACAGGTGTGAGCTACCACACCCAGCTAATTTTTGTATTTTTAGTAGAGACGGGGTTTCTCCATGTTGGTCAGGCTGGTCTGGAACTCCTGACCTCAGGTGATCTGCCCGCCTCCGCCTCCCAAAGTGTTGGGATTACAGGCGTGAGATTTTTCACTTACGTATTTGTTTGCTTGTGCTGGTCTAGCCCCACTAGCATCAAACCCCATCTCCACAAAGCAGAAGCTCTAGTAACACGTATTTGATATACCACTCATTCACACTACAGCAACAACAACTCCAAGTATTCCATTTTTCTTGGGCATTTCGTTTTAACTGGGATCAAAGCTTTAAGGTCAGGAAAGCGCAGGCTGGCAAGATTTTAAACACCAGTTTACTGACGGAGGAGAATTTCTCCACCACTCCCCTGAAAAATCATACCTCCATTTCTAGAGGCCACCCCCATTTTCTGTCTGTACTTGCTTCTGGGCTCCCTCCAACTTTCCTGGGAGGATTCCTCCGTAGAGTGTTCTTCACTGGGTGGACTCACCTGGCTCTCTCTAGGAGATGTGTAAGCGTCCAGGCTTACAGATCCTATTCTGCAGTAGCCACACCTTGGATATCCTTGTTAGAGGCAAAGTCAGGGTCGAGGGTGGGGAGGGTGCGGGGAAGTGGGAGGGGGCTGAGTTTCTCTACTGCGGCAGCTCAGCAGTTTTCAGTAGCCTGCTGCCACCTCAGCGTTTATGCTCCTGGTCTGTCCACACCCTTATTCCGCCTACCAGCTGTGCCCAGCCCTTGTTTCCCCTACGTTTTCTGGCCCGTACTTTTTCTCGCTTTTTAGTTGGCGAGATGCCTAATTCAACCTCCAGCGTCTCCATTTCTGGAAACGTTTCACAGTTGCTGCTGCCACAATTCTGCCCTCTAGTAGCTGAAACTGGAAAGGCACGTGTCTGAGCCGGGCGCGATGGCGCGTGCCCATCATCTCAGCTAATCTGGAGGCTGAGGCGGGAGGATGGCTTGAGCCCAGGAGGTCGAGGCTGCAGTGAGCCGTGACTACACCACTGCACTCCAGCCTGGACGACAGAGCGAAACCCGGTCTGTAAAAATAATAACAATAAACACGGGCAGTCGTGGCGGCTCATGCCTGTAATCCCAGCGCTTTCGGAGGCCCGAGGCCGGAAGATCGCTTGAGCCCAAGATGTGGAGACTGGCCTGGGCAACATGGTGAAACCCAGTCTCAACAAAAAAATTAAAAAATTCGCCGGGCGTGGTGGTGTGCACCTATAGTCTTACCTACTTGGGAGGCTGAGGGAGAAGGATCGCTGAGCTGGGAGGTAGAGGCTGCAGTGAGCTGAGACCATGTCACTGCACTCCAGAATGGACAAACAGAGTGAGGACCTGTCTCTAATAATAATAAATAGTTTAATTAAGTTAAATAATAAAAAAGCACACATCTCTGACTGGAAAGCCGGCACTCCCTAGCAGATCCCTCCATCCTTGGCTACCCTTTCAAGAAGAACTTAAATGGTGGACAGTCTCTTAAGGGAGTTCAGGAGAACTGGTTTTCTCAGTGCCATGGTGAAGGCGAGGTATTTCTGCACTCAAGGGACACTCATCACCTCACCCCCTCAACAGGATGTTCTTTATTTTCTCCATAGCCGGTGTTCATCACAGATACTCCCAGGGACAGATTGAATTTTCTTTTTTGGAGACAGAGTCTCGTTCTGTTGCCCAGGCTGGAGTGCAGTGGCGTGACCCTGGCTCACTGCAACCTCTGCCTCCTAGGTTCAAGCAATTCTCCTGCCTCAGCCTCTGGAGTAGCTGGGATTACAGGCACCCACCACCATGCTGGGCTAATTTTTGTAGTTCTAGTAGGGACGGGGTTTCACCATGTTGGCCAGGTTGGTCTCGAACTCCTGACCTCAGGTGATTCACCCACCTAGGTCTCCCAAAGTGTTGGGATTACAGGTGTGAGCCACCCGTGCCTGGCCCCAGATTGAAAATTTGATACCCCTTTTAGTTAACAGCTATTCTGTAAATGTTCAACATTTGCTTAGTGAGGGTGAAGAGAAACTAGTTTTCTATTAATAAAAATGACTCAAACTAAGGGATTTATAATGTAATTTTCCAAGCCCCCAAACTTCCTGGAATTATAAATTTTTTGCCATCCAGAGTTAACTACTATTCTGAGTACTATTAGCATAAATAAGATTTATCTGATGTTGAACTTCATATAAATAGAATCATGTAAAATGTGTTTTTATGTGTGTTTGGCTTCTTTCATTTAGCATGTTTTTGAGATTTATCCACCTGGTTGCATGTAATAGTTCTTTTTACTGATGAATAGCATTTTACTGTATGGATATACCACAATTTGCTTATTCATTTTCACATGGATGGACATGTAGACGGTTTCCAGATTTTTTTCAGGCGGTTGTGAATAAAGCTACTATAAACATTTGTGTGCAACACTTTTTATAGATGTATGCTTTATTTTGTCTTGGGAAATTACTTTATGAGTAGAATTGCTAGGTCATAGGGTATACATTTAAGTTCATTAAGAATTGCCAATTTCCTGAAGTGGTTGTATCATTTTACATTTTGGGAGACATGTTAAACGGGTTTTGATGGTTTGTTTTGGGTTTGTTTTTGTTTTGTTTTGTTTTGTTTTTGAGATGGAGTTGCTCTGTTGTCTTGGCTGGAGTGCAGTGGCATAATCTCAGCTCACTGCAATGTCCACCTTCTGGGTTCAAGCGATTCTCCCGCCTCAGCCTCCTGAATAGCTAGGATTACAGGTATCTACCACCATGCCTAGCTACTTTTTGTATTTTAGTAGAGACGGGGTTTCATCATGTTGGCCAGGCTGATCTCAAACTCCTAGCCTCCAGTGATCCGCCCACCTCTGGCCTCTCAAAGTGCTGGAATTACAGGCATGAGCCACCATGCCTGGCCTAAACTATTTAATAAATTTAAACATACACACACACACACACACACACACACACACACACAATGCACACACACACAGTGACTAGTCTTATACTCTGCTTTATTCACTATGAGAATGTCGTTGAGTGTGACCACCAGACTCTGGGAAACTGTTGGCTGGAAAGCTTTGGGGTTGGAGGTTCAACTCATAGTTACATTCTAGTTTGTACATTCAGGTCAAAACATTTCTCACTAGAGATTGGACAGTTCTAGCAAGGCATGGCTTATTTCCTTTACAAATGCTGTGTACCTTTTGCCCATTCTGTAGAGTCAAGTGGAAACCTGACTTAACTGGTGCAATATTTCAGATTTATTCTAGGCTGGGCGTGGAGGCTCACGCCTGTAATCCCAGCATTTTGGGAGACTGAGGCAGGCAGATTGCTTGAACCCAGGAGTTCAAGACCAGCTTGGGCAACATGGGCAGAACCATGTCTCTAAAAAATATGTATAAAAAATTAGCTGAGCATGGTCGTTCATCCTTGTGGTCCTAGCTACTCAGGAGGCTGAGGTGGGAGGATCACTTGAGCACAGAAGGTTGAGACTGCAGTAAGCCATGATCCTGCCACTGCACTCCAGCCTGGACCACAGAGTGAGACTCTGTCTCAAAAATAATTTTTTAATTCTAGTGATTTTTAAAAAATATTCTTTGCAGCCAGGTATGGTGGCTCATGCCTGTAGTCCCAGCACTTTGGGAGCCTGAGGCAGGCAGATCACGAGGTCAGGAGTTGGAGACCAGCTTGGCCAACATGATGAAACCCCATCTCCACTAAAAGTACAAAAATTAGCCAGACATCATGGCATGCACCTGTAATCCCAGCTACTTGGGAGGCTGAGGCAAGAGAATCACTTGAACCTGGGAGGTGGAGGTTGCAGTGAGCTGAGATTGTGCCATTGCACTCCAGCCTGGGCGACAAAGCAAGACTCCATCTAAAAAAAAAAAATTATTTACAGATTTCTGCTTGGTAAGTTCAGGGCCTATGAGTGTGTTTCTGTTATTGTTCTTGTTTTAAAAGAAAGGGATGGAGATACCTTTACTGTATCACCTAAAATCTAATTTTTAATTTTTTTTTTTTTTTGAGACAGTTTTGCTCTTGTTGCCCAGGATGGAGTGCAATGGTGCGATCTTGGCTCACTGCAACCTCCACCTTCCAGGTTCAAGCGATTCTCCTGCCTCAGCCTCTGGAGTAGCTGGGATTACAGGCATGCATCACCACACCCGGCTAATTTTGTATTTTTAGTAGAGACTGAGTTTCTCCATGTTGGTCAGGCTGATCTCGAACTCCCAACCTCAGGTGATCCGCCTGCCTTGGCCTCCCAAAGTGCTGGGATTACAGGCGTGAGCCACTGCGCCCAGCTATAATTTTTAATTTTTAAAACATAACACAAATACAGAAATAAGGAAAACGCTTTGCCTTGTATAATTTATTAAGTTGTATATTCATTTTCTTCTTTCTTTCTACATGAAACAAGACAATATCTTGCCAGTCACTCCAGAAGCCATTCATATATTCATATACCTATCCCAAACACAAATCCCCCTCACCACAGAAACTATCCACTATCCTGACTTTTATGTTCATTGTAACCTTCTTTCTTTCAGTGCAGTTTTATTATCCAATTGTGCATCCCTACATACTATAGGTTTGGTTTTTAAAAATATATTTTTAGGCCTCTAATTTCAGAGGTTCCCCCCCACCTTTTTCCCCTTTGCAATTTTTTTTTTTTTTTGAGACAGAGTCTTCCTCTGTCTCCAGGCTGGAGTGCAGTGGCGAGATCTCCATCACTACAACCTTCACATCTTGGGTTCAAGCAATTCTCCACCTCAGCTTCCCAAGTAGCTGGGACTACAGGTGTGTGCCACCACGCCCAGCTAATTTTTGTATTTTTAGGAGAGACGGGGGTATCACCATGTTGACCAGGATGGTCTCGACCTCTTGACCTCATGATCCACCTGCCTCAGCCTCCCAAAGTGCTGGGATTACAAGCATGAGCCACTGTGCCCAGCCTGATTGCAACCTTATAATATAGTTTGTTTATCATTATTCTCTGCCTGCTGTACTTCCTGCAAATTGATAATGGAATGTAGAGTTGTTGTTTTTTTAATCAGATTCAGGTTTGGTTTTTCTGAAAGGAAGACTCCTTCGTAGGTGTTCTCTTCTTCATCTGGAAGCACATCATGTCTGCTTGGCTCTTTGTGTTGCTAGCCTGCATCATAGCGCAACTCATCACAGGCTGCAAAATGATCATATTCCAATTCTATCAATCCTTCTTCATTTATTGTTAGAATGCTGCCATAAGAAGAAACTTCCCCTCATCAGTTACTGGACTACTCCATGGTATATTCATGGGAAAGGCAAGATAAATTGTTGAGTCTTTCCTTTTATTTACCTGTTTTCAAAATATAGAGTTGATTCCCAAGCATCCTGCCATGAAGACTGAATTTTTCCTTGATATCATTATGAACATATGGACTTAAACGTTTTTTTTAAAAATGTGGCCCAAGCTGGAGTGCAGTGGTTCAATTTGGGCTCACTGCAACCTCTGCCTCCTGGGTTCAAATGATTCTCCTGCTTCAGCCTCCCAAGTAGCTGGGATTACAGGTGCCTGCCACCACATCTGTCTAATTTTTGGATTTTTAGTAGAGATAGGGTTCCACCATGTTGGCCAGGCAGGTTCTGAACTCCTGACCTCAAGTGATCCACCTGTCTCAGCCTCCCAAAGTGCTGGGATTTCAGGTGAAGCCACCGCGCCTGGCCACATTTTTATTTTTATTGATAGTTGTTTCATCGATGACCAATGGCAACATCTTCAAATTAACTACCAAGTCCCTTTTTAAAAAAGTTTTATTTTAGGTTCAGGGGAACACGTGCAGGTTTATTATATAGGTAAACTGCATGTCACAGGTGTTTGGCGTACAGATAACTGTGTAATAAGCGTAGTACCAGGTAGATTTCTTTCTGATCCTCTCCCTCTCCCACCCTCCACCCTCAAGAAGGCCCTAGTGTCTGTTGCTCTCCTCCTAGCACCCATGTGTTCTTGTTGTTTAGCTCCCACTTACAAGTGAGAGCATGTGGTATTTGGTTTTCTGTGCCTGTGTTACTTTGCTTAGGATAATGGCCTCCAGTCTATCCTATTGCTGCAAAGCACATGATCTCATTATTTTTTATGGCTGCATAGTAGTCCATGATGTAATATATGTACTACATTTTCTTTATCCAGTCCACCATTGATCCCAAATCCTTTAACATCATTCTACCCATTTTTTGTTTCTTTTCTTTCTTTTTTTTTTTCTTTGAGACAGAGTCTTGTTCTGTCGCCAGGCTGGAGTACAGCGGCTCAATCTCAGCTCACTGCAATCTCCACCTCCTGGGTTCAAGCAATTCTCCTGCCTCAGCCTCCCGAGTACCTGGGACTACAGGTGCGTGCCACCACGCCCAGCTAATTTTTGTATTTTTTAGTAGAGATGGGGTTTCACCGTGTTGGCCAGGATGGTTTCGATCTCTTGACCTCGTGATCTGCCCGCCTCAGGCTCTGAAAGTGCCGGGATTACAGGAGTGAGCCACCGTGCCCGGCCTGTTTTGTTTCTTTTTAATGAGACAGTCTTGCTATATTGACCAGGCTTGTTTCAAACTCCTGGCCTCAAGTGATCCTCCTGCCGCAGCCTTCCAGAGTCCTGGGATTATAGGCATGAGCCATCACACCCGGTGTCTATGTTTTTGGTAGATTTTTTTCCCCCTTCTCTGGTATGACATGACTCATCTTATACAATTCCTGCCTTGATCCCCAGCATTTTTCCTCCCCCAGATAGTTTTGGTTTCTTTCAGTGGGAAATGGTATTCCAAGACCACAGATTTTTTTTTTTTTAATTTTTTATTTCTGCAGGTTAGGTTTGGTTACATGAGTAAGTTCTTTAGTGGTGATTTGTGAGATTTTGGTGCACCCATCACCTGAGCAGTATATACTGCACCCAATTTGTAGTCTTTTATCCCTCACCCCCCTTCCCACCCTTTCCCTTGAGTCCCCAAAGTCTGTTATGTCATTCTTATGCCTTCGCATCCTCATAGCTTAGCTCCCACTTATGAGTGAGAACATATGATGTTTGGTTTTCCATTCCTGAGTTACTTCACTTAGAATAATAGTCTCCAGTCTCATCCAGATGGCTGCAAATGCCATTAATTCATGGCTGAGTAGTATTCCGTCATATATATATATACACCACGGTTTCTTTATCGACTCATTGATTGATGGGCATTTGGGCTGGTTCCACATTTTTGCAATTGCAAATTCTGCTGCTATAAACATGTGTGTACCAGTATTGTTTTTGAATAATGACTTCTTTTCCTCTAGGTAGATACCCAGTAATGGGATTGCTGGGTCAAATGGCAGTTCTACTTTTAGTTCTTTAAGGAATCTCCACACTGTTTTCCATAGTGGTTGTACTAGTTTACATTCCCACCAGCAGTGTAAAAGGGTTCCCTTTTGACCCTATCCCCCGCCAACATCTATTATTTTTTTACCTTTTTTTTTTTAATTTTTTTTTTTTTTTTAAAAAGACGGGGTTTCACCATGTTGGTCAGGCTGGTCTTGAACTCCTGACCTCAGGTGATCCACCCGCCTTGGCCTCCAAAGTGCTTGGATTACAGGCGTGAGCCACCGCACCCGGCCAATTTTTTTTACCTTTTGATTGTGGCCATTCCTGCAGGAGCGAGGTGGTATTGCATTGCGGTTTTGATCTGCATTTCCCTGATCATTAGCGATGCTGAGCATTTTTTCATATGTTTGTTGGCCATTTGTGTATCTTCTTTTGAGAATTGGCTATTAATGTCCTTAGCCCAATTTTTGATGGGATTGTTTGTTTTTTTTCTTGCTAATTTGTTTGAGTTCATTGTAGATTCTGGATATTAGTCCTTTGTCAGATGTATAGATTGTGAAGATTTTCTCTCACTCTGCGGGTTCCAAGACCGCAGTTTGGATGTTAGAGGTGTTCATTGCTATTGGATTGGTCATTGTTTCTTTTTCTTTTCTTTTCTTTTCTTTTAGATAGAATTTTGCTCTGTCACCCAGGTTGGAGTGCAGGGGCATGATCCTGGCTCACTGTAACCTCTGCCTCCCAGGTTCAAGCGATTCTCTAGCCTCAGTCTCCCGAGTACTGCTGGACTACAGATGCGCACCACCACGCCTGGCTAATTTTTGTATTTTTTAGTAGAGAAGGGGTTTCACGATGTTGGCCAGGCTGGTCTCGAACTCCTAACCTCAAGTCATCTGCCTAGGCCTTCCAGCCTTCCAAAGTGCTGGAATTACAGGCATGAGCCCCCATGCCCAGCCTCTTTTTCTTTTTAATAAACTGCATCTTGAGTTATACTGATACTTTCATTCTAGTTCTCAAGGACACTGGAGATAATAGAATATCACATAATTTCTCATTTGCTTTATATCTCTTTATTGTTATAAAACTCAGGTTTGTTGAAGTATAATTGAGATATAAAATATACCATTTCAGGTGTACCATTTGTCAAGGTTTTGTGAATGTGTGTGGTCCCGCAACCATCATCACAATAAAAATATAAAACATTGCCAGCTAGCCTGGCATGGTGGCTTATGCCTGTAATCTCAGCACTTTGAGAGGCCACGGTGGAAGAATTACTTTACCCGAGGAGTTTGAGACCAGCCTGGGCCACATAGAGAGACCCCTTCTTTTTTTTGAGATGGAAGTCTTGCTCTGTCACTCAGGCTGGAATGCAGTGGTGCGATCTTGGCTCACTGCAACCTCCACCTCCTGGGTTCTCTGCCTCCTGAGTAGCTGGGACTACAGGTGCATGCCACCATGCCTGGCTAGTTTTTGTATTTTTAGTAGAGACAGGGTTGCACCATGTTGCCCAGGCTGGTCTTGAACTTCTGACCTCAAGTGATCCACCCACCCTGGCCTCCCAAAGTGTTGGGATTATAGGCGCGAGCCACCGCACCCACTGGGAGACTTCTTCTTTACAAAAAATTTAAAAAAAATATTAACCAGGCATGCTGGCACATACCTGTGGTCTCATGGTCCCAGCTACTCTCGAGGTTGAGGTGGAAGGATCTCTTGGACTCTGGAGGTCGAGGCTGCAGTGAGCTGTGATCATGCCACTGTACTCCAGTCTAGGCAACAGAGGAAGGAAGGAAGGGAAGGAAGGAAGGAAGGAAGGAAAGGGGGAAGGGGGGAAAGGTGAAAGGGGGAAAGGGGAAAGGGGGAAGGGGTAAGAGGAAGGAGAAAGGGGGAAGGGAGATGGGGTAAGAGGGGAAAAGGGAAGAGAGAAAGAGATAAAAGGAAAGAAAGAAAAGAGAGAGGAGGGAGGGAGGGAGGAAGGAAGGAAGGGAGGAAAGGAAGGAAGAAAAAAAAACGTTGCCAGCCCAGACTCAATGTGGGAGGGAAAGGGAATGGCACAAATAGTGGGAGGTGGGTTTCACCGGAGACTTGCTACGTATCAGATTTCTATTTTAGACTCTCTTCTTTCTCATTCTACATACTCTCCCAGGCAATTTCATTTGCTTCCATTCCTTTAATTATTGGCTTACACTGACTCCTACATCCATATCTCCTGGGCTCTAGACCGACCTGACTGCAGACATATCCTCCTGGAGGTGCCACATTATCTTTCCAAACCTGCTCCTTCCCTCACCTTAGTTAGGGCCAATTATCCAGTGATTCAGCCTTTATCTTACACTGTGCTACCCCTGCCTCAGTTCCCACAGCCAAGAGATTTCACGTCTGTCAATTACCTTTTGAATACCTCTGGAATCAGTCCTTCTAACTACATTTTTTAAAAGTTAATGCCTGTGTTATCTATTATTTCTCTTCTAAACAACTTTTTTGTTTCTGTGGTGTCTTTTTTTTTTTTTTTTAGGTTGAGTCTTGCTTTGTAGCCCAGGCTGGAGTACCATGGTGCAATCTTGGCTCACTGCAACCTCCACCTCCTGGGTTCAAGTGATTCTTCTGCCTCAGCCTCCCAAGTAGCTGGGATTACAGGTGTGTGCAACCACACCCAGCTAATGTTTGTATTTTTAGTAGATATGGGGTTTAACCATGTTGGTCAGGCTGGGTTCAAATTCCTGACCTCAGGTGATCTGCCCACTTTGACCTCCCAAAATGCTGGGGTTACAGGCATGAGCCACTGTAACTGAAAATGCCTCTGCAGCATTTTCTTTATTACAGTCCAATGCTTTCCTCTTCTTTACTCCTTCCCTCCTCCTCACACTTCACACCTCACACTTCTTCCTTGTCATCTCTTTCTTTCTTCTTTCTTTCTCTTTCTGTTTTTCTTTCTTTCTTCTCCCTCCCTCCCTCCCTCCCTCCCTCCTTCCTTCCTTCCTTCCTCAATAATCTACAGTTATACAACTAAATGTAAATCAGGTCTACAATTCTGCTACCTAAAATTATTTTTAGGCCAGGTGCAGTGGCTCATGCCTGTAATCCTAGCACTTTGGGAGGCCAAGGCGAACAGATCACTTGAGGTCAGGAGTTTTCAACCAGCCTGACCAACATGGCGAAACGCCATCTCTACTAAAAATACAAAAATTAGCCATGTGTGGTGGTGTATGCCCGCAGTCCTAGCTACTCCAGAGGCTGAGACAGAAGAATCGCTTGAACCCAGGAGGTGGAGGTTGCAGTGAGCTGAGATCGCACCATTGTACTCCAGCCTGGACAACAGAGTGAGACTATCTCAAAAAAAATTATTATTATTATTATTTTGAAAGATGAGGTTTCACCATGATGGCCAGGCTGGTCTTGAATTCCTGACCTCAAGTGGTCCACCCACCTTGGCCTCCCAAAGTGCCAGGATTACAGGCGTGAGCCACCACAGCCGACCAAAAAATTATTTTTAATCAATTAAGTTTTTGAGAACATTTACTAACTACTTAGATAGTAAACACTTAATAAATATTTAACATGCGCATCAATGAATGAATACTAAAAGTTTTTATTTCCTGCCGTACTAAGTTACAGCCATTCATGGATGCTTCAAATAACCTCTTTCCATGGGCTGAATGTTTGTTCTCCCCCAAAATTCATATGTGGAAACTTAATCCCTGATGTGATAGTATTAGGGATGGGGCCATTGGGAGGTAATTAGGTTGAGGGCTTCACCCTCATGAGATGAGTGCCCTTATAAAGAGGCTGGAGAGAGCTTGTTTGCCCCTTCTGCCATGCGAGGACACAGCAAGAAGATGCTGTCTATGAGGAACGGGCCCTCACCAGATACCAAATCTGCCAGTGTCTTGATCTTGGACTTTTGAATGTTTTTCCATGTTGGTCAGGCTGGTCTCGAACTCCTGACCTCAGGTGATCCGCCCACCTCACACTCCCAAAGTGCTGTGATTACAGGTGTGAGCCACTGCGCCCAGCCGTGTGTGTCATTTTAAATGTTGTATAAACAATATCACCTCAGCGCTGACTCAGACAAACATTCGTCTTACTCAGTCACCTGTATTGTGTCCCAGAGTACATCACGGTTTCCCAGAAATGAAATGAGATTAGTTTGAGAGAGTGTCATAAGGGGTAAGAGTTCTTTTAAAACTATATTCATTTTTATTTAAAAAATTTTCACCGGGCACAGTGGCTCATGCCTGTAATCCCAGCACTTTGGGAGGCCAAGGCAGGCAGATCACCTGAGGTCGGGAGTTCGAGACCAGCTTGACCAACATGGAGAAACCCTGTTGCTACTAAAAATACCAAATTAGCTGGGCGTGGTGGCGCCTGCCTGCAATCCAGCTGCTCAGGAGGCTGAGGCAGGAGAATTGCTTGAACCCGGGAGGTGAAGGTTGCGGTGAGCCAAGGTCGCACCATTGCACTCCAGCCTGGGCAACAAGAGCAAAACTCCGTCTCAAAAAAAAAATTTTTTTTTCAAGAGAATTTAAAATATTTTTCTCAGGAAGAATATTAATATTTTTCACAAGGGTTGTCTTCATTTTTGAAATCTCTTTTTAAACCACCAAGCCCCTATGTAAAATTGAAGAAATGCCTCATTAGAAATAGGAGTTAATTTTAGCAACAATAAGCAAAAAAAAAAAAAAAAAAAAATACAATTTTTACATTTTTAAATTTGCAGCTTAGAAGTTAATTACTAAGAGTTAATAAAGGCCAGGGCCAGGCATGATGGCTCCCGCCTGTAATCCTAGCACTCTGGGAGGCCAAGGTGGCAGATCATCTGCAATCAGGAGTTCGAGACTAGCCTAGTCAACATAGTGAAATCCTGTCTCTACTAAAAATAAAAAAAATTAGCCAGGCGTGATGATGTGCACCTATAATCCCAGCTACTCAGGAGGCTGAGGCAGGAGAATTGTTTGAACCCAGGAGGCAGAGGTTACAGTGAGCCAAGATCGTGCCACCGCACTCCAGCCTGGGTAACAGAGCGAGACTCCATCTTAAAAAAAAAAAAGTTAAGGCCCAGTGAGGTGGTTCATGGCTGTAATCCCAGCACTTTGGGAAGCCGAGGAGGGCAGATTGCTTGAGGTCCGGAGTTTGAGACCAGTCTGAGCAACATGGTGAAACATTGTCTCTCCAAAAAGTTAAAAAAAAAAAAAATTAGCTGTGCATGGTAGCATGCACCTGTCATCCCAGCTGCTCAGGAGTCTGAGGTGGGAGGATTGCCTAAGCCCAGAAGGCGGAGGTTGCAGTTAGCTCACATCAGCCTGGGTGACAGAGTGAGACCCTGTCGCAAAAAAAAAAAAAAAAAAAGTTAAAGTTTTCTAAAAAGATCTAATAATTCTAGCAAAAATTAGAAACTGGAAATTATATTTTTTTATTTTAAAAATTAAAGACTGTTGTTGATCCACAAAATGCTTTGTAGGGCAGAATGGCATACGAGAAATGCCAGTTTGGTAATTGCCTGTTTGCACACACCCAGACATCTATTTTCAAAAGTTAGAGAAAGGCATTTCGTCCTAGAGACCTGAATAATTTTGTGATTATGTAATGCTGAAGTTAATTTCAGAAATCACTTCAAGCAAGGTGGGGATTAGCAAAGTAACCCAGAAAGATCGAAATGCAAGAGTCATGTCCAGATATGTTTTCAACGCTCAAATCAGAAGCTTTGACTTTTACCCTGTCCTTCTTCCGAGCTGCCAAACTGGCTTTTCTGGCAGGCTTTGTTCAGATGAGTGACAGCTGGTGATATTTCCATTTGGGCGAAATGTTCTTTGAATTTTTGGTCTCTTGTTCCCACCCTTAACTCTTTAATACTTTTTCTTTCCTTTCTTTTCCTTCTTCCTTTCCTTTCCTCTCCTTTCCTTTCCCCTTTCCTTTCTTTTCTGTCTCTTGTTCCCACTCCTTAATTCTTTAATACTTTTTCCCTCCTTTCATTTCCTTCTCCCTTCTCCCTCCTCCCTCCCCCTCTCCTCCTTTCCCTTCCCCTTCCCGACAGAATCTCACTCTATCATCCAGGCTGGATCTCACTCTGTCACAGCACACTGCAGCCTCAACCTCCTTGGCTTAAGTGATCCTCTCAGCTCAGCCTCCTGAGTAGCTGGGACTACAGGCGCATGCCACCATGCCTGGCTATTGTTTAAAATTTTCTTTGTAGAGATGGGGGTCCCCCTATGTTGCCCAGGCTGGTCTCGAACTCCTGGGCACACGCAATCCCCATGCTTTGGCCTTCCAAAGTGCTGGGATTACAGGCGTGAGCCACCATGCCTGGCCTCATCTCTTTCTTGTGTCCTTTGGTTCTGCTTGGTTTCTTCGGACTCTGTGCTTGCCCTCCCCAGCCTCTCCCTCGGAACTCTTTCTGCCCTCACTGTCATGCTTTCCCATGGCTCTCTAGTCCCATGCCTGTTTTTCTATGTAAAGTGTTTAGGAGGTGTCCTGGGTTGGGAAAAGGAAAACAGAAAATTTGCATTTCAACTGCTCTGGGTCAAATATTCATTAGTGTGGCAAATCTTTTTTTTTTTTTTGAGATGGAATCTCCCTCTCTTGCCCAGGCTGGAGTGCAGTGGCACAATCTCAGCTCACTGCAACCTCCGCCTCCTGGGTTCAAGCGATTCTCCTACCTCAGACTCCCAAGTAGCTGAGATTACAGGCACACACCACCATGCCTGGCTTATTTTTATCTTTTTAGTAGAGACAGGGTTTTACCATGTTGGCCAGGTTGGTCTTGAACTCCTGATCTCAGGTGATCCACCCACCTTGGCCTCCCAAAGTGCTGGGATTAATTATTTTTATTTTTTTTGAGACAGAGTCTTGTTCTGTCACCCAAGATGGAGTGCAGTGGTGTGATCTTGGCTCACTGCAACCTCCGCCTTCCGGGTTCAAGTGATTCTCCTCCCTCAGTTTTCTGAGTAGCTGGGATTACAGGCACCTGCCACAATACCTGGCTAATTTTTGTATATTTAGTAGAGATGGGGTTTCACTCCATTTTGGTCAGGCTGATCTTGAACTCCTGACCTCAGTGATCCACCCACCTTGGCCTCCCAAGGTGTTGGGATTATAGGTGTGAACCACTGCACCTAGCCGGGATGACTATTATTTTTTTTAAAAGAAAAATAACAAGTGTTGACAAATATGTAGGGAAAAAATGGATCCCTCATGCACTGCTGTGGGGACGTAAAATGATGCAGTGACTGTGAAGAACAGTTTGGTGGTTCCTCAAAAAGTTAAGCATAGAATCACCATAAGACCAGCAACTTCTCTCCTAGGTATGTACCACAAAAAATTAAACACTGGGACTTGAACAGATACTTGTACATCGATGTTCATAGCACCATTATTCATAACAGCCAAAAGTGTGAAAGCAACCCATGTTCATTTACAGATGAATGGATAAACAAAATGTGGCATATGCATACAATGGAATATTATTCAGCCAATAAAAAAGGAATGAAATTCTGATACATGCTACGACATGGATGAACCTTGGAAACATTATACTAAATGAAAGAAGCCAGAGACAAAAGAACAAATATTGTATGATTCCACTTATGTGAGGTACCTGGAGTAGTCAAATTCATAAAAGCACAGAGTAGAGTGCGATTACCAGGGTAGGAGGAATGGAAGTTGTTGTTTAATGGGTACAGAGTTGGCCGGGCGCGGTGGCTCATGCCTGTAATCCTAGCACTTTGGGAGGCCGAGGTGGGTGGATCACCTGAGGTCAGAAGTTCAAGACCAGCCTGACCATCATGGTGAAACCCCATCTTTAAAAAATAAATAAATAAATAAATAAAAATAAATTAAAAAAAAAAAGAAAAAAAATGGGTACAGAGTTTCTGTTTGGAATCCTGAAAAATTCTGGAAGTGGACAATGGTACTGGTTGTACAACGTCGTGAATGTACTTATTTAATGTCACTAAATTGTACATTTAAAAATGATCAAAAGTTCTGTTGGACAAAAGGCTGTAAAAAGAAAAAAAATTTTGATAATGATTGCAAATATAAGTTTTATGTTGTGTTACTTTAAAGCACACACACACACACACACACACACACACACACACACACAAAATGTAAGTGGTTTGTTGCCAGCCCAGACTTGGTTCCACTGGCCAGATGTGATGGCTCATGCCTGTAATCTTATTGCTTTTGGAGGCCAAGGCAGGAGGATCACTAAGGCCAGAAGTTTGAGACCAGGCTGGGCAACATAGCAAGACCCCCATCTCTACAAATATTTTTTTTTTTTTTTTTTTTTTTTAGAGGCAAGGTCCCACTCTGTCACTCAGGCTGGAATGCAGTGATGTGATCGTGGCTCATCGTAGCCTCACTCTCCTGGGTCAAGCAGTCCTCCTGCCTTAGCCCCTGAGTAGCTGGCACTATAGGCACACAACCACCATGCCTGGGTGATTTTTAAACAATTTTTTGTAGAGACAGGGTCTTACTTTGTTGCTCAGGTTGGTCTCAATCTCCTGGCCTCAAGTGATCCTCCCACCTTGGCCGCTCAAAATGCTGAGATTATAGGCCACTGCACTTAGCCTACAAATAATTAAAAAAAAAAAAATTAGCTGGGCATGGTGGCACACACCTGTATTCCTAGCTACTCCAGAGGCTGAGGTGGGAGGATGGCTCCAGCCCCGGAGTTCACAGTTAAAGTGAACTATGGTCGACCACTGCACTCCAGCCTGGGCGATAGAGTAATGCCTTTTCTCTAAAAAAAAATAGGTAGAGTGTCTTCTAATGAGAGCCAACTTTGGGCTTTCTGAACCAGTTCCGTGTCTACCTTAATTCTAGGATGCATAGGAGACTGAATCTGTCTTCCCCCGACTTCTGCCTGAAATG
The DNA here is from genome assembly GCA_036589455.1 of Ateles fusciceps. Taxonomy (NCBI): domain Eukaryota; kingdom Metazoa; phylum Chordata; class Mammalia; order Primates; family Atelidae; genus Ateles; species Ateles fusciceps. The sequence goes on along the minus strand of JAZHEH010001667.1, from coordinate 7,763,648 downwards.
GAAATTCCTGTCAAGGGGAGCAGTTCCTAGAAAGCTCTACTTTATAAAAGCCAGAACCTTGGAGAAAGCCCACAACTGTGTATTGTAACTGTTCATGACATGGTACTTTCTAGAGTTATCATATTGGAGAACATTGAATTAAAAAAATATTTTATTACCAAAAACACCTGTTTACTATAAAAAAATTTAGAAAATAAAGGCAATCAGGAAATAAACAGCACCTATAATCTATAATTCTATCACCCAAAGAAAAATCACTTTAACATTTTGGTGTATATCCTTTCAATTAATTCTATTTACATAATAGTGTATGTATATAAAACTTCCTTTAACAGTTTATCATTCATCTTCAAAATATCTTTTGTTAGGAAAGATTTATTTATTATGATTATTATTATTTTTTGAGATGGAGTCTCACTCTGTCGCACAGGCTATATTTATTTTATTTTGAGATGGAGTCTTGTCTCTGTTGCCCAGGCTGGAGTGCAGTGGTGTGATCTCAGCTCACTGTAACCCTGCCTCCCGGGTTCATGCGATTCTCCTGCCTCAGCTTCTCGAGTAGCTGGGACTACAGGCATGCACCACCACCCCTGGATAATTTTTGTATTTTTAGTAGAGATGGGGTTTCACCATGTTGGCCAGGCTGGTCTCGAACTCCTGGGCTCAAGTGATCTAACCGAGTTGGGCTCCCAAAGAGCTGGGATTATAGGCATGAGCCACTGTGCCCGACCATTTTTATGGGGAAAGATTTGGATGAAACTTTTGATTATTGAGTTAAATTTGTTTTATCAAGAGGTTTTTTTTTTTCGGCTTTAAGTAAACTTTTTTATTTCATAATACTTTTAGAATTACAAAATTCTAAAAGTTGCAATAAATAGTACGGAGAGTTTCTATATCTCCTTCACCCAGCTTCCTCTAATGTTAACATCTTACATAGCCATGACTCATTTATCAAAAATAAAAAATTTATATTGGTGCATTCCTAAACTGCAAACTTTATTTGAGTTTTACTAGTTTTTCTATTAACCTGTTTTTTCTGTTCCAGGATCCAACATAGGATACCACATTGCACTTAAGACAAGTATTTTTTGGGATATCTAATACTTTCAGGATATTGTACAGTGTGTAAAAATAAAGAAGTTGTCACCCTGCTTCCAATGAGTTCTCAGTCTCCTAAGAGGTGATATGGATATATGACCCCAACAGTGCAGGGCAAATGACAGGGACAAAGCGCTAGCGTCAAGTCCGTTAGGAGGCTGGAAACACTTAGTGAAAGAAGTGGGCTGGGCTTTGACATACGGAGGTGGGAAGATCAGAGTTTTTCAGGGATTGTAAGCTCAGTGTGTCTACAGCACAGACTACATCATCATTTCTCAGGTCTGACTATGAGTCAAATCCATCTCTGTGGCTTTTAAAAAATTCAGATGTCTGAGCCCCAATCCCCTACCTTCTGAATCTGAATTTTAGGAGGCTGGGCTGAACAACATTTTAGTTTGTTTAAGAATCTGATGTGCAGGGAGGATTGAGAACCACAGAAATATAAAGAAAAATATTTGTCAAAATACACATTACCAGCCAGGCGTGATGGCTCATGTCTGTAATCCCAGCACTTTGGGGGCCTGAGGTGGGAGGACTGTTTGAGCCCAGGAGTTCAAGACCAGTCTGGGCAACATAACAAGACTACATCTCTATTTAAAAAAAAAATACTATATATATAAAATATATATATCTTATATATATATTATATATGGTATTTGTTTTTTAAATATATATATATATTCCCACATTAGGCATTCAGGGCATCGAGATTAATAATAGTGAGTTCTATTTTGCCTAGACCATCAGAGTTACTATTTAGCTACTTAGTATGACAGACAGAAATAGCAGATTTGTTGCTTTTCCCTTTCTTCTTTCTTTCGATCTTTCCCAAATGTGATGACTGTGAAATAGACTGACCTAACACAAGACTCAGGAGAAGGGCCAAAGAGTTATACATTGACAAAAGTATGATTATTTTTATTATTATAAATGTAGAGATAAAATACATATAATCATGTATTATTACTTTGATTTGAATATTAAATGCCATTGGATATAACACATATATTGTGGTACTTGCAACTGATGTCTGTTAAAAATGTGAATCTGGCGGGGTGTGGTGGCTCACACCTATAATCCCAGGACTTTAGGAGGCCAAGGTGGGAGGATCACTTGAGCTCAGGAGTTTGAGACCAGCCTGGCCAACATGGTGAAACCCCGTCTCTACTAAAAATACAAAAAAATTAGCCGGGTGTGGTGGCACATGCCTGTAATCCCAGCTACTCAGGAGGCTGAGACAAGAGAACCACTTGACTAAGCCTGGGAGTTGGAGGTTGCAGTGAGCCTAGATTGTGCCACTGCACTCCAGCCTGGGCAACAGAGTGAGACTCCATCTCAAAAACAAAAACAAAAAAAAAGTGGATCTGGAATTTTATACTGCATTGTTAATTCTGAGAAAGTTTCCACAATAATATTTCTATGTGTTTACCCACAAAAATAGCCTTATGTTTTATATCTGTCACTTTCACAAAATTAGGACAGTATTTTATATCTGTCTCTTTCACAAAAGTGTACATCTTAAAGTAATCTTTCCTAAATGAATGAATGAAGTTGATAGCAATGCTATAGAAAAGTCAGGTCAACAGCAGGTACATGGTATTATATATATATATATTTTTTGTTGTTAGTTTATTTATTTTTGAAACAGGGGTTCACTCTGTTACCCAGGCTGGAGTGCACTGGCATGATCATGGCTCAGCCTCAGCCTCCTGGGCTCAAGTGATCCTCCCACGTCAGCCCCCCAAGTACCTCGGACTGCAGGTGAGTGCCACCATGCCTGACTCATTTTTGTATTTCTTGTAGAGATGAGGTTTTGCCATGTTGCCCAGGCTCATCTCAAACTGCTGGGCTCAAGTAGTGCACCCACCTCGGCCTCTCAAAGTGCTGGGATTACATGCATGTGCCACTGTGCCTGGCCTAACAGGTATGTGGTATTGTTAAAACGAATGGAACTCTTCAGAGTTTTATCCTGGGGTGCAGATAAGTTAGAGGATGGGAAGGATGGAATAGCTTTTGGATAACCTTGCTTACTAAACAACTAATATTTTAATTTACTCTATAGAACTATATTTTCATGGAGTACCTTTTAGACTGAGAGGATCAAATTTTTTTATAGCACACAAAGGGCAATAAACTGAATTTATAAAGTAATATCCATGTCCAAACAATTTTACTTCTACCTTGGAGCATTACAGGAGAATTCAAAAGACCTGGATAAAAATAAAAGCAGAGTATCGCTACATCAAATTGACTCTATAGATTGGTGGAGAAATTTGGGCCTATTTCTTTGAGTAATTTTAGCAACAGAGATATGAAGTAGAGGCAATTTCCACGAAATTGGTTACATGCTCATTATAAAAGACCTATCACTTCTGTATCTTATAAATTATAAATGCTGGAATATACCTGTTGCCTATCAGTAACAAATGACTGCAATATTGACTGGATCTTTTGTTTGAGATTATCCTCTCAATTTCTCATCTGTGAAATGGACAAGTAGCGCTCAAATTGTGTTGGACTTCTTACTTTATGGTCATAGTGTAGCTTGTGTCATGGCGGAGATCCTGTTATCTTTTCAGTATCCAGGATCCCTAAATTCTTTTTGCAGCCACCTTTGAGAGTGATCTACGTTTTTGTTTTTGTTTCTGAAACGAAGTGTCACTCTGTTGCCGAGGCTGGAGTGCAGTAGCGTGATCTTGGCTCACTGCAACCTCCACCTCCCGGGTTAAAGCAATTCTCCTGCCTCAGCCTCGCTAGTAGCTGGGATTACAGGCGCCTGCCACCACACCTGGCTAATGTTTGTATTTTTAGTAGAGATGGGGTTTCACCATGTTGGCCAGGCTGGTCTCCAAGGCCTGATCTCAAGTGGTCTGCCCACCTCGGCCTCCCAAAGTGCTGGGATTACAGGAATGAGTCACTGTGCCTGGCTGAGAGTGATCTATTTGAATTGTAACAGAAGCACACATCTCCGTGAAAAGCTGAGTACAAACTTGGTTTTTTGCTACGTGATCTACTGGAGCTCCTTGGCACAAGGGTAAAGGTTAGAATTGGGATCCTCAGGACCTCACTTCTGCTTAGAACAACTGCTTTGTCACACTGGCCTCTTAACCACTTTGGTGAAGCACAAAATCAACGGAAAAAGGCCCCAGGCCTTTACATTATATTATACAAGGAAACAGCACTGAGCTGTCTAACCAATTTGGTCCCTTAACCGGGATACATATTTGGGTTTGGAGCAGGTCAAAGGCAAAGATTACACCAGAAGAAAAGAGTTGCAGGGGGCTTCACCTATAACATAGAGCCTCACAGTTCAACCTCCCCCTGGTGGCCACATACAGTCAAGAGAGTAATTTGCAAATTACAATTCTGTCCTCCCTCCCTGCCCTTCACACGGAGAGCTTCTTTGTACCACTAGAGTACAGAGCTTTAAGACTTTTGTTTTTGGTTCAAGAATTCCATCCTAAAAGTGGGAATAACGTTGACACCTTAATTTGAAAGCAAAATGAACAAGAATAAAAGGCAAACGATAGGTTCCAGTGAATAAAACATAGTTAATAGTTGGGGCATTTACAAATAATGCTAATGCTAATCAATAAATAGAGAAATATGAACCAAAACAGAAACAGCAGCTCTAAAAGAAAAGAAATGCAGTCGTGCTTTGCTTAACGATGGGGATACTTTCTGAGAAATGTGTCGTTAGGTGATTTTGCCCTTGTGCAAACATCATATTTACACAAAGCCTATGGCTCCTAGGCTACAAACCTGTGCAGCATGTTACTGTACCAAATACTGCAGACAACTGCAACATAAAGGGAAGCATTTGTGTACCTAATAGATCTATTTTTATTTTTAAGATAGTCTTGCTCTGTCACCCAGGCTGGAGTATAGTGGTTGATCTCGGCTCATTGCAACCTCTGCCTCCTGGGCTCAAGCGATCCTCCCATCTCAGCCTCCCTGGAACTATGGGTGCATGCTACCATGCCCAGTTAATTTTTGTATTTTTTGTAGAGATGGGGTTTCACCGTGTTGCCCAGGCTTGTCTTGAACTCCTGAGCTCAAGTGATCTGCTCACCTCAAACTCCCAAAGTGTTGGGATCACAAGGGGGAGCCACCGCACCTGGCCCTAAACATATCTAAACATAGAAAAGGTACAGTACAAATACAGTATAAAAGATAAAATAGGTGGCCAGGTGCAGTGGCTCACGCCTGTAATCCCAGCACTTTGGGAGGCTGAGGTGGGTGGATCATGAGGTCAGGAGATCGAGACCATCCTGGCCAATATGGTGAAACCCTGTCTTAAAAAAAAAAAAGATAAAATAGGGTACCCCTGTATAGGGCACTTACCATGAATGGAGCTTGCAGGACTGGAAGTTGCTCTGGGTGAGTCAGCGAGTGAGTGGTGGATGAATATGAAGGCCTAGGACATTACACTCCTGTAGACTTTATACACACTGTACATTTAGTTTACACTAAATTTATTAAATATTTTTCTTTCTTCAATAATAAATTAACCTTAGCTTACTATAACTTTCTTTACTTTGTAAAGTTTTTAATTTTTAAAAAAACTTTTAAGGTGGAGTCCCACTCTGTTGCGGGGGCTGGAATGCGGTGGTGTGATCTCGGCTCACTGCAACCTCCGCCTCCTGGGTTCAAGCAATTCTCCTGCCTGAGCTTTCTGAATAGCTGGGATTATAGGTGCATGCCACTACTGCCCAGCTAATTTTTGCATTTTTAGTAGAGACAGGGTTTCACCATGCTGGCCAGGCTGGTGTGAACTCCTGACCTCAGATGATCCACCCACCTTAGCCTTGCAAAGTCCTGGGATTACAGGCATGAGACACTGCACCTGTCCAACAAAACTTTTTGGTGATTTTAACAACTCTTAGCTTAAAACATAAACACATTATACAGTGTTTAAAAAATGTTTTCTTTCTTTATATCCTTATTATCCTTTTTTCTGTTTTTAAATTATTTATTTTTAATTTTTTACTTTTTAAACTTTTTCTTTAAATACTAAGACACAAATACGCACGTTAGCCTAGACCTACACAAAGTCTGAATCATCAAAATCACTGTCTTTCTCCTATACAGCTTGTCCCACTTGACAATCTCCAAGGGAAATAACACACATGGAACTGTCATCTCCTGTGATAACCATGCCTTCTTCTGGAAAAACTCCTGAAGGACCTGCCTCAGGCTGTTTTACAATTAATTTAAAATTTGTATTTGTATTCTCATTTATTTTTCTGAGACAAGGTCTTCTCTGTCACCCAGGCTAGATGGAGTACAGTGTCTTGATCTCAGCTCACTGTAGCCTTGACCTCCTGGACTCAAGCGATCCTCTCACTTTAGCCTCAGCCTCCTGAGTAGCTGGGACTACAGGTGGGCCACCCTGCTTGGTTAATTTTTTTTTAAATTAGAGATGAGGTCTTGGTATGCTGCCCAGGCTGGGCTTGAACTCCTGGGCTCAAGTGATCTGCCCACCTCAGCCTCCCAAAGTGCTGGGATTATAGGTGCAAGCCACCATCCCTGGCCAAAACCCTTTTCTTTATAAATTACCCAGCCTCAGTTATTCCTTTATAGCAGCACAAATGGGCTAAGACAATATGCATATACTTTTTAGTTTGAAATAGTTTGTCTCACAAAAAGTTGCAAAAATAGTACTGAGGTCCCATTTATTCAGTTTCTCCCAATGAAAATTAATGTAACTTTAAAATATTTCTGGTTGAATTTTTCTTGACCCTGTTGACTTTTTAGTCACCTCTCCTGTTGCCAACTGATGTGAACGTACGGAATTTACACGATTTACTATGTGTTTCTGTCAACATTTCTTCTCATCTTCTAATTTTCTCCCTTTCCTTTCTGTTCTGCTCTCCTTCTCTGCTTGTTTTTATGGCTACTATCTTTAATGCCCCATTTCATTCTGGTACTCACTTTAAAATTTGCTTAAAATGTCTTGGCCAGGTGTGGTGGCTCACACCTGTAATCCCAGCACTTTGGGAAGCGGAGGCAAGTGATCACTTGAGTCCAAGAGTTCAAGATCAGTCTGGGCAACATGGCAAGATCCTGTCTCTACAAAAAAATACAAAAAATTAGCTGGTGTGATGTCGAGAGCCTAGTAGTCCCAGCTACTAGGGATGCTGAAGTGAGAGGACCGCTTAAGCCCAGGAGGTAGAGGTTGCAGTGAGCCAAGATCACACCACTGCACTCCTCCTGGGCAACTTGAACGAGACCCTGTCTCAAAACAGAAACAGGCTGGGCATAGTGTCTCACGCCCAGCACTTTGATCCTAGCACTTTGAGAGGCTGAGTTGGGAAGATTACCTGAGGCCAGGAGTTCAAGACCAGCCTGGCCAACATGATGAAACCCGTCTTTAATAAAAATACAAAAAATTAGCCAGATATGGTGGCATGTGCCTGTAATCTCAGATACTCGAGAGGTTGAGGCAAGAAAATTGCTTGAACCCGAGAGGTGGAGGTTGCAGTGAGCCGAGATCGTGCCACTGCACTCCAGCCTGGGCAACAGAAACAAAAACAAAAAGTATGAATTCCAGAGAGACTTGGAGCATACTAAAATGATAAGATGTGGTATGTGTGTGTACCCACATATAGAGATCTGTTCATAAATTGGGGTGAGGAAAAGTTGGCACAGAAGTACAAGAGTTAGTCTCATGCCCCTCTCCTCAGTAGAGTCCATCTCACCAGGTCTACAGCCGTCTCCTGTCCCAGACATCCTTGCTCTCCTTGCCATGGACTAAATAGCCCCCTTGACTGTAGCCACCATTTCCATCAGGGCCAGAGGTAGAACTCACCATGGGTGCAGAACATGAACTGGTAAGTGTGTGCTGTGCGATTCAGAGATTCTGTAGGCCCTCTAGCTATGTGTACTCTCTCTCTTTTTTTTTCTGAAACGGAGTTTCACTCTGTTGCCCAGGCTGGAGTGTAGTGGTGCAATCTCAGCTCACTGCAACCTACACCTCCCAGGTTCAAGCAGTTCTCTGCCTCAGCCTCCCAAGTAGCTGGAATTACAGTTGCCTGCCACCATGACTGGCTAATTTTTTGTATTTTTAGTAGAGACGGGATTTCACCATCTTGGCCAGGCTGGTCTTGAACTCCTGACCTCGTGATCCACCCCCCCTCGGCCTCCCAAAGTGCTGGGATTACAGGCGTGCGCCACCGAGCCTGGCCTGCTATGTGTACTCTCTACTTCCCAACTGTTGCTCTTAAATCTTATGGTAAAGGTTTTGTAGTGAGTAGGCTTAAATGTACAACAGAACAAACAAGTTAAAATCTTTTTATTTATATGTCTGTTTGCAAAACAAATTGGCTAAATATAACAGACAAATTTGGTATGATTTTCATTATCACTATGTGCCAGAAATTTTAACCAGTTGATACAGTTTGGATATTTGTTCTAGAAGATCTGGTTGTTAAAGTCTGGCACCTCCCTCTTTTTTTTTTTTTTTTTTTTTGAGACAGAGTCTCACTCTGTTGCCCAGGTTGGAGTGCAGTAGTGCAATCTCGGCTCACTGCAACCTCCACCTCCCAGGTTCAAGCTATTCTCCTGCCTCAGCCTCCTGAGTAGCTGGGATTACAGGTGCGTGCCACCACACCTGGCTAATTTTTTTATTTTTAGTAGAGACGGGGTTTCACCAGATGGAGGTTTCACCAGAAAGGCAGTCTGGTCTTGAACTCCTGACCTCAGGTGATCCACCTGAGCAGATGCCAGCACCATGCTGCTCATACAGCATGCTGAACCATGAGCCAAACAAACCTGTCCCCTCTCTTGTTTTTTTGAGACCGAGTCTTGCTCTGTTGCCAGGCTGGAGTGCGGTGGCACGATCTTGGCCCCCCGCAACCTCTGCCTCCTGAGTTCAAGCAATTCTCCTAACCCTCCCGAGTAGCTGGGACTACTACAGGCACGCACCACTATGCCCAGCTAATTTTTGTATTTTTAGTAGAGGTAGGGTTTCGCCATATTGGCCAGGGTGGTCTCAATCTTGACCTCGTGATCCACCGCTTAGGTCTCCCAAAGTGTTAGGATTACAGGTGTGAGCCACCGCACCCGGCCCAAACCTCTTCTCTTTATAAAGTACTCAGCCTCAGGTATTCCTAGATAGCAGCACAAAATGGATTAATACACTAAAGTGAGCAATAACCTCCTCTTCTGGAAAGAAATCTTTCGTTGCTTTAAGTTGTAAAGAATTGCTAATCACTTCTCAATCTTTTAGCTGTGATAAAAAAAAATCAAGCCTAAAGAATCCCTCTGCAGTTACTTTTGAGAGGTGTTTTTGTTTGTTTGTTTGAGACAGGATCTTGCTGTCGCCTAGGCTGGAGTGCAGTGGCACCATCTTGGTTTACTGTAACCTCCGCATCCTGGGTTCAAGCAATCTTAGCCTCCTGAGTATTTGAGACTACAGGCACACACCAACATGCCCAGCTAATTTTCTTTCTTTTTTTTTTTGTAGAGACGAGGTCTCACTATGTTGCCCAGGCTAGTCTTGAACTCCTGGTCTTAAGTGATCTGCCCACCTTGACTATCCACCTCAACCTCCCAAAGTTCTGGGATTATAGGCGTGAGCTACTGCTCCAGGTCTTAAATGGTGTTTTTGTAAAAAAAATGTTTATTTTTCAGAGATGAGCGCTTGCTATATCGCCCAGTCTGGATTCAACCTCCTGGGCTCAAGCAATTCTCCTGCCTCAGCCTCCTGAGTAGCTGGAGACTACAGGTGCATAACACTGTGCCTGGATTGTTGAGAGTTTTAATATTTTCAAATTGACACACTTTTATTAGTTATCCTTTAATAAACATGGCATTCTAATTGGAAGTTAATTGGCAGAGTTCCAATGTAAACACTTGGCTCCTGTCACACATGAATTCAGCTTTACACATTCATTTTAGGAGTAAGTTCATGAAGATTCAGAATGATTCAAGCTCGCTTAGGGCATAGTTCATGTCTCCAATCCTTGCGTTATTACATATGGTTGTGTTTTAGCGGTAGATCTGATATAAACAATGATTAGCATAGTAATATGTAATACGATATGATACCGTAGTAATGTTTGTTGTATAGAAGAAATAGAATTGGAATTACTTCATTTCTGATATTCTGTACGACCACTTGAGTTTTTAATTTGTGTTTAAAATTTAAAACAGTGAAATAGGAGGCCAGTTGTGGTGGCTCACGCCTGTAATCTCAGCACTTTGGGAGCACGAGGCAGGTGGATCACCTGAGGTCAGGAGTTCAAGACCAGCCTGGCCAACATGGCAAAACCCCATCTCTACTAAAAATACAAAAAGTAGCTGGGTGTGGTGGCTCAGATCTGAAATCCCAGCTACTCCAGAGGTTGAAGGGAGAGAATCGCTTGAACCTGGGAGGCAGAGGTTGCAGTGAGCCCAGATTATGCTACTGCACTTCTGCCTGGGAAACAAGAGCAAAACTTCATCTCAACAATAACAACAACAACAAATTAGCCAGGTGTGGTAGCGCATGCCTGTAGTCCTGGGTACTCTCAGAGGCTGAGGTGGGAAGGTGGCTTGAGTCCAGGAGGTTGAAGCTGCAGGGAGCCATGATTGTGCCACCGTACTCCAGTCTAGGCAACAGAGAAAGACCCTGTCTCTGAAAAAAAAAAAAAAAAAGTTAAAAAGTACTAGATTTTAGATAGTCTTCTGTGGTGAGGTGGTGGATGGCCTAAAGAGGGACAAGACTGGAGGGAGGCAGTGTAGTCAGGAGGCTAATGAAATAATCTGATGAAAAGGTGAGAAGGGGCCAGGTGAGGTGATTCACGCCCATAATCCCAGCACTTTGGGAGGCCAAGGCAGGTGGATCAGTTGAGGTCAGGAGTTCGAGACCAGCCTGGCCAACATGGTGAAACCCATCTCTACTAAAAATGCAAAAATTAGCCAGGCACGGTGGCACGTGCCTGTAATCCCAGCTACTCCAGAGGCTGAGGCAGGAGAATTGCTTAAACCTGAGGGGTGGATGTTGCAGTGAGCCAAGATTGCTCTACTGCACTCCAGCCTGGGTGACAGAGCAAGACTCTGTCTTGAGGGAAAAAAAAAAAATAATAAAAGGTGAGAAGGGATTGAACTTGATAAGGCCAGCGATATTTATCTTTGTATCTCCAGTGCCAGATTAAATTCCTGGTATAAGGAATGAGCTAAAATGATATTTACTAATTGAGTTAAATTTATGTTTCCTTTTCTATATTCTAATGAAATCACCATCTTTTGGCTTTAGAACCACATTTCTAGTGACCATTTTAATGCATACTGGAGTTCTAGGCAACAGTTCCATAAGTACTTTGTACAAAACATAGCAAAAGTATATAAAATGCTAAATAAAATAAAATGGAAATCTGTCTAAATGATAATAATTTATTCCACAAATATTTATAGATCTTTCCCACACTATATTTTTTCCTGGACCAAAGGATGTGGATAAGAATATAGAATTTATTTATTTATTGAGTCAGAGTCTTGCTCTGTCACCCAGGCTGGAGTGCAGTGGCATGATCTTGGCTTACTGCAATCTTCACCTCCCAGGTTCAAGGGATTCTTGTGCCTCAGCCTCCCAAGTAGCTGGGATAACAGGCATATGCCACCATGCCTGGCTAATTTTTTGTATTTTTAGTAGAGACGGGGTTTTGCCATGTTTGCCAGGCTGGTCTCAAACTCCTCAGCTCAGGTGATTTGGTCACTTCGGCCTCCTAAAGTGTTGGGATTACAGGTGTGAGCCACTGAGCCCCAATGAAATATGGAATTTTTTTTTAAGTTAAAAAAAATTTTTTTTTTATACTTTAGGTTCTGGGGTACATGTACAGATCGTGCAGGATTGTTACTAAGGTATACACATGCCATGGTGGTTTGCTGCCTCCATCCCCTCATCGCCTACATTAGGTATTTCTCCTAATACTGTCCCCTCCCCAAACTTCCCACCCCCTGCTATTGCTCCCCTAGCCCCCATCCCCCAACAGACCCCAGTGTGTGATGTGCCCCTCCCTGTGTCCATGTGTTCTCATTGTTCAACACCCACTTATGAGTGAGAACATGAGGTGTTTGGTTTTCTGTTCTTGTGTCAGTTTGCTGAGAATCATGGTTTCCAGATTCATCCATGTGCCTGCAAAGGACACGAACTCATCCTTTTTTATGGCTGCATAGTATTCCATGGTGTATGTGTACCACATTTTCTTTATCCAGTCTTACCTTGATGGGCATCTGGGTTGGTTCCAAGTCTTTGCTATTATAAACAGTGCCGCAAGAAATATATGTGTGCATGTGTCTTTATAATAGAACAGTTTATAATCCTTTGGGTATATACCCAGTAATGGGATTGCTGGGTCAAATGGTATTTCTATTTCTAGATCCTTGATCGCCACACTGTCTTCCACAATGGTTGCATTAATTTACACTCCCACCAACAGCGTAAAAGCATTCCTATTTCTCCAAATCCTCTCCAGCATCTGTTGTCTCTGGATTTTTATAATATTAATTAATTAATTAATTATATTTTATTGCACTTTAGGTTCTGGGGTACATGTGAAGAACATGCAGGATTGTTGCATAGGTACATACATGACAATGTGGTTTGCTGCCTCCATCCCCATCACTTATATCGCTCCATGTTATCCCCTCCCCCAACTCCCTACCCTCAACAGTCCCTCCCCTAGTCCCCCACAACCGACCCCAGTGTGTGATGCTCCCCTCCCTGTGTCCATGTGTTCTCATTGTTCAACACCTGCCTATGAGTGAGAATATGCGGTGTTTGATTTTCTGTTCTTGTGTCAGTTTGCTGAGAATGATGGTTTCCAGATTCATCCATGTCACTACAAAGGACACAAACTCATCATTTGTTATGGCTGCATAGTATTCCATGGTGTATATGTGCCACATTTTCCCTGTCCAGTCTATCATCAATGGGGATTTGGGTTGGTTCCAGGTCTTTGCTGTTGTAAACAGTGCCACAATGAGCATACATGTGCATGTGTCTTTATAATAGAACAATACTATCCAGGGGAAGGTCTCCTGGATAATATCCTGAAGAGTGTTTTCCAGCTTGGATTCATTCTCTCCATCATATTCAGGTACACCTATCAAATGTAGAGTAGGTCTTTTCACGTAATCTCATATTTCTTGGAGGCTTTGTTCATTTCTTTTTACTCTTTTTTATCCATTCTTACCTTCTCATTTTATTTCATTGAGTTGATCTTTAATCTCTGATATCCTTTCTTCTGCTTGGTCGATTTGGCTACTCAAACTTGTGTATGCTTTGCGAAGTTCTCTTGTTGTGTTTTTCAGCTCCCTCAATTCATTTATATTCTTCTCTAAGCTGTTTATTCTCGTTAGCATTTCGTCAAATCTTTTTTCAAGGTTCTTTGTTTCTTTCCATTGGGTTAGAACATGTTCTATTAGCTCAGAGAAGTTTTTTATTACCGACTTTCTGAAACCTGTTTCTGGCAATTCATCAGACTCATTCTCCATCCAGCTTTGTTCCCTGGCTGGAGAGGGGTTGTGATCCCTTGGAGGAGGAGAGGCGTTCTGGTTTTGGGTGTTTCCATCCTTTTTGTGCTGGTTTCTTCCCATCTTTGTGGATTTAGCTACCTGTAGTCTTTGTAGTTGGTGACTTTCAGATGGGATCTCTGAGTGGGTGTCCTTTTTGTTGATGATGAAGTTATTTCTTTCTGTTTTTTAGTTTTCCTTCTAACAGGCCCCTCTGCTATAGGACTGCTGGAGGTCCACTCTAGACCCTGCTTGCTTGGGGATCACCTGCAGTGGCTGCAGAATGGTTAGGGTTGCTGCCGGTTTCTTCTTCTGCTATCTTTGTCCCAGAAGGATACCCACCAGATGTCAGCCTGAGCTCTCCTTTATGAGGTGTCTCTTTGGATATACAGGGGTTGGGGAGCTGTTTGAGGAGACAGTCTGTCCCTTATAGGAGCTCAAGTGCTGAGCTGTGAGCTCCGTTGTTCTGTTCAGAGCTGCTGGGCAGGTATGTTTAAGTCTGCTGCAGTGGAACTCATAACCACCTTTTTTTCCCAGGTGCTCTGTCCTGGGAAGGTGGGGCTTTATTTATAAGTTCCTGGCATTCTGCTGCCTTTTTTAGAGATGCCCTGCCCAGCGAGGAGGTAGCCTAGTCACATTCTGCCAGCAGAGGCGTTGCTGAGCTGCTGTGGGCTCTGCCCAGCTGCTGTGTGAACTTCCTTGTGGTTTTGTTTATAGAGGTATAGTTAGAACTGCCTCAGTAATGGTGGACTGCCTCGGTAATGCTGTACTGCCTCAGTAATGGTGGACTGTCTCTGTAATGGCGGACTGCCTTGGTTATGGTGGATTGCCTCAGTAATGGCGGACTGCCTCGGTAGTGCTGAACTGCCTCAGTAATGGTGGACACCCTTCCCCCCACAGAGCTGGACTGTCCTGGGTCCAGGTGTGCTTGCTGTGAAACTCTCAGTCCAGAGTGTTCGGATTGCTGATCTTTGTGGAGGTGGGACCTGCCAAGCCAGATCACCTGGCTCCCTGTTTCAGCCCCCTTTTTTTCAATTGAATGGGCACCTCTGTCTCCCCAGGCGTTCCAGGCGCCAGTTGAAATGACCACCCAGATTTGTGTGAGTTTTTTGTGCAGAGACCCACTGCGCTGGCTGAAATAGCCGTACTGGAGACTCGTGGTGCTCTCCGCATAGAAATCTCCTGGTCTGTGGGCAGTAAAAATTCATTTGGAGATGCGATGATCACTCACTGTCTGCGTCTCGCTGGGAACTGCACTCCAGAGCTGTTCCTACTTGGCCATCTTGGATCATCTCTCGTCTCTTGATTTTTTAATGATTGCCATTCTAACTGGTGTGAGATAGTATCTCAATGAAATAAAGATTTTTAAAGCATTGTTTTCAATCATTGCAACTAAAAAAAACAAAACTGAAGCCAGATTGCCTATCAACTAAGTAACACTCAGTACAGGAAATAAGAAAATCTGCAGCCGTCATTGCCTATAAAAGATTACATACCTTGCCAGGCACATGGTATGTACAGAATAAATACTTGTTGATTGATCTGTTGCAATATGTTTTGAAGAGTTCATGAAACCAGTTTAGTGTGAAATTAGAGTTTCATATGAAAGTACAACTAAGACCACGGTGTCAAATGGGAGAATTAGGAGAAAGCTAGGGTGTGAAGTCAGGAAAAGAACAAAGGATCATATGTAGTCCTATAACAGGTTAGATTATTATTGTGAACACTGAAAATCTGAGACAGGTCCCAGTTAATTTAGAAAGTTTATTTTGCCAAGGTTGAGGACACACATGTGACACAGCCTCAAAAGGTCCTGATGACATGTGTCCAAGGTGGTCAGAGCACAGTTTGAGGGAGACATGAGACATCGATCAACATATGTAAGATGAACACTGGTTCTATCCAGAAAAGGGACAACTTGAAGCAGGGAGGGGGGCTTCCAGGTCATAGGTAGGTAAGAGACAAATGGTTGCACTCTTTTGGGTTTCTTTTTGTTTGTTTGTTTTAGACAGGGTGTCACTCTATTTCCCCAGTCTGGAGTGTAGGGGCGCGATCTTGGCTCACCGAACCTCTGCCTCCCAGGTTCAAGTGATTCTCCTGTCTCAGCCTCCCGAGTAGCTGGGATTACAAGTGCATGCCATCATGTCGGTCTAATTTTTGTATTTTTAGTAGAGATGGGCCAATATTGGCCAATTTTAGTAGAGATGGGCTAGGCTGGTCATGAACTCCTGACCTCGAGTGATCCACCTGCCTCGTCCTCCTAAAGTGCTGGGATTACAGGTGTGAACCATTGCACCCAGCCTTTTTAAGTTTCTGATTAGCCTTTCCAAAGGAGGCAATCAGATATGCATTTATCTCAGTAAGCAGAGGGGTGACTTTGAATAGAATGGGAGGAAGGCTTGCCCTAAACAGTTCCCAGCTTGACTTTTCACTTTAGCTTAGTGATTTTGGGGCCACAAGATTTATTTTCATTTTACAAAGCCTTTCCATGAGTATTCCTCTTGCTTCTTCTCATTTCCTCCTGTAGCCTCCATTTCTCTAGTCCCTTCCTTGCCCTTCCCAACATGCATCAAGACCTTCAAGGTCATATTCGAAGGAAGTAGGAAGTCCAGCACCCTTTGTCAGTTAGCTGAAAAACAGGCTTCTTGTCTACTTAAAGAACATGGGGAATGGGAATCTGAGGACAGAGATATTCACTTTGTTGCCAAAATGCTCCAAGCGAGAGTCGCTATAAGGTCTAGTCCATATCAATCACAAAAACAAAGGCTGAACAAGATTGTGAGTTGAAAAAGCAGAGGAAACCCCAGACATTGCATGGTTTCAGGCTTTAGCCCTGTCACTCTCTTGAGCCTCCTGTATAGGAGGGCCATTAGTGTCTCAGGATGTCATGTAATTGGACTCATACCATATGTAGCCTTTACAGATTGGCTTATTTTACTTAGAAATATGAATCAAGACTGGGCGCGGTAGTTCACGCCTATAAATCCAAGCACTTTGGGAGGCTGAGGTCAGGAGTTTGGGACCAGCCTGGCCAACGTGGTGAAATCCTATCTCTACTAAAAATACAAAACAGCTGGGCATGGTGGTGGGTCCCTGTAATCCAGCTACTCAGGAGGCTGAAGCAGGAGAATCACTTGAACTGGGAGGCCGGAGGTTACAGTGAGGTGAGATCGCGCCATTGCGCTCCAGGCTGGGCGACAAGAGCGAATCTCTCTCTCCAAAAAAAAAAAGAAAGAAATATGAATTGAAGTTTTTCCATGTCTTTTTTATGGCTTAATACTATCTTTCTTTTTAGTTTTGAGTAATATTCTATTGTCTAGATATAACAGTTTATTTTCCATTCGCCTACTGAAGAGTATCTCTGTTGTTTCCAAGTTTGGGCAATTATGAATAAAGCTGCTATAAACATTCATCTGCAGGTTTTATGTGGACATGAATTTTTAACTCCTTTGGATGAATACTAAGGAGCATGAACATTGGATTGTACAGAAAGTATGTTTAATTTTGTAAGAAAATTCCAAATTGTCTTGCAAAATGATTGTACAGAAAGTACGTTTAATTTTGTAAGAAAATTCCAAATTGTCTTGCAAAATGATTGTACCATTTTGTGTTTCCACCAGCAATTAATGAGAGTACCTGTTGCCCCACATCCTCACCAGCATTTGGTATTGCCGGTGTTTCTTACGACATCCTTGTAAAAGCAACTAGCAAAGTTTTGCTGTGGGTTTTTTTATTTTTACAGAGTCTCGCTCTGTCAGTCAGGCTATACCACAGGTGCATGCCACCATGTCTGGCTTCTTTCTTTCTTTCTTTCTTTCTTTTTTTTTCTTTTTAAATCAGAGCCTTGCTCTGTCGCCCAGGCTGGAGTGCAATGGTATGATCTCACTCACTGCAACCTCTGCCTTCCAGGTTCAAGTGATTCTCCTGCCTCAGCCTCCTGAGTAGCTGGGATTACAGGTATGCACCACCATGCCCGGCTAATTTTGTATTTTTAGGAGGAGGGTTTCACCATTTTGGCCAGGCTGGTCTTGAACACCTGACTTGACATGATCCACCTGCCTTGGCCTCCCAAAGTGCTGGGATTACAGGCGTAAGCCTCCGTGCCTGGAGCATTTTTTTTTTTTTTTTTTTTTTTTGGTAGAGACGGGGTCTTGCTTTGTTGCCTAGGCTGGTCTCAAACTCCTGGGCTCCAGTGATCCTCCCACCTCAGTCCCTCAAAGTTCTGGGATTATAGGCATGAGACACTGCACCTGGCTGATGTTTTAACCTAAGAAGTGAAGAAATTCTCACCTAAGGAAATTCTAAAACCACTCACTAAGTAGTAGAATTAAAATGGGATAAGGCATCAAGCTTGATCAGTCAGTAATAAAGCTACAGGGCCCATGATCTGATAGTGATACAGCAATTCCAGTTTATAGTAAAGATCAGAAAGAAGAGATGACCTTATAAAACTAACTGTAAGTTTGTATAATAGGTTTACCAATCAACAATTAATGAAGTATACGCTTCCCCTCCAGCCTCCAATGGACTGCCCAGCAGGTGGCAGTAGATTGCAACTGGGTCTTGAAATTGCCTGAGATTTTTATTTCTGGCCTTGTACTAATAAAGCATCTAAATGTTCTTTTCTTTTCCTTTTTTTGTTTGTTTGTTTAAAACAAAGTCTCCCTCTCTTGCCCAGGCTGGAGTGCAGTGGTGAGATCATAGTTCACTGCAGCTCAAGTAATCCTCCCAGCTCAGCCTCCTAAGTAGCAGGGACTGCAGGTGCACATCACTGTACCTGGCTAATTTTTTTTTTTTTTTTTTTTTGAGAAATTGGGTCTCACTGTAAAGTTTCAACATGACTTTTGAAAGCCTCATTTCCTTTTTTTTTTTAGGATGGAAGTCTTGCTCTGTTGCCCAGGCTGGAGTACAGTGGCATGATCTCAGTTTACTGCAACCTCTACCACCCGAGTTCAAGTGATTCTTCTGCTTCAGCCTCCTGAATAGCTGGGACTACAGGCCTGCACCACCATGCCTGGCTTTTTTTTTTTTTTCCTGTATTTTTAGTAGAGACAGTTTTCCCATGTTGGCTAGGCTAGTCTTGAACTCCTGACCTCAGGCGATCCGCCTGCCTTGGCCTCCCAAAGTGTTGGGATTACAGGCATGAGCCACAGTGCCTGGCCTCTTTTTTCTTTTCTTCTGAGTTTTTGTTTTTGAGACAAAGTCTCACTCTGTCACCTAGGCTGGAGTGCAGTGGCATGATCTTGGCTCACTGCAACTTCTGCCTCCCAGGTTCAAGTGATTCTCCCACCTCAGCCTCCTGAGTAGCTGGGACTGCAGGTGTGTACCACCGTGCCAAGCCAATTTTTGTGTTATTTGGTAGAGACCAGGTTTCACCATGTTGGCCAGGCTAGTCTTGAACTCCTGACCTCAAACGATCTGCCCATCTCAGCCTCCCAAAGTGATGGGATTACAGGCGTGAGCCACCGCACCCAGCCAATGCCAGTTTCAATTCTTTAGTTCATTCCCAGGTTCTAAGACAAATTCCACAGTGGAATTCAAGGCTCTCCTCCCTCTGACCTCAGCTGACCTCTTCCATTTTGTCTTTAGCACCTTCATTTAAACTCATCTACTCACTAAACATACTAGTCTTTCTGCCTTGGCTTAAACTGTTATACTCTTGAACCTGTTGGGCTCTCTCTCCTCTTCTCTGACCATCTTAATTCTTATGTATCATTCAGAAACTAATTAGTTCAAATTCCTTTCCAGGCTGGGCAAGGTGGCTCATGCATATAATCCCAGCACTTTGGGAGGCTGAGGCGGGTGGATTGCTTGAATTCAGTAGTATGAGACCAGCCTAGGCAACATGGTGAGACCCCATCTCTACAAAAAATACAAAAATTAGCCAGGTGTGTGGCTGTACCAGTAGTCCCAGCTACTTGGAAGGCTGACGTGGGAGGATCACTTGAACCTGGGAGATCAAGGCTGCAGTAAGCCAGGATCACACCACCGCCCTCCAGCCTGGACAACAGAGGGAGACCCTGTCTCAAAAAACAACCAACTAAGGAACCACAAAAAACACCCCCGCCACACACACAAAAACAACAAATTCCATTTCCATAAGGAGTCACTGCCATCCCAATTCTCATTTATTCACTCATTCAACAAATACATAAAGAGAGAGCCTATCATATCCAGCTACTATTAGGCAAGGGAATACAACCATGAAAATGATGCAGTCTCTTCCTTCAAAGGGTTTGCAGTTTCTGGAGGAAAGGTTAATTATAACACAAAAAGAAGTGACAGGATAAAATATATAGTGATAGCATACAGGAACCCCTATCTCGTATTGGGTGTGGTGAACAGGAAAGTTTTTCCAAGTCTTGAAAGATGAATAGAGAGTTAGCTGGCAAAGAGGAGACAAGGGCATTTGAAAGAGAGGAAAAAAACATGATTAAAAGCATAGAAGCATAAGAAAGCACTTTGAATCTGAAGACCAAAATTAAAGCAAAATAAAACACTCAAGGATTCTAAACACGTAAGAAGTTTCTTAAAGTCACACTCTTAAACTCTGTACTTAAGCTGGGCAATGAGTTGGTTAAATCTGTATTTTGTATTTTGTGATCTGTATTTTTTTTTAGAGACAAGGTCTCACTCTGTTGCCCAGGCTGTAGTGTAGTGGTGTGATCATGGCTCATAGCAGCCTTGAACTCTTGGGGTCAAGTGATCCTCCCTCCTTAGCCTCCGGAGTAGTTGGGACTACAGGTGCACACCACTGTGCGTGGCTAATTTTTTAATTTTTACGTTTTATAGAGACAGGGCCTTGCTATGTTGCCATGGCTGGTCTCCAACTCCTGGCCTCAAGAGATCCTCCTGCCTCGGCCCCTCAAGGTGCTGGGATTACAGGCATGAGCCACTGTGCCTGGCCATCTTTCTTATATTTCTATTTTATTTCTACAACACTGTTGTTGGAGAATATCACTTAAGATCATTATCATATTTCATTTGGTTGAAATGTTCCACTGAGCTCATAGGAACACTTTGTAAGTAGTTGTTTCAATTTAGAATGCTTTGATTGTAAGAAACAGAGACTTGAGGTTTACAACAGGAAACATTTATCTCAAACAAGAGCCGTAACATGGCTGCGCCTCCCTCAGTGAACCTGCTTCTGCACTCAGTGCAATTTTGTGATCTCAGCATAGGTGATCATCAACAGCCATTCTTGTCTAGTCCTTTGCCGTTAATTTGGCTCAGCTCCATTCCATTATCTATATCCTCTGTCTTGCTACCAGCTGGTAATTTCACTCAGGTCTCTCATTGTTCAGTCAGGCCGCACGTCAGGAGTTGCTGGCCAATTGAGAGCTCCCCTCCCCACCTTGTGCCAGGTGACTAGCCTTGGCCAAACTAGCTGGAGATGGGAGACCAGGTGAAGGCCACTGCACAACCTGCAGAAGATTTACATAGGAGCAGGCTCCCCGATGCAGGAGGGAAAGTGGATTTAGAAAGAGAGAAAAAGAGGGAGAAAGAAGAAGAGACAGAGAGAAGAGCCCAATTAATATTTGCTCATCAAGTAACAAAAAGTTCTTATGTAAAAGCAAGCTTTTAGACAGCTCCCCTTCATGCTACCCGCCATCTAATCTACCTAACCTTTGTATTTATGCTTTTAAAAAATTTTTAAAGAAAGAATAATCTAGCCCGGCATAGTGGCTCATGCCTGTAATCCCAAGTTGGGAGGATTGCTTGAGCCCAAGGAGTTCAAGACCAACCTGGGCAACGTAGTGAGACCCCTGTCTTTACACACACACACACACACACACACACACACACACACACACACACACACTCTCAAGCCAGATGTGGTGGTATCTGCCCGTAGTCCTAGTTATTAGAGAGGCTGAGGCAGGAGGATTACTCGAGACTAGGAATTCAAGGTTACAGTGAGCTATGATTGTGTCACTGCACTCCAGCCTGAGCAACAGAATGAGACCCTGTCTCTCTCTTAAAAAAAAAGTAAAAGAAAGAAAGAAAAAAAAGGATAATTCATAAGGCTGATGTCACTAGTCCTCAAGTGTACACAAATAAAGTGAAGAGCAAGTTTAGATTAAGCTACAATTGCTTGTAATTAAGACTTAAAAAGTTAGAGGAGTTTCTTTTCTGTGTACGTCTCAGAGTTTATTGATTTATTATTTTAGAGGTGGAGTTCTTTCTGTGCCCCAGGCTGGAAAAGGTTTATATTATGCCCCAACATGCATGGTTAACCTCTAAGAGGGAGATAGGCTTTGCAGCATTTTCCAGATGATTTTTGATTATAGAAACCTTTTTTCTGTGGGGCTTCTTGAGGGAACATGCTTTGAGACAGTCTAGATCTGCCGAATATGGTACAGCAATTATATAAAGGGACAAGGCCACGTGTGAACTGGATGGTCTGCATAGTATCAGCTTGGTACCGGATGGTGGAACTGAACCACAGAGCTTTGCCTGTCTTTGAAATACACAGGATGCCAGAAACGTGTGTTCATGGCTTTCTGAGGCTGAAAAACAGTTGGAAAATAGCTGGGTCATTCAATTTTCCAGAACAACTGGTCAGGAGTTAGAGACAAGCCTGAGCAACATAGTGAGACACCCTCTCCCCCGACTCTAAACAATTGTAAAAATTAGCAAGACATGGTGACATGTGCCTGTAATCCCAGCTACTCAAGAGGCTTAGGTGGGAGGATCACTTGAGCCCAGGAGTTCGAGGCTGCAATGCACTATGATCATACCACTGCACCCCAGGCTGGGCAACAGAGCAACATCCTGTCTCATTTAATAAATAAATAAATACCCATTTTCAAGTCTTTTAGTGTATACCTAGCAGTTGGAATTGGAGTTATATGGTAATTCTATGCTTAACTTTTTGCGGAATCATCACACTGCTTTCCACAGTAGCTACACTATTTTACATTCCCACCAGCAATGTACGAGAGTTCCAATTTCTCCATGTCCTTGCTAACACTTATTTAAAAAAAACTGTAGCCATCCTAATGGATATGAAGTGGTACCTCGCTGTGGTTTTTTGATTTTTGTGTTTTTTTTTTTTGAGACAGAGTCTCGCTCTGTTGCCAAGGCTGAAGTGCAGAGGTGTGATCTTGGCTCACTGCAACCTCCACTTTCCGGGTTCAAGTGATTCTCCTGCCTCAGCCTCCTGAGTAGCTGAGATTAAAGGCACACACCACCAAACCCGACTAATTTTTGTATTTTTAGTGGAGACGGGATTTCACCATGTTGGCCAGGCTGGTCTCAACTCCTAACCTCAAGTGATCGGCCTGCCTCGGCCTCCCGAAGTGCTAAAATTACAGGTATGAGCCACCATGCTTGGCTTCATTGTGGTTTTGATTTGCCTTTCCCTAATGACTAAAGCTATTGAACATCTTTTCAAGTGCTTGTTGGTCATTTGTACATCCTCTTTGGAAAATATCTGTTCAAGTCCTTTGCCCATTTTTAAATTGGGGGGTTTGTCTTTTTGTTGTTGAGTTGTAGGAGTCCTTTCTATATTCTACAGAGTAGATCCTAATCAGGTATATAATTGGTAAATATTATCTCTCATTCTGTAGGTTGTCGTTTTAGTCTGTTTGTGCTGCTATAACAGAATATCTAAGAATGATTCATTTATAACAAACAGAAATTTATTGGCTCACAGTTCCAGAGCCCAGGAACTCCAAGGTCAAGGCACTAGCATCTGGTGAGGGCCTCCTTTCTGCATCATCACGTGGTGGAAGGCTTAAGGGCAAAGAAGTAGAAGGGGACAACTGCACCCTTTCATACCAAAATTAATCCTACCCATCAGAGCAGAGCACTTATGGCCCTATCACCTCCCAAAGGTCCCATCTCCTAATACTGCCATGACGGCAACCGAATTTCAGCATGAATTTTGGAGGGACAAGCATTCAAACCATATCAAATTATTATATTTTTGCTGACTTGATAGTGTCATTTGATGCACAAACTTCAATTTTTTTTTTTTGAGATGGGATCTCACTTGTGATCTTCCTGTCTCTGCCAAGTAATCAGGACTACAGGCACACAGGACTATACCCAGCTACTTTTTGTATTTTTTGTAGAGACAGGGTTTTGCCATGTTGCCCAGGTGAGTCTTGAATTCCTGAGCTCAAGTGATCTGCCTGCCTTGGCCTCCCAAAGTGATGGGATTATAGGCATGAGCCACTGTGTCTGTCCTTTTATTGGTACATAATTTTTTTATTGGTATATAATAATTATATGTATTTATGGGTTATATGTGATATTTTGATACATGCATACAATGTGTATGTGTGCTGTAGCTTTGTAAGATTTTTTTCCCCCCCTCAGTCTCCTGAGTAGCTAGGACTCCAGGTGTGTGCCACCACACCCTGCTAATTTTTTTTCTTTCTTCTTTTTTCTTTCCTTTGAGACAGAGTGGTGTTGCTCTGTCACCCAGGCTAGGGTGCACTGGTGCAATCTCGGCTTACTGCAACCTCTACCTCCTGAGTTGAAGTAATTCTTGTGCCTCAGCCTCCCAAGAGCTACGATTACAGGCGTGTGCCACCACGCCTGGCTAATTTTTGTATTTTTAGTAGAGACAGGGTTTCGTCATGTTGGTCAGGCAGGCTGGTCTCAAACTCCTGGCCTCAAGCAATCTGCCCACTTCAGCCTCCCAAAGTGCTGGCATTACAGGTATAAGCCACTGCACCTGGCCTTTTTTTTTTTTTTTTTTTAACATTTGCAGAGATGAGGTCTTAGTATGTTGCCCAGGCTGGTCTCCAACTCCTGGATTCAAATAATCCTCCCACCTCAGCCTCCCAAATGTAGTAAGTTTTGAAATCAGGAAGTGTGAATCCTCCAATTTTGTTCTTCATTTTCAACATAGTTTTGGCTACTTGGGCCCTTAAAATTCCATATGAATTTGAGGACCAGCTTTTCTATCTCTGAAAAAGAAAAGACTTTGAAATTCTGAGAGAGATAGCGTGACTTTGTAGATCATTTTGGATAGTATTGCCATCTCAACAATATTAAGTGGTCTGGATCAGGACCACTTTCTGGTAACAAAACTGCTCTAAAAATAATCTATTAATTTTAAACAGCTAACTCACACTACTCTTGGGTCAAATAGGATATCAGGAAGACCAAGGAAGATGCCAGATAGGAGACAGGGCTGACATGCAGCTCCCACCTGGATGGACACAACAGCGTGTGGAGACTCACGCCATGGACTTTTGCTCCAGGAACCACCGCAGAAGCATACCAGGAAAACCAAAAGAAATCACAGATGCTTTGAAAGAAGTGGCAGGCTTCTGTCAATTCTTCAAAACAGGTGAAAAACTGTGAGTTCCCAAAGTGTGAGAGGTGGAAAACCTGCCTCCGAACACATATCCCCACTGAGGAACCCCAAAATCCAGATTACGGAAGAGGGATTGAACCTTACCTACAGCCGAAACAGATTTAGCATGAAATATAAAAGTAGAAGCAGCAGTGGGAAGAGCCTTGTAGGCACTCCCATTCTCCACCTCAAGCCCAAGGAAGCCATCCCTGATTATATCTCATAGGAGCCCTTGGGGGAAGGCAGCTGGTGGAATTCGGGAGGGGTTACAGGGTGAAAGAAGCTTCCAGCTGAACTCTGTAATGATTTTGACTGGGTGCACACTCTCTTGAGCAGAATCCAGGGGCAAGCAAAAACTGCTGCAGATAGGAGAGCAGAAGTCATGGTGGACAGTATGGGCAGGTGGTGTGGGGCATGGCTTGAAAGCCATACTTGCTTTCCCAGTGGGGAAACTTATAGCCTGGGGCTAGGTCTGACTCTTGCCTGCAGGCTGCCTGGAGATAAAATCAGTGCTGTTAGCTGGGACACAGCAGGAAGGAGACTGTCTGGCCAACTGCATGGGAGCTGGGTGAGGCCCATCACTACTGGTTTTCTTCCACTTCCCTGGTGACAGAGGCAGCCATAATCCCCTCTGGAACATAAGCCCATTGGTCCTATTCTATTAATCTAGCATGATGAATAGAACAGTACCTCACATCTCAATACTAACGTTGAATATAAATAGCCTAAATGCTCCACTTAAAAGATACAGAACTGTGAAATGGATAAAAATCCAGCAACTAAGTATCTGCTGTTTTCAAGAGACTCACCTAACACATAAGGACTCACATAAGCTTAAAGTGGTGGAAAAAGATATTCCATGCAAATGGAAACCAAAAGCAAGCAGAAGTAGCTATTCTCATGTCAGACAAAAGAGACTTTTTTTTGCCTGTTCAGTATGAGATTGGCTGTAGGTTTGTCATATACAGCTTTTATCATTTTATGTTATGTTCCATCAATACCTAGTTTATTGAGAGTTTTTAGCATGAAGGGCTGTTGAATTTTATAGAAGGCCTTCTCTGCATCTATTGAGATAACCATGTGGTTTTTGTCTTTGGTTCCTTTTATGTGATGGATTACATTTATGGATTTGCAGATGTTGAACCAGCCTTGCATCCCCGGGATGAAGCCTACTTGGTCATGATGGATAAGCTTCTTGATGTGCTGTTGCAATCTGTTTGCCAGTATTTTATTGAAGATTTTTGCATCGATTTTCATCATGGATAGTGGCCTTAAGTTTTCTTTTTTAGTTGAGTCTCTACCTGGTTCTGGTATCAAGATGATGTTGGTCTCATAAAATGAGTTAGGGAGGATTCCGTTCTTTTGTATTACCTGATATAGTTTCAGAAGGAATGGAACCAGCTCCTCTTTGTATGTCTGGTAGAATTCGGCTGTGAACCCATCTGGACCTGGACTTTTTTTCATTGGTAGGCTATTGATTGCTGCCTCTACTTCAGCCCTTGTTATTGGTCTATTCAGGGTTTCAACTTCCTCCTGGTTTATCTTGGTAGAGTACAAGTGTCTAGGAATTTATCCATTTCTTCCTGGTTTACTGGTTTATGTGAATAGAGCTGTTTGCAGTAATCTCTGATGGTAGTTTGTATTTCTGTGGGATCACTGGTGATATTCCCTTTATCGTTTTTTATTGCATCTATTTGATTCTTCTCCCTTTTTTATTAGTCTGGCTAGTGGTCTGTCTATTTTGTTGATCTTTTCAAAAAACCAGCTCCTGGATTTATTGATTTTTTGAAGGGTTTTTTGTGTCTCTATCTCCTTCAGTTCTGCTCTGATCATAGTTATTTCTTGTCTTCTGCTAGGTTTTGAGTTTTTTTGATCTTGCTCCTCTAGCTCTTTCAATTTTGACGAAAGGGTGTCGATTTTAGATCTTTCCTCTCTTCTCTGGTGGGCATTTATTGCTATAAATTTCCCTCTCGACACTGCTTTAAAGGTGTCCCAGAGATTCTAGTAAGTTGTGTCTTCATTCAGGTTGGTTTAAAAAAGGCAAGAATCAGAAAACAGAAACTTATTTGAAACAATAAATACCAGTGCAAGAACAAATAATAGAAGATAAACTATAGCTAGCTAATAATAGAGGAAACTGGACAGCTGAGGAAGGGTGTGTATAGGGGATTTACTTTAAAAAATCATTTGTTATTACGTATTTCAGACATACCAGAAGGTACAAACAATAATGTAAGGCATGCTTGTGAAACTAACACTAACCTAAATAATAAAACATTACCAGTTTGAAGCCTTTCTGTTCTTCTCCATTACATCTCCCTCCAGTTCACCACTATCTTGAAATTTTAGTTATCATTCCAATGCATGTCTTTATAATTTCATGACATTATGTACACTCCTAAATATTTATATTCTTTTGCACGTTTTTAACCATATAAATGTTATTTTACACTATTTTTAAAAAATTTTCTTTTCTAAGAGATGGGTGTCCCCACTGGCTTTCAACTCCTGGGCTTAAGAGATCCTCCTGTCTCAGCTTCCAGAGAAGTTGGGACCACAGGAACACGCCACTGCAACCGGCTTCACTACATATTTCTAAACCTGTTTGCTTAACCCATTTTTTTTAAAGATGGAGGGTTGTTGCGATTAGGGGAGTTAAACTTGTTTTGTTTTGATTTTTGTCTCTCTCTCTTTTTTTTCATTTTTGTGAAGAACGGGGTCTTGCTATACCGCCCAGACAGGTCTCCAACTCCTGGGCTCAAGCGATCCTCACGCCTCATCCTCCGTAAGTGCTGGGACTATAAGCGTGAGCCAACGCGCCCGGCAACCCTGCTTTTTTGATTTTTCATGCTGGTACATATAGCACTAGTTTATTCTTCCTACCTGCTATATTCTATTATATAAATACGCCAGCGTTTACTTATTACTTCTATCAATGGCATTTATGTTTCCTGCTCTTTTGCAACTTATAAAATTTGCCATGGATATTTTTGTAATTGTAGATACGTGCGCAAGAATTTTCCTAGAAGAGGGGTAGGCACGTGCAATTTTACAAGCCATTTCCTAGTTGCTCTGCTAAGGGTTTGTGCCATTTAGACTACCAATCCCGCTGTGTTTATCCGGTTGTTCCAAAGCTCATCAACACCCGACAGAGAGGCTTACTTTTCATTCCGCCTCCTGTTTTATTGTTCCTGGTACTTCACATTATACAATTCCTCGAATTTTATTTCAATTACTCCTCACAATCAGCCTGTGGGTTAGGTACGATTTTTCATATTTTACAGATAAGAAAACAAAGAATCTCTTCCTTTGTTGAGACAAGTTTCTTTTCTTCTATTTAAATCAATGTCTTATTTTTCAATCTCGCTCACTGTGTCTTTTTGCTCCCAGCACTGGAAAAAGTGGGATACCCTCTTCGGTGGGTGTGCGGGGTTGGTATCCAAAGTTGGCAGCTTTCCCTCCCCCTCCTCCGCCCTCTCTAAAACCCCGGCACCGCACTTCGCCACCCGGGGCCGCTGTGGCTCCCTAACGCGGCTCAACGACAGGGTTTGAACCACTGGAGACCCCGTAGTCTCCCTGTCGCTTCTCCCCGCCCCACTCTGCCTTCTGGGGGCGCCCTCCGCCGCGCTGGAAAAGGCGGGGCTGGCAACTTCGGGCAACAAGATGCGTTGGGATAGGCCGACGATTGCAGCGCTGGTTCTCTGGTCGGCGGAAGTGCCGCGGTTTCTCCCTCTTCAGGGCCGCTGCAGCTGAGGCTGGAGCGCTGCCCCGGAAGTCCTCCCCCCTGTTCCCCGCCCGCGGCAAATATGGCGGTGGACTCGGCGATGGAGCTGCTATTTTTAGATACTTTTAAACACCCGAGCGCTGAGGTAAGGCTTGGCGACTTGATTCCGACCCTGCTTCTCTACTTTGGACCTTTACAAAAAAACCGTCAGGCGTCCTCTACTTTTGCTTTTGGAAATTGCTTCTTTAATTTCTCTCACACACACAGACACCCTCCCCCGAGCAGTGTGAGCATCGCCTCTGAGGGAGAGCTGCAGCAGCCCCTTCATTTCCTTGCTTTAACTTGGGCCCTCGGTGTCTTTGGTCGAGTTGGCCTCTGCTTGCATGGCTTTATTTTTTGTTTTTTCTGTCAGGTTTGGGCCTTGAGAAGGATCAGGGTTCTCAGGTTTACCTCTGGTGGCGTTTGGGAGAGGGGGTCTTGGATTTGACGGAAGTGTTTGACAGTAGTGCCGGACTCTGAGCAGCTTGCGTTGCTTCGTGGTTTCCCAATCACGATGTTTCTAAACCCTTTCTCTTTGGCACCTTTTCTGTCAGGAGTTATGTTCCCCAGTTGTGACACTCATTCGGTTTAGGATTACGGTGCTCTCCAGTTTGGCCTGAAACTTTAATACTTGTCTGGTGGAGAGATTTCACACATTAGGAATGAGATGCATTCATGGAGAATACTGCGAAGAGGGGAGAGTTGAGAGAATTATAGTCAAACTCATCATAAGATAATGTCTTTTGAGGTCGGGGGTGGAATGTTGTGGAGTAATGTTTCTGTACAAAATTGCTTGAGCGTCCCTGAATGTACAACTGGCCCTGCAATATGTAAATTAAACATAGCTAGTTAACTTAAGATTTCTGAAAGCAGATCAAAAGTGAACTTCAATAAAGTCCACGGAGAAATTGGGGGGGGGGGGGAAGAACTTCACATTTATCTGTCTTAATGTAAGCTTAATCAAATTAAGAGAACTTTCTTTGGAGATTTTTTTTCCTTCTATTTTTATCAAGTGTGTTCTTGTATCAAGCTTTTTGAGGACGAGTATAATTTCTCTTTTTCTCAGTTGTATCTCCAGTAGTGGTTGTATTGTAATGCTTCACTTGGCAAAATAAAAATTCGATAGCTGTGATCTAACTGAACTAACGGTTTATAGGTCTGTAAAAGTCGAAAGTTGGAGAACTTGGAGTTAGCATTTCTTTTCTTTTTTTTTACCGTGGTGCCCGGGCTGGTCTCGAACTCCTGAGCTCAGGCAATCCACCGGCCTCTGCCTCCCAAAGTGCTGGGATTACAGGCGTGAGCCACCGCGCCCGGCTAGTTAGCATTTCTTACTGACGATTAATTCATGGTCTCACATTTCATGTGGGTCAGTTTAATGACTATACCTCTCTGACATTCCAGCCAAGATTTAGAAAACTCACAATTCAGGCAGTATCAGAACAAACCTATCATGGGAATAGAAATGAGAACAGTTAAAACTGAAAGAGCCTGGTGCAGTGGCTCATTCCTGTAATCCAGCACTTTGGGAGGCTGAAGCAGAAGGACTGCTTGAGTCCACGGGTTTGAGACCAGCCTGGGCAACATAGTGGAACCCCGTCTCTACAAAAGAAAATTAACTAGTTGTGGTGCCTTGCTTCTGTTGTCCCAGTGGCTCGGGAGGCTGAAGTAGGAGGATTGCTTGAACCTGGGAGGTCAAGGCTGCAGTGAGCTAAGGTTACACCACTGCGCTCCTGCCTGAGCAACAGAGTGAGACCCTGTCTCGAAAGAACGAAAGAGAAAAAGAAGAAAAGAGAAAGAAGCATATGATGAATTAGTTTAGTACTTTTCTAGTTTAGGAAAATTGGCATTCATTAGTTTATCGCATATTTAATCTATGCTTTTATTCGTTCCTACGTACAGTACCTTGAGAGGACAGGGCAGATGATAAATGCCTTCTTTGGGGGGGATGGGGAAGGCTTAGTAGAGATCACATTTAAATCAAGTCTTGAAGGAGGAAGTAGGGGTTTGTGGGTGATATGAAATATTGAAATGTTTATTTTCAAGAAGTTATAACTCAGTATTGGGGATTAGATCCACAAAATTGTGATTTGAGTTAGAATGTGATGATCACATGAAGCACAGTGTGAATTCCTTGGGGTTCATCATCTTTGTTTACAAAATGCCCATCAGTATCTGACATACTAGTTCCCTTTGTGGGTATAAATAAAGGATACACGATTTCAGAAGAGGCAGAGATGAATAACTTTTCATTTGAGTGTATCAGGAAAGACTTCATCAAGGTGTTTGGCTTATGAACTTGGTCTTTGGTGAAAGGGGTAATACTTCACGGTTGTAATTAGGAAAGGAGGGCATTCTACTAGTCCATCATCTGTTAGGGTATGCTTAAAGTAGCAGTATGAAGTGGCACCCAAGGCAGTTAGCTCAAAGACAGATCATGGAGCTCCTTGAATGCTCAACGAAGAATTATGGACTTGA